>OX244283.1:5622500-6851878 GCA_945867215.1 Epinotia demarniana
ATGTCTAAACTGCTTACTGCAAACTTCGCAGGTGTGTTGTTTGATTCCGTCGTGGATCATCATGTGGCCTTGTAATCCTACGCTCTGCCGGAACTGCTTAAGACATATATTGCAGGAGTAAGGTCTTTCTCCGGAGTGTGTCTTTTTATGAACTTTAAAGGCATTTTTGTGTGTAAAAGTCTTGCTACATATTTCGCACATGAATGGTTTCTTACCCATATGTATATCCATATGTATAGATAAATAACTCTTTGACGAAAATTTCTTTTTACACGTTTCGCAGCTGTACAGTTTTTCTCGTGCACTATTTGGTCCATGTGTTTCTTTATGTCGGTTTAAAGCAGACTTTATCGAGAACCCTTTATTGCATACGTCACAGATGTAAGGTTTTTCTCCTGTGTGTTCAAGCATGTGTCGTGTCATGGTGTCTTTATGTACAAATTGTTTATTGCACACGTTGCACGTATATTTGTAATCTCCTGTGTGGGTTGTTAGATGAAGATCTAAAGAATGTTTGTATTTATACTTTTTACTGCACAAGTCGCAGGAGTAAATCTGCTCTCCCGTGTGGCGAAGTATATGGGCATTCAAGCTAGACTTACAGGAAAACTTCTTTTCGCACTGACCGCAAGCAAACTCGGATGTATGACTTTTTAAATGAGTAGTTAAGTTGCATTTCTGCGCAAACCGTTTGTTGCATACTTTGCATTCGTGAAATGGTATTTCTGCCTGCCCATGGTCTTTTGAAGTAGTTTCTATGTTAGCTTCTTGCACAGACTCATTTTCGCATACAGGTTTGTCTGTTTGTTCACTATTATCATGTTTCGAATGCGTTTTTAAATGAGCCGTTAAATAACTTTTCAGTGTAAATTGTTTATTGCACACTTCGCATTTGTATGGTTTTTCTCCAGTGTGCGTCATCATATGTTGATTCAGGATCCACTTCTGTGTAAATCTCTTACTGCATAGATCACAGAAGAATCGATAATCCCCCATGTGATATTTGAAATGGGTGGTCAGGTTGCCTTTTTGCGAGAATCTCTTGTGGCAGACATCGCACGAGAAGGGTTTTTCTCCTGTGTGAATGCGGTGATGAAGTTTGAGCGCTGAACGGTGGTCGAATGATTTCTGGCATATCTTGCAGGTGTGCATGATGCCGGCGCCCCGCGGCGGGGCGGGGGCGGGCGGCGCCGGCGGGCTGCTATATGTAGCCACTGAAACAATTACAATTATTCAAATAAATAATTCAAAGTAAGAGAAAAAGCTTGAAAATGTTAATGTTATTATGTTATTGGATTCGAATCCCGCCACGCTTACGGGGCCAGTCGCTGCAACAGAGCTATCGGAAGTAATTATTCGGAGACAGAATCTTTAACGTATTACCATCGCCAACACAGCTAACTGACCATCCCCGTGCACTTTATGCGCATTCTGATAAGGTTCAATATAAATACAGGGTGATCAGTTAACTGTATTGTCGTATGTATCAAAAAGCGGTTACACACGGCGCTTATACCATAGTAGAAAGAGTGTAAAGTAGGTTATCTTCATACAAACGCACCGCGCGCGGCTTGTATGTGTGCGCCATTAGTATCTATGCGTCGCCGCACGCACACTCAAACAAAATCTCTACTGGCGCACTGAGAAACGGGTCGAGATTTTTTTGAGTGTGCGTGCGGCGACGCATGGATACTAATGGCGCACACATACAAGCCGCGCGCGGTGCGTTTGTAGAAGATAAGCTTTTTTACACTCTTTCTACGATGCGTATACTGTGCTACAGCACGATTAACAAAAGACGGTGCGCGAGCTCTCTCGCACTATCCGTCTCTTTCTCAGTTTTCTAATAAGTGAGAGACGCGAGAGCTCACGCGCCGTCTTGTGCTAACCATGGAAGTGATTTTGACACGTGACTCATGGCTAGTGTCACGCGTTCCAGAAACGAATATCATTAATTTTAATGTGATTTCGTTGTTTACTTGTTTTTTTTAGTTTTTAATCATTATTTTGTTTTCGTTTTTTTGACACGGCACAGATTTACTTTTTCTTTTGCCCTTGTCTTGGAATACTGTGTGTTGTGTTGTGTTACGATTCAATTCTATCTCAATATGAAACGCGCGTTTGTATCGCTGTAAAGTCACCGTGTACAACCACTCTAAAACAAGACAAAACAAACTTAGAGTGGCTTGCACCAACTTAAGTATACAGGCTGTTCTATAGAAACTTGTTAGACTTTCCACACATTCAGATTTCACCGAACATCGCTTGCGATTACAACTCACCCTTAGGGCGGATTGCCCAAGCTTACGATTACAGGAAGATCAACATTAAATATGGCGCCCGCAGCTGTCATTCGACAGAAACCTGTCAAACTATACATTCAGATTTTACCGATCACCGCTTGCGATTAGGGGAGCATTGGGCACTTTTTTACTTAAGTCTTAATAAAAATGTATCTTTTTAACCATGTCAACATTTTATTTCTTATATCAGTAGCACATATATTTGGCTTCAATTATTACGAAGAACAATTGTACCACTATGATCAGTCTCAAAATTGCAAGAGATTTTCTTAACCTTGTCAAAAGTGCCCAAACAGTGTAGTTACAGGCGCCTCACTGGGAGGTTAGGACACTGTATCAAATACGCCTCTTAATGGTAAATTATATTTATATTAAGTAATATAACAATAAAATCTTGCAATAAAATCGACAGACAATCAAATATTTTAAACTATTATTACTCAAATAAAAACAAATACTTAGATTTAACCTCGTGGCGCCCATCACGCAAAAACGAACAGTGAAATTTGAAGTTTCTCTTAAATGGAATTAATTTGATATTTCATCAACTGACATGCCTTTTAAAAGGCGCCACGAGGTTAATAATCAATACTCAGGATCCTTACTAATTATAAATTCATATAATAATTAGTAACACTAATAATAATAAAACATCAAAGTATTCATTATTCTTCAAATTCGATATTTATATGCAATTAAAAACCGTCGAAATAATTTTATTTTAACAGAACCTACTTTTTACACCGATTGCCGAAACAAACATTATTGGCGGGGGAGCATTGGGCATGCCCAAACTTCCCTTCAAAATTAGTGCTCAGTGCTCCCCACCCCCTCATTTCACTAATAAAATGAAATATGTTTATTGTAGTCTAATGTTTTACCTTTATTTATACGTTAATATTAGCTTTCGGAAACACGTAACTAGATATCAATACCGAGACTTGCGCCTTTTTGCAGATCACATTATTATTTCCTTTCGAAATCACATCAAAATATTTACTTTTGCACGCACGAAACGGTTGACGGCATGTGACACTGACAACTAAATAAAACGGCAGATCACATTACCTTGAGCGGTGTTGTGTGTTACTAAGCTAAACTACCACAATATACAAAATGATCTCCTACACGATCCAACTTACAAGGTGGTGCCCGAACCTCCCGACTACCCAATGCTCCCCTACCTCCCCTACAACTCATCCTTGATTCTTGAATTTGATTGGGTTGCACTAAACCGTCTGTAATCGTAAGTGGTGTTGCCCCGATAACACGTCCGCAACCAGGAACCCGCCTGGTAGGCACTCGTAATGTTTGCTCAGATGCCGGCTCAGCCCGCTAGGCGGGCAGTAGTAGGAACCTACACGCCTAGCGAGTTCGGCTTCTGGTATATACATTCTATTGTACCGATAAGACAATGTATAAAACGTGTTTGATTAGCCATAGATTAAGTACGTGCGAGATGTATGAATGATTATGCATGTAGCTTGTATATATACTGTGTTAGTAAATGAATAAATAACCGTTGCATTGACAGTACTTCAGAGTGTCTCTCTGAGTGCGGACTGCCGTAAACCCCTCTGGGGTGCAGTCCACACTCACCCTCTCGACTCCCCCATCGACTTCGTAATTATTGCCAGGCAGTGGACACGAACCACCCACCAACCACTCCCGGCAAAGTGGTGACCCCGACGTGATCCATCACCCGCTGCCCGGCCAACTGTTAGAATCGGAATGTGTGAAAAGTTTGTCTAGTTTCTATGGAATGAGAGCTGCCGACGCCAAATTTAACGTTGATCGGTCTGTAGCATGATGACACATTTTGAAAAACTGTTGTATGATGTTTAGAAACATTTATTATGTACGACGAATAAGATTTTTCAAGAGAATATAACAGTTAAGTAGGAAAAAAGTGCATTTTAGTTTTTAAATTTCAAATTGCCGCTAAAACGCTTGTCAGTGTCATGGCGTCCCGAGTGACGTCACGTTTGTATAAACAGAACGCAAACCTTTTCGCTACCTAGATGCTCCAAGTCTTGCGCGGACGTGCGAGCTAGAAAGCGGAGACAATGACATATGAAGACCTGTCTGATAACATGGTTCTATGCCTGCCTTACTATTCGTTCAGTACGTAAGTTTTCTCTGTAATCTGTGGTAATGGCCGTTATGGGTATCTGTTTATACAAGTGTGACGTCATGCGCTCTGATTGGTGTTTAACATATCATGGCGGACGTCCCGTATTTTTCAGTTTAATTTTATTAAAATAAACAATAAACTCTTACTTAATAAAAAAAATTAGCATTTATCGAATTCTATGATTAAAAATTCACTAAGAACATACCATATTTTAGTGATTTTCAATTACCGTCATCATGCCTATTGTAAGTTGTTGCAACCCGCTCTCACGGCCGTATATACATAAATGTACTACACGCCCGTTTTAACTAAATGGCGTTAAAATTCGTTTGTCCTTATCTGTCACTTTGACATTTGTGTTCGTAAGAAAGGGACAAGGCACATTGTATTTAGCAGAGGCATTTTAAGTTTTATGAATAAGGGGGTTAGTCTTTAATATCTTTACTTACGCGGTCTGTTCTCCTCGTCACTCATTTCAACTTGACACTCAGGCTCCATTTTCTCCATTTTGACTTCACCTGGAGACAAACGGAAGTTATTTAACTTGATTAAGATGGTTCACCCACGACTTCCGGCGGCGGCAGCAGTGCGCCATGCGCCATACGTGGGAGCGAGGATAACGTTTATGCATATATACTTACATAGATTCACAAATTAATTCCCAAAAGGGGTAGGCAGAGCACATGAAACGTATGTCCCAGTGCCACTTTTAGCATAATGTACAATTCTCCCCGTTCTACCCGTGTGGTGTCGTACAAGTCTACTAAGGGCCAGGGTTGAAGTGTGTTGTGGGCGACGGGCTTACACCCTATCACTGCAATATCACATTTTGTCGATATTTTATACCCACATTTATGCTAAAAGTGGCGCTGGAACATACGTTTAATGTGCTCTGCCTACCCCTTTTGGGAATAAAGGCGTGAAAGTATGTATGTATGTATGTATGTACGATTCTCACTGACCGGGCCGGCCCGGTGCGCACCTGCGCGATTTTTGCAAGTTGCCAAAGGAATTTGAAGCTCTAATATAGTTAATATAGACGTTAAATTCCATATTTGAATGTACTTGCGGCCGGTCGGCTCCTCGCGGACGTGGACGGCTGTGGTTGGCTTTCGTCACATGTGACCGGCTTTTGCCTACTGCACTCTATTAAAACGCGGTCGGCTGCCGCCGGGTGCTCGCGCACCCGTTGCGACGCGGCGCCAGGCGACCCGGCCCGGCCCGCGAGGTCGGAATCGTACATAAATGTGGGTGTAAACAATCTACAAAATATGATATCGCAGTGATAGGTTGCCAGCCCATCGCCCACAACACACTTTAACCCTGTTCCCTTAGTCGACTCTTACGACACCCACGGGAAGTAACGGGGTGGTGCTATTCCACACGGGGGCTAAAGATAAATGGGAATAAAGTACCTATGCCTTATAAAAAGAATGCACTATATTGTTGTAGAGGCTAGAAAGTAGGAAATAGATGGACGAGACAGAGTAGACCAGTTCATTTATTGCATTTTCGGCCTAGGCATTACAGAGTGCGATATTATAAGTATATATCTAACTTCTGCGTCTGCCGCATGCCAAGTGAGCTTGGCTCAAAATCGCCACTGAATGGCAGCCCGACGACTCAAAACGGAGACGCGGCAGACCTCGCCGGCGATGGTGGGACGAGATAGACTCCTTTTTAAAGGATTGGCCAGAGGCTGCCCGGGATCGGTGTGCCTGGAAACGGAGGGGGGAGGCCTTTGCCCAGCAGTGGGACACCATAGGCTCTTAATCTAGACACACGGCAGTGTGTCCGCCAAGTTCGAGCAAAAAAAGCGACACACCGGCCGTGGGTTATATTACACGAACCATTTCGGGCCAATTTCGACCACCCTATAACTCAAAATATATTTTATCTACGCATATGAAATTTCGAGTGTCTGTTGACATCCCCTTAATTGTCTAGAATACAAAATTTCATTATTCTACCTATAGCAGTTCTTGAGATATTGACGTCAGAAAATCGCTATTTTTACTATACACTCACTGACTCACTCACTGATTCACTCATCAAAAACCTAGACCACTTCCAATGGTCGTACCGACTTGAAATTTGGCATGGAGATAGGTCTTAAGGTCAAAGTAAAGGGAAAAATCTGAAAACGGCCAAGTGTGAGTCACTTTTAAAAATAGCGAAGGTGTAACTTTGTTCTACTATGAAGTCATAATGAACTAAATGGGTCTATCTTCCAATGGTCGTACCGACCTGAAATTTGGCTCGAAGGTTTGTCTTCAGGTCGAAATAAAGTAAAAATCTGAAAACGGCCAAGTGTGAGTCGGTTTCGAAAACAACGAATGTGTAATTTTGTTCTACTATAAGTAGGTACCGGGGTAAGTAGGTACTATAAGACCACCGGGGGATGGGCAGCAGCATCCCTGGAGTGCGGTGGAAATACTGCGATCGCCAACCCGCATGCCAAGCGTGGCGATTATGGCATATACCCCCTAATGTTAAGTACAAAAATACCACGGCCCCGAGGTTCCGGCGACCCCCGGTACCCTGGTTGTGGTAGCGGCCAGGGCACCAGCGGGGTCAGGGGTGCGAAGAATCTCCGGCGAAGATCCGGCTACCACCACCGACGACCCCTGGCCCTGGCAACTTATAACACGCGCACACTGCGGACCGACGAAAGGATAGCGGAACTGGAGGAAGGATTGAGCAAGTTGCGCTGGGATGTCATAGGGTTATCTGAAGTCCGAAGAGAGGGGGAGGACACGATAACCCTCAAATCCGGCAACTTGCTCTATTTCCGGGAGGGCGACCGAAAGTCCCAGGGAGGTGTCGGGTTCCTCGTCCACAAGTCCCTCGTAAATAACGTGGTGAAGATCGAGAGTGTGTCGACTAGGGTGGCGTACCTAATACTCAGAGTATCCACCCGGTACTCATTGAAGGTCATTCAGGTTTACGCACCGACCTCGGCACACTCCGACGAAGAGGTGGAGGCTATGTATGAAGATATATCGAAGGCCATGCATAGTTCCAAAACCTACTTCACCGTTGTTATGGGGGACTTCAACGCAAAACTGGGCAAGAAAGATGGTGAAGAGCTGAGAGTGGGGCAATTTGGAGTTGGAAGTCGGAACCACCGGGGCCAACTACTGGCTGGCTTCTTGGAGAAGGAAGGACTCTACATGATGAATTCCTTCTTCAAGAAACGCGAGCACAGAAAGTGGACCTGGATGAGTCCCGACGGTGCAACTAAAAACGAGATTGACTTCATCATGTCGACGAGGAAGCATATATTCAACGATGTCTCTGTGATCAATACGGTCAAAACCGGGAGCGATCACCGTCTGGTAAGAGGCACATTGAATATATGCGTCAAACAAGAGCGCTCTCGATTGATGAAGTCTACGCTCCGTCCAGCATCAATTCAAATTCAAAACCCCGAGAGCTTCCAGCTGGAACTCCAAAACCGTTTTGATTGCCTAGGCGGCGATGTGGACGAATTGAACGACGGGTTTGTGGAAGCTGTCCGTGTCACTGGGTCTAAGTTCTTCAAGGCCCAAGGCACTAACGGAACTAAAAGGCTATCTAGCTCCACTAAGAAGCTCATGAAGGAAAGGAGTGAAATGATTCTACAGTCTTCAGCCGACGCGACCTTATACCGGCAGCTCAATAAACAGATCTCCAAATCCCTTACCCGCGATCTGCGCCAATTCAATACAAATCGTATTGAAGAGGCCATACAGCGTAATAAGGGCTCTAAAGTATTCTCGAGAGATCTGTCTATAGGGCAGAGCCAGCTCGCGAAGTTAAAAACTGAAGATGGTAGAATCGTTTCCTCTAAACCTGAGATTCTGGGTGAGATAGAGCGCTTTTACGGACAGCTATACACATCAACGCGCAGACCCGAAGTTAGTCAGGCGGAAGACCCTAGAGCTAGACTAACCCGACACTATACCGACGACATCCCGGACATCAGCCTGTACGAGATTGTAATGGCTCTTAAACAGCTCAAGAACAACAGAGCACCCGGTGAAGACGGAATAACAGCCGAACTTCTGAAGGCAGGTGGAAAACCGGTCCTTACGGCCCTTCAGAAGTTGTTCGGTTCCGTCTTACTGGAAGGGAGAACTCCAAAGGCATGGAATAGAGGTGTGTTGGTGCTGTTCTTCAAAAAGGGTGACAACACTCTGCTGAAGAACTACAGACCCATCTCACTTCTGAGCCATGTCTATAAGCTGTTTTCGAGGGTCATTACAAACCGTCTCGTACGCAGGCTAGATGACTTCCAGCCTCCCGAACAAGCCGGTTTCCGAAGAGGCTTTAGTACCGTAGACCACATCCACACGCTTCGTCAGGTTATACAGAAGACCGAGGAGTATAACCTGCCTCTCTGCTTAGCGTTCGTGGACTACGAAAAAGCCTTCGATTCGATTGAAACCTGGGCTGTACTACAGTCTCTCCAGCGGTGCCAAGTTGACTATCGCTATATCGAAGTGCTGAAGTGTTTGTACGAGAGCGCCACTTTGTCAGTCCGACTCCAGGACCAGAACTCGAAACCTATTCCGCTGCAGCGGGGAGTCAGGCAAGGAGATGTTATTTCTCCAAAACTGTTTACCGCTGCACTGGAGGACGTTTTCAAGACTCTGGACTGGAGAAGGCTAGGCATCAGCATCAACGGCGAGTACATCACTCACCTTCGGTTTGCTGACGATATAGTAGTCTTGGCTGAGACCATGGAGGACTTAAGTACGATGCTCGATGACCTCAGTAAAGCATCCGAGCGAGTTGGTCTAAGAATGAACATGGATAAGACGAAGATCATGTCAAATGCCCATGTAGTACCAACTCCCATTACAATCGGACACTTTACGCTCGAAGTTGTAGACGATTATGTATACCTAGGACAGACGATCCAGTTAGGTAGATCCAACTTCGAGAAAGAGGTCAATCGTCGAATCCGACTCGGCTGGGCAGCGTTCGGGAAGCTACGGCAAATCTTTTCGTCCAATATTCCGCAGTGTCTCAAGACGAAAGTCTTTGACCAGTGTGTGTTGCCAGTGATGACATATGGCACTGAAACGTGGTCGCTTACCATGGGCCTCATAAGAAGGCTCAAAGTCACCCAAAGGGCAATGGAGAGGGCCATGTTGGGAGTTTCTCTGCGTGACCGCATCAGAAATGAGGCTATCCGCAGCAGAACCAAGGTAACCGATATAGCCCTCCGGATCGCTAAACTTAAGTGGCAGTGGGCGGGGCACATAGCACGTAGAACCGATGGCCGTTGGGGCGGTAAGGTTCTCGAGTGGCGACCACGTACCGGAAGGCGCAGCGCGGGTAGGCCCCCGACAAGGTGGACTGATGACCTGGTAAAGGTTGCGGGAGTCCGCTGGATGCGGGTGGCGCGGGATCGGTCACTTTGGCACTCTTTGGGGGAGGCCTATGTCCAGCAGTGGACGTCTTTCGGCTGATATGATGATGATGATGATGATGATGATAAGTAGGTATGGAGTGGAAATGAGATAAGACTTATTTAAATTTAGATACATACCAATTTAAGACAATACATGTTTGTCTTAAAGACAAGAACAATAAAACTGTTCACCACTCTGTGTGTGTCTGTTGCGGGAACCGAACCCA
This sequence comes from Epinotia demarniana, assembly GCA_945867215.1. Taxonomy (NCBI): domain Eukaryota; kingdom Metazoa; phylum Arthropoda; class Insecta; order Lepidoptera; family Tortricidae; genus Epinotia; species Epinotia demarniana. The sequence goes on from OX244283.1 coordinate 5,632,566, forward strand.
CGATTTACGATGTGCAAAGCAGATCACTAGATACACTAAGTTTTAGTAGCAAAAGTGATAAAAAAATAATAAAGAACCTACACCTAACAAAAATAAATGAAATCCCACCAAAAACATAAATGTGAAAGGCTGCCAAGTTCGATACTATGGGAATGCTTCGCCTATAAAAGAAGTGAGATCTGAATAAGTACCAAGTTCCATAAAAATACCTCAATTTATAATAGTCAGAGAAACGCACACCGGTTTTTTTAGCAGTTTCCTGATAACATTTATTATTTTCAGTACTTTTTAATGATGTAACTTGGCAAGTTTTAATAGAAAATTATATACTTGACACATTGCAGTCCAAAGGTGTCGATTCATTGCATTGAAAAGGTGTGTGGTGTGTGAAAACTTGCCAAGTAACATCATTAAAAAGTACTCCTCCCACGCGGACTGTGTCGCAGGCAGAAGCTAATTAACTATAAGCACACTTACACATTGAAGCTCCGTCGCCTTTCTCCAACTCAAGCTGGAGTAGTTGGTTGTTGACATCCAATCCAGCCTCTTGATCACTGTCACCTGCAGCAAACATTTATAAAGTTATTATTTCTTCCTGGACATATCCCCTAGCTACCCAAAGGCAAAATAAAAACCGGCCAAGTGAGAGTCGGACTCGCGCACGAACGGTTCCGTACCATTATCTATAAAAACGGCAAAAAAATCATGTCTGTGGTATATATGGGAGCCCCACTCCGACTCACACATGGCCGGTTTTTAGGGTTCCGTAGCCGAATGGCAAAAAACGGAACCCTTATGGATTCGTCATGTCTGTCTGTCTGTCAGTCCGTCTGTCTATCCGTCCGTATGTCACAGGCATTTTACTCAAAACTATAAGGTATATTTGAATAAAATTTTGAGGATAGGTGTATTTTGGTAGCCGCTACATAGTTTTGTAATTAAATTCCACAAAAATATTCTTTTAGGGGTGCACTCCATACATAAACCTGAAAATAAAAAAAAAATTTTTTTTTGCAATTTCACCGAAAGACTTAATGGCCGGTAGGGAAATTCGGCCGAGCCAATTTGGATCGGACTTGCCGCGCGCGTTTGCCCAAGGCGTGTCCACACTAACCAAATTCGACCTAGCACATGTGGCGGGCGCGCGTTTGGACTGGCTCGGGCGAGCCGCTCGTCCGGTGCTGATCCACCCATACAGTAACAAATATTCATACTCATCATCATCATTTCTGTTTTGTTTTTGTACCAAGTTTAATTCAGAAGTCACTTGGCGTTGTATCTGTTGGCAAACCTTAAATAAATAAATCAGACAAATAAAAATAATGAAATAATTTATTTTACTTATTAAACTACTTTTTCTTTTATAAAATCTCTTAGTGTCCTCCAACTCCGTCCAGTCTTTTTATTGGTTTACCTCAAACTCATTTAACTTACAGAAATACAATTATTTTAACCTTCAACTTGAAATGTTACGATATTGTGTCAACAAAAATATTTTTCCTAACAACACCAGTCCCCAAATAGAGTGGCAGATTCTATATTAAGTGTCTGGGTTCATTCACCTCCAACTACACTTCTTATATTGATCACATGTGGAAAATTTACTATACTTATTAAAATATGATTATTATGGATGGATATTTATGAATGAGGGGTTAAGATAGGTCTTGCTACAAATCAGATTATTAACCGTTATTCAAGTTAGTATTTTGAAATGAGTTAATACTATCCACTCTGTAACCTGTAAAAATCACAGTCTTAAAAAAAAGTTCAATCTCGAAAATTTGTACAGACAAAAAAAATATTAACAAACCTGCTCACAAAACTTCAAGGGATATGTTTGAGAAATGCGACCTGTAGAGGAGAGTAGTGGAAAACGGTTGAACGGAAGTTTTACGTTTAAAGGCAATCATCAATTTAGCCATACCTCTGGCACTCCCAGGTCTCTGCATGTGTGCCTGCAGCTCCGCCTGGCTGCGCTGCACTTGCAGCTTGAAGTCGCTCGCGTCCCGCAGCCGGCGCACGCACACCTCGCAGATACCGCACTCGCCATTCGCTGAATTTAGCTACAAGTAAATAAGACATTTCTTTAACACTTTCACTGCGTCTGGTCGTAGTCGCTTTCCGCTACTCAGGGCGAACACTGCAGCATTTTACATTTTCACATTTACATGTATATCGAAGCATTCCCTCAGCAAGTCTGAATATATCTCCGGTTTGCCGTGATGAGTGTACAGCGTGTCGAGGCCCTTGTCCGGAGGGCGCAGTAGGCAGCAGCGGCACGAAAGTAACGCGTCCATTGTGACATCAGCTGTTCCATACGGGTCACAATCACTACACTAACTTTCCTTTCCACTTAAATTCACTCATAAATTTAATTACAAGTTATACGATGGATAATCTAATTGCCTTTTTGATCAATGCAATGTTTATTTATAGATTTGACAGTGACATGACAGCAGAAATGTAATGGCGTCCGTAGTCCACAGATTACAGAAGAATCCGTCGCGAGTGACGAAATTCCGAAGCTTTCGGATTCCACGAAACATTGGCCAGCGAGCAGGGCAGTATCGACCGATGAAGATGCCGATATATTAAAAAAAGAAAATATCACTTACACATTTTAATGCATTAGAACTATAATATTCGTGATACCATCTAAATATGTTCTTAGCGTACACAAACGTCCAGTGTTTATTCAGAACTTTAGTCGGGCCGGGAATGCGATGGTCGCCATTTGCTTCTGTCCTGTCACTGTCAAATTGTCGTAAATATTGAGTTGTTTCATAGTTGTTACAATCCATACATTGATTTTGAAACTATATATTAGTGTTTACGTGAAGAGTCGTTAATGTTGTCCCATGGACGCTGCGGTCAATAAAATGGACGCGCTGCATTCGTGCCGCTGCTGCCTGCTGCGCCCTCCGGACAAGGGCCTCGACACGCTGTACACTCATCACGGCAAACCGGAGATATACTCAGACATGCTGAGAGAATGCTTCGATATACAAGTAAATATAACTGAAATTAAGTATTTCAATGGTATCCTTATTCAAGAAATTAAGCTACACGGCATACTCGCGGTCATCTCTTAATAATGTGGCTTTTGACATAGACAATTAGAACTTATAACCAGGTGTCATGTAATAGAAGATTGTAAGCCGTGATTTAAATGAAACCGCGTGTTATAGTATCCTAGCTGACGATTATGGGTCCATTGCCTCATTGATTCTAGGTTTAGAAGACTCTTCATTTATGCAAATGATTGCGGTCTACTCATAGATATATATTACTTCGTAAAGATAGGCCCACCACACACGAATAATTCGTCCAATGCGGCCCGCCACGGGCAATCGCGGGCCACCGTGCCTTAGCCTTCAGCTGTCACAGTGTGTCACGCAAATATTGTTCGGACAGGCGTATCTTTACTTTCGATATCATTGGGTCTGCTACATTTTTTTGCAGCTCTGATTAGAATGAAATAATAAACTTATTCTATTAATCTTGAGTCGTTTTATCAGCTGCCCTGTGCTCTCTAGTGCTTACTAAAAGATTTTCAAATTATAACATATGTTCCAGCACATATAATAGACTACTTGTAATACTGACCATTAGATTTCACCATTGATGCATCCCCCTGGCTCCCGGGCTCACGCTGGGCTATGATACTGGTTGGCAATAACAATCTAAGTCACGGTTTCTTAAAGTGTGGTCCATGGACCCCTTGGGGGTCCGTGACATGATTGCTAGGGGTCCGCGGCCACTTCGTTCACGCTTAAGTACGTAGGAAATATGATAGTTTTTTTCAATATTTTATTCAACAGGGGTCTGCGGTATTTTTGAAATTCTGAGAGTGGTCCATGCCCATTAAAAGTAAGAACCACTGGTCTAAGTAATACCAGTGTGTTCCATATTGATACTGACAGGTAGATCTGGTTACATAAAAATATTGATTAGCAATTGATTACCATGGAGAATCCTTGTGATTTTTCAGACTTACACAGGTTTATTCCGTACCTTGAATATAGGATGAATTTTGGTTTATTTATGGCTAAAATGTAACTGAGTTGGCCATAATTATTGTTGCATTAAAATTAATTTAAATTATAAGACTAGGTTATCGGTATTCTTGGGCTGGGTTTCTGCAAGTGAATGTCATAAATGCGCGTATTTTCCGTGTAAGTTGATGGTTCTTCTATTTGTGCCAACCACCAGGAAGCCTAGACGATCTTTTGCCATGCCCACATTTTGGCAATTTTAAGAGTAAGAACAATATGACAAGCTACAATTTATATCTCCATTTCGAAGCTATTTTCATTATATTTTCGACCTGGTCTTTGTTAGATGCATTTAATGTATTAACTTTATTTAATGATGTACCTAAATATTGTTTGGTGGTCTGGTTTTCCACATCATGGTTCATTGGTGCTTATTTAAATTTGCAAAATATACAAATTAAAATTGTTTCAATTAACTAGTCTGAATATTTCTATTCTTTTTTCCACTATCACTTCTAGCAATTTTGTTTGTTTTTAGGGTTCCGTACCTCAAAGGGACAAAAAGGAACCCTTACAGGATCACTGTCTGTATGTCTGTCAAGACCCTTTATCTCGGGAATAAATGTCTTAAGTCATTATCTTTCCACTTGCAGCTAAATTCAGCGAACGGCGAGTGTGGTATCTGCGAGGTGTGCGTGCGCCGGCTGCGGGACGCGAGCGACTTCAAGCTGCAAGTGCAGCGCAGCCAGGCGGAGCTGCAGCGGCTGCAGCCAGAGAATGACAGCAAAAGTATGCTATAGAAAATACCTGACTTATATACAAATCCATCTGCCCGCGCGGGTTCGTATTGTAAAGGTGGCGACTGACTTGTACCATTTTACCGTTTACGGCGATCTTGTTACATTACAGCTTCGCGGCGAACGCTCATCTTGAGCGCTCTGTTCATTTGTGCTCCATTCTTGCGGCGACTCGTGAATCTGTACTGACTTGTAATGCAAAACTCAAAGGGATTCGCGTAAAAACCGACAGCCGAGTGGAGCACGAGACGCTCGCGTCGAGCGGCTCGGTTCGCTGTACTGAGGCCCTACCGCGAAACGAAAACGAAATTCGTTCGTGTATCTCCGTCTCTGTTGCACTTGCTAGTTCGAGCGACAGTTACAAATCAGTCGCCACCTTAAAGAATGCAGGCAAACCTAGGATAAAATTTAGCCTATGCCCCAGTCGGCATCAGAAATAGTAAAATAACACGCTCAGAATTACCTAGACAGGCAGATACAGCCGCCCACGTCATCCTGACATGCCCTGCACGTCTATCATGGGACAGCCGCGACATACTCTCAATTTTTCTCGCACTATATTTCTTGTTCTGAGTGTTTTAACGCGCTCGGGCGAGCAACGTCTATAGACGTCACATATGTAGGCTTAACAAAGATTTAATTGACGTTGCGGGTCCGAAAGTGTTAATAAGAGAAAGCTGGCGTACTGAGTCAATCAAAATATTAAAACATCACCAAAAAATGAATAAAAAAAATATTTATACTCCTTCTTAACGAAACAAATTATTTTACTGAATTTTTTGTGGCATTAGAGTGGTCCTAGAAGGCTGTGAGCCTTTCAAGTGAATACAGACAGGTCGCTATTCGTAGCGATAATATAGTTGTAAGATACGCGACTTCCGTCACTGTCCTTGTAGCTTAGTGGTCAAAGCACTCTAGAGTTAATAGAGAGATCGCAGGTTCGAGTGCTGTCGGGGGCTACAGATGGATGGTTTATTTTTCCATTATATTCTTTCTCTCTGTATGATATCGTTTAGATTTATAGTCAACTAGCTCTGCCCGCGACTCCGTCCGCGTGGAACTCGTTTATATCGCAGCTCCATACAAACTTTCACCCCACCCCCATTCCACCCCCTTAGGTGATGATTTTGGGGATAAAAACTATCCTATGTCACTCCCCATCCATTCAACTGTCTCCACTTAAAAAATCACGTCAATTCGTCGCTCCGTTTTGCCGTGAAAGACGGACAAACAAACAAACACACACACTTTCCCATTTATAATATTAGTATGGATAAAAAAACACAAAATCGGACAGAAAAATAAATGTAGGTACTTAGGTTAGGTGCGACAATTGGATTATGAATGTAGTCTTTAGATGAAATCAATTGGAGGATTCAAGTATATATGAGTCTGACGACTTATATTTTGTGCTATGATGAGTTTTTTCTTTTTTCCGCAGACGACAATGTTAACAAGTTCAAAATGGAGAAAGATTACGGAATGGAAACTACAATATGTAAGTACAAACGCCAACAGAGCTAGCGACCAAATCGGTCATGTGGCTTCAGCTGTATTGAAACTCCGTTAGCTACTTCCCTGAACAACCTTTTCCGATAATCTTCGTGCTGGCAGGCCGCGGGCGGTGGGTGCGGGTGTAGTGGGGAGGGGAAAAAAAGAAAAAAAATGTGGACTCAGCGACTTTTTTTTTCAAACAGTTGCTCTGTACTCCCTGAGCACCCAAAAAAATTTTAAATCGATCGGGTGGTGGGAAGGGGTGGCCAGCGTTAATTAAAAATACCAAATTGGACCTCTTGCTTCGTAGGCAGGGTCACCAACTAGGCTAAAGTGGTTGTCTACTTTAGCCTAGTTGGTAGCGTCATATTGTAAACTAGCGGCCGCCCGCGACTTTGTACGCGTAGATTTTTGATGATGACAAAGATATAAAATAGTTAAGTGAATTTTATTCGTAGTTAAAATGCTCTAGACATATTATATTTCAAACAGTGGCAGACACTGATATGCGATTGTTAAAGAATTTTTAAAGATTTTCCAATCAGATTACGGGAATTGTTTGCAGAATGCTTAGTACTTATTCCGTCAGTTACCTGATGCTTTAATCTAATTTTAATCTTTGGCAAAAATGACTCTGCAAGATATCTGCATGCTGACGCATGGATTTGGAGCTAGAAAATGGGGATCTTTGTTATTATAAGTGAGATTAAAAAAAAAGTTAAATATCGTAAGGCTGTTAAAACAATCATAAACTCAGCACTGGAAATCGAGAAATGGAGACAGGTTAATGAATCCAGTGTTCCCCGTACAAAACCTTCAACCTTTTTTAACCCCCATTGGGATAGAATTTTCTTAAACGCTGAAATTACTTTATTTGTATTTTAATGAGTAATGTTTCTACAAAGTTTCAAGATTCTAGCTCAAAAAATAAAGTTCCCTCCATACAAACTTTGCACCCATATTTAACCCTCTTAAGGGTGGAATTTTCTTAAATTGCTTTTTTTGTAAAATTCTAATTAGTAATCTTTCTACAAAGTTTCAAGGCTCTAGCTCAAAAAAAAAGATTCCCCATACAAACTTTGCACCCCTATTTGACTCCCTTAGGGGAGGTATTTCCAAAAATCCCTTCTCGTCCCTAGCCCACGTTATAAAAATAACCTAAAGTTACAAAACTCTAGTTTAAAAAATAATGATTCCCCCATACAAATATTGCACCCCTATTTAACCCCCTTAGGGGTGGAATTTTCTTAAACGCAGAAATTACTTTTTTGTATTGTAATGAGTAATCTTTCTACAAAGTTTCTAGTTCTTAGTTCAAAAATTAATGTTTCCCCCATACAAACATTGCACCCCTATTTAACCTCCTCAGGGGTGGAATTTTCGAAAACGCTGAAATTGCTTTTTTTGTATCTTAATAAGTAATCTTTCTACGAAGTTTCAAGTCTCTAGTTAAAAAATAATGATTCCCCCATACAAACTTTGCACCGCCATTTAACCCCCTTAGGGATGGAATTTCCAAAAATCCCGTCTTATCCCTTGCCTACGTCATAAAAGGAAGTCCTGGTGTAACATTCAAGTTTCTTGTCCCAGTAGTTTCGGCTGTGCGTTGATGAGTGAGTCAGTCAGGACATAGGCATTTATATGTATAGATGAAAAATGACAGGTTCGCGAGTTTTACATGCCACTAATTTTAATAATTTTCAAGCGATTTATATTAGCACCGAGGTAAATACAGTGTTCTCCTAAAAACACCGACCAAGTGTGTGTCGGGCCACGCGCAGTGTAGGGTTCCGTAGCCTCCACCAGATCAGCTCCGTGGGACAGTACAATAATTATTTTTATATTTAGTGCCATGCATGACGTGAATTGGTACTTACTTCTACTACGAATACTTAAGAGCTATTTTTGTGTATCTCTGATTTAAATTCAGGGCACGAAGCCCGGTCATTTGGAAGGGATAAGGTATCCCTGCGTAGGGATATAGGTCCAACACGTAGAGTTCATTTGGAGACGAAGTTGAATGAGATTTAGAACCCACTAAAACCCGTTCACGGGTACATCGATACCCGTGAACCAATTTCAGCAGGCGTTTGGGCTATTGTAGATAAAATGGATAGAAAACTGGGTTTATTGTGATGAGTAGTAATTTAAGAATAAACTAATTTTGTACTAAGCAGTACCGCCTTCTGACGAAATTTATAAAATTGAAAAATTTCATGCTCCGAGCCTGACTCGAACCGGCGACCGCATGCATACATTACCCGTCGCTAACCAACTGAGCTATCGGAGCAGACCGTCTCAGTCGCCAAATCTTTCAATCAGTTCCCTGTTACAACGCTATAGAGCGGCGTGTAGCGACATCCACGGTAGGTGTCGCTACAAGCAGATGATCTACCTCGAAGATTCAGGCTTCCTAACGGTACCAACGTCTCAAATTATATGGAGAATGCAAACCTGTTATCAAGGGCCCGTATTATGTCCGCAGGTGAAATCAAAATAGAGCCGGAATGCCAAGAAAGTGACGAGGAGAAGGCTACACGTAAGTATTTCGTATGTCAGAGATCTTATCTTATCTAGATGAGGGCCCTTTCGGATGCACTTCGACCCTGTGGGATCTTTTGTGCATTTGCCCTCTCCTTACGTCTACTCCCAACTTCGCTCCATCATTTCCACATAGCGGATGATGCAGCTCAGCGGAAGTGCCTTGAATTCCTTTGGTTGCGGATAGCCGTTACCAAAGTAATTCATTCTTTGTCTGGCAAGGGCATGACAGAGATAGATAATAGACAAAGCAAGCCGCTGCACACAAGCGTTAAAGCATGCGACTTTCTCTAAAGGTCGTCGGTTGGAACCCGGTCTCGTAACATTAGGTTTATAAAAGCCGGCCAAGTGCGAGTCGGACTCGCGCACGAAGGGTCCCGTTTCTTTAAAAACTGCAAAAAAAACACGTTTGTTGTATGGGAGCCCCCTTTAATATATATTTTATTCTGTTTTTGCCCGACTGCCCGAAGGAGAGGAGGGTTATGTTTTTCGCGCGCATGTATGTATCTATGTATGTATGTATGTATGTGGCATATTCTTTGGCACGTTCTGCAGCCTAAACCGTTTGACGGATTTCGACATATGAGGTGTCGTTGGATTCCTCTTAATCGTGGGAGTGACATAGGCTATAAAATTTTAAAAAAGCAGTTGGGTTTTTTGAAAAATCTTTTGTATTCACTTGCTTAGTATTTGTTGTTATAGCGGCAACCGAAATGCATCATGTGTGAAAATAACAACTGTCTAACTATCACGGTTCATAGATACGGCCCGGTGACGGACGGACGAACAGCGGACTCTTAGTAATACGACTCTCACTTGGCCGGTTTTTTACAAATATTATAGCATATGTCACTCCTACGATTAAGAGGAACCCAACGACATCTCGTAACTATGTTAAAATCTATCAAGCTGTGTGAAATATAATTATTCTTGGCGACGTTCATACATACGCTTGAAAAACATTACTCTCTTTCTGAGGACGTTATCAGTAGTAAAAAGTAAAGCAAGTAAAAATATGCCAAAAAAGCATTATTTGACCTAGGTTCATATAACATTATTATTATTATTAGGAGCCTATGGTGTCCCACTGTTGGGCAAAGGCCTCCCCCCTCCTTTTCCAGCGCATTAACATTACGCTGGTTAAATTATCTGGATACCTCCCGAACACCGACTGAAACAATAGCCGGCTTATACATCTGTGTTGTTCCAGGTGAAATCAATATGGAACCGGAATGCCAAGTTGAGATGGGTGACGATGAGAATGCACCACGTAAGTAGTTAATAAGCCCAGATACTACCCTTATGCTTACGCTTGGTTCTGTTATGGGATACTCATGTGGGGAAACAACACTGACGGAAGTCCAATACTCATCCTCTAGAAAAATTCAATGCGCTACGCGATAGTAATAATATTTTTGTGTATCCCTCGCTTTAACTAATGTCTCACTTCTATTCTAATAACATGCTGAACATGCAGCAATATGCCTGCCAACCCGGTAGATCAACGATCGACGCGGCGCGCGATGTTGTGACAAGGGTGTCCGGCCACCTCGACGCCGGGCGACAGGTGGCAGCCATATTCTGTGACCTGTCGCGCGCCTTCGAGCTGGTCAGTCATCCTCTCATCCTTTCAAAGTTAGATCACTATGGTGTCACCGGCAGCTTCTTGTAAACGATAGCTTCTTTCTTGGTGTCCCGAAAACAGCTAACTTCCGTACGCGGAGCGACATCTGAACTTTTGGATTTAGGGGATACTGCCGTTCCTCAAGGTTCCGTGATCGGGAATAACCTTTTTTCAATATTAATGAACGATTTCACAACCGCCACCGACGACGCGGAGATCGTGATGTTTGCGGATGACGGTTGTGTTATCGTAGCAGCGGAAAACCACATTCTTCTAAAAACTAAACTGTCCAAAGTAATGGAACAAGTAGCAACGTGGTTTTCGGCTAACGGTATGATATTGAATGTTGAAAAAACAAACATAGTCCGATTCTGCTTGCGAGGTAAAAGGGACCATGACTTATTTGTCACCTGTAACGACCAACCTGTACCTCAAGTCGATCAGGTGAAATACCTAGGCCTGATAATAGACTCCGGGCTCACATGGAGTCCACATATAGATCAGCTGTGCGACCGCCTATCATCCGCTTGCTTCGCACTCAGCAGGCTGCGCCCCAGTCTCAATCTCAGTAACGTCAAGAAAGCCTACTACGGCTACTTTCACTCTATTCTTGCATACGGGATTGACTTATGGGGTGACGCTGCTGACCGATTAAGACCATTCAGACTTCAAAAACGTGCGATCCGCTCCATATCAGGGGTCCCATGGGACCACCCATCGCAGGAACTGTTCAAGAAAACCGGAATTCTTACCTTACCGTGTTTATACATTTTTGAAGTGGCAAAATACGTAAGACGTAATTTAAAACAGTTTCCGACTCGTAGTAGCACACGAGGTGCAAATTGCAGAAGGTCCGATGAGCTTTATCCACCAAAGTCGCGACTTGCCAAATCTAAGAAGTGTATGCACACGGTAGGACCTAAAGTATATAACAAGATCCCGATAGAAATAAAACAAGCTACTAGTGATGGATTATTCAACAAAAAACTTAAAACGAAATTGTTATCGAATGCCTACTACTCAGTCGATGCCTTTTTCGACAGCTAATATGTACACATACCTACCTGTAGTACCTACTCGTAAATTGGTACAACACCAAAACGTAACTGGTTCGCTAACTCAGCCTCGCCTCCCAAATCTCTAACGTAACCTTAATGTAACTAGAGAACACATAAGTTAAGTACCTAATATTGTATAAGCAATTGTTGACATGTAAAATTTTATATTTTATTAATAAACAATTGAATTGAATTGAATTGAATTTAGATTATTGTTGTCTTAAAAGGCCTCTGCGCTGTTGGCTTCGACCGTACAAAATTAGGACTCTAGATCTCGAATCTTTGTTATCACTATAGCCGTATCCAGAAGGTTCTGCGTGGCCGACTGCACGAAGGATACGAGGCTATAATATAAGTGACGGAGAGGTACAGAATAGAATGCCTTAGTTTCATATTCCCATCTTTATCCATCTTAAACACGGTGTTCCCCGGAATTTCCGTTAACTTCGGCATATTGTACACACACATTCACAGAAACCAATTAGCATAATAATTTCATGTTTTTTTTTTCTTTTTTTGTAAGAAAACCTTAATGTAGCATTAACAGGTTATTGTCTTATTGTGCAAGGGTTCAAGACCAGAAGGTCCAAAAAGACAAATTAAATAAAAAAATGTACCTCCGACGCAGTTTTTGCCTAATATCGAACGAACTCACTTGGTAAACCTTCTTGTAGTGTATAGGAACCTTACAACATTTAAAAAACTGTGATGACACCACAGTTAAGAGCCTTTACACTGGTTAAATCTGCAAATCTGATTAAATTAAAATATTCAATATCTTGATACCAGAAGAGATAGTAGGGTACTGTCTTGGAGAAATTAACTTTATTTGATCTAACCTATGCCCCCTTGCAATTAACGGAAATTGCCAAAAACACCTTATAGATTCGTGCCGCCTTAATAATTGTTTTATTGCTATTTCAGTATCAACATACAATACACCGGCGTCGACTCAAACGGCCCCCGCCCCGCCCCGCTCCGGCGTCCACACCTGCGATATATGCCAAAGATCATTCGACACTCCAACAGCCCTCGAAAACCACCAGCGCCTCCACACAGGAGTAAAAACATACTCGTGCGATGTCTGCCATAAAACGTTTTTACAAAAAGGCAACTTGACCTCCCATTTCAAATACCATGTCGGTGATTACCGGTTCTCCTGCGAAGTATGCAATAAGAGATTCACAGAGAAGTGGATCCTGAATCAACATATGAGGACGCACACTGGTGAGAAACCACATAAATGCGAAGTGTGCTGCAAACGGTTCGCGCTCAAAGGTAATTTGACCGTTCATTTGAAAACTCATTTGAAACGTGAGAAAAAAGGAACTGTGACTAAACAGGAATTAGCACAAGAATCTAACTATCATACATCCAAATTTTCTTGCGAGCAATGTGAAAAAACATTTTCCTGCAGGTCTAGTTTAAATGCTCATATACTCCGACATATGGGAGGCCAATGTTTCTCATGCGACGTATGCAATAAACAATACAAATCAAAACGTTCTCTAGACTTGCATAGAACAACTCACACTGGAGATTATAAGTTCACATGCGATTTGTGTAATAAACAATTCGTACATAAAGCCACCATGACGCGACATATCCTTGAACATGCAGGAGAAAAACCTTACTCCTGTAATATATGCAATAAGGCGTTCCCGCTGAAATCTGATTATAACCGACATATGACAACTCACAGACAAAGGGGAGAAGTGCAATTTAGCTGCGAAATTTGTAAAAAACAATTTTCGTCAAAGAGTTATTTGACTATACATATGGATATACATATGGGGAAAAAGCCACACACCTGCGAAGTATGTGATAAAACTTTTACTCACAATAGTAGTTTGAGAGTTCATAAACTGACGCACTCTGAAGAAAAGCCCTATGCCTGCGAAGTATGTCAGAAACGATTCAGACTAAGCAAAAACTTGCAAGGCCACATGATGATTCACGACGGGGTCAAACAGCACTCCTGTGACGTTTGCAATAAGCCATTTAGACACAAATCAGCTTTAAAGGTTCACATGCGACGTCGACACACAGGACAGAAACCACATTCCTGCAACATCTGTAAAAGAGAATTTATAGTTTTAGCTGAATTAAAAGTGCATTATCGTAGTCATACCGGGGAACAGCCGTATGCTTGAAACATTTGTACGAGCTGATCATTTGAGGAGACATCTTAAACGCGTTCACAACGAGAAACCATCGGAATTTATGGTACCGTAATGTTGCTCTATGAGTTTTGGATTTAAACACCAGACACTGCTTCACTCTAAGAGTATAGATTTCTACAGAGGAGCTATGCGCGATGCCACCATAAGGGACGGAAAGGCTCCTGTGCAGCTAAATTAAGAACTGATCTTAAAATACCTGACGGCATACCATAAAAAACCTACTTAATTTGGGCGGGTATTGGTTTATCTAACTCAGTTGCGGCAAATAAAAAGGTGAAACGTTTGACAACGATTGATATATACCTTTCTGCCACACTTATTACCACCTCGCTCAGTCGTGGTATTATTATTACCAAAGCTTGTTTAGTTTAGTTTATTTAGTTTAGTTTATTTCATTTCATTGCACAATTTTCACATGATATAGTATATTTTACTTAATTATATTACTTATCGTGCAGCGATCGTCGACGTATGTAATAATAATAAAACATTAAAATTTATATAATAAGGTATAGGTACAATAAATGTGTGTACCTACAATTCAAATTAAATTAATATTAAATAAAATTAAGTCAGGTTATTCCTGTGTATAATCAAATCACAATGTCAAGAGAAGTGTATGTCAATACTTTACAATATAAAATACAATAGAAATAAAGTACCAAATAGTACCAGTCAGATAATATCAGAGATTTAATATAAAGCAATGTCAAAATCCTAATACTAATTACTTAGTAACTAATACAAATAATAATAATTCTATATAATTGAAAATAATCTATTGTTGTACAATTTCATTGTATTCATTGACTGAGTAAAAGGACTTTTTCAATAAAAGGTTCTTCAAATTACGCTTAAACGTTTCCTCGCTTGTCTCATTTTTTATTTCGGCGGGAAGGCGCTCATAGTACGTCGGCCCTATAACTCTCGCGTTTTTAGCGTGTAGTACCGTGCGACGCGGCACCGTCCGAAGTCTTCCCGTGCTACGAAGGCACTTTCCCGTCACCTCCACCCGCTTAAACTGTGATAGGTGTCTCCGCGTATACATGATGACCTCGAAGAGGTAATGCGAATAGTGAGTCATAATCCGGTGCTGAGCAAATAACTCTTTGCAGGACTGCCTCTGGTTTAGACCTAGCATTGTTCGAAGCGCCCGTTTTTGCATTCGCATTACCCTTCCGGCATCAGTCGAGTTACCCCACAGGATAGCACCGTACGTCATAAGCGAGTGGAAAAGTGAAAAGTAAGCCTGCCTCAGCGCGTCACAGGAGACCAACGGTTTAAGTTTACGCAGGGCAAACACCGCTCCGGCCAGCCTATCACACAGCGAGTCGACGTGTTTCTTCCAATTCAGTGTGGGGTCCAGCGTGAAACCTAAAAACTTACAAGTATTACCCATTTGTAAGGGACACTGGATGCTCACGTTGGAGTTCGGAACGCACCTTCCAGAAAAGAGCATGACACTGGTTTTGTTTGCGTTGAGGACTAGGCCATTTGCCGAGTGCTTTTGTAGTGCTTTTGTGCTGAGTAATCATAGGTTCATGGCCTCGCTAGTCGCCCGGGCTCCATGAAAAGGCCCAAAAAGGAAAAATTGCCTGCCATGGTGTATTCCTGTATTAGGAATCAAATATTTGGATTAAAATATTAGACATAGTTTGCAAGGAAATTATGTTCATGAAGGGCATCTACAAAGCATGCTAGGAGTCTATAGTATGATTTTTTTTTTCTAAGAAAGTGTCGCTAATGTCTCCTGACTTAACGAACAGAAGAATAACAAGGCAAAGTTGTCAAGCAGTAATAATACAATAGAAATACTCTTTATTACACATCTCACACTAAACAAAGCTGTTAGAAAGAGAAGCAATACAGTAACATGTAGGTGGAAGTAGACAAGCACATTAACTAGAACTGAGCACAACTACTACTAGAGAATGGTGACGTCACGATCTGCTAGCGTTTTCCCTCCAACAAGCAACATTAAAACGGTTGTAGCTTTGTCATTTTTTGAGATACTTGATGGCATATGTTTTTGCCTTCTTTCTTTTATTTATTTATTTTGAAGGAGAACCAACAGCTATATAAGTTATTACTAACATCAATATTAAGAAAAACGCCAGGTACAGGATTTCACAAAATAGCACTAGAATATGAGAATACTTGACAAAGTGTCAACTGACTTGTACACAAGAAGTGAAGAAAAAAGTCTTTCATTTCAAGTAATAATACATTTTGAGTCTACATCGGTATTGCATATAACTCTGTTCGTTTATTCACTATTTTTTAACCCGAGACCAAAAAAGAAGGGTGTTATAAGTTTAACGTGTCAGTCTGTGTAGCTGTATATCTGTCTGTGGTATTGTAGCTCCCAAACGCATGGACCGATTTGAATGCGATTTCATTTGCGTCACAGCTATTTTTATCCCGAGTGTTATTAGGCATGTTTCATCAAAATCTGTTTAGCAGTTTTTGAGATATTGGACTTTGAAATGAAAATGTCGGGGGTTTTTCAACTTTTCTAAGTTGTACATTTATCTAGCACAACCTTTACATGTCAAGCGTGTTTATACTAAACGGATCTTAAACGCTTGAATTATTTATTTACCTTGGTTTTTTTGATATGTTGCAATTGTTCAATTACACTACGATCAAGTCCCGTTTAGCAAAAATAATGTGTAAAAATTGTGGAAGTTAAAAAATACCTAATACAAGCATGTAGAGTGTGTAAACATAAGGAGACGCTATACGGGCCGATATCGGCCGGACTGAGTGCAGGCCGCCGCGTGATTCGACCCGTGTGGATACGTATCGGAAACATGACCGCCAACCAAATCAAGGTCACTCCTTACCTACTAGATTTTCTGTGACCTTGCTTGGCAATCCTGCCGATTTCGCACGTGTAGCGTCTCCTATACATAGAAGAATTGTGTATAATATTGTGTAGTTGTGTAAATATCTATATCTATAAGTATTATTAGTAGTAATGATAACAATGGATTAAATGAATATGAATAATAAATATTTTAAAATAAGACATACTGTATAAATCGATATAGGTATTTTTTTAATGCAAGATCACCAGTTTTACGTGTTCCCAAACAGAATATCAATATTATATAATAGATTCCATATAATTATATTAGTCGTAATGTAATAAAGCAGATATAAATATTTACTATCTATAATTCTAAGAACCTAGATTTCTACATAGTTGTTGGTAATGACTAAGGATTCATCAACGACCTAGCGGTTAAGTAATAATTTTAAACGCAGTTTTTATGAAATTATGAGCATCTTGTATGTATAGACATACGTAATAAAAATATGACGCCAAAATGGGCATTTTTACTAAATGTCAATGGCGACCAGACAAAAATAATTCGTCCCTTTCTAGCATACATGTTAGTGCAAGAGAGACGAATGCTTTATACCCAACCTAAATAAATGCGATCATGATAGCTAGGCAGATCCGACACAACCGCAGCTAACAACGAGTGAGGGTGAGCAATAGGGGTGTAGACATATTTTTAAATAACTAATTCTGTTAAATTTCCCGAAAAAGAGTAAAAAATATTGTCAAATTGAGACAGAAGTAAACCAGGCGATTAAATAATCACAAAGTTATGTGTCCACAGTTTTAAGACGGGGTATATTCTGTGCATTTCCGCAAAACCCACCTTCATATTGTGGCGAAGAGATTGTCATTTACTATGACGCTAGCAGATCGCGACGTCACGCAATATTAAAACGGTTGTAGTTTCGTAATTCTTTGAGATATCCGAATGCGATTTCGTCACTAGGCATTTTTTTGCCTTCTCTCTTTTCGAGTAGGTAATAATCAATTGTGAGTCTACACCCTTATTTGTTGCTATCTCACTCCCATCCACCGCTGTGTGGCACGATGATTGTGAGATAGACCGAAAAAGGGATATTATTTTGCAGGACACCGTGCTTCCTATTCGCTACCTAATTGTATTTTGTTCACAACAACCCACAAAGATGCAGCTGTAGTTGGAGCAAGACATCAATATAAACCTCTCATTCCGACTGTAGCTGTCAGTTGTTGTGACAAATTGCATTGTTTGTGGTATGTTAAAACTGACGCCAGACGGAAGGGCTGTTGAAGATTAAAGGTACTTTTACACCTTACTTTGGCCGGACGCCGTACTTCCGGCACTTATCCACACGGCCCGAAATCACGTGGTGTCTACCACATGCATTGCATGCAGTTCACCGATTTCGTTCGTCTAGCGGCTGCTTTAAAGCGTTCGCAGTATCGACAGTCGCTGAGGCCGAAATAGGCCAGGATACCATCAAAATGTCAGAACAACCGCCTTCAAAGTGAATGAATTGAATGTTTTATGTCTCTTTCCATCTAATAGCTGCGTTTTTAAGTTATTTTGACAAATTTGTAGTTGCATAATGGCCTTTAGAGTGCACAAAAAAAATCATTCTACTCGTAGGTATGCGAAGTTTCATAGAATCCGAACGATCTCCAACTGTATGAACGCACCACGCATGCTTCAGACGCCATTTGCTTTTTCTGTCACTGTCACTGTCAAACGTCGTAAATATTGTATTGATCAAAAATTCAATTAGATGACCCATTGATTGATTTTGCATCAGCATTTTTGCATTCAAGTAGATCAAGAGACGTGTTAATGTTGTGACCTGATCAACGTGGCGGCTTTCAAAATGGACGCCCGGCATTCGTGCCGCTGTTGCCTGGTGCGCCCTCCGGACAAGGGCCTCGACACTCTATACAGCCATCTCGGCAAAACGGAGATATATTCAGACATGCTGAGAGAATGCTTCGATATACATGTAAATATGACGACTTTTTCATTTATAAACCTGTAAAGATTTGAATGGCCTTTGTACTTATTAAATACTTAAGTGTTGATGTAACTGGTGACCGAAGTACTGGCATCTTTCTCGGGGAACGTGTCAGCATTGCAATTCAGTTACGAAATGCCGCCAGCATTCTAGGTACAATGCCTCGGTGGCCTTTTTTTAGCGGCATAGATAATTATCAACTCCACTGACCTTCTGATTATAATTTGGGGTCAGAGTTCAGACATTTCCAGTTTAGTTATCAATAAAATATAGTAAAGACTTTTTCCAGTTTCATTTATCTCACATCACCATCCTAATACCTGCCACTACAATACCTATGCCACCTCTACAATACTTAAATTCAAATAAAAAATAATTTGAAGAATACTTTTATATTCTTATATTGCTGGATATTCTGCAATCTTATAGGTTCAGTCTTTTTAGGTTATGTGTTAGTTCTGTTATGAATTAACGAAAAATATTTGATGTTATGGTCTTATTTATAGGTTATTCATGGAATTGAAACCTATCACATAGAAATAAAGTTCTTTCGTAGTGGGAATATGTTTCCCTCTGTCTTATAAAGGGTTAAGAAATCATAAAGCCTAATTCATTAACTACCTTATTCGTATTAGGTAGTGCGCGATTGGTTACTGTGCATAATGTACGCTAAGTTTAAGTTTGGCTATAGATTTCTTTGTTAGTTTATTTCTATAAGGGTATCTATAAATATGTTGCGCTGTTGGTTTTCCATGTATCAATAAATAAATTAATTAAACATTCATTGAAATATACAGGTAAATTCAGCGAATGGTGAGTGCGGTATCTGCGAGGTGTGCGTGGGCCGGCTGCGGGATGCGAGTGACTTCAAGCTTCAAGTGCAGCGCAGCCAGGCGGAGCTGCTGTCACGGATGCAGAGAGGTGGCAGTGCCAAAGGTTAGCTAGTGAAGATACCATACTTGTACACAAATACATAATTGTTTCATAAGTTAACCTTTTTCAGATTTAATCAGTTGAAAAATTACATGAATTCCACTCTTACTGATACAAGTTCCTGTGGGTTGTGGCTTGAATATTTATGAAAAAAAAATAGATACATGTTTGACGTGCGGTATGTGGCCTTCTGCCTGAAAAACAAAAATGAGAAGGAAAATTATGATATAATAAGAAATTAGTACCATTGAACATTTAAGTACTCTAATTTATTACCAACATGTCAAGAAGTATAACAAAATAATAGGTGTCTATCATTTTATCGAAACGCATTACGTCGATTTACATTTCGCCGAAAACTATTCCACGAATTTCATTTCGTTGTATTTTTTGTTCACATAATCATCAATTCATAGTTTTTTATTTCATGGAACGACTTTTCATCGTTAATCGTTTCGAATTTGTCTCAAATCGTAGCGTAACGGTTCATCGAATTTACTTTTCATAGAATAGTCAGTCGTGTATAGTATTCATTTATCGAAACACGGTTCAATGTTGGTACGTTCCATATATTTTTGTTGCCACGATCAATATTTCATTTTTCTACCAAGCTGTTTACCTAAAGGTCATTTTGTCTAAGTATATAATACCTAATGGATAAAATGGGTCCACATTGACTCATATACGCTTCATATACGATGTAGACGTAATATTAAGCCTAAGTAAGTAATATTAAAAAAAACGGTTCTGGCGCTTCGCCGGCCGCTGCCGCGGCACGCTCGCTGCGCTCGCTCGGCTCGCGCGCTCTAGGATCACAGTTCACCTAACACTCCTCGCTTCACTCGTCGTCGTACCTACACTGGCCTGCCTTAAAGTAGAATAGGAAGGTAATCCGATATCCAGAGGGAGAGGTGGGTAGGCTTAGAGCTATGTATACGTCCAAAGTCTCGGTGTAATGTACCTACTCAGTTCGTTGAAAGGTAAATATTATCAAGTGATAAACACAGATGGGACGATTTTCTATGTAATAAGAATTTTGGGAACTGAAAATTATGTTAAAACAAAATTATAGTAACGGCGATTCGATGAACGAATATGTCGATGAACAAATAAAATATTGAAGTGAAATTCGATGAGTTCATTTTTGTGTAAATGGTAATTCGAGCAAATGTATGAGCGATCTAACGAAGTTCGATGAATGATTCCTGTGTGATGATGAAATTCTGCGAATAGTGTTATGGGAAACGATAATCGATGAAACTATTTTCGGTAAAATGATGGATTCCCCAAAATAATGCATACTTTTTATAACTGCATTTTATGAGTATAGTATGTAATCTGTATGGACTTTTTGACCACAGCATAGATGTTGTACCTACAGAAAGAAGCATGTCTTTTAGTTAACTGCAATAGGCATGATGCCTCATATTCAAATTCATAACGTAGTGATGCCAAATGGATAGTAAACACACATCAAATTATCGTAATAAAGTATAAATTACAAAACATAATTAAAATCGTAAAAAGATAAAACCCTTGAAAGTTTATTTTTTTTATTTTTATTGTCCTAGAGTAAATTTAAAGTTACCAATAGAAACCTTACGCTTTTATAGAAACAGAATTGTATAACAACTATGTACTTAAACACAGTATTTCGCGACCTAAACAATAAATTACCTGATTTTCCATACAACAATACATGTACTTTGTACTAACAAATGTCGGTTGTGAGGTCATACCATTCTGTCTGTCAGTATGAAGCGTTTTGCGCTGCCGCCAGCGAGCTCAATCGTTGTCTCAAACTTTTGGGTATTTATGTTCTCTAATTGTAGTTGGCATACTTTATTTCGCCTTTAACGTTTGTCACTCTTTAGCACCAACCAGGGGACACGTGCAGGGTTGTGGTAGGTAGCTCCTGCGGACGCGAGTAACAGTTGTTCCGGCCAGGATAATGATAAATTATGAAAAGCGCGACATATATCTCAAAGTTTATTAGAGTGTCGGGATCATAAGCTTTTTAATTTTGTTCCAGATGAGAACACTCGGAAGCCTGTTGCCGTCAACCACAAACCTCCTAAATATGAGTTGGAAAAAGCTTACGTCGAAGACGCGGAAATGTGTAAGTATGTCCATACAACTTTCAAATATAAGGGACATGTTGAAAAGTGTATTACTCCGAGCAGAATTCGAACCTGGTACTTTCTGCCACAGTCTGCCGGTCACTCTTACTTAACCAAATAAGCTATTGGAGCTTTTCCCGGTAGCTTCTCCGCGGTCGTCATAATTCGTAAAAGTCAAAATGTTTATTTGCTTTAAGCACTATCTCAACTATATGCAAATATATGTTTATGTTTCTAACTGTCGTTTTGAAAATGCTGGTTACTAGGCCTATACTTGAATAAAGATTATTTTGAGGATTGGGTTTGAATACAATTTAAATTACAATAGTATTAAAATAAATTCATATTAGGTACTTCAAATTACGTGAAAAATAATAATAACACATTCACTGCCAAGAATCGCTGCGCGCTGCGCTCGTAGCTGATCCCAGGGTTTTTTTTATTCGTATGTAGTAGAACGTAGTCACGGCGTCGTAGGCGCTCGCTAGGCAGGTTCCTGGCAGCGAAAGTACCTATTAATTTACTAAGGATAGAATCTACTCCAAAATAAATGAAATACAAAATAATCACACTCATGTGACACCCCCGGAGTTGCAAGCGTCCATAGGCTACGGTAACCACTTACCATCAGGTCGGCCGTAAGCATGTTTGCCACCGACGTGGTATAAAAAAAAATTAACAGTTAATTCAAAGCAAATATAGGCGAAATATTCGTCGGAGTCGAATGGCCTTTTTATACATTTGACGATCATTAAATAAATTCGTGTAAATTAGATTAAAGTTAGCTTATAATGCTTATTTATTTTATGAAATAAAGAAACCTAAATCTATAAAACAATCTTTAATTTTCTTAAAAATAATTTTATATTCTCACAATCCCTTAAGTCTTTGGTCAACTTATTGAATACTCTCCTAGCGTTATTCCCGGTGGTGCCCTAAAGGAGCCCGGGGTCCGCTTTGACACCTAATCCCAAGATTTGGCATAGGCACTAGTTTTACAAAAGTGACTGCCATCTGGCCTTCCAACCCAGAAGGAAAACTAGAACTTATTGGGATTAGACCGGTTTCCTCACGATGTTTGTTTGACCGTAAGGCGTAAAGCTAACGGTAAATATTCCGTACATAAGTTCCTAAAAAACCGTTGGTATGAGCCAGGATTCGAACCTACAACCGCCGCTTGACAGCCGCATGCCTGATCCACTAAGGCTTCTGTAGATTCTTTTTTTCGAACTGCACTAAGGAAAAAAAAATCTAAAGGGAGTCAAGTTCCGTCGTTTTTGCGGTCGGTTGCCTGGCACCACGACGTCACGCAACAAATCGCAGTTATATTATTCTTTATTGTATGTTAATACTAATACGTATGCTAGTCTGTAAAATATATGTAATTATGTGCCGTTATTTGATAAATCATATATATTTGATGGTTAGTTCTTTTGTTTACGTTTTCAATACAACCTTCTGTGATTAACAAAATGGACATTCGAAAATTGTATGAAATTTTGGGGACACATTATTTTCCTCCCAGGGTCGAAAGAGTTTGTGTTCTGAGTAAAAATAGGGACTTAAATATATCTGTACTTACTAGGTAGCTCTTTGTAATGGAACAAAACTTATGAAATAAAACATTTTTCATTTTCATCATCATCATGTCAGCCGAAAGACGTCCCCTGCTGGAGATAGGCCTCCCCCAAAGAGTGCTTCACTGACCGATGCGCCACCCGCATCCAGCGGACAAACAAAATAAACTTTCCTAAATCTAAAGGCCTCCACACACCGAACGCGGGTCGGGCGCGGCGCGGGTCGTGCGCGGTCTATCCCTCTCACTACCAACGCTTTTAATACCTCTCTCACTATCTCTATCACACAGTTGCGCGGGCCCGCGCTACTGTGCGGTAGTGACGCCGCGCTACTGCGCGAAAGAGATAGAAATACCGCCCGACCCGCGCGGCGCACGACCCGCGTTCGGTGTGTGGAGGCCTTAAAACAAAAGTTGTGGGTACAAGTTAAATTGAAATGCTAAAATAACCAATACATACATACATTCACGCCTTTATTCTCAAAAGGGGTCCGCAGAGCACATGAAACGTATGTTCCAGCGCCACTTTTAGCATAAATGTGAGTATAAAATATCGAAAAAATGTGATATTGCAGTGATGGGTTGCTAGCCCATCACCCACAACACACTTCAACCCTCGTCCCTTAGTCGACTTTTACGACACCCACGGGAAGAAAGGGGGTGGTGAAATTCTAACCCGACACCACACGGGTAAAATAACCAAGGGTAGAATAAAATCTGTGTTTGGTTTCCAGGTGAAGTCAAGATGGAGAAAACAGAAAACCAGGTGGATACGAGTGATGAGGAGAATAAACCATGTAAGTGTATTTGAGATTGCCGAATTGAATCTAGATAGGTCCTAGATAGGTCCAACTTCGAGAAAGAGGTCAATCGTCGAATCCGACTCGGCTGCGCAGCGTTCGGGAAGCTACGGAAAATCTTTTCGTCCAATATTCCGCAGTGTCTCAAGACAGAATCTTTGACCAGTGTGTGTTGCCAGTGATGACATATGGCACTGAAACGTGGTCGCTTACTATGGGCCTCATAAGAAGGCTCAAAGTCACCCAAAGGGCAATGGAGAGGGCCATGTTGGGAGTTTCTCTGCGTGATCGCATCAGAAATGAGGCTATCCGCAGCAGAAAAAAGGTAACCGATATAGCCCTCCGGATCGCTAAACTTAAGTGGCAGTGGGCGGGGCACATAGCACTTAGAACCGATGGCCGTTGGGGCTGAAAGGTTCTCGATTGGCGACCACGTACCGGTAGGCGCAGCGTGGGTAGGCCTCCCACAAGGTGGACTGATGATCTGGTAAAGGTTGCGGAAGTCCGCTGGATGCGGGTGGCGCGGGATCGGTCACTTTGGCACTCTTTGGGGGAGGCCTATGTCCAGCAGTGGACGTCTTTCGGCTGATATGATGATGATGATGAATTGAATCTAAGTACTCCATTCAACAGGTGAAATTTATGGTACAAGTTTAACTTAATATCGCTATATACATATGTAGATATACAGGTCGATAAAAAATCTAACTGAAAATACTTGAGCTAAAAGTATTCCATGTGTACTACAAAAAATATACATATAGAACACTAGCTTTGGCTCGCCACTTGACCGGTACAAGCCATTGACATATTTTCATTTTCACTAGTCGGAAATGTGGCAAAAGATGGTCAGACGCAAGAATTAGCCTTCTATGAATCCAAACTGTCCAACAATGTTTTTGTAGACCAGTTGGAACACTGATTGGAACCCGAACACGGCCCCGTGCTACCACGCCGCGCTCATTTGTTTAGTATATTTTATTAGATACATACTTAATTTTGATTTATAATTATGACTAGCTTCCGCCCGTGACTTCGTCTGCGTAGACCCGATATTAAAACTATCCTATAAAATAAACGGTTAAACCGTTTAAGCGTGATTGAGTAACAAACATATTCTTTATTCTTTATTATATTGTAGTCATGTTCATAGTACATTGAGGTGTTACAGCTTAGATGGTATGTACATGACACCCTGTAAAGGGCACTCAATATTTATTGATCTTAAATCTAGATTCAATTCATATAATTAAATGTACTGAGAAAATTATTTATACTGTATCATATTTATATAATAAATTACTTAATATTGGCCCTAGGAAGTAGCATTAACATTAGCATTAGGAGTTTTGATTGTAATTACTACATACGAGTACAAACAACATAATATTAGAAATTTACTCGCAGTAGACGTGAAAAGCACTATGCCTAAAGTGTCGGCCAAAAGCACAATAGATGGACTCTTCTTCGAACCCACTCGTCCATCTATTGCCTACTTTCTAGCCTCTACAACAATGTACTATTGTTACAGTGGCGACATACAGCAGTCCGCTGGCATCGTCACCGCCCGCCCCCGCCCCGCCCCGTGGCACTGGCATAATGCACACCTGCAAGATATGCCAAAAATCCTTCGACCACCATTCAGCGCTCAAAAACCATCATCGCATTCACACAGGAGAAAAACCATTTTCGTGCAATGTCTGCCACAAGAGATTCTCACAAAAAGGTAACTTGACCTCCCATTTCAAATATCACATGGGTGATTATAGATTCTTTTGTGAAGTATGCAATAAGAGATTTACACAGAAGTGTATCATGGTTAAACATATGATGATACACACTGGAGTTAGACCTTACGCCTGTGAAGTGTGCGATAAAAGATTTACACTAAAAACCAATTTGACTGTTCATTTAAAAACCCATTTAAAATATGAACATAATAGTGAACACGCAACAGAGAAGCCTTTAAGTGAGAAAAAGACGGAAGAGCCGGAGAAGACTAATTCAAAACATACAAAGTCAAAAGAGCCGTTTTTTGAATGTGAAGTGTGTAAAAAACGGTTTGCACAAAAATGCAATTTAAAAGCTCATTTAAAGTACCACACACCCCGATTCTCTTGCGACCAGTGCGAAAAGAAATTCACCTTTAAGTCTCACCTTAATGCTCATATTCTTCGTCACAAGGGCGAACCGATTTTCTCGTGCAGCGAATGCAGTAAACAGTATAAATCCAAACATTCTTTAAGTCTTCATTTAAAAACCCACACGGGTGATTATAAGTATACTTGCAGTGAGTGCAACAAACAATTCGTACATAAGGAGACTTTGAAACGACATATGCTCGTGCACACTGGAGAGAGAGCCTTTGCCTGTGATATATGCCATAAGACTTTCCCTCTAAAGGGCACCTTGAAGTCTCATCTAAAATACAGACACGGTCAAGGTGTAGAAAGTAACACGAGAGACACATCGTCATCATTAACCTGCGAAACGTGCAACAAGCAATTCAGCCAAAGGTCTGCTCTAAACAGGCACATGCAAATACACACTGGAGAAAAACATTATAGCTGTGAAATCTGTAAAAAGCAATTTTCTCAAAAGAACTATTTGTCCAAACATCTTGAGACGCATTCCGGGAAAAGGCCATTCATGTGCGAAATCTGCAGTAAAACATTCACACATAAAAGCACTTTGAAAGCTCATAGATCGACGCATTCTGAAGAAAAACCATATGCCTGTGAAATATGTCACAAGCGATTCCGACAAAGCAAAGGATTGCAAGGACACATGATGATCCACCAGGGAATCAAACAACACACCTGCGATGTATGCAGTAAGCAATTCAGACATAAGTCCGCCCTAATGGTCCACATGCGACGACACACAGGACAGCGGCCACATTCTTGTGATATCTGCAAAAGGCAATTTATAGTTTTAGCTGAACTAAGAGTGCATTATCGTAGTCACACTGGAGAGAAACCATATGCGTGTGAAATATGTCACACGAAATTCGCGAGACCTGATCATTTCAGGAGACATCTTAAACGTGTTCACAACGAGAAGCCTACGAAATATACTGTACTTTAATGTTGCCGTCTGATTATTGGATTGAGACGATACGACGTTGGCGTCAGTCTTGCTGGCATGGTATGGGCTCCTTTTATAGTACAATCGCCTGCGTTCGCGGTGTTCCATCCTTAGGGCGTTGATCAGTTGAAAATCTCGCGTCATTTGTATTAAAGGACAGGCTTTATCTCGTTGCAAGGAACAAAAACATCATGTTACTAGTGGCTCTGTGAGCTTTTGAAATCGCCAGTATACGTATATCTCGTATAGTTAGCCAAATATTTCGGCACACGTCTTTATAACTGTTAGAATAAGGATGTGTTACGATATCTGCTACTAATTATACGACGCTGAATGTACAAGGTAAACTCTGTAGATATAATAGTACTTACCGAGTACGTAAATTGTGTATAGTTGTGTAGTTGTAGTTATTACTATGATACGATTATTGCTAAGATTATTTTTATTTTCGGAAGGAATGTGTGTATGTATGTATCTTATTCTGTGGCACGTCCTGCAGCCTAAATTGATTGACCGATTTCGACATAAGACAAGTCGTTGGGTTCCTTATAATCACAGTAGTGACATAGTATATATTTGTAAAAAAGCAGTTGGATTTTTCGATTTTTTATTGATTTCACTTGTTTTATCTCTTTTTTACATTTATTTGTTCAATATAAAACTTAGGCTTCTTGTTTTTTTTTCTCACTGATGCCTCATTAGGCTTATTTGCAAGAATCAATCTATTTTGCTATATTACTGTTTTGAAATGCTCTCAATCATGAATGTCTCATTGTTATATTTTCAATAATTAAAAAAGGGTATCCATATGTATAGTATATATATGTATATGTATAGTATATATATATATTTAAATAAACTTTCTATAAGGTAAACGTCTTAATGCTGGACACCTTGAACCCTAATAATTGACACATATTCATCATCTCTATTGTTTGGTCTTAACATTGAAATTGATTGATGATTCAACCGGGTCAAATGCGGCGATGGGGTAAATGCGTCTATTGATCATGTCTCTAGATTGAAAGTTTAGTAACCTTACTTTGAATAGACGCATTGAGACCTTCTTACCTTAAAGTGAATTCTAGATTGCAAAAATAAATGACATATTTGAGGTTATGCGTCAACAGGTGCGTATTAATTTGAGCGCTTGAGGCATGCTCGCGAGCCAACCCACAGTTCCATCGACATGCGTGGGTGAGGCATCGTTTCTAAGAATGGCATCGGACACAATTATGCTGATTGATTTCGGTTTCCACTACACCTTTTCATGTATTTATATCAATAATTGTTCCAAATTTAATAACAAATGATTTCGTGTGTAGCACGGCTTAGCCACCTGCTCAAATTCGTACGCGCACAAACAAGTTGGATTTTGTCGTTCTGTCCGCGGCACGCTCGGATACACGTATAAATTACGCGAGGCACGCACACTGAGGCGCCTTTGAGCACGGGCAAAAGACCGCCTCTAGGCGGCTCGCCGTGAATTAAAGCAGACCCCGTATCATGGTCGGCCTTATCACACGATAAGTGACAAGATAGAGCGTCGTCACTGGCTGTTACCGTTCGATAGAACGACACGGACGCTCTATCTTGTCACATTATTGCGCCATACGGCCGACCATGATACGGGGAGTTATATTTAACCTGCGGCCCAAGCTTTTGCGAGTAGCCCGCCATACACTTTGCGACACTATTTTAAAAACCATTATTGTTACCTTCTGGCCTGTCGCTTCCTAGCTAAAATGTCTTTGCGGCCCTCATAGACAAAAGCTTGGGTATGGCTGAACTAGAGTATGAGGTGAGCCGAGCGTGCTTCAACCCGAAGTTAATCGAATTCTGCGCACCTAAATGGGTGAGGACCAAATTTTTCGGCCAGTAGTTTTTTTTTTAATTTATTGATTAAGACAAAAACAATGGATTATCATTACATTGCCCATCTAGGCAAAACCTTGGAGAGCCTAGCTAGCTTGTTAGCCTGGTTAATCGGTAGTGGTTAAAAAGTTCCGTTGTGACACAAAAATTAACCATAGAATTGTATGGTTAATTAACTCTACTACCGATTAACCAGGCTAACCTAGCCAAGAATTTGGTCCTCACCCAAATATTATAAAATTGCTTACTTTTGGGCACTTCCTATTGGTCAATTCTAAACTGTGAATGTTTAGAATCCATATTTCACTGCAATCGTTCCTTCATGAATAAAAATGCCAGTCCTTTGATATGTATCCGGATTCCTTTCACTTTTCCACTGGCTTCTGACAGTGGGCCTAGATTTAAATGTTCTAAGTTTAAGTTAGAAATACGTATGGCGTGCTGATGTTACAAAGCATATGTTATGTCTTTGTATGTAATAAAAATATGACATTGATATTGTTATTTTTTATTAAACATGTTGGTATCTCACTCCCATCGCATTCACTGTTAAGGTGCCGATAGACTTGAGTATTCATTTCTGAACTGAACAAGGAACATAGCCAAACATCGCTATGAGCTGATTCTTACGAACAAAATTAGACTCTTAGTTCTCTGGCCCAAAACCGAAAGTGTCTTCATCATCATCATACCAGCCGAAAGACGCCCACTGCTGGACAAGGGCCTTCCCCAAAGAGTGTGCAATTGATTGGTCCTTGTGGGGGACTCGCAGGGCGTCGCGTTGCTATGAACAGATTCAGATCTTTATTTTACCTTATAAAAAAATAATACCATGCAAAAATTGTATATGTTGCAGGGAAATGGTCAAAACAGAGATTTGATCAAATCTCTAAGGGATTTGATCAAATCACGCAGGATGTTAAAATGGCCAATTCATTTTATCATTTACCTAATACAAATCAGTAATTTGATCAAATCTCTGAATCTGTTTAGTGAAATGACGAAATCGGACAAAAAAGGCAACTCGTTTTTTCATTTCACTAGACTTGTTTAGTGATTTGATAAAATCCCTGAAACGCGTCAGTGAGTTGACGAAACTAACAAGATAAAGATTTTTCCGCTCTTTTATAAAAAAAATAACCTCGAAGACGGTGGCAGGAGCAGAGCTCCCGCCACCATCTTCTAACCTATCCGCCATCCGAGTCTAAGTCCCAGAACCGTTTAAATTACTAATGATTTAGGAGCCAATATCTGCGAGTAAGTTTCGTCAATTCACTGACGCGTTTCAGGGATTTATCAAATGACTAAACAAATCTAGTGAAATGAAAAAACGAGTTGCCTTGTTTGTCCGATTTCGTCATTACACTAAACAGATTCAGAGATTTGAGCAAATTACTGATTTGTATTAGGTAAATGATAAAATGAATTGGCCATTACATCCTGCGTGATTTGATCAAATCTCTGTTTTGGCCATTTCACTGCGACATATACATCAAAACACACACACACACATAAAACAAGATAAAACCCTTGCCGTGCCGCATTGGCGTGCTCGGGCCGTTTAACCTCTCTAAAACGATAGCAAGCCACTGATCACGGTCTTGTGTGGTTCCTCGCCGGTCGCCAACTTGGAGCTCTCGCAGAGTAGCCCATTTCACAAAGCGAAAGTGTGTCTGTCTATTTGTATGTTACCTTAAACCGCTGCACCGATTGAGATGAAATTTGATATGGAGACAGTTGGGATCCCAGGGAAGGACATAGGATATTATCCTGGAATTCATCCAATGAAGGGGTGAAAAGGGGGATGGAAGGTTGTATGAAGCTACAATATAAAAGAGTTCCACGCGGACGGAGTCGCGGGCAGAAGTCAGTAGGTAAATAAATTCACATGAGTTTTTCCAAGAGTTGAGTTGGTGTTCTGTGGATCCAGTAAGGTGTGCGGGACAATATACTTTTCGACTCGTATTAAGGGTGGTATTAATGCATAAAAAATACAAAGGAAATATTGTTCATGTAAGTTTATAATTAAAATGGTGGTTAAATTAATTTGAATCTCTAGAGTTAGTTAACAATGGAATGGAAAGTCCAACTGATATCACAATAGCACCTCCTACAGAAAATCAGACCGCAGCCATAATAACGCCACTGCTTGCTCTGTAGATGAGTATATGATGTTGTGTTCCTGGTGGTGACTAAGGTCGCCAGAGCTCCCGCGGATGTGTCGTGTTGAGAGCGAGGAACCCGCGTGTCTTTAGCTATCAACACAGCGAATCCTCAAATCACTAGAGTCGGTAATACGCAGGTGATTCTTCTAGGATCGTACGCGTCCTATAGGCTACTTTTACGTGACCAGGCAGACCGTAGTTTTGTACCTTCGTAGTAAAAAAAATGCAACACCAGATGTTATTAGCAGCATCACCAAGAGCGGGATAGGAATATGAAACCACGGTCATTATATTCCCTATCTCGCTCTGTCTTATAGCTTTGCCCCTCTCACGCCTCGGCCACGCAGCACGGTTATCACGAGACGGCGCTCGAGCTCTCTCGATTTTTCTCGCAGTATCCGTATCTCTCTTATTAGAACACTTAGAACAAGAGCTATATCTCTACTACAGTGCGAGAAAAATCGAGAAGTATGTCGCGGCCGTCCCATGATAGACGTGCAGGACCGTCGTGGGGATGTCGCATCAGTGTTGCCTATGTATAATTGTAACTTATAATTATAAGGAGACGCTACACGAACGAAATAGGCAGGACTACTAAGCAACAGTCACAAATCTAGTACGGAGTGACCTTGATTTTGTTGGCCGCTGCGCTTCCGACTCGTATCCACACGGGCCGAATCACGCGGCAGGACTGCCGATTTCGCCCGTGTAGCGTCTCCTATATAATGTTGGGTAGGACATGAAATTAAATGAGTTTGTATGAGCACCTCATTTCCAATAATGAGGTGGTACAATGTCCTACTTCAAATGAAGTGAGGTACACCATCAAATAATTAACATCTATCGGAAGTAAAAACAAGGTTTTTTTCAAGTGTAGCGTACAATCCTATTACTTTCATGTTCAATATTCTGACTTACCTTCCTCCACTGCATACAATATTGTATTGTAGATGGGGTAAGGTAGGCGCGAGTGGAGAGTCCGTAGCTCGAGGGGCGAGGCTCTGAGGTTTGAGGGATAAATAAAGCGCGAGGTGATGACCTGATGACCGAGCGAGTGAGGAACGAGGCGGTGCCTCGTGAGGAATGAAGTAGTACACTTTTCAAGCGTGAAGTGATGTGACAATTTAATGAAATGAGTATGACAAATGAGGTGCCTCACCTATATAGTTTCTTGAAACGGGCCAATGGGGCGACCGAACGGCCGTCACCTATATGTTGACCTTGATTGGTTGTAGACACAACCATCGAATTAAATGAAACACAGGAATATGGATCATTTTAATATGTGAATTTCACATTTATTATTATATTGTATAATTCCAGATTTAAAACCACCTTAGTTAAACCTAGATATTATGCGAATTAGAATGTACAATATATGTAACCACTATTATATTACACTATCAAAAATTATGCATTGCTTTTATTGAATTCCGATAATACTTGACACATATTTTTATTATATCGAAAACGAAAGAATTAAATGTGTCAAGAGGATTTTTAAGCGACCTTTAGACCTTGCTAAATGCAGTGCAATGTTTATCCCCCCTCTCCCAGTGCACTGCATTTAGCAAGGTGTAAAGACCGTTTCATACAACCAAACAATTGAAAAGTCTGACATTTTGACTAGACTGATAATCCAGGACAAGTTGCATAGAAAAGTTAAATATAATTAACAACTTATGAAAAACGCCGATATTTTCATTTCAACATTTTCATCTCAAAACCGGCTCACCCGATTTTGTTGAAACTTAGCTAAGGACCTCCTCGATCACGTCAATTTTAAAACCGCATTAAAATCGGTCCATTCGTCTAGGATCTACTGTAGTAGACAGACAGACACGCTGAAACGTCAAATTTATAACACCCCTCTTTTTGCGTCGGGAGTTAACAAGTACAGAACGCATTACCACAAGCTTTAGAATGGCCCGCGAATCTTAGATCCATGGCAGAAAAAAAAGGTATGGTCCGACGATGTATCCTATCCTGCCTACGTCACACAAATGTTACCAATTGTGTAATCAATCTCATTTATTTGCCAGAATACAGTTGGTATATAATACAGATGTCAATAAGAGTTCACAGCACAGTGTATTCAGCCCACATGCAGGCATGCAAATTTGGCACACAAATGTTACCATTGACTGACATCTTCCAAACGAGGAGTAACGTTAATGCGTTATTACTTATTAGTATTTTTTTATGTTAGCTCGTTTAACTATTTATTTGGAATGAAAGACAACTGAAACAATTAGTTGTTTAGCCTGAATATTGACAGAAAGCACGTAAGTGAAGTAATGCAATTTACTCGGGCGATTCACTTTCACACAGTGCCCACAGTGGCAACACTGACAGTCCGCGATTTTTAAGATACTGATGACGTAGGCAGGTTACGCCGACGTCACGACCTGTCACGGGAATGACATGCTTGGACCATGCTTGGGAGTACGTACCATTGATAAAACTATTCTCACGCAGAATTCTGCGGACTGAATCCGCCCTAAGCTGAATAAAATATCCCAGCAACAGACAGGTGGCTGAATTCAGCCTGTATGTGACAAGCCTACCAGTGTACTCGACGTGATCGACGCCCCTTAAAAATATATACACATATGGACATCTACTGAATTTTCCTAAAAAATATTCATAAATTATTTTGTTAAAAATTAAACTATGTCAAATAAAGTTTCACTAATTACAATACACTTATACTAAGTTGTAAATATATTTCTGTAAAACACTGGATAAATAAATCTACACTAATAGTTAAATAACGTACGTAAAAAACTACCGTACTAGTAGCCATGATTTTGCATTATATTTATGTATTTATATTTTATGTACAGCCATAAAAGCTGATTTACACGAGGCAAGTTACTAGCGCCAGTAAGCCGCAAGCCAGCGCGGGACTAGCACGTCCTTGCTAGAGCCATCCCCATGTCTATACAGTCCCATCCTGCCAGCGGTGGTAAGCCAGCGCGACTGGCGCCAACGACTCGTACCGTCTAAACCCAGCATTAGGCTCCACTTCCGCCGGACGCTCATACTGCGACAGCGCACCTTTAGAGGGCTTTCTATTGTGGACGCGTCTAAGATGTCTCCTAAAAGTATCCGGCCTCGAAAACTTTTTATGACAAATCTCACAGATAAAAGGCTGCTCGCCGGTGTGAATACGATAATGCGTTTTCAACTCGGCCAGCACTATAAACTCCTTATTACAGACATCACACGCGTGCGGTTTCTGTCCTGTGTGGCGTCGGATATGAACAGTTAAAGCGGATTTGTGTCTAAATTGCTTACTGCATACATCGCAGGTGTGTCGTTTGATTTTCTCATGTACCACCATATGTTCTTGTAAACATTTGGTCAGTCGGAACCGCTTCTGGCATATTTCACATGCGTATGGTCGTTCATCCGAATGTGTCAGTTTATGGGCTTTCAAGGTAGGTTTTAGCCTAAATCGTTTACTACATATTTCGCACATGAATGGTTTTATTCCTTTATGTACATCCATATGTTTATTCAACGTATGCTTTTGTGTAAATTGTTTACCGCAGATCTCACAGCAAAACTTTTTTCTGTCTCCTGTGTGGTTTTGCATGACATGCCTATCCAAAGAAGACTTAGCTTTGAATTTTTTATTGCACGTTTCGCATGGAAACTCTGCGTTTGGATCCCCCTGATCACCTTGCCCGTGTTTGACTCTCAAATGATACGTTAAATTAGATTTTACTGTAAATGCTTTTTGGCATATGTCACAGGCATACGGCTTTTCTCCAGTGTGTATACGCATATGTTTTATGAGACCGCTTTTCTGTATGAATCGTTTACTGCACACATCGCAAATAAATCTATAGTCCCCTGCGTGAATTTTTAAATGGAGGCAAAGAGCAGTTTTCGATTTATACTGTCTATCGCACTCGTCACACTTGTACGGCGGTCCCTTCGTGTGACGAAGTATATGTTTGTCCAAGAGGATCTGTTTTGTGAATTTCCTCTCGCATATATCACAGGCAAACCGATCATCCCCTATGTGATACTTCATATGGAAGTTCAAGTTGCATCTCTGTGCGAAACGTTTCTTGCACACTTCACATTCGTATGGTTTGCCTGCTTTCAAATCTTGCGACTCTTTGCATTCCTTTTCTTCTTCACGATTACCTTCAGATTTCACATGAGTTTTCAAATGCACGGTCAAGTTGCCTTTTTGTGCGAATTTTTTATTACATACTTCACAGTTGTAGGGCTTCTCTCCAGTGTGCGTCAGCATATGCACTTTCAAATAAGACTTCTGTATAAATCTCTTATTGCATATGTTGCAGGAGTATCGTAAAATCCCCATGTGATATTTGAAATGTTCGTTCAAGTTGCCTCTGCGTGCGAATTTCTTATTGCATACGTTGCACGCATAGGGTTTCTCTCCAGTGTGCATGCGCATGCGGTTTCTGAGCGCGGATTGGTGGTCGAACGATTTATTGCAGATATCGCAGGTGTGGACGGTGCCGCGGGGCGCGGGCGGCGCGGGGGCAGACTGCGAGGGCGTGGGCGGAGCGCCGTAGAGGGCCACTGAAACAATGATAATATTAGGTTCCTGAACTAGGCACTATTGCAGTCAATTGCATTCAAAGTGCAAAGTGGTCCATATTTAGTTTAATAAGTAAAAATCGATTTTAATGTGTAATGTTAATTTTATTGCATTGATGCTGCAAGAAAGTAGTGCGTACAATTACATCTCACTTCGTATTTATGTTTATTCCCTTTGAACTTTGTATAATTTATAGCGTATAAATATTTTTATTTTCCTTAGGTACTATATTGTATTTTAACATAAATGTCCTTATGGGCGCGTGCGTGGTAAGCAATGGCTTACCCACTCTGTTTCCACTTATTACTAAAGATTTTTATTTTTTAATCAATGCAACTCTAGGTTTGTTTATGTATATTACTAGATATTTCTTTTCTTTCTGAATATCACCGTTTGTTCCCTAAATAAATAAATAAAAAAATCTCTCGCCTATCACAATAATATGTTATAGTTTATATATGAAATTGTTTCCGTGACCCACCAAAACCAACGCTGTAGGTGTCTTTTTATCTGTTTTTCTCTCCCCCCCTCCCCCCCCCCATGTGTGTCTGTCTATTTGTATGTTACCTTAAACCGCTGCACCGATTGAGATGAAATTTGATATGGAGACAGTTGGGATCCCAGGGAAGGACATAGGATATTATCCTGGAATTCATCCAATGAAGGGGTGAAAAGGGGGATGGAAGGTTGTATGAAGCTACAATATAAGAGTTCCACGCGGACGGAGTCGCGGGCAGAAGTCAGTAGGTAAATAAATTCACATGAGTTTTTCCAAGAGTTGAGTTGGTGTTCTGTGGATCCAGTAAGGTGTGCGGGACAATATACTTTTCGACTCGTATTAAGGGTGGTATTAATGCATAAAAAATACAAACGAAATATTGTTCATGTAAGTTTATAATTAAAATGGTGGTTAAATTAATTTGAATCTCTAGAGTTAGTTAACAATGGAATGGAAAGTCCAACTGATATCACAATAGCACCTCCTACAGAAAATCAGACCGCAGCCATAATAACGCCACTGCTTGCTCTGTAGATGAGTATATGATGTTGTGTTCCTGGTGGTGACTAAGGTCGCCAGAGCTCCCGCGGATGTGTCGTGTTGAGAGCGAGGAACCCGCGTGTCTTTAGCTATCAACACAGCGAATCCTCAAATCACTAGAGTCGGTAATACGCAGGTGATTCTTCTAGGATCGTACGCGTCCTATAGGCTACTTTTACGTGACCAGGCAGACCGTAGTTTTGTACCTTCGTAGTAAAAAAAATGCAACACCAGATGTTATTAGCAGCATCACCAAGAGCGGGATAGGAATATGAAACCACGGTCATTATATTCCCTATCTCGCTCTGTCTTATAGCTTTGCCCCTCTCACGCCTCGGCCACGCAGCACGGTTATCACGAGACGGCGCTCGAGCTCTCTCGATTTTTCTCGCAGTATCCGTATCTCTCTTATTAGAACACTTAGAACAAGAGCTATATCTCTACTACAGTGCGAGAAAAATCGAGAAGTATGTCGCGGCCGTCCCATGATAGACGTGCAGGACCGTCGTGGGGATGTCGCATCAGTGTTGCCTATGTATAATTGTAACTTATAATTATAAGGAGACGCTACACGAACGAAATCGGCAGGACTACTAAGCAACAGTCACAAATCTAGTACGGAGTGACCTTGATTTTGTTGGCCGCTGCGCTTCCGACTCGTATCCACACGGGCCGAATCACACGGCAGGACTGCCGATTTCGCCCGTGTAGCGTCTCCTATATAATGTTGGGTAGGACATGAAATTAAATGAGTTTGTATGAGCACCTCATTTCCAATAATGAGGTGGTACAATGTCCTACTTCAAATGAAGTGAGGTACACCATCAAATAATTAACATCTATCGGAAGTAAAAACAAGGTTTTTTTCAAGTGTAGCGTACAATCCTATTACTTTCATGTTCAATATTCTGACTTACCTTCCTCCACTGCATACAATATTGTATTGTAGATGGGGTAAGGTAGGCGCGAGTGGAGAGTCCGTAGCTCGAGGGGCGAGGCTCTGAGGTTTGAGGGATAAATAAAGCGCGAGGTGATGACCTGATGACCGAGCGAGTGAGGAACGAGGCGGTGCCTCGTGAGGAATGAAGTAGTACACTTTTCAAGCGTGAAGTGATGTGACAATTTAATGAAATGAGTATGACAAATGAGGTGCCTCACCTATATAGTTTCTTGAAACGGGCCAATGGGGCGACCGAACGGCCGTCACCTATATGTTGACCTTGATTGGTTGTAGACACAACCATCGAATTAAATGAAACACAGGAATATGGATCATTTTAATATGTGAATTTCACATTTATTATTATATTGTATAATTCCAGATTTAAAACCACCTTAGTTAAACCTAGATATTATGCGAATTAGAATGTACAATATATGTAACCACTATTATATTACACTATCAAAAATTATGCATTGCTTTTATTGAATTCCGATAATACTTGACACATATTTTTATTATATCGAAAACGAAAGAATTAAATGTGTCAAGAGGATTTTTAAGCGACCTTTAGACCTTGCTAAATGCAGTGCAATGTTTATCCCCCCTCTCCCAGTGCACTGCATTTAGCAAGGTGTAAAGACCGTTTCATACAACCAAACAATTGAAAAGTCTGACATTTTGACTAGACTGATAATCCAGGACAAGTTGCATAGAAAAGTTAAATATAATTAACAACTTATGAAAAACGCCGATATTTTCATTTCAACATTTTCATCTCAAAACCGGCTCACCCGATTTTGTTGAAACTTAGCTAAGGACCTCCTCGATCACGTCAATTTTAAAACCGCATTAAAATCGGTCCATTCGTCTAGGATCTACTGTAGTAGACAGACAGACACGCTGAAACGTCAAATTTATAACACCCCTCTTTTTGCGTCGGGAGTTAACAAGTACAGAACGCATTACCACAAGCTTTAGAATGGCCCGCGAATCTTAGATCCATGGCAGAAAAAAAAGGTATGGTCCGACGATGTATCCTATCCTGCCTACGTCACACAAATGTTACCAATTGTGTAATCAACCTCATTTATTTGCCAGAATACAGTTGGTATATAATACAGATGTCAATAAGAGTTCACAGCACAGTGTATTCAGCCCACATGCAGGCATGCAAATTTGGCACACAAATGTTACCATTGACTGACATCTTCCAAACGAGGAGTAACGTTAATGCGTTATTACTTATTAGTATTTTTTTATGTTAGCTCGTTTAACTATTTATTTGGAATGAAAGACAACTGAAACAATTAGTTGTTTAGCCTGAATATTGACAGAAAGCACGTAAGTGAAGTAATGCAATTTACTCGGGCGATTCACTTTCACACAGTGCCCACAGTGGCAACACTGACAGTCCGCGATTTTTAAGATACTGATGACGTAGGCAGGTTACGCCGACGTCACGACCTGTCACGGGAATGACATGCTTGGACCATGCTTGGGAGTACGTACCATTGATAAAACTATTCTCACGCAGAATTCTGCGGACTGAATCCGCCCTAAGCTGAATAAAATATCCCAGCAACAGACAGGTGGCTGAATTCAGCCTGTATGTGACAAGCCTACCAGTGTACTCGACGTGATCGACGCCCCTTAAAAATATATACACATATGGACATCTACTGAATTTTCCTAAAAAATATTCATAAATTATTTTGTTAAAAATTAAACTATGTCAAATAAAGTTTCACTAATTACAATACACTTATACTAAGTTGTAAATATATTTCTGTAAAACACTGGATAAATAAATCTACACTAATAGTTAAATAACGTACGTAAAAAACTACCGTACTAGTAGCCATGATTTTGCATTATATTTATGTATTTATATTTTATGTACAGCCATAAAAGCTGATTTACACGAGGCAAGTTACTAGCGCCAGTAAGCCGCAAGCCAGCGCGGGACTAGCACGTCCTTGCTAGAGCCATCCCCATGTCTATACAGTCCCATCCTGCCAGCGGTGGTAAGCCAGCGCGACTGGCGCCAACGACTCGTACCGTCTAAACCCAGCATTAGGCTCCACTTCCGCCGGACGCTCATACTGCGACAGCGCACCTTTAGAGGGCTTTCTATTGTGGACGCGTCTAAGATGTCTCCTAAAAGTATCCGGCCTCGAAAACTTTTTATGACAAATCTCACAGATAAAAGGCTGCTCGCCGGTGTGAATACGATAATGCGTTTTCAACTCGGCCAGCACTATAAACTCCTTATTACAGACATCACACGCGTGCGGTTTCTGTCCTGTGTGGCGTCGGATATGAACAGTTAAAGCGGATTTGTGTCTAAATTGCTTACTGCATACATCGCAGGTGTGTCGTTTGATTTTCTCATGTACCACCATATGTTCTTGTAAACATTTGGTCAGTCGGAACCGCTTCTGGCATATTTCACATGCGTATGGTCGTTCATCCGAATGTGTCAGTTTATGGGCTTTCAAGGTAGGTTTTAGCCTAAATCGTTTACTACATATTTCGCACATGAATGGTTTTATTCCTTTATGTACATCCATATGTTTATTCAACGTATGCTTTTGTGTAAATTGTTTACCGCAGATCTCACAGCAAAACTTTTTTCTGTCTCCTGTGTGGTTTTGCATGACATGCCTATCCAAAGAAGACTTAGCTTTGAATTTTTTATTGCACGTTTCGCATGGAAACTCTGCGTTTGGATCCCCCTGATCACCTTGCCCGTGTTTGACTCTCAAATGATACGTTAAATTAGATTTTACTGTAAATGCTTTTTGGCATATGTCACAGGCATACGGCTTTTCTCCAGTGTGTATACGCATATGTTTTATGAGACCGCTTTTCTGTATGAATCGTTTACTGCACACATCGCAAATAAATCTATAGTCCCCTGCGTGAATTTTTAAATGGAGGCAAAGAGCAGTTTTCGATTTATACTGTCTATCGCACTCGTCACACTTGTACGGCGGTCCCTTCGTGTGACGAAGTATATGTTTGTCCAAGAGGATCTGTTTTGTGAATTTCCTCTCGCATATATCACAGGCAAACCGATCATCCCCTATGTGATACTTCATATGGAAGTTCAAGTTGCATCTCTGTGCGAAACGTTTCTTGCACACTTCACATTCGTATGGTTTGCCTGCTTTCAAATCTTGCGACTCTTTGCATTCCTTTTCTTCTTCACGATTACCTTCAGATTTCACATGAGTTTTCAAATGCACGGTCAAGTTGCCTTTTTGTGCGAATTTTTTATTACATACTTCACAGTTGTAGGGCTTCTCTCCAGTGTGCGTCAGCATATGCACTTTCAAATAAGACTTCTGTATAAATCTCTTATTGCATATGTTGCAGGAGTATCGTAAAATCCCCATGTGATATTTGAAATGTTCGTTCAAGTTGCCTCTGCGTGCGAATTTCTTATCGCATACGTTGCACGCATAGGGTTTCTCTCCAGTGTGCATGCGCATGTGGTTTCTGAGCGCGGATTGGTGGTCGAACGATTTATTGCAGATATCGCAGGTGTGGACGGTGCCGCGGGGCGCGGGCGGCGCGGGGGCAGACTGCGAGGGCGTGGGCGGAGCGCCGTAGAGGGCCACTGAAACAATGATAATATTAGGTTCCTGAACTAGGCACTATTGCAGTCAATTGCATTCAAAGTGCAAAGTGGTCCATATTTAGTTTAATAAGTAAAAATCGATTTTAATGTGTAATGTTAATTTTATTGCATTGATGCTGCAAGAAAGTAGTGCGTACAATTACATCTCACTTCGTATTTATGTTTATTCCCTTTGAACTTTGTATAATTTATAGCGTATAAATATTTTTATTTTCCTTAGGTACTATATTGTATTTTAACATAAATGTCCTTATGGGCGCGTGCGTGGTAAGCAATGGCTTACCCACTCTGTTTCCACTTATTACTAAAGATTTTTATTTTTTAATCAATGCAACTCTAGGTTTGTTTATGTATATTACTAGATATTTCTTTTCTTTCTGAATATCACCGTTTGTTCCCTAAATAAATAAATAAAAAAATCTCTCGCCTATCACAATAATATGTTATAGTTTATATATGAAATTGTTTCCGTGACCCACCAAAACCAACGCTGTAGGTGTCTTTTTATCTGTTTTTCTCTCCCCCCCTCCCCCCCCCCCCATGTGGTGTCGGGTTAGAATTTCACCACCCCCTTTCTTCCCGTGGGTGTCGTGAAAGTCGACTAAGGGAGCAGGGTTGAAGTGTGTTGTGGGCGATGGCACGGCAATAACACGTTTTGTCGATCTTTTATACCGACATTTATGCTAAAAGTGGCGTTGGAACATAAGTTTCATGTGCTTTGCCTACCCCTTTTGGGAATAAAGGCGTAATTTTTTGTATGTATGTTTTACATACATGTAATATTACACTACTGTAATGATTAATTTAAGTACTTACGCGATACAACCTCCCCATCACCCATGTCGACGTCTGATTTCTCCAACTTGATATCACCTGAGCAAAAAAGTCTTCATACATATATATCAATCAATCAATAATATATTTATTTGCATAAATAAGGGTAAAATGAAATTTTACAATTTTTATCATATCCTTCCTTGTTTTACCATAAGCTGGTGTACAAATATTTAAAAGTCAAATGCGCTTTAATTA
This sequence comes from Epinotia demarniana, assembly GCA_945867215.1. NCBI lineage: Eukaryota > Metazoa > Arthropoda > Insecta > Lepidoptera > Tortricidae > Epinotia > Epinotia demarniana. The sequence continues at coordinate 5,674,892 of OX244283.1, forward strand.
CGTATATACTGTCACGAGGGTGTAGAATAATTTAAATTTATGTTATCAAAAATGTATAACATCTAAAATCAAATGATAATAACATTTTCAGTAATTATATAGTACTTCAAAATTTGCACATATTAATAATAATAATAAATAAATTGCCTTTACTGGCTGTCCAGAGTGGAGTCGCAAGAGCTGTTGCTCGAGGGAAGATGTGGACACCTAAGTGGCGAGTTGGCTATATGTTTAAAGTCCAGTGCCACCTCTCTACCCCCCAGCTCTCTGACCGGTGTTGCCCATAGGCCATTTTTTTAATGTCGGTATGGGCCCATCTAGCAGTCAGGGAGTCACCGTCTGCCAGAGATCCGCCGAGAATCAGAACCGAGAAACAGGCGTGATTATATGTATGTATGTACTTAGTACTTACTTATAACAGCCCTGGTTCCACAAGCTTTCTCTAGCTTGATATTCAACTTGGGAGGATTATTACCTGCAGCAAAAAATAAAACATATTTAGTAAATTACCACCGGTGGAACTTTTTCTGCCATATTTAAACCTATGTAAATATTTTTCCAACATATATTAAGAAAGAGTTTTACTATGTGCCTATATGAATGAATTTTTAGCGTTTTAAAAGCTGCTTTAGTATATTAACATTAACAGAACCTAGAGTTTTTTTTTCAATAGATTATAAAAAAACTGAATCAACATCTGATTATTAAAAAGACAGTAAAATTCTATATAATTCTTGACTTGCTCACAAAATGTCACAAGAATCGGTTGATAAATGCGACCTGTAGTGTCCAGCTATTCTGCCGGACAGCCCGGACATACGAAAGAATTTTGGCCCAAAATGAAGCAGAAAACTTCGTTCGTTTGTTCAACAATTTATCGTATCGACTGCGCGCCAACCTGTATTTCTTCTTAAATAATTTGATATTTCCAGCAAACGAAAAAACCATAGAAGTCTAGTAGCGCCCCAAAATGGCTCTGCAGAATGGGTGCCATTGCCATTATGCGGGGTTGCAGGCGGGGTGTCACAACGATGCCAGGCAGCGGTTTAGTTCTAACATGCACATACCGGGTTTTAGGCACATGTTTGGGTTGAAATTTGTTAGGAGCTCGCATTCTAAGGTTTTTTCGTTCGCTGGACATTTCTAATTGTATCATTCAGATATGTCTAGCTTACGTGTATGCAGTGCTCCCTGCAGCCGCGCCTGCAGCTCCGCCTGGCTGCGCTGCACTTGCAGCTTGAAGTCGCTCGCGTCCCGCAGCCGGCGCACGCACACCTCGCAGATACCGCACTCATCATTTGGACTAATCTGCAAATTGGCATTGTTTTTTTTAATAGGTCCCTTTAAAGGTTTAACATGGAAGTGAAAAATGTATGTAAAATTGAATTCTACATAACAAACAGTTTGCAGTACAGTCACCAGAACAGATGTGTTCACCAACATTAGTATAAATTAAATAGTACGAACTTTCTACAGATTAAGATTCATTTATTTCAAAACATACCTACAACTGAACTTAAAATTAGGCAAAGTAAATTTTTTGATGTTTATGTTGCAAAGCTAAAGCTATCGAAAAAGCTACGGTAGCCCAGTGGTTCAGGCATGCGGCTGTCAAACGGCGGTCGTCGGTTCGAATCCCGGCTCGTACCAATGAGTTTTTCGGAACTTGTGTACGGAATATAATTTGATATTTACCGTTAGCTTTTCGGTAAAGCAATAACATCGTGAGGAAACCTGCATACATCTGCGAAGATATCAAAGTCCCCAACCCGCACTGGGCCAGCGTGTGGACTACTGCCCATTCCCTCTCATCCATGAGAGTAGGCCTGTGCCCAGCAGTAGGACGTATATAGGCACATTTATTTACTATTATTATTAATACGAACTTTCTGCAAGTCCTGGGCTTTTAGAATATTCTTTATTTCTCTTTTTCTACTAAAAACAAAGCGCGCATAAATATTGAGGGCCTGTCAGACATTTATCCCCGCGAAGGAGGTTGGGACCATTAACAGCATGTATGATCGCATATATACTTGCATCTGGGGGCACGGCAGTGTCCTCGCCAAGTCCAGCAAAATAGCGGCACGGCTGTGTGATTGCCAAGTTGCAGAATTTTATTTACAACAACAACAAGAAGAACGAACAAGGTTCGTTAGTTAGTTTATCAGTGTGGAAATGAATTTTTAATTGGATTATTGATTAGGGCTTCAAATAAACTATGTTTTCTTGATAATATGAATTTATTATCGCTGCACACAGCATAGCAAGAACACCATTACAACCACAGAGTAGACATAGATAGTGTCGCCGTCTGGTGACCTGAACTAAAAAAAAACTAAAAGTATCCAGTGTTAAATTTTCTTATTTGTAACACTCCCACTAAAATTTAACACTGTTTTACCTATGAAAGAAACAATAACATGCCTAAAAAAAATGTTTTGCCCCTTTCTCACTGACATGAAATAAATATTGAAGTGACAGATAATAACCAACACACTTCAATAGGTCTCATATGTAAGCTTCTGAATAAGGACATAACACTTTACTTATTAAAAAAAAACACTTTACTTATTAAAAAAACTTAACTATACAAAATCTGATCCCTTAGGTACATAAAAGCTTGAGTGGGCAGACTTTGTTAAAATATCCGCCAATTGATCTTTACTTGGGATATAATTTATTTTAATCAAGCCCAACTCAACCTTTTCTCTTATAAAATTATATTTAACATCTATGTGTTTTGTTTTCTTATGATACACAGGGTTTTTAATCAATTTTATTGCGCTCTGATTATCTACATAGAGCACAATACACTCACAGCTTTCACCCAATTCTGACATAAGTTGCTGCAGCCACAATATCTCTTTGGCAGCTTCACAGGCAGCAACAAATTCAGCTTCTGTGGTAGAGAGAGCAATGGTCTTCTGTTTCCGACTGGACCAAGTGATTGGACCATCATTCATTTTAAAAATAAAACCGGTTGTTGACTTGCGTGTATCCACATCACTGGCAAAATCAGAGTCTGAATAACCAGTAAGATCATTGCTTTCTTCATATTTTATACACAAATCTTTCGTGTTTATTAGGTACCTGATAATACGTTTGACAGCATTGACATGTTGCTGACTTGGATTGTTCACATATCTGCTTAGTACATTTACCGCATATGAAATGTCAGGCCTAGAAACAGAGCACAAAAATAACAAGGAGCCTATAGCTTCCCTGTAAGGAAAATTAGCATTAATTTCATCCACATTTTTCGTAATAACAACATTAACATCTGCTGGGGTACTGGCAGGATTTGCATCACTCATGAAAAAATTCTTAATAATTTCCTCAATATAATCCCGTTGATGAATACAAATACAATCATTTGTTCGTTCTATTTCCATGCCCACAAAATATTTCAAATTTAATTCTTTGATTTTAAAAGCTTGTTTCAAATATTGCATTATTTCTTGAATTAGCAGTCTGCTTGAGGAAATGACCAGAGCATCATCAACATAAATTATTAGGAAAACTTTAATCCCATCAAAAACCCCAATATATATACAATTGTCAGCTTGAGACTGTACAAAACCATATTTGGTTAAGAAATTTGTGAACCTTTTGTTCCAGCATCGGGAGGCCTGTTTTAAGCCATACAGAGACTTATTTAATTTCAATACATATTTTTTATCTAAGGACACGCCCTCAGGCACTTCTATAAAAATATTTTCATCTAGGTACCCATTCAGAAAAGCAGTTTTTACATCAAATTGTTGAATGTCTAATTTGTACTTAGCTGCAATAGAAAGAATTATTCTTATGGAGTCATACCTCGTTGTCGGAGAGAATATCTCTTGATAATCCACATCTTTAATCTGATTAAAACCGCGTGCACATAAGCGAGCCTTGTACCTCACTTGACCATTCTCATTCCTCTTGATGGCAAATACCCACTTTGTAGTAAGGGTTCGTTGACCGGATCTTTTAACTGCACTCCAAGTATTATTTTCTTTGTGTGCAGATAATTCTTCTTTAATGGCTTCAGACCATTTATTCTTTTGTGAGCTCTTTAGCGCTTCATCATATGTGCGAGGCAATGACATCTCAACAAGGTTTGCTTCAAGGTCTTTGTTATTCCTTGGCCTCAAAGTTATATTCCGCTTTATTATATCTTCGTCTAGTTCCGGAGACATCTTGTATGACGGATCATCACTGCTGCAGCTGATCATACTGTTTTCAGAGTCAGTTGTTGTTTCAGAACTTTCAATGAGTGTAACATCTGGACTAATTTCTTCTACTTCCTTCGTTTGTCTTGTTGTTTCAGAGTCATCCCCTTCTATACATATTTGTGTAATATTCTTTCTAATTTCTGGAACTTGATATTCATCAAAGATGACATTTCTTGATACTTTTACCAACTTTGTATTTAAATTGTACATTCTGTAATTGGTGTGCTCATAGCCAACTAACATCATTTTTTCACTCTTCTTGTCCAATTTTGTTCTCAATTGATCAGGGATATGAACATACCCGACACTGCCAAACACTCTCAGATGGCCTAGCTGAGGTTTCAGGCCATGCCATAATTCAAATGGTGTTTTATCAGGAGTCTGACTGGAGCAGGTTCTATTTAATATATACACTGCACAGTTCACAGCTTCCGCCCATAGATCTAGTGGCACATCTCTTGCATATAACATTGAACGTGCACTCTCCACTATGGTTCTCAGTTCTCTCTCAGACCGTCCGTTCTGAGCAGGAGTGTAAGGGGCAGTAAGCTCGTGAACAATACCCTCCTTGTCCATATATTCTTTAAAAGCTTTGTTTACATATTCTCCTCCTCTATCTGTATGTAGTGTCCGAGCACTGTGCATGAACTTATTCTTAATCAAGTTATTATATTTTTGAAACATTTCCATGACATCACTTTTGTTCTTAATAAAATATACATGCCTGTAACTTGTAGCTGCATCTTTGAATAACACAAAGTACCGCAGTCCTCGAACTGACGTGTGGCTCATAGGTCCACATACATCGCTATACACTAAGTCACCTGGCTGTAGTTCTCCACGCATAGATTTGTGAAATGGAAATCTGCATTGTTTCCCATATGCACATGCCTCGCATATGAAGTCTTTCTGATCATTGTCTTTGATTTTAACACCTTCGATGACACTATTTGCACACATTGTTTTAATTTGTTTTAGGTTTATATGTCCTAAGCGTTCATGCCACATTTTTATGTCACTTTGATTGTTTTGAACTAAGTTGCAAGTCTCTGGAATCAATGTTTTTATTTTCAACACATACAAATTATTGTCTGTAATGTTTGCACTCATCACTACTTCATTGTCTTTGTAAATTAAAGCACTATTGTCTTTTTTGATGATTGTGTAACATTTCCTTATGATAACACCTTCTGAAAATAAGTTTCTTCTCAAACCCGGGACATACAGGACACCTTGCAGTTCACTATTTTCCCACTGTCCATTGACATATCTTCTTATTAACACTTTACCGATGCCTGACACTTCTACCGACTGCTTGTTTCCTAATGTTAACGATTTCTGGTTACATTCGACTAGTTCCACGAAGAAATCCTTTCTGAATGTCATATGGGCTGATGCTCCGCTGTCCAGAATCCAAGTATCTTCTTCAGCAGGACAGGAACCGTCTTCTACATTAAATGCTAACATGTCTGTACCTTCTTGCTGAGGTTTTCTGGGCTTGGTCTTTCTAGGAAAACGACATTCCTTAGAAAAGTGTCCTCGCTTTCCACAATTATAGCATTCAAATCTATGTTTACTATTTTTATTCTGATGTGTACCACTTCCGGATGCCCGTGGCTCATTCTGCCGCGGCTGGTTCTTCCACCCCTTGTTAGAAACATACAGAGCTGTTTCCTGTTCTTCCATGGACGCTAAACTTGATTCTTCGTCCAATAAACGAGCAGTCAAGTTATTAAGAGTTTGTTTTTCTGGGTCTAATGACATCCACGCTTGTCGTAGTGACCGATATTTAAGGGGCAAAGTTCCCAGTATTTTCGTGATAATGGCCATCTCGCTAACACTCTCGCCACTTTCTTTCAGCTGCTTAGCTAAGGTTTCTACTTTCGAGATATGTTGAGCAACGCTGTCACCTTCTGACATTTTGTACTGATAAAATTTCTCATGAATTAACATTTTACACAATTCACTCTTTTGTTCATATATCGATTCAAGTTTTGACATTATTTCTTGAGCATTTTCACAGTTTTCTATTAAGGTTATTTGTTTAAAGTCCATCGACGAAGTTATTATAAACATTGCCATGCCATCATTTTTGAGCCACTCGACGCTGTCTTTTACAGGTTTAGGTATTGAAATATCAATTCCCTTAGCTTTTAAGGCGCATTTGACCTGGAACTTCCATTGCCTGAAGTTATTGCCATCAAATTTTTCCATATTCATTGGACGCGTGGAATCCATTTTGAGGTTATGTCGTCACCGGTATAAGATTGTTGTAATTTTTCTTTGCTTGTTTCTTCTGTACTTTCTCAGAGTATCCTGGGCCCATAACCAATTGGATTATTGATTAGGGCTTCAAATAAACTATGTTTTCTTGATAATATGAATTTATTATCGCTGCACACAGCATAGCAAGAACACCATTACAACCACAGAGTAGACATAGATAGTGTCGCCGTCTGGTGACCTGAACTAAAAAAAAACTAAAAGTATCCAGTGTTAAATTTTCTTATTTGTAACATTTTTAACCAGTTAACTTCAACCAATTGAACTGTAACTTTGGGTAGAAGTATAGTTTGGATGACATTTCAATACTATGGTACCATCGCAGGGGCGTATTTACCCTAGGGCCAAATGGGCCATGGCCCGGGGCGCCAATCCACCAGGGGCGGCATAGCCGCCGCTGACCGATTGCATTAATTTCAAAATACGCCCCTGTACCATCGAGTTGATCTGCAGCACTTAACCGACGTAACCCGGTAGATGCCGGCATACAGAAATGTAGTTATTTGGCAATAAAACCAAAAGTTAATTTGCTAGAAACGTATTTAGCATTTATCTACGCAAACTTACCGCAAAATGCAAAAATATTGTAAATATCTATATATATAAAACGCAAAGGTGACTGACTGATTGACTGATTGACTGACTGATCTATCAACGCACAGCCCAAACTACTGGACCGATCGGGCTGACATTTGGCATGCTGATAGCCACTATGATGTAGGCATTCGCTAAGAAAGGATTTTTGAAAACTCACCCCCTAAGGGGGTAAAACGGGGGTCCAAAGATTGTATGGGGGAAGCATTATTTTTTGAACTAGAGACTTAAAACTTTGTAGGAAGATTACTTATTAGGATACAAAAAAGCACTTTCAGCGTTTTACAAAATTCCACCCCTAAGGGGGTTAAATAGGGGTGCAAAGTTTGTATTCAAAACTACTGAGACTACTAACTTGAAATTTACACCAGACCTTCCTTTTATGACGTAGGCAAGGGATAAGACGGGATTTTTGGAAATTCTATCCCTAAGGGGGTTAAGTAGGGGTGCAAAGTTTGTATGGGAGAAACATATTTTTTTGTACTAGACTTGAAACTTTGTAGGAATATTATTATTAAGATACAAAAAAGTACTTTCAGCGTTTTATAAAAATTTTCCCTTAAGGGGGTTAAATAGGTATGCAATGTTTGTGGGGGGAAAACATTATTTATTGAACTAGAGAATTGAGACTTTGTAGGAAGATAACTTATTAGGATTAAAAAAAAGTAATTTCAGCGTTTTATAAAATTCCACCCCTAAGGGGGTTAAATGAGGGTCCAAATTTTGTATAAGGGAAACTTATTTTTAGCTACTACGTACTTAATACTTTGTGGACAGATTACTTATTCATTTACAAATAAAGTGCTTTCAGCGTTTTGGAAATAATTACACCTAAAGGGGTTAAAAAGGAGGTCCAAAGTTTGTATGGAGAAAAAAGATTAGTTAGACAATTTTATTCGAGAATTCACAAGATAATTCCTAACGATAAATGAGTAAACAAGTGTTTCCGGTTTTTTGAGAACTGAACCCCTAAAAGGAGACATGTGGTGACAAAATCTGAAAATCAACATCGGCATCTATTGTTTCTATGGTTTATCGGGTCGCTGATTAGGAAAACAACAACGATTTTACATTCCAACGTGGCGCCTAAATATCAATATGGGCGTTGTTATTACGGTTTTTTGGGACGTTAATAACGTAAATCACATAGATTTTGAAATGTAATGTTGTGGACATGAAAATTCATGAAAATATTTGTGCCAAATTGCAATTCAATCAGTCCATTTTTTTTCGTAGCAAATCGTTTGTAACAGACGGACTGACAGACAGCCACACGTGTTCCTATAAATAAGGGTTCTATTTTTGCTTTTGAGGTATGGAACGAGACCCGCGTTATATAGGGTTATAGGTTTTAAAGTTTGTATTTGGTGCCATCTCGATCGTCAGCAATCGGTACCTAGGCGAGTGCGGGTGGCGCGGCGGGACGGGAGGGTAGGAGACATTGGGAAAGTGCCTGCATCCGTAATAAGTACATTCAAGGTGCTGCACGAAGATCTGCTTACTTTTTATAAGTTAAGCATTTTGGCCGCCGTTAAATTAAAACATATTTTTGGGTATTTATGTTAAATACTGGTTCGAAAAGCATGGAAAAAAAATCTTAGGAAACTAGCCTATAGCAATGTCCAGGCCACAAATTTGACTTGACATTCGTGGAGATATTTTGGTCTTTCAACATTATCATGAACATAAAGTAGCTTTTATTCCAGAGGACAGATTCTCATTAATCATGACTGTAAATTTAATAACAGAAATACGTACATACATACATACATTCACGCCTTTATTCCCAAAAGGGGCAGGCAGAGCACATGAACTTTATGTTCCAGCGCCACTTTTAGCATAATGGGTTATGACGAAGGGTTATTCGTAGGGGAAGTTAGTAGTAGTAGGTTAGTAGGCGGCGTAGCAATTAAACAATTATTGGAAAATTACTTTTACTACGCGGGCGAAGCCGCGGGCAAAAGCTAGTATAATTATACGCATTGTAAACTTTACATTCGTAATTTATTGACACAGAAATAAAAGTCGACACTTTAGGTGGATTATAAGTTAACGTGCAGATAAACTTATTTATACAATTATTATGATTATAACATGACAGTATAGAAAGGTGATATAAAGTGGCAAAATTACCTTGGTTTTATATATACGACTCAAAGCAGACTTGACAGGCTGCATTTCAAGCGAAAATGCCATCTGCAGTGAAAAAAAAAGTAGGTAACTAATTATACTTCACGTAAGATAACGTGGTGGTGTTGGGTTAGAATTTCACCACCCCCTTTCTTCCCGTGGGTGTCGTAAAAGTCGACTAAGGGACCAGGGTTGAAGTGTGTTGTGGGCGATGGGCTAGCAACCTATCACTGCCGTATCACATTTAGTCGATCTTTTATACCCACATTTATGCTAAAAGTGGCGCTGGAACATATGTTTCATGTGCTCTGCCTACCCCTTTTGGGAATAAAGGCGTGAATGTATGTATGTATGTAAGATAACGTCTAACTACCGCTGAAACTGTATTACTTAGAATAGGTACATTCTATTTTAAAAATAATAGGTATGAATCATATGCTAGGGAAGCCTAGTGGTTCAGGCATGCGGCTGTCGTGGGTTCCAATACCGTCTCGGCTCTCGTATGTACCAATGAGATCCAATCGTAATGAGGTCTTGTTTTCCCTCTGCATTGGAAGGTCAGATACATGGCAGTCACTTTCGTAAAACTATTGTCCTCTGTCATTGACAGCCTCTTGACTTCCTCAAATATCTAGACAGACCATACGCAAAATAGGCGCTAATATGACGTCGAGTTGCGGAAACAAAGCCCGCGGTCACCTATGTCTAGACAGTAATTTTACTCTAGTGTTTTGTGTAATAGGGATAAATTGATAGTGTACTTGTGGTGGCATTGATAAGAAGATGAGAAACTATCATAGCAAATTGAAATATCAAATGTATCTCATTGTTTATCTATGCAAATTAGGAGCTTTAATCATGCCTGCCTTACAATGAAAAATAAATTGTATAGCAATGTCACCTATCAAGACCCTAGAAAATAAATTACAATGGAATTTGAACAAAGCAGTTCTGATTATAATTTTTAATTTTATTCTATTCATAGATCAATACAGTGGTGCTTATAATGATCTATGAAAAGAATAAAAATCTTTTCCTTTAAAATTTGACTTTATTATTGAATTGTTTACCAATAAAATTAACAAACATCTGCAAACACTAACAAACATATATCCCTTAGTCTGTGGTGGGTTAACAAAATAATGAGTTCAAGCCTCGGTCGCGCCACATTAGAAATAATAGATCATGTATTAAAAAAATGCAAAAAGGTGACCAAAAATTCGGGTAGGATCCTGATCAAACACAGAGGAAGGGATATGAAAAGTCCTAACCCACACGGAGCCAGATGACATACCCATTCACTCTCATCTGGGAGAGGCCTGCCCAGCAGTAGGATGTGTATGGGTGATAAATTCCAATTAACATAATTAAGTTTCTTGTTTCAAAAACTCTGTTACACTGAGGTACATCAAAACTACTTTTTTCTTGTTTTTTTTGAAAAAAAAAAACTGGAAATCTTCATATATATATCTTCAAAACATATGGGAACACTCGAAAATAAACTAGGAATCAATGTGACAATAAATCTTAAGTAACATTTCAGTCTAGAATCTAGATTTCATTGTACAACCTAGATATAAATTACTACATATACATTCACACCTTTATTCCCAAAAGAGGTAGGCAGAGCTTATGAAACTTATATTCCAGCGCCACTTTTAGCTTTAATGGGGGTATAAAAGTTGGACTAAATGTGATATTGCAATGATAGCTTGCTAGTCCATCGCCCACAACACACTACTCCCTTAGTTGACTTTTACGACACCCACAGGAAGAAAGGGGGCGGTGAAATCCTAACCCGACACCACACAGGGTCAATTTTAAGTAGTCTATCTTAAATACCATAATATTTACGATAGCCGTTGGTGAAATCAAAGCAATCATTAGGTAATTTTGACATAATTCAATATGTAGGTGCACATTTCCCCATATGACTACTTTTTATTTACCTGTATATCGAAACAATCTCGCAGCATATCTGAATATATCTCTGTTTTGCCGAGATGGTTGTACAATGTCCTAAGTCCCTTCTCCGGAGGGCGAAGCAGGCAGCAATGACACGAGAGCAAAGACTCCATTTTGCCAATTCCCGTCGTTAATTACGAGAGAAATTGTGACACAACATTCACACGGCGATAAGGCAAGTATAACGCAAATTCAGTTACAATATTAGTGGTTCTAATTGTACGTATTTCGACAAAATATTGATTTTTCGAATATTCGTGACACTATCTCATTACTGTACTGACTGACACTGACAGCAGTGACAGACGACGGCCAACAAATATGGCGTCTAATTGTGGCCGTTCGAATAGCATCAAACATTGGTAGATACGTGTATCGTATTAAGCCTGCAACACACTGGCGCGGTCTGCGGTGGCGGACAATAGAAAATTTGACAGCGGCGGACAAATTTACTATTATCCGCCGCGGCCAGACCGCGCCAGTCTGTGTTTGATGCATGTGAATTCTTCCATGTGTGAATGCGCCTTGTTATGCGCTATCCACATTATGTGATTAAACCCCAATTTGTCAGTACAACATGTCGAAGTCAGAATTGGGTGTAGCGTACACACCTAACAACTGCAACTACAATTTCATTCAGTGTGGCCAGTTAACAGAAGGAAAGCGAAAATTGGCGCATTCAAACGGTCCTGCGAAGCGGACTGCAAGATTGTTACTAACCGATGAGATAGGGCAAGACAGCACGTGTAACACACAGCCGCGACATACTCTCGATTTCTCTCGCATGTCCTAATAAGAGAGAGACGGATAGTGCGAGAAAAATTGAGAGAGGTCGCGCGCCATCGCGTAATAGCCGTGCAGCACACAAAAATCGAGAGTATGTCACGGCCACCTCATGATCGACGTGCTGTCTCGCCCTATCTCATCGGTTAGTAACAATCTTGCAGTCCGCTTCGCAGGACCGTTTGAATGCGTCAATTTTCGCTTTCTTACTGTTAACTGGCCACACTGAATGAAATTGTAGTTGCAAAACACCGGTTTAAAAAAAAAAATTACAGTGTAAAATATTAATACAATGTTCTTTAGCATATATTTTTTAATTGTCGTTTAAATTTAATTGTATGAAATTTGTGAGAAAAAAAAATTGGCAGATCATGCATATTCCATGGTCCAAATTGTGATTTTCATGCAATCAGTCCGTACAACTCGTTTGACGGTTGGAACATGCATCCACACTATAGCAATTAGTCAGATTCTGATGAATTGGGGCTGACAAATCACTTAATGTGGATGGCCCATTATCCGTCATTTTCGACAATCAAGTTGCTAGCGGAAGCGGCTTAAGTATTAATCTGTTAACCCTTTTTTGTCGGTTTTTGGCCCGCGTCAAAGGGCCTGCGAACGCGAACACTGTGGCAATTGACAACTCCGCGAATGTGGAGTCAAGGAAGAGTTCACACGCGGTTCACGCCCGTGAATGTGGAGGGGCTTTTACATAGTACTTTTGCTGTAGACAGTAGTTTGTTCAAAATTTCATACCTACACGGTCGGTCCGGACCAAGGTCGCTCGCGCCCAAACTCAAAATACTGAATTCCTATGGCCACCTTGTCTCCATCATCAGATCAGCTCGATGGTACCTTTATATTGAATTGACAAGTGCAAGAGCCCAAGAGGCCTACTTACAGAATAAAAAAAGACCGGGATGCACTCCGGGAGTGCCGGCAGAAGTGAAAACTTGAATATTAACGTTGTGCGAAAAAAAATTAACCTTTTTTCCCCCATCCCAAAAAATGCACGGCGGCGCTAAGGAATTTTACACTTCAATAATTTGATTTGTCATCCAAACTATACAATAACCAAAATCTCAGCTCAATCCGTTGAGATTAAGGGCGGGTTGCACCGACTTACGATTAGATTACAGACCGATCAACGTTAAATATGGCGCTGACAGCTGTCAGTCCATAGAAACTTGTCAAACGTTCCATACATTCAGATTTTAACGAACACGCCTTACGATTACAGACGGTTTGGTGCAACTCACCCTAACAGGTTCAAAATTCAGGTCCAAGATTTGTCCCAACAAAAAAATAAAAGCTCGTAATAAAACAATACTCAGTTTTCAACGTTTTATTTCGATAAGGCACATTAACAGTAATTTAAATAGATACATAAACAAGACGTCAAGTGCGCAAGGTTACATCAGAAAAAGTGGTCAACCTCTTAAACGCCGTTGTAAACTTAAAGTTACCTGCTAGCGCCGTAATGTTTAAGTTTAGCGGAGTTTGTGACCTCATTGGCGTCTAAAAGGTTAAATGAATACATGTTGGTAGGAATACTATTTTATATAAAATAAAATATATAGCTTATCCCCTTGAAACATACCAAATAACCTCCTTAAAACCTCCCAACAGAGGAACCAACCAGGTCCAAAGTAGACTAATTTCTGCCAATACTGAGGACTACTATAGTTATTTTCTTAGTTCATATTTGCCCAATGTTAGTTAAATTGCTTCTCATAGAGTTAATGCAAAATAATAGTCGCACAAAATTTTGTAACGAGTTCATTTGGACCATAGTTAGGGAATTGGGAGTATTGGGACTAAAGATGTACGGTATGTATTCAAATTTCATCCAAAATCCATCTCAGATATTTATTTTAATTTATTACTATAGAGAGACGACCTTGAGGGCCTTTGCTAGAATCGTTGGAGGGATAAATTAACTAAAAAATACGAGTTAAATCATTCAACAAAAAATAGTTGAGCTTGATTATTTCATATATCTGTAAAACTTAATGACAGTCGCAAAGGTGCACACGGAAGGAATGCTTTAAAATATTTGTGTCCGGATTGCAAACTTGAATACTGTAAGGTATAGAGTGCAACTTCGTAATTTTCAGTGCAATAATCTAAATTAATCGTTTCTTAGAAGGATATCATTAGCAATGTATTTACTTTGCCGTTTTGTCTAAGTGCAAAAATGTTCTAGCAAAAAAAGCAAAAATTATAAAGAAATATATTGAAAAAAAGAATCATCCGTTTTTTAAGTGAATTGAACGATTAACATTAAATACGATTTATATTTTAGAATTTTCGTAACAGTAGCTTAATACCTGACGATAATTATATCTACAATTTATTTTTAACATACAGATAACTTCAACTGTTAAGATTTTTTTTGCAACAATCAACCCCAATACTTATCCGTAATTATATCCTTTCAAAACTTAAAAACCGTTCAGTAAGCCATTGCACTTTAAAGGGCCTTCTACACGGCCATGCAGACACTATATTCTACTTTGCTAAACGACCACAGACCGACTTATCTATCGACTCTAAAACACACCGCGCCGTATTCATTCTATGAGTTAGAGTGAGATAGCATCGCAAGACATTTAAGAACCTAAAACGTAATTGAAATAGTATAGTATTTCAATAAATCGACACTGTCAGAAAGGCATCAGCCTGGCGTGACATTAGTGAAGGCCCTTTAAAAACTAATTTCATCACTATTTGAAGCAAGCGCACTGACAGTAACATAAATAAAAAACGTTTTAAAACTCGGATTAACTAAATACAATAATTATACATAGGTCTTGTAACCTCGTCGCTTTATGAGAAATCAGTCAAGTAATTTACTTTTATTAATGAAAAAGGTTTTACGGACGAATGTGACGAGGTTACAGACGGTGCACGGCGCGTTTCCCAAAGCAAACGAGAATTGAAACAACAGGTATTCCAGAGTAATATTCCCGACTTGTATGGGGAATATTCTTTTTATTATAAGGTAAAACGTCAGAGTGCTCGACGCTGTACCAGTGTATATGGCGAGGGCACTCTATATCAAAGCAATATAGGTTAAATTCGACCCTAGTGTAAGGCCTGAGTGAACGCTCCGCTCAGAGCGGGGCGTCGAGGGTCCATGTAAATTGCTTTTGTTTTATATGGACGCTACACGCCCCGCTCTGAGCGGAGCGTTCACTCAGGCCTCACATTTACTGTGACGCTGGCAAACTTAAAGAGCTTACGGTATGCAGACACCGTAGTCTATCAACGCTTGCGACTGCAGAAGAATCAAAAGCGCGTTGCCGATTTTATCGAATTGAGGACAAATGCAGGCCCGTCACACTAACAGCGGATAATCATTGATATGAGTGTGTCATAGGACAATTGGGTAAGGCCGTCAAAATGAATGTTTTTTTTTTACCAGTCTGCTTTTGTGGTACGTTTTATTTGGTACTTTTATGTTACCCATAATACAAAATGTGTGTTGCACTACATACAAAATTTAACATAAAAGCTATCAGTAAAAAATAAACCTTAATTTAGAAGGCCTTACCAAATTGGGGAACAAAACGTCCCGAATTTTTGAGACTTCATACGCTGGTCGCAAAATAAAATCGCGAGAGAACTGTAAAATTCAAGACATATTAGATCATATATAATTACTAGCGTTAGCATAATTTTGATAATCAATCCAACAAGGCCAATTTTATAAACGCCTCTCCGAGCGATTTTCTTTGCAGATGCACAGCTTAATTGCTTGGCGTCGAAAGGGTTACCTAGTAAATTTTTTGCAAATGGGTTTTCTAGTCGCCAATATTGAGTATTCTATCTGCCTTGGGAAACATAGTAACGTGCCGTACCGATTTGTGCTCTTGGACCCAGTAGTCGGTAACAGAAACCCATTTCAGGAACAACACAAGGCCTATATTGATTTAAACTTTCGACGATTCTCACGCATTTTTGCTCAACGGGACTTAATACCATAAACGAGAAAAAAATCAAGACCAAACGCGGGTAGTTTTGAAAAACCGCGCTGCAAGATGTTGGTGCCCGCAGCCAGTTCGTCCCGCGACCAAGGTTGCGATACATCCGAAACGTCAAGGAGGTAAATAAATAATAATTACACGCGATTAAGTACCGTTGAATAAAAATACATAAATCACAATTATGTACCTTTGGCCTGCATGGCATATATACAAAAACGTTGCTACAACACTTGGATTCTTCTTGAAAGAGGCCTGTAATATATCTAGACGAACGTAAAGTCTCAACCCGTTGTATGCGGATATCAAAATATGATGAATCAATAGATGACATTTAGATCAACCCCCACTTGAAGTTTGCCACCCACCTGCCACCAATTTCATACGTCATCCTCCCAGCGTTGTTCACGGTTATGCCCCTAAAGAAGCCCGGGGTCCGCTTCGACACCTAATCCCAAGATTTGGCATAGGCACTACTTTTACGAAAGCGACTGCCATCTGACCTTCCAACCCAGAGGGAAAACTAGACATTGGGATTAGACCGGTTTCCTCACGATGTTTTCCTTCACCGAGAAGCTAACGGTAAATATTCCGTACATAAGTTCCGAAAAACGCATTGGGACGAGCCGGGATTCGAACCCACAAGCCGCATGCCTGAACCACTGGGCTACCGTAGCTCGCCACCGACTTCATATGCAGTCCAAAGACAAATAGACTTAGACTTGCGTGGCGTGTGGGTGCCTCGCATTGCTTTCTGTGGCGGCGAAAGGGTTAAAAACTTCAAATACTTAGCGCGGGTAAGCATACGATGGATTAAGAATGAGAAGAGTTGTGCATATATTATTGAGCCATTACGCCGTCTAGATATAGGGCGCACTGTAATGTCCAATTTTCCATCCCTGATACTTATAATAGGCTCCGTGGCAGTACATTTGTTTACCGAAATTATTTTAGACAATTGTTCTAATATCAAATAGAGTTTTAAAAGGAAACCATAATGTACATTCCGGAGAGGTTGGTGACCCACGCTGTAAGGGGTTCATGAAACTGTAGACCAATCAATACAGCAGTTAGCCCTGACAGTAGTTCTCCCGTCCTAGTTCTGTTTACTATAGGATCGCTTCGTGCTCGCCTAGCGAGCGCGGGTGCAGGGGTATGACGACGTAGAGGCAAAGCCCGGCGCCCGCACGTCCCGTTATCGTCATACCGCTGCACCCGCGCGCCGCGCAGGCGAGGACTAAGTTCAAACGGTCAACCTATGGGACACAAGATGGCGTTAAAAATGTTTCGATAAAACCAGGCCATTTGTGACCCTTACTAAAATGCTCAAAGTGCATGGATGGTCAGTTAACTGTGCTAGCGATGGTACAGTCAGTGTCAAAATATGGGTGCATACAACTTGCTCATAAATATGTCCCATAACTCTTATGTCAGCGGATTAAGGTTTTGGTACTTATTTATGAAAGGATGTTATCTATACATATTTATGCACTTGACTGTACAACATCAATCGAGTATATTACAATATAAGCCAAACCTCAAGTTTGACGCTTTGGGCAAAAAGGGCCTGTTTTATTTTCATTCCATAATTTGGTAATTTGTCTAATATCTTTTGCTGTTCGCTGATCTATACTGTAATCAGGCGCACTTATAGATCAATTAACGTAGAAGCATTTCTTTACATTGTGTACTTGTTTTTGTTATGCCCATTGCCCCGTAAGGCCCAATGTGCATTACAATGTACAGTCGAGGAAAATGAAGATTTGACATAAGCCAACTCTATTTGAATGACGTTAAGATCCGAAAGTTCTAAACATTTCCTCGACTGTACACTCCGTTTCAATCGGAATTGAACCTTTCATAAAACAAATCAAATGCAATACAAATTACTTTAGAAATTTTATGTGTTGAGCCTTACGAAAATAGCATAGGTAAAGGGCGATTCATAAATTACGTGGTACCTTTTCATGGATTGAACATCTATTCATAAAACAAATCAAATGAAATACAAATTACTTTAGACTGTTAAGTTGGGGCTTACGAAAATAGCATAGGGCCTTAAGTGGACGGAAGAACTATTGTACAGTGGGCCTCGCTCGACGCTCGGCCGTCTAATAGTCGTCGATGTCGTAGATGTTGTCGATTTCCTCGTCGTCGAGCTGCATCGACTGGAAGTCCACCTTGTAGCGGAGGAGGCCTGCGGAATACAATACAATATTGTTATTCTAATGTACTATTACCTAACTATACCATTTTTCATAATGCTGGGGCCACACTAACGAGAAATGCCATTAATTATCGCGATAATCATAGTGTGGCCGTACCTTTAACGTCCTTTATCGCGATAATTAATGGCATTTCTCGTTAGTGTGGCCCCAGCATAATTAAATTCCATCAAATCTACCACTGTGGTGCCCTTGAAATGAAACTTTTCATCAATAGTGAATTAACTCTTGTCAAAAAAAACACGTAAGTTACAGATTTACTAACAGTTTTAAAGATAGAACCTAATTACTGTATATTAATAAACATACATACTTCTATAACAACCAATCCTATGAATATAATATTTAATGT
The DNA here is from genome assembly GCA_945867215.1 of Epinotia demarniana. Taxonomy (NCBI): domain Eukaryota; kingdom Metazoa; phylum Arthropoda; class Insecta; order Lepidoptera; family Tortricidae; genus Epinotia; species Epinotia demarniana. Next base: position 5,693,427 of record OX244283.1, read on the forward strand.
TAGAAATATTCATATTACAATGGTAAAACTTCGAGTGTCAAGACCGTTCCGTTCCCGTTTCGTTCCGTTCGTTCGTTCCGTTCCGTTCCGTTCCGTTCCGTTCGTTCCGTTCCGTTCCGTTCCGTTCCGTTCTTATGATATGACACAGAAATATTATCGTCTGAAGATGTGTGTATGTAATTATATCTTTGGTATTTCAATAAAATAGGAAACGAGGAAACTTGTAAGCAAAACACAAAGTATAATTTTCAGACGAAAAAAACGATAGACAAAGCCTTACGAACAACCTAGTGAAGCCGGTTTTCAAACAAGCACACACACATATACCAACAAAATTGCACACAACTCATCAGCACGTGTCGCAATGCTGTCTAGAGAGCCTATTTCGAGTTTTGTGCAATTTTATTTGTTCATGTGTGTGCGTAAAAAGTGCTAAACTTATTTGGCTTGGTTGGAAACCGGCTTCACTAGCTTGTTTGTCATGCTGTCTATAGATGTTTTTTGATATTACTAGTCAAGTTATAAAACATGAGCTTCCGGCGGGGGACGCCAATTTAAAATTACAATATGAAAAAAAAGAAAAAGAAAGAAACACAGTAAGAAAGAAAAACAATGAAAGCAACACAGCCATGCAGGTTATGCAAAACAACATCATGAGGCGAAAAGCGTAAGCATTTTTGCATTGTTAGTTCAGAAGATTACCTTTAAGATGATGCCACACTCAATATAATCCCCTCTCCAAGTTAGTAAGCATGTAAAAAAGAATTAAGAGACACCAAGTTCATGTTTTATGACAATGTCGATTTTGTACTTTTTTTTGATGTACTGAGAATTACTTTTAATTTTTAAAGTTATTATAATGAGTTGAAAGTACGAGTATGTGTGATTTTGACATTTATTATCCACACAACATCTCTACTTACGTTGAACCAAATCCGGATATGTGCTATCCTTCAATTGTATATCCATTAAGTTTCAGTTGCTAATTTATACGTTTTAAATACTGTCTTCATTTATTTTAAAAACAAAGTTTAACCGACTTCAATATGTTTAGTTTTACTATGCAATTAGGGTAAATCTAACTGGCGGCCATTCAATAACTGGCCACCTCATACTAAAAACTTACTCTATTCACCTAAAATATAATTCATTTTTAGTATTAGGTGTTAATTACTGGCCACGTTACTAAATCGATTTCTGTTCGAAGGGAACAGAGTATTTTTTTAGTATGTGGGGGCCAGTTATTGAAGGGTGTTCAGCTACTGGCGATTTACCCTACTAAGGGTAAATAATAAGTATACCTATAAAACGTGAAGAGTTCCCTCGATATCTTACGATCCCATCATCAGATCCTGACGTGATCACCATGGGACAACCTCAGAAGGTTACCCTTTCAGAAAAAAAAACAAATTGATCCAGGCGTCCTAGTGTAACCAGGGAACATACATACAAAATACGATTCCGACGAATAGAGAACGTCCTCCTTTTCTGAAGTCGGTGAAAAAGTTATTATGTTTTAGATGAATGTATTTTGATTCTTTTCGCGAGAGAACTTATCTGTCATTATATTCAGAGGAATGACGCGTGTTGCAGTGTCCAAGAGGCAACCGGATGGCTTATTAGAGCTCCCGAAGTGTTGTGGAACCCACACTGAGCCAATGCTACTTGAGCCATATTGGCTCAGTTCGGGTTGCACAGGAAGGTTCCAAGACGCTTCGGGAGCTCAAATACCGCGAGCCATCCGGTTGCCTCTTGGACACTGAAACTCTGCGTCATTGCTTTAGCTATTAGTTATAAGTCATCTCGAACTAGTACGGCGCATCAGGATTTAAAAAAGTTTTCGATCGGATTATTACAGGATTCATATTTTTAATCGAGACAGATGAAAATTAGGTTCGCATTCAGTTCTAAAAAAACAAAATGAGATTCCGAGCATGTTTCATAAAGTGTTTTAAAGTACAGTCGTCAAGAAAAGTTGATATCTGTTGCAAACGTTTTTAATACCAGAAAAGCATACATGTTGTGAAACCATTCACATAATCTCTTTAGATCTTACGGGTACATCCTAAAAATAATCGGTACTCGTAAAAATACAATTAAACACTAAAATAGAAGCCGTTTAAAACAAACAAGCCTAGATCTAAGACTAGAAAACAAATGTTTTTGGGATTTATTGTTACAGTTAATTATAATGGGGTATAACTGTGATCAAATATAGGGTTAACCTAGTGTGGTCGGCACCTGGCATGATCTACCATTATTTCATGAGATTATCCAATAATTTAAATGTGATATCGCAGTGATAGGTTGCTAGCCTATCGCCCACAACACACTTTAACCCCGTTTTAACCGTCTTCAAATCAGTACACAAATTGTGCTAAGTTTGCTTATACAATTTGAAGGAATCTCCAGGAATCCTATCATCAGATCCTGACCTAGTCACCAGCGGACCACCCGAGAAGGATACCCTAAACAAAAAAAGAATTTCCCGCATCAGTCCTGGCGTTTTCTAGTACTCGGGGAACACGCATTAAAATATTTCGACGAATTGAGAACCTCCTCCTTATTTAAAATCGGTTAAAAAACAGGTTACCAATCCCCAGGTGCCGATCAATAGGTGTTTTACCTTAATAAAATATACATTATCACAGTAAAATTGTAAAAACCGTCAGCTTATATTATCTTACGTGCTGCACCAAATCACAATCGACATTTCAAAATATGTAATGATGCCTAAACCGAAAACCATTTCGGTAATTATCTTATCTGAACGTAATAAAGTGGTTTTCCCATTTTTATTTTTACTCGTTTCCGAGAAAATTACAAATATCTGTAAAACACGGTCTAGCCCGTGCGTGGCGTCATTCCTATGTCTGTTGAGTGAAAGATGTGGACAGGTGCCACAGAGAGCCATACTAATGACGTCATGTTTTACTTACGACCACTACAATTAATTTTGATATTATTAGGGAAAAAAAACACGTATACCTTAAAATTTCATTTTGTACCGAACTAAATCATATAATGGCCCACTTAAAAAATGAAATTTTGTCAATTACAGACCAATCAACGTTAAATATGGCGCCGTCAGCTGTCAATCCATAGAATCTTGTCAAACTAACCATAACACCGCTTACGATTACAGACGGTTTGGTGCAACCGACCCAAAAACTGTCGATGTTCACAATGTTAGAGCGACATATTTTTAAGCCATCTTGTTTTCTCACTGTTCACGGGTTGTATGTGTATGCCTTTCAGGCGTATTACATATAGGTTAATAATGTGCCTGCCCAGATCGTAAATTAGAGTTTCAACCCTTTCGCAACCGGACTAAACGGACACATTCAACAAAGTATACATTAAAATCATAAAGACACCTTGAAACATTAGAAAAAATATGCATTTTTTATTGTCCAAGAGTAAATTTAAAGCTACCAATGGAAACTGAACGCTTTTATAGAAACAAAATTAATTATGGACATAAATGTAGTATTTCGCGACCGAAACAGCAACTTACTTTATTTTTCCATACAACGATTAGTACAAATAGAAAACTAATGTCAGACTTTTATGTCAATTAGTAAGCGTTTCGGCTGCCGCCAGCGTGGTCAATATTTGACTCTTTTTAATTTTAGTTCCCACAAGCACTTTTTTATCTCCAAAAACTGTTTCGAATGGCATCGTAAAAAAACTTAGGTATACTTCGGCCAATCTAAGTATTGCAGCTTTTCTATACAAACATGCTAGAGTATTTGCGTTTTCGTGTGTAAATTCGACTGGGCAGGCACTTGGTGTCTCGTTAAACATTATATGAATCTATGTTACTATTGCTATATAATGCTGAAGGCATTGCATGGTTTAAAATCAATGTCATACATATAAATATTATGTCACGCCAGCAGGATATGTCAATTTGCACCAACTCTATATTAACATAGTAGTGTTGGGGATGCTTTGCGAAATTAAACAGTGATATAATTCTGTCACATACGGGCTTATAAAGAAGTTAAATCCCCCAATGTGTTACAAAATCCATAAGTGTAAGTTACAATGGGCAAGAACATTAATTGTGCTACAGAAACAATATTCGGATATTTTAGTGCAAACAGTGAGCTATGGAATTATTGTCTGTTCTCGCTTGAAATGCTGAACTGATTGAGATAAAATTTGGTATCGAGACAGTTTGAGTCCCGGGGAAGGACATAGGATAGTTTTTATCCCGAAAATTATCCCCTAAGGCGCTGAAATGGCGGGCGGAAGTTTGTGTCGAGATACGATATAGAAACGACTTCCACGCGGGCGAAATCGCGGGTAGAAAGCTAGTACTAATTGTACTAAAGTTTGGATGTTTGTTTTGTTACTCATTCATGCTTAAACGGCTCAACCGATTTGGACGAAATTTTGCAATAAAATAGTTTAAAGCACGGATTAAAATATAGGATAGTTTTCATCGCGGGCCCACGCAGACGAAGTCGCGGGCAGAAGCCAGTAATATAACAAATAAAGGATTCACACTCCGAAGGGATAGACAGTGGATCCATATAACAACACAGTATATTTCCAGAAGGCTGCAAGACACTTCGCCCGCTGGCTATGACATCTATACTAGCGCAGGCAAAACGGGACGGCGGAATAAGGTATAATCTCGGGATTGTATTAAGCGAGGGGGGGGGGGGGGGCGGACTTGAAGTAAAGCCCGATTATAACCTACAAAATATTCTATAGCGATAAGTTTGGCTCTGGAATAGCCGTCAACTTACACACGGCCGTAATATGGCAACATTGTCACATCAATTCAAAAATCTATCGCGTTCTTTTGCTGGCACTTCACAGATATCTAGATTTGTATGCTACCATCTCGCTCGGACGTGGTATTATTATTACCATGGCTTGTCCTGAGTATCGTAGGTCCATGCACTTCACTTAGCGTTGCCTCTCTTTCTTTTGTCGTAGGAAGGAAAGATGCAACACGAATGTTTGGGCAGATACCGCGAAAATTGCGTCCTTATGCATGCTCGACGCGTGGATACGTCAGATTCTGTCTATTGTTATTGTCCTAGTACACACACTACTAGTATATGGCATAAGGACTCTATGTCAAAGTGTTATAGCCTAAATTCGAATGAAGAAAAATCCTATTAGTTCGAATTTAACCCATATTGCTATGACATAGAGTACCCATGGGATGTACAGTACATCGTCTCGCACTCGGAAGTCTACCGTACTGTGAGACAATTCAAAGCTTAGTAGTTTTTTGCTGGTTGAAACCTTATTTTTCCAAAGCATTTGAATGAAATATTACTAGGTTGATTAGCCTCAATATTAATTTATAGTTGATTAGATATGTACATCTGTAACTGTTTTATACGTCTACTGGCCCCTATTTCACCAACTTGACAATTGTCACCTGACAACGACAATTCTCCATACATTGCTGGTTCCGCAAGTAACCTAGCAACCATCTTAACTCCTAGAACAAGCAATGTATGGCGATTTGTAAGTGTCAGGTGACAATTGTCAAGTTGGTGAAATAGGGGCCTGGTGGGCATAGGCATCCCCCAAAGAGTGCCAAAATGACCGGTCCTACGCTACCCGCATCCAGCGGACTCTCGCAACCTTTACCAAGTCCTGTTTGCCATACGATTAAATAAATAAATGTGTTATATGTAGGTTATAATCGAGTGTGACCACAACAACGAAATGCAATGTTCTAGAGTATTGTAATCTCCGAATAGGCTCTGTATGAATTTTGCTCCGTTTTATTTTTAAGCTCACAGATTACATAACTCTTGCCTGTATTCGCACAAGGGGTAGGCAGAACACGTGGCATTTACTTGTCAGTGCCAATTCTACAAATTGCAGTGATGGAGAATTTATATCAATTAGATTACTTTAAAAACAGCGCATCCGTTGTTGTTGTAACAAAATGGAGTCAAATATTGCAAGCATATTTCGTTAGTGAATCTATAAACGTGTTATTTCGAGTCCCACACACACTAGGCGCGATCTACACTGACAATATTAAAAAAAAGAACAGTTTGTATATTTAAACATCAAACTAAATCAACTCTGTATTGATACTAAGAGTTGGTCGGATGGGGAAGATATAACAAAAAAAAGAATAGTGTTTGTGTGCCGTAAAGGGGATGCCTTGATTTGAGTCGACCACGCCTCTTTGACTGAGACACGCTTATGCCTTCCGCGCACGAGAAAAAGAGATGCAACACTCTTCGGGAATGTATTTTTTGGACAAATTTCAATAAATACCTAACTTAGTGAAGTTTTATTTTATTTCATTAAATGAGATTTTAGATGAGATATAATAGCATAGTATTAACTTGATAGTGTCGTAAAATAACGTATTGTTCGAGTAGGCTGAATAAAAAAAGGAAAATACAGACTCATCTTTGGTTTTTCTTTCTATCGAGGAAATTTTAGGCAATATTGTATCGATTAAATCATATAAACAATCATATAGTCAAGATATCTCATATGAGAATCAGATATTATTTTTTTTAAACTAGTCGCAACGGCGTTTCAACGATATTATCCAATGCACCCCCTTAATGCTCAATGCTGTGACGCTGGCGATGCCACCGCACAAACAGACTCTAAACGATGATTTTATTCGTTTCAGTCCCACAGTAAACTCTATAAGGCTTGTATTACGGGCGCGACTTCAAAGAAAATATTCTAGATTCAGAACACAGGACGTATATAAAGCTCCGCCATTGACCAACTCTCAGTACCAGTTGCGTTATAAAGTCAGTGTAAATAGCGCCGTTAATATAGTACAAAAATATTGAGCACATAAGTATGTTGTCGTTCGAGACTGAAACGCTTAACTCTTTCACCCGTCTTCCTCACACAGGTTTTTTTTAACCTCAGGTTCGGAGCGGCCAGAGTACTCACAAATACCTGAACACATCTCTAATGCCTCGACAACTTAAAGTTGTTAGGCACTCGGCAGGTTACCAAGCAGTCAACCTCTACAATAGGTTGCCGACGGAGTTGAAGTTACTTTCTAGTACAAACCTATTCAAAAATAAGCTGAAAGCATTTTTGCTCAGGAAGTGTTTCTACACAGTAGAGGAATTTTTATTGTAAAATAGAAGGTAGTTTGGTAGTATATTGACATTAAACACGGTTGACATTATTCATTTCTTATTATTGTTTTACTTGTTTTTTTTTTTTTTTTAATAGACTGATGTAATTATGCATTAGATTGGAATTTAGTAAATCATTTGATTGATACAAAGACACGATATAAATTCCTCATTATTGTTTTTCTATTCATTTTCTTTTTCTTATTCTTTATTAGTTGCTCTCTGTTACTGTATTCGTTTTTGTTTTTTTTTTTGTATTATTTTGGCATTTTTATTTCAAATGCAATGTATATTGTTACTGAATTAATAACTATGAACTATGAATAAAGACTTGTTCAGCTATTTGTGAGCACTTTGGCCGCTACGACACATGGCGACCGTATGAACCGGCCCTTGTCTATGTTTCTGTGTGGTGTTCTGATGTGCTAATGGAAAATATCCAAAACTTCGAATTATACCAACAGACATTTGCAAAAAAATCCTAAATTGGAAACTTTTTTAAATTCTTGCTAGTTTCCCCAAACTATCTCTTTTTAACCGACTTCAAAAAAAAGGAGGAGGTTCTCAATTCAGTTGTATTTTTTTCCAAAACATCTGTAGGCAGCAAATGAAAAAACCATAGGCGAACTAATTAAAAAATTCTACCCTAACACATGCCTTAAAACCCGCTATGCGCATGGCATCGTTTTGACACCGCGCTCCCAGCCGCGCATAATGGCAATGGCACCCATTATGTGGTTTAGACTTCTGGGTCATACTCAAATTTAGGTTCGCGTCATTTCTGTGGACACTATAAAAGTTAAGGGCTACGAAGCCTAGTTTTCGAACACACTGTATAAACAAAATTCGTCTCTCCTGTGGTCAATAATTAAGAGCTCACCTGCATATAAATCAGGTTTTTATCGAATAGTCATACATAAGAGGAGAAGCTGTTTATGTGGATTAAGAGTCCAAACCAAAATTAGGGTTCGTAGCCCTTAACTTTTATAGTGTCCACAGAAAAGACGCGAACCTAAATTTGAGTATGACCCTTCTATGGTTTTTTTCGTTCGCTGTCTGTCTGTAGGCATATTTCGCGACTTCGGTCGTCCGTGGCGTTGAGAGGGTTAAGCGATGTTTCCCGACGAGCCAAGTGCACTCAACATTAGTGGACTGTCTAATAGTCGTCGAGGTCGACATCGTCCAACGGTTCGTCCAACTGAAGAGACTGGAAATCAACTTTGTATCGCAGTATGCCTGTTGTACGGAATTACGTCAAAAATATATGATGATCACTTGGAATTATTTGTATTTTTTTTGGTAATTTGCAATTTTTTAGGGTAAAAAAATTATCGCATACGTAGTTTGAGTTGTGAGTATTTAGGCAAATTTCAGATTTTTTTGGTAATTTTATAGTTTTATTGTGTGATGTAATTATGTTTTTTAATTGTAGATTTAAATAAAGATGTATTAGTTGGCGATTGGTAATTTTGATTGTATTGATTAATCAGTCATTTTTTTAAAGTGCATGTTTTTAGGTAGATTGTCGTTTTATTAAAACATTTTTAGTTTGTTTTATTGAAGAGGTGTTATAAAATCCAGCGATGTTATCCAAGCAGCAGAAAAAGAGAGAAAAACACATATATTAGTATCAGCATTAGGTTACACATATAAGCATGGGTATTTATAGCAGAACATTGCTTAGGGTGGTTTGCTCACACTGCGAGTTTTTGCGGCGATTCACACGCGACTGTGTACACACTATACTTGAAACCGTAGCTAGTTTTTAGCCAAGTCCATTCTTTGGAAGAGTGTAGGGGCGGCTTTACCTATAGTGCAGGGGGTGCGTTGCACGCGGGCGCACGGTCCTAGGGGGCGCCGAGCGCCGCTCACAGGGCGCTAACACTGCGCTAGCGCGCGCTTTGGGGGGTGCTAGAGGGCGCTATGGCAGGGGTTTTCAAAGTGGGGGGCGCGCCTCCCTAGGGGGGCGCGACCACATTTTAAGGGGGGCGCGGGGCCTCAGTGGCAGTAACTTTCGCAAAAACTAGTGCCTCGCCGATTCTTGGGATTAGGTACTCAGCTGACCCTAGACTCCTAAGAGTCGTGGCGCTAACGGCACCGCTAGGAAGATGATGATGATTTGGCTAGCTAACCCATTCACTTCCGTTTCCTTGCATCGAAGCGAAGGGGGGCGTGGGAACTTCATTTTAGGCAGCAGGGGGGCGTGCCTAAAAAAAGTTTGGGAACCCCTGCGCTATGGTAATGATTGCACCCCGGCGCTTCATGTGCTAGAGACGTCTGTGAGTGTAAGTTTGCGAGTGTTGGTTTTTTTTTTCATTTTAATGGCAATTTTAAGGTTATAGGTGGTGTGTACTGACCGCCGATGCCTCCGAAGCCGCGCACGAACTGGCTGCCCTCCTGGCTCTTGTCGGTGATGATCTCGAGCGTGGCGCCGAACGACTTGTAGTTGTTCGCGAGCCACTCCAGCAGCGGCTGGCACTCCACCAGCTCCAGCTCCACCCCGCTCTGGAAACAATCAATCAATCAATCAATAAATCATCATCATCCTCCTAGCGTTATTCCCGGTAGTGGCCCTAAAGGATCCCAGGTTCCGCTTTGACACCTAATCCCAATTTGGCATAGACACTAGTTTTACGAAAGCGACTGCCATCTGACCTTCCAACCCAGAGGGAAAACTAGACCTTCCTTATTGGGATTAGACCGGTTTCCTCACGATATTTTCCTTCACCGAAAAGCTAACGGTAAATATTCCGTACATAAGTTCCGCGAAACTCTTTGGTACGAGCCCGGATGCGAACCCACGACCGGCGCTTGACAGCCGCATTCCTGAACCACTAGGCTACCGTACCATGGTTTGCCAACCCATCTCTAATTTTCCAAAAATCCGCGTTTTGAAGCTCCTCGCTTTTTGTATTCTGGACGAAAATACGGCTGACCATAGAGCTGGCTACTTCCTCGGCCAACGGATTAGAATTGCAATCCAACGAGGAAATGTGGCCAGCCTTATGGGCACCCTTCCCAGCACCTGCTTCGAATGGCATAGAAAAGACTCATCATCATATCACCATTAAGACGTCCACTGCTGGACATAGGCCTCCCCCAAAGAGCGCCAAAAGTGACCGGTCCTGCGCCACCCGCATCCAGCGGACTCCCGCAACTAGGAGGCCGCGGAGGCGTACCGGAGGTGCAGCATGGGTAGGCCAACGGTGGACTAACAAGGTGGACTGATGAACAAAAAGACTGAATAATGCCAATTGTAATGCTCACCTCTTTATCGGTGAAATGTGATTTGTCTTTTTCCTGTTCCGGCGTCAGATGCAATATGGTCTCCTGGCTGGTCGCGTGCGATTTGAGGACATATCTGAAATCGGAAAAAAGCAACTATTATGGGATGTCCATCTAGTCGCATAATGACTATTGACATAATTTCGATTGTCATCATAAAGTTGTTGCTCATAAAAAAAAAGGTCTTTTGTCATAAATGATTCTGCGCCTAATACTTTCATTGTCATAATTGTCGTGTACGTCATGTTTTTTTCAACCATAATGTTGAATATCATACAAGTTTTAGTCATAAGAATTGCTTTGCATAATTTTTGAATTAGTAGTACAAAAATAAACAATCGTAACAATTGTATTTTTGGTAGGTTAGGTTATGGTACTCTTGTGTCCCTTAGAGCGGCAATAAGCACCCCGCGAAGCGGTATATATAATGGTACGGAACACTTCGTGCGCCAGTCCGACTCGCACTTGGTCGGTTTTTACAAACTCCCCTAGAAACATCTCAACGAGTGGTTGACAACGGTGTACAGAAAAGTACAGTTGGCAATAAAAGCTTGACATGATCGTTGACAGTTTTTCTTTACAATCTTTTATTTAACTTGCCCTGTTAGTACAAATCTTAAATTTGACCCACTTGCCGGTGACCGATCGAGCTGAAATTTTGGATATAAATATAGTTTGGATGACAATTCAATATTATGGTATCATCGAGCTGATCTGATGATGGAGACAGAAGGTGGCCATGGGAATTCAGTACTTCACCGACTTCGAGTTTGGGCTCGTTAGAATCGTCTCAATGAGTAGTTGATGACGGTATTCAGAAAAGTACAGACGGCAATAAAAGCTTGACATGATCTTTGACAGTTTTTTTTTCAGTACCTCTGAATGTCCAGATTCTCCCAACAGATGAGCGTCTCGACGGCGCCGAGCTCGAGCGCGCGAAGTGTGTCGTCCACGCCGAAACAATACTTTCCCGTGTCCTGGAAACATACGAAACAATTTTATAGAAAAATCGTTTATTGGTGACGATCATTCTGTTTCGTACAGCTACTAGTTAAGTGTATAACACAAGGGAAAACTTAAAAACAAATGAAATTTCAGTCCAGTTTTCTAGATACACCAACTGCATAAATAACTTACCCATGCCCATATAAACATATAGGATTACAAAGTTATATTTGCAGTGTTTTTAGCTTTGACAAAAGTTAAAAAGCAAGAATGGGACTGCATTCATAATTTGTATGTATTGATAACACAATGACCTACAAAAAGAAGTTGGATCCCATAAAAAACATTCCATGTAAAAAAGAGGCCAAGTCTCGAAACTCTTCCACCGTAAAAAGTTGTGAGATATCTCGTAGTACCAAATCTCAGGCAGTATTATTGTGACTTGGCAATCACACATCCATAATAGGGCAGTGAAGTTGGGTGATTGCCAAGTTGCAGATTTTTATTATTTAGCTGGCAAATAATGAATACTAAGACTGCTCGAGACTTGTTACTACGAAATATCTCACATCTTTTTACGGTGGAAAAGTTTCGAGACTTGGCCTCTTTTTTACATGGAATGTTTTTTATGGGAGCAAAGGATTTCCTCTCCTATTATCTAGATATTCTAGATAGTGCGTAGTGACGCAACAACCTTGACTCCCTGACAATTTGTTATCACATTGAGTCATCAATCAGATTGCAATGAGGAAGTTTCAGACAAAAATAGAGTTATAACACGGCTAAACATAGTTATCATTCTTGTCTAGCCTCATATCATAAATAAATAATAAATATTAGGGGACAATCTTACACAAATCGACCTAGTCTCAAACTAAGCAAAGCTTGTACTATGGGTACTAGACGACGATAAACATACTTATATAGATAAATAATTACTTAAATACATAGAAAACATCCATGACTCAGGAACAAATATTCGTGCTCATCACACAAATAAATGCCCTTACCGGGATTGGAACCCAGGACCTCTTGCTTCGTAGGCAGGGTCACTACCAACTAGGCTAAAGCGGTCGCATAAGGCCTGCCGGCCTAATTTTAGGACAAAATATGTCAGGCTAAGGCACTTGTCCCACCGCCGGCGAGTAGCGAGTACTCTTATAGTAATTCTTACTCGCTTTTACTCGCGCTTGTAAGAATTACTATGAGAGTACTCGCTACTAGCCGGCGGTGGGACAAGTGCCCTAACAGGCCCACTCATTAGCTTTTTGTAATCAAAATTGAACTCAATTTAGGGATTATAAATTTCAAAATAGTTAGTTTTTTATGACCTATTTTCAGGACATTGGCCGTTATTACACTAGTCCTAAAAATAGCTTGGGCCTTACGAGGCTAGAGTATAGATGTACACAGAAGAGCTATACATATTGCCACGATAAGGGACGGAAAGGCTCCTATGCAGCTAAATTAAGAACAGGTCTCAAAATGGCTGACGGTTTAACATACACAACTTATTTAATTTGGACGGGTAATGAAATACAGGACGCAACTATGCATTAATACATCTGTCTACCGCGTATCCGCATTCTGTATGATGGGCCGTGATGTCCCATAGTGTAAAGCGGGCTTAAGCCCCTACACACAAACTTGCAAAGTTTACCTCTTCAATTATCAACATCTGTATAGTGACGTAACAACCTTGACTTTGACACAAATTGTTATCACATTGAGTCATCAATCAGACTGCAATGAGGAAGTTTATAGACTAATATAGATTATAACACGGACGCCAAAGAGATGTATGTATTTTTCGCCTTATTACGATGCAATAAGGTGCAAAAGACGACTGTACTACCGTACCATACAAAAGATGGTACAAATTATATAACGTTTTACGGGCATATGCGCCAAATTGTTTGTTAATGTGCAATCTTCAGCCAATATTGATTTTGTTATAACTTAGGGTTCACTTTAAGCATAAAATATCAAGGTGCATTTTTCATACAAACGTTTTTTGGACTACATTATAGAACAATTTCATGTAAATTGACACAATGCCAGGAATGTTATTAGCGTTTTATAATTCTCACACTACACACAACATACGAAAATTAACCATCTCTATAAATAAGTAAGGAATAATTTTGGCCGTAAGGAGTCAAGTTCCGGCGTTTCCGCGGTTGGTTACCTGACACCACGAAATTGCGTAACACATCGCAGTAGTAGTGTGTTTTTGTAGTTTTTAATAAGTTTATATCATTTAAAAAAATACGCGTCGACTTGAGAACCTCCGTTTTTTTCGTCCGTTAAAAAGGATATAATCATGACGTTGATGATATTAATAACCATTACAGGTCTAACTTGTACCGCCCTTTCTCTCCGATCGACCCACATATGGGTCAGGGTATAAAAACCGGATTTTTCCATCTCCGTTATCTTGTTTGGTGGAGTTTGTCTCCTGACGATATGCATCACTTTTTTTTGCTAGTTAATTTAAGCCTGTTTATATTATTTATTCAATTCAATTCTGCAGTTCGGGTCGAATTCAATTCTGCAATGGGTAAACGAAAAAAAATAAGCAACTGGGAGAGTCGCGTTCTGACGCACATTTTTTTTTTATGTGATAGGAGGTAAGCGATTACCGCCGCCCATGGACACCTGCAGCACCAGAGGTGTTGTGAGTGCGTTGCCGGCCTTTAATATGGGAGTACGCTCTTTTCTTGAAGGTTTGAAGGACATGTGCGTCAGCGGGAGCCAACGTGCCCGTCGCAACAGTTGCCCGCACTTGCGGGATAGGATCGGTTGAGAGTGACTTGGGATTGTGACCGACCTGTGAGATCTCGTCGAAGTACCGCCCGATGAGCTTCTTCTCCTGTATAAACTTGACGTTCTGCAGCGACTCGGCCGCGAGCTCGATCGCCTGGTTGAACCCGTTCTCGCCGCCGTACGACACGTCCACCAGCTTGATGATCTTCGCTTGCAGGCGCTAATGGGGGGAAAACATCGTCAGAATGGTTCCAGATAAATAAAATATAAAACTACAACTATTTTTTTACTCCGACATTTTCATTTCAAAGTCAAATATCTCAAAAACGGCTGAACATATTTTCATGAAACATGGCTAAGAACAGTCGGGACAAAATTATCTACGACACAAAAAAACCGCATTCAAATCGGTCCATCCGTTTGGCAGCAACGATACCACAGACACGTTAAACTTATTACACCTCTCTTTGCGTCGAGGGTTATAATAAATACATTAGGTGACAATCTTACGCAAATCGACCTAGTCCCAAACTAAGCAAAGCTTGTACTATTGTTACTAGACTATGATAAGCATAGATAAATACATAGAGAACATCCATGACTCAGGAACAAGTATAAATGCTAATCACACAAATAAATGCCCTTACCGGGATTGAAACCCAGGACCTCTTGCTTCGTAGGCAGGGTCACTACCAACTAGGCTAACGCGGTCGTCAAAGACATTTATGACGAGCATGCAAACCGTTTTAGCTTGGGCCAAAATCAGGCTGTTCTCTAAAGGTCGCATTTCTCAACCAATTCCCGTGAAATGTTGTGTGCAGTAGTAATTACATAGTACCAATGAACTCTGAGAAACATTTGTACACGATTTCCGATTAAATATATACGCGTTTCTACTACAATTGTCTCAAGAATTGAAAATTGAAATCGCCGGAAAGGTTTATAATTATAAACAAATGTTTCTCACAGTTGTTTCCCAGATGAGAGGAAAGAATTCTAACCCAGACTCACGTTACCACGTCACCTACATGTTATTATATTCTTTCTCTTTATAACTGCTTTGATTGTGTGAGGTGTGCAATAAAGAGTATTTGTATTGTATTGTTACAGCGGGACCAGCCCAAGTGACACTTTCTCATTTGAGTCTTTGGCCCCTGCGGGCATGTTTGCCATTTAACTCACTTATCGCTATAGATAAGGTATCCGTAACGTTCCGACAGGTATGCGTCTCGTCGACAACGATAAGTGACAAAATCGCAACCATGCTACGCTCGCTGGGCGACTTAGGCGACCTGACGCTATTTGTGAATAGCCGAAGAAGTACACTGGACGCATGTTTCGGCCTCGCGCGAGCGTGATACTCAGTGTAAACGTGCCTCGGCGAGACACGCCGTTCGGCAAACATAACGGCGAACAGTCCGCATGCTCAGCCTCACGCCTAAGTAAGCAGTAAGGCTCGGGACGCCGCGCGAAGAGTTAAGCAAACAGTCTGCATGCTCGGCCGCACGCCTCGCCCGATTCATGCGTGCAGTGTGGATCCCAATTACCCGGCACAGTACACAAGTAAGACTCACAGGATCGAACATGTCAGACTGGCTCAGCTCGGTCTTGAAGTCAGCGGAGCCGGCCAGGATGAGGCCGGCCACGTTCGGCCGGTCCGCGCTGATGAACAGCTGTGTCGCCACCTCGGCCACCTTGCGCACGTAGTTGTGTCGCTTCTCCATGCGGAGACGCGCGAAACGCAGCGCCGACTGACCACCGCGGCCGTGCTTCTTCGGCAGGTCCACCGTGAACTTGTGGAGAACCTGCAGAACGAGATAGTACATTTTGAGGGGATGATTTTAAGGCTGCTTTCACGTGCACACTAGCGCCACTGGTAAATAATTGTGATTATTTAAATTTAACGATAGATATTTAAAAAATGAAGCCGCTACACACTGTAATTTGTATTTAAGTACCTTGTGAATACATCAGACTAGTTTTTATGTTGCTGGATTCGTTGATCTATGTACTCAAAAGAAAAACGGCTGTTTTAACTTTGGAAGCATAGATTGACGAATCCAGCAACATAAAAACTAGTTCTAACTACTAACATAAACTAGCAACATAAAATCAATGTGTAGCGGCCTCTTTTTTTTAATATATATCGTTAAATTTATATTATATTACTTCATACCTCTATAATAAATTATTAATCTGTATCCTCCGCATCTTGTTGGTAAATCTATTGTTTAATGCCCCAAAGTCCTCACGACACAGGCTCGACCTAGTGTGAGGGCTGTTGTTTGCTCTAAGAAGCTGTTGTATTGTATACTTTCCATAGTTAATTTTAATTTAATTACTGAGGTTTCATGTACCTAATGTCAATTTGGAAAATAAATATATTTGTATTTTATTGATACATGATTGCTTAAAATTTCCTCGATAGAAAAAAAATCCAAAGTTGGGTCTGTATTTTCCTTTCTTTACTCAGCCTACTCAAACGATACATTATTTTACGACACAATCAAGTTACCTCCTGATCTGTTTCGACTGATATGATGATTGTTTCGTAGCTACTCACCTCTCTAGTGTTCCCCTGCAGCGTACCGAACAGCGCTCCGTTACCGTCCATGACAATAAACCCGAACTTATTGTCGTCCGCCAACAGCGCCGTGAGCGCTTCAGTGTGGAACTTGTTATCGCACAAGTACAGCGAGGTGTTGATCGGCTTGAATGGCTCGAAGTCGATGTTCACTTTCTTCTCTTTGCCTTCTTCGGTGACGATCGTGCCGCAGTAGATCACAAGGCCGTTTGGAGGCACTGTTGGAATACAATGAATTAATAGGGAACTGCGTTATTACTAATAAGAATGAACAATAGCAACAAATATTAATACTTTGTAGGCAGAGTCCCTACCCACTAGGCCAGGGGTTCTCAAAGTGGGGGGCGCGGGGCCTCGGGAAATCCTTTCGCAAAAACTAGTGCCTCGCCGATCCTTGGGATTAGGTACTCAGCTGACCCTAGACTCCTAAGAGCCGTGGCGCTAACGGCAACGCTAGGAAGATGATGATGATTTGGCTAGCTAACCCATTCATTTCCGTTTCCTTGCATCGAAGCGAAGGGGGGCGTGGGAACTTCATTTTAGGCAGCAGGGGGGCGTGCCTAAAAAAAGTTTGGGAACCCCTGCACTAGGCTAACCCAGTACGAATGCTATATAATTATTTATTGTGATGTCGATTCCTCTGTTAGGTTAGGTTAGGGATTCAAGGCCGTGAGGTGAAGATAAACCTTCTCAAATGTAGTTGTCTGTAAAAATTGCTTTTTTACATGTATGGGATGGAGCATTTGTGTTGTGTTGTGCACTGTACCTTTAGTGTAGAGCTTGAGCCTGTGCTGTACAGATGTGATGGCGCCGAGCACGGAAAGCCGGTTGACGCGCGACTTGATGTTGGACGCGGTGCCAAACTCGTCGGCCAACATCTTGGACACACGCGAGATCTGGTCCTTGGGCGGGATGATGAGGGAGATCATAGATGTGCCATTGCTGTAATAAGAGAAACAAATTGATTACATTCATGACGAAGCATGGAGTTAAGCCTCGGGCGAAGCGTGCGGCCGAGCATGTGTCCAGTGTAGACACAGCTATTCACAAGTTACATTGGCATTGTATAGACGTTAAGGCGCCGTAGGTTCAGCGAAGTGAAGCGAACAGAGTTTTTGAAACAATATAATGCGTCTGTTTATAATAATATGGTTTCAAAAAAATACGCATAGTAATCTTGAGGCTTTTCTGCAGGGAAATCAGTGAATCGAAATATGATTAAACAATTTTCGCTCGATAGAAAAAAAATTACGAAAATAGGTCTAAAAGGGTCTAAAATACACTTAAAATATATTTAACAAATTATGCAAAAAAGCTTAACATATTAAAATGGTATCTAAAAATCGGCAATATAATGTTTGAGAGAAATCAGTGAATACTTTTTTATTTATTTAAACGGCAAAAAAAATAAAATTAAAAAACATGATATCCGCGCTTCCGAGCACGCACTTCCATCTCGCTCTCGCTTATGCTCAGTGAGAGGGACAGAAGACCATGAACCTACGGCGCCTTAAGTGTAGTTGACGCACAAGAGGTTAAGAAAACTTCGTCTGAAAAACACAATGTCTTATCAACTTAGTTTGTACTCGAGTGTGTATAAGTCAAATAATTTGGATGTATGTGTTAGTAATTTCTTGATTTATTCCCGCAATACCTGTTTACAACTCTTGTTGAAAATTTCCTGCTACCTAAAGGTTGTCTGGAAGAGATCGCTTTAAAGCGATAAGACCGCCTGTTCTTAGATTTATCTATTTAATCTACTCTTGTTTATATTATTTACCGCAGTTATCAAGATGCAGTAAAGCAACACAATATATATAAATTTACATGTATCTCGAATCATTATTTGAGCATATCCGAATATATCCCCATTGCGCCGAGATGTGTGTACGTCGGCGCAACGGAGATATATTCAGACAAGCTCAAAGCCGAGACGTGTGTCGGTGTCGCCAGATCCTTGTCCGGAGCGCGGAGGCAGCAGCGGCACGAGGGCACCACGTCCATCACTTTAGGATTAACGCCGTTGAATATCGGCGCAACGGAGATATACTCAGATATGCTGCACTGGAAGGTGATTGTGCCACTTCTGTAGTAGTTTCATATTTTGCGACCTGCACATTTTGCGATCTGCCCATTATGAGATTTGCACATTTTGCGACCTGTACATTTTACGATTTGCACATTTTGCGACCTGTACATTTTACGATTTGCACATTTTGCAACCTGCATGTTTTGCGATCTGCCCATTTTACGATTTGCACTAGTGCACATTTTGCGACTTACACATTCTGCTATGCATCCCATTCTGTTTGTTTATTATTTTTATTGTATGTCATTCTTTTGTTTTTTTGTACTATTGCTCTTTTTTGGTATTTACTCTTTATTAAATATGTGTGTGAGCTGTGGTCACCTGTTAGTGGCTAAGCATCTTACAATGATTTTTGTACTAGGTTAGTTTTTTAGCATATTGATGTTGGCGATCCTCAAATAAATAAATAAATAAATAAACAACGAAAACGCCATAGAATCATCATCAGCCTATATACAGGTCGACACACGTAAAAAGAGCCCTCGCGGCCATATAAAATGTATGGCCGCCAGGGTTCTTTTTACATGTGTCGACCTGTACGTCCCACTGCTGGGCACAGGCCTCCTCTCACATATGAGAGGGAAGAAACCATAGAATGCGAGCTCCTTAAAAAACTATATCCAGACAAGTGCCTTAAGCCTGCATGTTTGAACTAAACGGCTGTCTAGCATTGTTTAGGCATTCAGCCCCCACCCCCCATAATGGCCATTCCGTGGGGCCATTTTGCGGCGCTAAGACTTCTACGGTTTTTTCGTTTGCTGCTTATCCCTTACAAATAACTAAAATAGTATATGTTGTATACACAAATGGAAGAGCAACCAATTAACTTATCCCCAACATTATGGAGTCTATACTTGTATGAAGTAAGTACTATCAATAAAATTGAATCCTGACCCACCTTGGAACCTTGTTACAATTAACTGACATATTAACGTCATATGATCGTACGTATGTTCGTAAATAGTAACAAGGTTCTATGGTGGGTCATAATTCAGTTGGTTCGATAGTACATACTTGATAATGTTGATATAGGATGAACACATAGATTATGTCATGCCAAACAGCATATATTGCGTCAGGAGAGCTTGCACCAGAAACTGTAGGAGTTAGGGCTCTTTGAAATTGTTTTATTGAGTATGAGGTAAGCTGGTGCCGGCTAGGCACACTCTCTAATAGAGATTAGATATTGAATAAAACATGTATAAGATTAGCCATAGATTAAGTATGTGCGAGATGTATGAATGATTATGCACATAGTGAGAGGATAAATAAATAACTATTGTAGAGACAGTACTTCGAGTCTCTCTGTGTGGACTGACATAAACCCCAATAGAGTGAAATCCACACTCACCCTCACTTTATTCCCCCATCTACATCTAATTATTGCCAGGCAGAGGGCTCTATCTTAAACCACCTACCTTCTGGCAAAGCATCTGTATTGCATGTATGCTCCTTAAAAAAAAATGTAAAGAAAAAAAGAACCTTTTGTACGTTGTAGTTTGTCTAACATTGTATTGTATTTTGTTTTAGATATTTCAACTGATCAAAGCCTTTGTTTAGCTTTCAACTTTGATGCTAGCTTAACTGTCCTACTAGACGGTAGCCATTGAAACTAAAAATCAATCAGTAAGGAGTAGTATGGAGTTAACATTTACTTTTATATCTAAGCAGAACAAAGGAAATTTGTATACCCATAAACATCATTAAGGCTCGGTCAAACACAGGGCGCGACGCAGCGCCGCGGTCGCGCGGCGCGACTGCGGCGGCATTAAAAACATGCTAACAGGTTAGCGACGTCAAACAGACTGCGTCCCGCTGGCATCACGCCCCGCTTCTGTTGCGCTCTGTCCCTTGCGTCCACTCGGCGCGAGAGCAGCGCAGCGCGGCGCGGACGCGCGGGCACGCTGCGCCGCGCTGGGTCACATATGGGAATGGCCGACCCTCCACACGCGCATGCTGTATCCGAGCGCGAGTCACGCCCGCATCGCGCCGCGTTCGCGCGCGCGATGAGGGCGTGTTGAGAGCGCGAGGCCGGCGCGATCCACGCGCGCCCTGTATGACCAGTCATCGAGCCGGCATCACGCGGCGCGGACGTCGCGCTGCGTCGCGCCCTGTGTTTGACCGAGCCTTTATCATCCTAGTAGCGTTATTCCTGGTAGTGCCCCAAACTAGCCTGGGGTCCGCTTTGTCACCTAATCACGAGATTTGGCACAGGAACTAATTTTAGATGAGGAGATGGTAATATAAAAATGACAATAAATATGTATGTGTGTATGTATTGAGCTTTATTGTATATAAAACAGGTGGAATATACAGCAGGTACAAAATATGTACAAAGGCAAACTTATACCTTCAAGGGATCTCTTCCAGCTAACCTTTGTGTTAATGAGAAATGAGAAAGAAAAGTAATGATGATAGACAAACTTAAGTAAATGATGACTACTGCTTAAAAAGTAATAAGTAAATATATAAAAATAGTATACACATAACATAACACAACCGAAAATCGATAAGTGTGACAGAAATGGATATATCATTTGTTGCGTTTGACATAGTTCCATTTTTTGTTTGCCATAACTGTATTAAATTAATATGACGTTGTGACAAATAAACCATTACCCGCTAAAATTTAGTAACTATAATGGTGACCCATCAGCTATTTATTATAAGACCAGTTATTAATTTAGCTGCATATGAGCCTTTCAGTCCCTTATGGTGGCAACCTTCTGTAGAGCTCTTCTATGGAAATATATACTCTTGAGTTGCCCACAAATGCCAGAAAGAGTAATGCTCTGTGAATGTGCTCTGCCAACCTCCTTTGAAAATACAGTGTATGGTTTATATGTTTACTTTACACTTTTCATTGTGCATAATAAGTAGTTCTGATATTGATTCCATAAAATGATACAAAGGATTTGTTCGAAATATTATTAGGTGTAATGTAAAACTTAATAAGAATCTTATTAAATGCATGTACAGTCAAGTCATCGAATATCTATACAGACTACCTTTCAAAAATATCTACACATCATCAGTGACAATAGACTAAACTAATAGATATTTTTGAAACATTCCCTGTATACATAGATATTGGAGAACTCCACTACAATAGTATACAATGCATGCAAAAGCATGACTCAACAGAAATTAGCACTGGATCATTGTCTCAAAGCATTGGAGTATTGTGACAGTACATTTCCCGTAGCATACCATAATTATTATCATCATATTTCGTTTGTATGGACTTGTCACTCAGGTGACTAAAATCGATCGGCGTGCGTGCAATCAGCATTGTGTACACGCAAAATGCGCATAGAGCTTCTATTTACGACGCTCGCATGTCGTAGAGGTTACTTTCGCGCATGCACAGCGCCGTGCGCATGTCCTGTCAGTGACGCAGACTCGTTGGCACTTCACAACCACCACACAGCCAAAAAAACCATAAACCACGTGTAAAATACGTTAAAAAGATAATATATATCAAGTAGCTTTAATAACTCACCCCCTGGCCATCTCCAAACTCTTTATAAGCTTCTTGATCTTCCATATTTCGACGTTCCGATCAGCGGACGACTCTTCAGACATATTGATACGCGACTTATAAAACGATTACACCACTAAAACACTCCGAATAACGGACAATAATAAATAAATAAGTCTTTAAATACACCACCAAACTTTAAAATTAATGATTAGCGGGGGAAAGGGAGCCCGACTCGCGGTTTGAACTGCAATAATCCAGATCGAACCGGACGGACGAGACACCTCGCGACTCCGTTCACGCACTTTCTAGTTCACATTTACGTCAGCGGTCACTCGAACTTTTCTTCTAGTGCGGGGATTCTTGGATTTCTTCTTAATTCGGTTACCCCTAAGCATGTGGGACGCAAAAATCAGTCATTACAAGATAAAAAAGATGACGTGACCAAACGATCGAACGAACGCCTCGTCGACCGTCGGAGAAATGAAAGAAAATTTGTTAGAATTTCTTGCCATAAACAAAAAATATATGATGCTGCCACAAACTGTATTATCATTTATCGTACAAGAATGATTTAAAAGTATTAGATCTAACAATTGAAAGAGTAGACGTAGATATGGATAAAAATATAAAAACCATCACGCTGGGAGAGTTCCCAGATTTATAAGATTCAATTAACTCAAAAGTGTTATTTTTCTGTTGTGTTAACACTGAAGATTGAGTTTGCATTACCTGTGGCCCTGTATTTGAGTCCAAATTAAGCGTTAAATTTTTCCTATTTTGTTTTTAATTTTCTTTGGTAGATAAAACCTAATTATATAAATAGGAACGTTATTTATGTATTAATAATAAATATAAACAAATTCAGTTTGTAATCACAAAAAGCTATTTAAAGAACAATCAGTGTAACTTTCTTGGTTGATTCTACTGGATTTTTGATTTCTGTACGATTTGGACCACAATTGAAATAGAAACAATTTATGTTTGTTTTCCGTTTCCGATGTCTTTTTGTTGTGACTTTTGTGTTACTATAATAGTGCTTCTAATTTATCTCGTATTTCATTGTTCTTAAAACATTGAAAATCGAAATAAAGAAATCAAGACACTGAACATTTCGTGGTACTATCTCCAATCCTTCATAAGAAAGCTCTGAAAATGGATAGTTCTGGCGCTAGCAAATTTAGAGCACATCTCCGCTCTTCAGTCAATGCTGACGATATAGCAAGTATGACTAGAGTACTAGATCAAGAACTGCTAGATTCGCAAAACACTCTGAACAACATCGCTAACATATTCGCTTCCATCAATGATATCAAACACAGCAATACGGCTCATAATTTGGATCGGGATGCTGTTTCCTATTTCCTAGACGCAGAACCTTTAAAACTGGTTACTCCTGACTTCGGCGGCGTTAAATTTGAAGGAGAAGTCGACGAAATCCTGGCTACCATGAAGAAATATGCAGAATATGTGATAAAGAAGCTGCCGGACATTAAGCAGCAGCCGAATTTAAAAGAAACTTCGTACAATTCGGAACCCATTGATATTGGACAGTACGCCTCCAGTTTAGACCAGCTCAATAAGCGCCTCGCGCATATAAGGCAAAACCTGAGGCAGGAAGAAAATAATAAGGATTTGAATATGGAGTATCAACTGGAAATACTGACTCAAAATGTTAAGCTGTTTAAAGAGGTTAATACAATTTATTAATTACTTGGTCAAATCATCATCATATATCTGCCGTAAGACATCGCTGCTGGACATAGGCCTCCCCCAAAGAGTGCCACAATGGTCATTGTGGCACTCTTTGGGGGAGGCCTCCACAACCAACAGACTCCCAAGACCTTTACCAGGTTATTAGTCCACTTTGAGTATGCGGACAACGATTTTAATAGGAAAATATTTTACAATTTTTTTGCCACCTTTATACCTATTTCTGAATACAAACAGCACAATTACCACTTATACTATTGTAAATATCTGAATTGACTGATATTATTACTTCTTTATTTCTTCTTTTTAACACTTTCGCAACCAGGCAAAATTCCGAACAATACCCCAGAAACCAACAGAATTGGCGTCGCGTGAGGGTTTATAGCTCGTGCTCGACTCTCGGGTATGCCGGCATCTGAGTAAAGTTTACGAGTGCCCGAGAGTCAGGTATGTGGTGTCCAATGTGTTAATTTTTGTTTTCCTCCCACTTTTCTCTACTTTTCATTGTACTTGGCATACTCTTGTGATGTTTCTGATAATTTAAATATTTTATATTGTTGCAGATGACCGAAGGAAATGCTTTGCTAAGCAAATGCAATGCTGACACCCGTGAAGAAATGCAAAACACATCAAACCCGACAAGACAATACGAGGAGATTGTCAATAAGCTGCTGTCTGGTATCAATGATGTCACATACTTAAGGCAAAATAAAGGTTAAATGTAGATGCACATCTGCCTGCCTAGGTTGCGTTTGACAAAGCATTTGTCCCTTTCACACTACAAAACACATACTTACTGGCAAAGAAAAACAACAAATGCTTTAAACTGCATACAAATTTGAGCGGCACAGCCCGAGGCATGCTCGCCCGCTGGCGCCGGACACGATGGCAGTCGCGGCTGCGTTTATCGTCATTCACCGAATTATTACCAAAAGCCCACCAGCCCCCAGAACTTGCGCCGCGCGTCGCCGTCTTAACGTGTTTTGGAGTTATACATATTATAAGTATGTTAGTCTGTAAGGCATCTGTAAATATGGGCCTTGTTGCCTGACTCAAATAAATAAATAAATATCCGTCTTTGGAATTGAAAAGGTATGCTCCTTTGATACACATGTCTCAGAAGATAAAAAAGGCTCAGATAATCACTGCATACATATTTCTATAAAAAGAAAATGGTGTTTGAGATAATATCAGCGCACCCACATACTTGCGTGGCATCAATTGTGTGAAAACATTAGACATGCGACGAATATTCGGTCCAGCTTTTGCCAAACCGAATATTCGACCGAATTATTGGGTTCAATGCAATGCCTGCGGCAGCCATTCTAAAACTGACAGATTCAGTGGAAAAAATCTTATTTAATTACAATAATAATCCGTTTAAGTGTAATGACATGATGTAAAAGAATGCAATGTTTTTATTACATTCTTGCAATCTGTAAAGAATCACCTCCAACATTATTCGGTAAATAATAGTATTTCTCACAATCGTGTTTTAATAGAGAGCTGTGTAGTCGAGTACCGTGTTTAGGCCACGAAGCTTGCTGAGTGGCCTAAGTAAGGTACGAGATTAAAAAGCTTGATTATGACACTATTGTGAAGAATACTTTTTCTACGAGTCAACTGAACAAATTAAACAAACTTGGTATCTATTGAAAACGAAGTGCAACCAACGGCTTTTTCATTTTTGTGCGTTGATGTCTATTTACCTTTTGACTTTCTCATGACGGCGTCCTATTGGTCAAATACATTAATTATAGTTCAGTAAAGGCGCCATGTGAGTCAATTTCATTTTAGTTGTCTCAACAGTTATGAAATGTTGAGTTGGGAGCTCCATAGTAAAAAGTATGTGATTTACGTTTGATGTACAAAGTCTTAATTCAAACATTAAGGTCGACGAGTATAAAAAGTAAATATTCGACAGTTGAACTGAATAATTCGGGCAAATAACGAATATTCAAATATATGCTGAAAAATTACCGAATATGCGGCGTATCACTGAAAAAAAATTAATGCATTTATGCTCGTGAAAAGTTTATCATGAACATGATGGTTTGAATGAATCCCGCGGCGTGAATATTTATGGTATTTTGATACTATTTATGTATATTATCTGTAAGTTAAGTTTCATTTCCAAATACTTTGTAACAAGTATGATTTTTTTTATTAAAGGTTTTCGTTTGTATGATTATAATAAAACATGTTATACAATTTGATGTTTTTATTTTACATTAAACAAATAATATTTATAGTACATGTTTTGTAGAGATCTAACTTAAAAAATAACAATACCTAGTTTCTAGTTCGACTGTACATTACTACTATCTTTATCTGAAAATATTTTCCCTATCATATACGCTGGCGTATCTCTCAACCGTTTACCCTTTAGGTTCACCGAATACGGCAGCAAAGACGGATACCGCCGAAAGATCCCTTTGCCTTCAGGCGTCCACGCCGTAGCCACGCAAACGTCGCCCTTCTTGGCTGTCATAGACACCCATGCAATAGACGATAGTACTACATCACCACAACAGATCTTAGGTCCTTCTCCGGTAAACTCCACAACCTTTTTGTCCAGATTAGGCCAATTTTTTAATCTCTCCACCCCTCCCGACGGCACACCAAACAATTCCGTACCCAAGAATGCATTATACACGTCATCAGCGTCTTCAGTTTTCACCACAGAGATCGGTAAATGATCGGAGCAGAAGATTGTAAAACGGCAAGGGTTCTCGCAATCCGTGAGGTCCAATCTAGCCAGTCCAGCGATGAACAGAGTTGAGCCCTTGTGTAAGTAATAAGTCTGTGGTCGTATCAGCCGTTTGGGTATCGTAGCTAGCAGTTCTTCTGTAGTCAGGAGCGATAGCGCTTGATCTGGATGCACTACCCCTGGTGTGTCATAAAACCACTTGCTGTTAGCGAACAATTTATGTTTCTCGTCCAGAACCATCATCCTCCGCTTCTTATCCGTATTGTCCTCTATGCCGTCTTCGTAATCCATTGGATCTGAAAACGACCTGCCAATATGACCTATTAGAGATGGCATTTCACGGGGCGCCTTCCCCTCTAGCTGTTCGCGTCTAATCTCCTTTTCTATCTTCATTAGTTGTGAGTGTGAATTCAATCGGTTGGCTCGCTCTTGCATCTTCCATCCAGAAGGTCTGTTGATAGGGAATTTCAGAAGGTTTAACGTAGTGCCCGGCCATCTGCTGACAGTGGCTCTTTTGATTATGTCTAGAGCGTGGACTTTGCAATAGTCCGACTGAAGAAGCGCATTGAAAAGCGAGCTCTTCCCAACGTTAGTGCAGCCGACTAAAAACACGTCGCCTTTATACAACCAAGTCTTAAACATGGCTGAAATTAAATTCTCAACGCCATAACCCGTTTTAGCGGATATCAGAGACACGTATTTAATATTAGCTTCACCCAGTTTGGTCTTTCCTATTTCTTGAATGAGAGAATCTTTGATCCGTTGCAGGTAGCCGACGCTGTCAGCTGGCAATAGGTCAACTTTATTCCCCACTATTATGATCGGGCGTTCAGTGCCTATAATATCAACTATACCAGGCCATATGGAACACGGGAAATCCAGAAGATCAACCATTAAAACTACTAAAGACTTGACATTTTTAATAGATTCCAGTAGTCGTTCGTATTCTTCAGGCTGGACCGTCACGTCTAAAGCGATGTTGTATTCCTTAAGGAAATGGCAGCGTTGGCATTCTAAAGTCTTCAGTTCTGTGTCTCTTCTGTTCTTGAAGATCTCGCTAGGCAAGTACCCTGGTATAGCAGGATCGTTGCAGTGCAACAACGCTCCGCAACCTCCACACTGCGTCATGCTCACTCTTGCAGCAGGATCAGGAGTGCCATAGTTATGGCTCCACTGTTTCACAATATCTTCATCCAACAGGCTATCATCGAAGTATTCATAATTGGTCATCCACTTATCTACATCTGTGGTCGATTCTTCAGGATGACCATTGGGTTTTTTTTTAGGAATACCTTCAATTGGTGATGTTTTAGAAAAAGGCAATTGGAATACTTTCTCAGGCTCTTCTGTCTCCCAATTTTCCTCTTCTTCTAACAATTGATCCTCTTTGACAATATACTGTAAGGACACTGGTAATGGAGGCATACTCTTCCGCTTATAATCTCTCTCTTCATTTTGTTTCGCCTTCTTAATATTTCTTACGAAATACCTAAAGTGTCCTAATTCAAATTTATCTTGCTCCAACCAAGAATTGAAAGTGATTTTGTCTTTGTATTTCTCCAAAAGTGTTTTGAAGTCTTTTTCTTGTCTGTCGTCCCCTGTTGTGGAAGTTTTTGCGTGGAATCTTCGAAGGGAGAGGTGTCTTCGACAAAGCCTGGAGATTATGTGCATTGGTATCATATTTTGATCCTGGAAATAAATTATTGTAATTTTAGACCATTGCTACAGAAACAACTACATAATTCGAGTATCGAGCAAGCTACCGTGTAATTTTTCGGTTTCGAAAAAGTGATACCCTCCCTGCCGTAGTTTTTTACGCCGGTTCTTGTCGTAGCAGAGGTTTTCTTCCCGAACCGGTGATTGTTTGGTAACATTTATGTAATATAAACAGCTGAACCGATTTGGATGAAATTTGGTATAGAGATAGTGAGTCCTGGGGAAGGCATTCCCTAAAGGGGTGAAACTTTGTATGGTGCTACGATATAACCGAGTTCCACGCGGACGGAGTCGCGGGCAGAAGCTAGTCGAAGAATAAATATCAGCCGAAAGACGTCCAGTGCTGGACATAGGCCTCCCCCGAAGAGTGTCACAAGGTGGACAGTGGACTGGACGGTGTGAACAGTAAGCATGTTTTCAATACATTTACTTGCCCTCCGATATCGTTACTAGATCCGACAGCGATAGTTACCGATAGGTGTGAACATCAGGCTCTTAGTTTAATAAAGAACTTTCTTTGGTGGTGGCGGTTGCCAGTGCTGCAACCATGGACCTATGATACTCAGGACAAGCTATGGCGTCCAGATTGAGAAGGTTGTTTATGGCAAGTCATCAGCCATTTTAAGACCAGTTCTTAATTTAGCTGCATAGGAGCTCTTCTGTCCCTCGATGTGGCATCACGTATAGCCTGTCCTGAGTATCATAGGTCCATGGCTGCAACCCTTTTTAGGGTACCTCTAATGGAAAAACTGAACCCTGTCCGTCCGTCTGTCAATGTTGCAAGTGTCGAAAAGCTACCGTTTACAATAACGCACAGACTTATAATACACCACTTCGAAACTCGAAGTTCGGGTATCTCCATCTCTATCGCACTTATAAAACTCGAGTGACAGGGATGCATGTATACGAACTTCGAGTTTCGTTTTTTACGGAACCCTTCGTGCGCGAGTCCAACTCGCACTTGGCCGGTTTTTATAGATAATGGTACGGAACCTTCCGTACGCGGGTCCGACTCGCACTTGTTTAAATTGTTGTATTTACGCCAACACGCAACACCTTTCTATTCTGCGTTCAAAGGGTCATCACTCATCATATGTCCAATGAATAAAACAATCCTTTACAAAATTATATATTCAATCTTTTACTTGAAGAAACATGCACAAAAAATGTTATATTAATTCATTAAAACGAGTGTACTTTTCTTTTTCAACTATAACTTCGTGCCAGGAATCTTGGAAATACCG
Source organism: Epinotia demarniana (assembly GCA_945867215.1). Taxonomy (NCBI): domain Eukaryota; kingdom Metazoa; phylum Arthropoda; class Insecta; order Lepidoptera; family Tortricidae; genus Epinotia; species Epinotia demarniana. The sequence goes on from OX244283.1 coordinate 5,723,066, forward strand.
ATCACTGTATCAACTTTCATTCCATTGTAAAAGTTCGTTAGCCAAATATTATACATAGCTTATATTAATAATTCTCCAGTGTTTCTCACTAAGCACAGTCGAGTTCTCCAATATATATGTCGCAGTGAAATGGTCAAAACAAAGATTTGAACAAATCCCCTAAGGGATATGATCAAATCACGCAGGATGTTAAAATGGAGAATCCATTTTATCATTTACCTGATATAAATCAGTCATTTGATCAAATCTCTCAATCTGTTTAGTGAAATGACGGAATCGGACAAAAAAGGCAACTCGTTTTTTCATTTCACTAGATTTGTTTAGTGATTTGATAAATCCCTGAAACGCGTCAGTGAATTGACGAAACTAACTCGCATATATTAGCTCCTAAATCATTAGTCATTTAAACGGTTCTGGGACTTAGACTCGGATAGCGGATAGGTTAGAAGATGGTGGCGGGAGCTCTGCTACTGCTCTGCTGCTGCTGTGGTTATTTTTTTTATAAAAGAGCGGAAAAATCTTTATCGCGTTAGTTTCGTCAACTCACTGACGCGTTTCAGGGATTTATCAAAACACTAAACAAATCTAGTGAAATGAAAAAACGAGTTGCCTTTTTTGTCCGATTTCGTCATTACACTAAACAGATTCAGAGATTTGATCAAATGACTGATTTGTATTAGGTAAATGATAAAATGAATTGGCCATTTTAACATCCTGCGTGATTTGATCATATCCCTTAGAGATTTGATCAAATCTCTGTTTTGACCATTTCCCTGCAACATATGTCCCGACAACCTTGTGTCAGTAACAATAAGTACTGTGTATAGATATTTTTGAAAGGTTGTCGGTATATATATATATATTGGAGAACTCGACTGTACCTATAATTCGACCGTTTAACTAATGCCTGTCCGTTATACCCTTATACCGTCCGCGCGCAAGCAGGCGAGGACTGACGGACAAGATAAATAGTAATGAATTCACTGTGAAATTCTAAGGGTGATACTCCAGAGATGTGCCAATATTTGTTTTCATATATCTGACAACTCGCATACTTGACAGCTAAGCGTCAAACATGAAAAAACAGCTTCGCACGTCTGTGGTGGATCTTCACTCTTAGGCTGATTTTCCACCAAATGTAAGCTGTGATACACGCATTGTGTTGAGGTGGGGCTTAGATTTAGGGTCACTAGGACGCTCGAGTCCGCAATTGCCCATACAAATGTAGTTTGGTTCCCATTTTAAAACGCCACACTGGAATAACATGAAACTTTTTATACACAATGAGATCATCCATATCTCGGAAACTAGTTTACGAGGTTACTAGAAATTTAAATACAGCAAGTAGAGTGTTTCATTCAGTCTCTAATATCGTCATTTTTTCTATTATATTTTTATTGTATTGTATAGTAATGTCTATTGTACTGTATGGATGGGTAGTCGAGCGCCCTGGCGGAAAGCAGCAGAGGCTGTTTCAAGTATTTCAATGTCTAGTCGGACTCCATCCTAATCCTCTTCCGTCCCACTTCGTCGTCCTCCTCTTTCGGCGGCCTTTCATCTGCCTCCATCACCTTCAGCCGGACACCGCTCACAGTCGCCCCATTCAGTGTCCTTATCGCCTCGTCAGCCGCTCTGACCGACCCGTACTTAGCAAAGCCGAAGGTTTTATTCGGAAACGTCGAGACGTCTATTAGGTCCCCAAAGCGACAGAAGATGTCTCTTAAAGCGGAAGGCGAAAGCGGCTGCGGCTTGCAAACAATGAAGCAACGCTTCGCGACTCTGGCACCGGAGTCCAGCATTTGCTGCTGAGGCGGCAGCGAACCCCAAAAAGAACCATCAAGGCTGTCGTAGTAATCACTGTGAGTTCTGACTGCGGTCGCTTGTTTTATCAAAGTGGAAGCCTGCGCTATAGCTTCAGCTAACTGCATGAGATCCGGCGCGCCCCCATCTAGGCTCTTCTTAAAATCGTTGACGATGTTCGTTAAATCATTAGCGACTTGCTTAAGATGGCTCTTCTGTGGTTTCACTGATAGAATTTCGCCTGAAGGGAACTCATAATTGTGTATTCGCTGCACGGCGTATGCCGCTGCTGATGGATCGGCGAAAGTAATCTGGGCTTTGGACACGCCGTTGTAAAGGTCCACAGAGTATTTGCACTGCTGCATTCCTGGGACGATGTTGAAGAGTCCCTCGATATGCCGCTGTGGAACTTGCGGGCTGCAGGTCACGTTCACTGTCGTGTAATCCTCAGGCTGTGTTTTGATGAGAGAGCTGATGGAATTCTGACTGAAACCCTGCGCGCTCATGCTTGGAAAGCTACAGTTCTCTGGAGCGTCAATCCAAGAGGCATCTAAGCTGCTCCGGCTACGTTTCAGTTCCTCTTTAGGCGTCGCAAACATCGGTCTGTAAAGGCGATCGCATTCTTCAAAAGCTTTTGCAGCTTCCAGGAAAGATTTGTATTGGACGTAAGCGAATCCTTTGCTCTCTTGAGTAGTTTTATCCCTGTGCAATTTAACGGATTCCACGCGACCGAATTCAGAGAAGTGCTTCCTTACATCGTTCTCCGTCGCTTGCTTCGGCACTTTTAAGAACAAACGCTTGTATTTGTCTTCATTGGTCACGGTTGTGTCGTGTTTGTTGTTCGCTACCATTACCTTGAGCGGTTTAGAGTTCTCAGCAACGGTTTTAAGGTGGAGTTCTTCAATGGCGGTGGCGGCGCTGGAGGTTTTAGCATATTTTATGTAAGCTACGCCTTTCGAGATTCCGAAGTTGTCTCTTGGCATGTAAAGGTCTTCCAGTTCTCCGATCGCTTCGAAGTGGGGTCTGAGCTCTTCCTCCGTAAAGTGTTTGCCGCAGACCACGAAGATTCTGGAGTATGGCGGGCTTTCCTCCTTGCGCTCGTCTCGGGAGCCCATGTCGGTCAGAGGTCAAGCTCAGTTCAGTCAAGCGTCGTCAAACTGAAATGAACGGGTCTATGAGTGGTCGTAAGTCAGATGTTTACACGGTCAGTAGTGGGTAGGGCAGAGTCGGAGAAATTTGTCCACGAGGAAGTCTGCGATATTGTAGCTTTGAAGTTTTAGGTAGTCTCCGGAACCGCATATGCGATTTCAATAGCCGTGTCCACACCGGACGAACGGCTCACCCGAACACCGTTCGCCCAAACGTGCTCGCCCGGTGTGGACGTGATTCGGGCTAGCCGTTCGGGCGAGTCTCCGAATGCTTGCCCGAACGGTTTGCCCGACCCGCGAGCGGCTCAGCCTATGTGGACGGTGGTTTTGTTCGGCCGAACGACAGAAGGCGCGGGCGATTTTTGCCCTACGTATTTTATTTAAACATAGAGTGTACTATTATATCCATGTAGCTTTGTAGGACAGTTGTAAATATCGGTAGTTATCCAAGTTTTGACAAAGTAAAAAAAAACTGTCTGACAGGTATGTCGTATAGTCGAAGTCAAAGATATGTATATACCCAAAGTTGCAAAAATATATATACAACAACCTTATTTCCGTAGTAATAAGGTCTGTATACATATTTCTGTACGTTTGTGGTGTACCTATACATATTGGTGACCTTGTCTGTACCTAATACTTTATGTAGCGGCGGAAAAAAAAGCGAATGGAAGCGATTATAAATATGAGTGACATATGAAACTTGGCTAAATCGATTTTTCGGCCGCAAAAAACCTCTGTATTGCAGATTTCATCGAAATCGTTTGAGCTTTTTCCGAGAACGTGATTACAAGTATTTATACGAATAGGTACATATTGCTCGTTTGAAAGTAAGTAAAATAGTAGGTTATAGGATGTAGAATGGAATTTCTGGTTGGTTTGGAATTGGGGATAGGCCGTATTTTATGCCGCGGTTTTGCCTGTGTTAGTTGAAGCCACGTGGGCTACCATCATACTTGTGTTAGCAGGAGATCTGAATCTGCTTACGGCGACTGCTCTTGCGATATTTTTATAGGCTACTGGCTGCCCGCGCCGCTTCACTGTCCATCCAGCACGTCTATCATGGGACGGCCGCGACATACTCTCGATTTTTCTCGCACGCAAGAGACGGATAGTGCGAGAAAAATCGATAGAGCTCGCGCGCCGTTGCGTGATAGCCGTGCAGAAAGATTGTCCGATGCGAAGATGAAAGAGTATTTGAAATCGGGTTCAGTGGTTCCGGAGATTACGCACTACAGTTATAAATTTACAAAACTTCAATCTCAGTTTTCCACTTTATTATATGTATTAGTATAGATTAACTAGAAATCCAGTTATTTAGATACCTAAATAATACGCTTTGATACCTAATTCCAAGATTTGGCATAGGCACTAGTTTTGCGAAAGCGACTGCCATCTGACTTTCCAAGCTAGAGCGAAAACTAAACCTTATTGGGATAAGACCGGTTTCCTCTCGATGTTTTCCTTCACCGAAAAGCTAACGGTAAATATTCCGTACATAAGTTCCGAAAAACTCATTGGTGCGAGCCGGGATTCGAACCCACGACCGCCGCTTGACAGCCGCATGCCTGAACCACTAGGCTACCGTAGCTCTTACGATTTTGTAATTTTATAGGTACCTATTATTATGAAAATATGATGAATCAATAATAGTCATACATTTGAGTAGCCGAGTCTACACTGGACGCTTCGCCCGAGGCATGCGGCTAAGCATGCGTCAGGTGTAGACACGGCTACTAAAGATTGTTTAGAAGAGATCAATCCACAGCAATTAGACCTCTTTCCTACCTCTACTTATATGTTGCTGTTTTGTTTCTCTTTGTTAATGGTTTAAGTATGTCAGCTGTGTATTCAAGAGTATTTCACCCTCCTGGCATTTTCCCCGGTAGTGCCTTTCACAAGCTCAGGGTCCCCTATGGCACCTCCCAAGATTTGGCATAGACACTTGTTTTACGAAAGCAACTGCCATCTGACCGAGGGACAGCTTAACCTTATTGGGATTAGACCCTCATGTTTTCCTTCACTAAAAAACCACCGTTAAACAACAAATTATATTTCGTACATAAGTTTATGGTAGAAGTTGCAGGGAAGAACTGGTGGAATTACGGCAAAGAAAGAGAAAAATGGAAAAAGATGGGGGAAGCTCTTACCCAAAAGGGATCCATTTCCAACCTAAAGATAAATACTTACATACATACACATACATATACTAACGCCCGTATCCCATTGGGGTAGGCAGAGACTAAGGAACGCCAAATACTACGGTCCTTACATACTTCTTTCGCTTCGATCACAAAAAAAAAAAAAAAAAAACTACTACCACTACTATACTTAAGGAAAAATAATAACAAATATGCAAAGAAATGTAATAAAAGCTATGTACATACATACATACAAGTTTATGGAAAATCCCAGTGATGCGAGCGAAGGTTCACACCCACAATTGTCCAGATTTAAAGATGCATGCCTAACCGCTTGGTTACAATGGCATCTCTGGTAGAGTAATGCAATACTTCATTGGTAAAAATCCTCGGCATTTTTACTTCAAAATTCCATACCTCCAAACCAGCTGAATCGATTTTGTTGAAACCTAGCTAAGAACCCATTAAAATCGATCCATCAGGAGCTACGATGCTACAGCGAGACACGCAGATACGTCCAACTAATAACACCCCTCTTTGAGTTGCAAGTTAAAAAGCGTTGTTCATAACAAATCCTAAATTGAAATGAAATACATTTAACAGCGAGAATGCAGGTACATTATGTTCTAACAGTCTTATAATAAGATCCATATAACTACAGCATGTAATGTCAGTTGAGTATTTGGTCTAATGTTGATACATACAGAGTGTGATGTGATTGATATATACACCTATTTTGATTAAAAGTGTTCTGTACTTTTATAATATTGTTCGCCTATACAACTTCAGTAAATTGGATTTGAATTCACCTAAGTCAATTATCTTTATGTCCTCTGGTAAATGGTTGAATATTTTTGTTGTGTTAATTATTTTTTTATTAGTGCAACATTGGAAGGCAGTTTTCTAATAGTTTATTATGGTTAAATTAGCTTATAGGGTCTCTATTGTTTCCCATAAAATTTAAGGTCCGATTTTTTCAGTCCATAACGTTTTCCACCATAAGTTTTTCTAGTCATATTGTCGAAAGTCATAAAATTTAATAATATACATTGGAGTTCCGATTTTTGCAGGTCATCATTATTGTTAGTCATAAAATTGGTTAGCCATAACATATTACTTAAAATGAGTATGCTTTGTTTTGAAACTTTTTTCTCTAAAATCAATAATGGCCGAAATATTTGACCCGTAAGTTAGGAAAAATATGTACTTGTCAACATTTCGATGGGTGTTGTGTCATTATTGGTTCTGGCGCTTCGCCGGCCGCTACCGCGGCACGCTCGCTTCGCTCGCTCGGCTCGCGCGCTAAGGGTCACGGTACAACTAACACTCCTCCTCGCTTCGCTCGTCGTCGTACCTACACCGACCTGCCTTAGAAGTGCAATATCTTGGCCATTTTTAATTTCAGAGAAAAAGTTTTTAATAAAACATGCTTATTTAAACGTATTCTTTACGAAACAGTCATAAACCCAGCGCGCAGTAGTACCTAGTACCCCTTCCAAATGTATGTCTAGAAATGTTTCTGAGTATTTTTTTTTAGTTTATCTATATGACTTTGAATGTTATAGATTTGGTCTCTTAGACGTAATTCACTTTAGGCATTAAAACGATATGAAATATGTGCCTTAGAATATTTATTAATAATTATTGATAGACCTTTGATCATTATGGACATCAATTTCTGACTTTTGTGATTATAATACTTAATATTATGGGTCATTAATGTTAGAACTACAAAACGTTATACTTAACAAAGATTACGACTATTGATGTTTATGTCTATAAATTATATGGATATCAATTTCTGACTATCAAAATTCGGAACAATAAGTTTATGGGAAACAATGGGACCCCTTAGCTTATAATGTATACCTAGGCTTAAGTATGTTGTGGTGCCCTTGCAGGGTGTCCAGTGGAACCGACTTAGATTAAGACCTACCACCTGTCTCCATTATTTACTTGTATATATGTGCCATATGCTTAGGCCATATGTGACATCAATGAATAAATGAGTATGAATAATATTGTATGTGTTTGGATGGCTGGTTTTACAGCACTAGACAGTATTGTTTCGTTGTTTGTTTGTTTTAGTTTAGACTAAAAGTACTTAAAACCAACCACTATCAACATTACTACGACATACTGTTAATAAACAATAGAACAAACAGTGGCAACTCTAGTACATGGGCCACACTAAGGTCAGTTTTATTACGTCTCTTTGTTATCTTTTCCTTTCATTTAGAGCCAGAGAAGTTGTAAAACCGCACGTTATGTTCGTTTTCGTCATTTTAACTGGAACAAACTATACGCACATTGAAGGTTAGAGCAATTGTCAATATGGAGTGTACAAACCCGTCATCCCTTTAAAAATCACAGTAACACTTGCTCCAATACATCATAGCGTCGCTAAATAACTTATTTAATATGTGTATTGATGTTATGCAGTAGAATTCGTACTATCGTGCTTAAATTGATGACAGGGACGGTATAATAATTAAATCAGTATAAAAGTACCTTGTTGATAAAAGTGATGAATAAAATCCCTTTTTACATATGCGTTCCGTCGATCTGAAGAAAATTCAAGTAGTTAAATTATATTCTAACCACAAAAACTAGGAATATGAAGCACAAAACAGTCGCGTACGGATGCTTTTTTTTTTTTTTTTTAATTCGTCCATTCGGACAGGCTAAGACCATGGGCCATACTGCCTAGTCTTCAGTAAGTATAATTTCATTTAATCGAATCCAGTAATAACGTCTTCAGTAGTTTCAAATCAGAAGTCTCTAGTCCAATAAATATGTCTTCAGTTATTTCCAATTCATATGAACAAATCTAGATATTGAGTCATCAGTATTATCAACATATGTGTCAAATCCAAAAAAAAAGTCTTCAGTTGTTCGCGTACGGATGCTTGGATAAGCGATTCTTTTTTTTAATTTAACTAAAAAGTACGTTTAGAAATGAATAATGACTGACCGAAACTTTAATTATTTGGTTAAAGTCTTTTCTGTTCTTATGATATAAAAACCAAGGCATTAAAATGAATAGTTTATTATTAAATAAGTTCAAACTAAAATACTTCATATCTGTACCTCGTGGTATGTAGCAGCCTATGGTTTAGATGGGATGAACTTGGCACTTGGCGATATCATTATGAAACCCAGCAAAACCAGCTTGGCCCCTCCCTATTGTCAAGACTACTTTATCTGTGGAAAATAAAGTAGCGTTTTGTTTTGAACATTGTCCGAAAACATTTTCTCGCATGAATTTATCTTAAAATTTTGGTTGTCAAATGGACAAGCTTTAACGAAAATGTAATAACCAATCATTATAAAAATATCTTAATATTTACTATGTCTATCACCATCAGTTTCTAATTTGCTCCAGTGCGGTTACATAAACATTTCCTAATTTCAATATTTGGAAGAATTCGAACGTCCCTGACTTGGACGCCATCGTAATCATATTTATTTACGAGCCAAATGTAATAAAAACTGCAAAAAAATCAATAAACTGAGTAGATATTCATTAGAATTCAGTAACTTACGGTTCAAGTAATGGACGTCATGAACTCGTGCCGCTGCTGCCTGCGGTGTCCTCCGGACAAGGATCTGACGAAGCCTTACACACATCTCGGAAAAACGGAGATATATTCGGACATGCTCAAAGAGTGCTTCAATTTACAAGTAAATATGACAACATTTAATTGTTATTACAGTATCTGCAAAACCCTCTGCAAAGTTTGGTATTTAACTTTTATCGACAAATCTTAAGAGTTACATTTGACCCACTTCCCGGTGACCGATTGAGCTGAAATTGTGGGTGTTTGGGTGACAATTCAATATTATGGTACCATCAAGCTGATCTGATGATGGAGACAGCAATAAAAGCCGGCAATAAAAGCTTGTACCAAAAATTAAATTTTTGACAGAACTTTGTCTACTTTCAGAAACTGAGTGTACTCACATACAAATAGTAAAAATAAAATTTCGCCCCCTATTAAAAATCTGCTTTTAATAAGGCGAGAAATTAGGCAATCAACATTTTAAATAGACTAACAACCTCAACTTATTTCTAAAGAGAAATTAAAATTGTATTTACAAAGAGGGTGCCTCTATTGCTTGGCAGAAGTGTTTGAAGATTCAATTTTGTAGGAGATAAGACTTATACAAATATATAAATTATTCTCTTATATTTAGTTAAGTGCAAATGTATTTTCTAACACAATGCGCTATTGTTCATGCCATAACAAGCTTGCTGCTTTCAAGTAGGTTTTATATTATATAGAAATAAATAAAATCAATAATATTTGCAGACAATCTTACAAGTCAAGCTAGTGCCAAACCAAGAGAAGCTTGTACTATGGGTACTAGATGACAAAAAACATACTTATATAAAGAAAACCTTATGCATAGAAAAAATCCTTGATTCAGGAACAAATATTCAAGCTCATCACTCAAATAAATGCCCTTATCTGGATTTGAACCAGGACGTCTTGCTTCATAAGGGTCACTACCAAGGTCCTCAATATTAGCCTTTGTAACACAGGTGTTTCAAAGATAAAATATTCCTAGCACCATTACCTACTTAAAAAAATTGCCTGACAATAAAATTGCTTGCTATAGAATTCAATTGTAACTCTATTTCTATATCTCTCATCCAGCTGACACTGAGCAGTCATGGTGAGTGCGGTATCTGCGAGGTGTGCGTCGCACGGCTGCGGGAGGCGAGCAACTTCAAGTTGCAAGTGCAGCGCAGCCAGGCGGAGCTGCTGCGGCTGCAGGGACTGTTATGTGTTAAAGGTCAGTTGTGCTGACTTGTACTATATACTATGTTTTAATTATTCTAAACTTTACTTCACAATAAGAAGATGTGAAATGTATTGTTGATTGATGAAAAAAATCATAAATAAATATGTATATGGGGACAATCTTAACCAAATCGAACTAGCCCCTTAGTAAGCCCAATAAAATTTGTGTTATGAGTAATAGACGACAATATTAAGCCGCGTCTCCATATTACGCGGCAAACCATCGAACATTAGCTCGCGAGGCAGCCGCGCGCAATGGATACCGGGCTGCCGCGCGAGCCAACTCGAACATTGCCGCGCTCGAACATGGTTCGCGACGAACCATTTGCTGTCGGTATTTTGGCGCGCGGCAAAGGAACGTCAAGAGTTTTGTTCGCGCACAGTTGGGACGGGTGTGTTTTGATTTGAGTTGGCTCGCGCGGCAGTTGACATGGATAACAAAAAGTGTCGTACTTTAATTAAATTATACAGCTCTTAACAGCTTTTATGGAACAGTAAATGTAGTGATTATCGCAACAGATCGTCAAGAAACGATGCATGGAATAATATTAGTGCAGCAATGGGCCTGCCTGTAAAGGAATTAAAACAGAAAATGACCACGCTTTTAGCGTCTTATAGAAGGGAAAACTCTATAGTTAGCAAAAGCTAATAAAAGCGGCAGCGGCACGCTTACGACGTGATACGTCCATGGTTGTAAAGTACAAACTGGTCGATCGACTCTCGAACTCTCGATCGTGACGGATCGCCTTGCCGCGCGCGGCAGCCGCGCTTGGTAGAAACATGGTGTCAAATTTGGCTCGCGAGCCAAACTACACGTTTGCCGCGGTCGAACATGGCTCGCGCGGCAGCCGCGCAATATGGAGACGCGGCTTCATAGTCATTTATAACATTCAATTTCAATTCCAATTTCAAAGCCTTTTCCGTTGATAATAATTTTATACAATATTTATTTATTTGTTTATGTGTTTGCAACAACCGGCTGACGTGTCCTTTTGACACAAAGGCCTCAGCAATTGTCTCTGGCTAGTCGTGTCCATAGCGGGCCAGCAGTTTTCTCCAAATCATCTGACCATCTTTTGTATTCTCTGCCTCTTTTTCTTTTTGTGTTGTAGCGTGGGGTTCACTCTGTCAGAATGTTTGACCACTTTTGCTTTCCTCTGAGCATGTGGCCCGCCCACTTCCATTTTAGAATTTTTGATTTAAGAGTAACATCTTCTAAATTTGTGACCTCTCTTATTTCCATCATTATTAGTATGGATTAAAATATAATTAAATGCATGTCTTTTTAGGTAAAATATTGCTCGACATGTTTCGCTCGACTTACGCGCAGCATGCAGTAAAACTCGCATTATGGCCAGGTGTGACGTAATAGTACATTACGTAACTAGGGCGGTGAATTCGTGAATGCCCCAGATTGCAGGTGTTTGTGGCGCGAACCGAAGGTAAGGGGCCATGATTATGCGCTCTGGGGCTTTACGAATTACCGCCCGTGTTGAGTACAAAATTTTATGTCTTCACCTGGCCACAATGCGAGTTATCCCGTACGCGCAGCGTGCAGTAAAACTCGCATTATGGTCAGGTGTGACGTAAAATATTTTATGCTTCTGTTCTAGAGGAACCCACGGTCAAGTCGGAGATGGTTGACAATGACGGCGCGGGTGAAGCTGGCTTTAACATGTTCCGTAAGTACCTGATACACTTAATAAGGAAGACCAGCACTGGCCAATTAGGTCGGAACCATGCTGAGTCGGGACCATTTCTTGGTGCGTTAATTGTGTCTTTGTGTTTTGATGAATTTTCCTGTGTTTTTGTTCCATGAATAAGTGTTTTTCTTTCTTTCTTTAATCCCAAGATTTGGCATAGGCACTAGTTTTACGAAAGGGACTGCCATCCGACCTTCCAACCCAGAGGGAAAACTAGACCTTGTTGGGATTAGACCGGTTTCCTCACGATATTTTCTTTCACCAGAAAGCTAACGGTAAATATTCCGTACATAAGTTCCGAAAAGCTCATTGGTGTGAGCCGGGAATCGAACCCACGTTTGCCGCATGCCTGAACCACTAGGCTACCCTTCTAGTAGCAGATAAAGCTCTCATAGAAATGGAATTTCACTTTGTTATAGTTATGACGATGACGTAATATATGGACAAGCCCTTGTGTGCTTCATCCAGCGTTTACCCATATAAAAAGGTTCAAGTTATTCCAGTTCACCGTTTTAAAATGACAACCAAATGACATTTGTTTGGAGATTTGACTTGAGTCGTCCGTGCTTAAGGTCTGTTAAATCTTACCGACTTTTGTCTTCAAGTGAATGTTTTTTTCTCCAGACGAAGTGACCATAGAGATATCGAAGGTCAATGCAGATGCGACAGGCGAACCGCCGGCACGTAAGTATATACAATAATATAGATTTCGTCCAAACATCCAAATATCTAAACTTACGCATTAATAATATTAGTAACATAATAGAATTTAAATAAATTGCAATAATACCAATAATTGCACGGTTCAACTCACGTATGTTTATTACTCAATAACGCTTATACGGCTTAACCGATTTGGATGAGATTTTGCATGACGATAGTTTATATTCTGGGTTAAAATATGGAATAGTTTTTATCAGGCACGCAGACGAAGTCGCGGGCGGAAGCTTGTCCTAGATAAACTAAAATATATAGTTGGTACTTTGCCTTAAGGTCGACTGGTGGAGAATGCTTTATAGCACTGAATTGAAGAATTTTTCCTTTGATCTAAAAAGAGTTCTGTTCCGACTGCCGTTGCGAGCGGACGCTGCTTTGGGACCCTTCCCCTACCTCTCGTTACGCCATAAAGAATTACAATAGTCCCCCAAAACAATAGGGTTCAGCCCAGATGTGACAGCGCGGAGCCGCGCGCCCGGAGCCCGAGCCGATCACTCCGTCTCGTCTCTTTGAGTTCGCGAAGTGCCGGTTTACTCATGGTCATATTTGTTTGCTTATCGCATATCACATGGTTCCGCAAGTGCCGGTGTATACAAACGTGCAGTGTGTTCACATATCGTAGGTCCTAACAGTGAATGCAATCAGTTTCGGACACTTTGAATCCCCGCCAACCGGCTACCACAGCACCTTACGCGCGGCGGTAACCGCCCGCAGGCCGCAACCGTCTTCGAGGCGAATCTGGTGAGACCGCTCCTTTTTGTTGAATGGACTTAACTTACACTTTCCCGGGTCCTTACTATACTATTAGGGCTACAAATACGAGACCTATTTTAATCCCATATACCCAGCCAAACAACAATTGCACCTAGCCCCACAGACTCGGGAATCCCCCAGTCCGTCTAGCCTATCCACGCTCACCTCTTTGTCTAGACTACATGACCTACGAAACATGACCAGATAGCTATGTCCGCCTAGCTAGACCAAATATTCTTAACCCGTAGGACAAGGCCCGATTTTGAAGTGACACAACATCTCTGGACCTGCAGTATGTGACCACTGCACGCGCACGTGTCTTGTACGTAATTCCTCGCTATATAATCTAAATAACCACCAACGCCAGGACTAGACGCACGTGGACATCCATGTTTATTTATATGCTAAAATTTTTTACCTATACTATACGTATTATCAATCTACCCGTCTATCACCATAATTAGTGATGAGTCCCTAATTACATATACACAAAGTGAGCGGGGTTCATGCTCTGCCACGATACTGTATCCCCTTACAAACAGGCTATATTCAACAAACTTCAATTTAATATACCTACCACTATCATTGTATCAGTCTACCATCATTGTTAGCGATAAGTCCTTACACACAATCAAACTAAGCGGGGCCCATGCCCAGTCGCGATACTGTATCCCCGTACAAACGGGTCACCGACGAAACCGCTAAATATTACTATACTGCGGCCCTACTCCTAGGTAAACATATTGAATGAATCAATGAGAAAAACCCTGTGTAAGGCTCTAAATTACTAAAACCATACCTACAACTTTCAAAGCAATAGCGCATTTCTTCCCAAGCCGCGACTCGCACAAAACATAGGTTCTGTTTTTTGTCACTGTTTATACCAGAAAGCGGTCCCTGCGAGGGACACGGGTGACCAAACCCGAAAAGATAGGTAGAAATTTATAAATAAAGTGAGAACCAAAAGACATCAGGTGTATAAAAAGCTTAAATCACATTCACATCTCGAACAAACCAAAACACTTGCATCATTTTAACACATAAACTGAGTAGACCCCAACCAAATAACCATCAATCAGGTACAAAGTAACAAAAAACTACATCTTGGAATCTCCCTTCGGGAGTCACGACACGCTAACCATCTGGTACCCAATATACAGCGCTGCATGCTTTCTCCGAAATAGACACCATAAAAATATAAATAAAGGCATTGTCTTTTGCCTAAAAACCCAAATTGCGTCGAAACTCCCCATCATAAAATCTTGTGTTTTAAGTTCGACAAACTAACTAAAATAAAAATATCACCCATTACGTAAAAGTTCCATCGATCCAACATCTGGCTAGCAGTTATTCGCCCTTACAATACAAAATGGAGACAATACAACCACAGAAGCAAACAACTAAAGATACCTTTAACAACACTGCACGATATATCGACGCAAGGGAAGCAAGTGACTGCGAATAAGAGGAACAGGTAGAATGATCGCCTGAATCTAGAACGGATCACCTAGAACACCTTCAACACAAAAAGACTTTATATAAAGCAACATGCATCATTCTGCGCCCCCTGGTATATCCGACTGGTCCGGATCAGGACCCCTGGTTTGCTTCCTGGCTGGGTGTGGTGCCTATGTTCATGTTCATGGTGCAGTGCCAGCTCAAGACTGGTTACAATGGAATATGCCCAATACCCAAAGATGGCAACTGCCTCTACCGAGCTTTTGCGGAACAGCTAAAATTTTCACTCACTAGAACGAAAAGAACTCACTAAAACTCGACTGAAACTGGACGGAAAAAAATACCTGGCTTAAAAACTGAAACAAAAGGAAAAAGAGTTGAATATCCACGCCTCACAAAACGGAAAACCTTAAAAAAGAAAATGCTTTTATTCCAAAGACGAAGACTTCTGTCCAGGATGATCGCCGAACCACGAAAACCAGCAGATTAAATACGCGCAGCCGGTCAACTCTCCAAGTGAGTGTTAGTGACACTCTGTTTTGTGGTACAGTGAGCAGTGTTCATTTTATTAATATAGTGGTTGATACTAGAATTAATGAATTTTGTGTCTTTGTCTAGTAACTACCTAATAATAATAAAAAAACAGTGGTATAGGTGAATTTAATAGGTCACTTGTGCAAGCTTAAATGTGTAGTGTAAAGGGATGAAATGTAAAGTAACAGTGTCCGTATCACGTATATTATTGCCAAGCAGCAAGTCATTCACCCTCAATGATACATACTGGAAAATACAGCGGTCAACATTTTAGGACATGATAACCAAACGCACCAGAGACTTCGAAAATGTCAAGGCATCAGATGGAGACAAACCAAAGGAGAACGGCAAACAGAGGCTTAGGAAACAACGACACAATAACAAAAAGCTCAGATGGCATCGCCGCATAACTCAATAGCAGTCATTTATATATATTTATATCCATACTTCCTTTCACTGGGTATGATGCTGGTATTCGGTCTGGTTCTCTTCCCTCGCTCCTCATCCTGACTGCAACAGCCCCACACTCCCGTCCTGTACTTATTGGCTCACTGGTTTCTCGGATAGGTGGGTCGGTTGACCTTGCCAGGGCGGCAGAGGACGAGGCAGCACAAGAGAGAGCCCGAGTGCACGCCCTGTCTCGGAACTGGTAGTCCCGGACAGGGACTGTTAAGGCTCCCATACACCCCTGGCCGTGTCTGCCCTTATCGTGCCAGCGCGTGCTCTCGAGCAATGTCGATGAGCCTCTTCGTCGCTCCCTCCCGGGCATGGCCAACGCCTCCGCGTCCTTGCAGCAGAACTGCTGGCTGGCTGAGTCACCGGAACGGAACGGACGGAACGGAATTTTCCCTTTGATTTAAAAATTTTTATGCTTTATAGCATTAAGTCCGCCTTTTGTACCATACGATAAACAAAGAAACGTAACATTTGTAAGTAAAAAATCGAATGTTATACTTATATAGAATGAGGTATATCTCTAACCACATTAATGACGGTTAAGGCTGGGTGGTTTCAAATCATCGGCAATAAAAAATTTCATATTTATTTATTTACACACAATATAAGATTGCATTATAAACTACATGTCAATTTAAAAGAATCCCTATTGTGATCGTCAATAACATACAATAACATTCAATAAAAATAATTACAAGAATAATGCCTACAATTGAAATATAACAATGTCCGCTTAATTTAAATTTATATCATAGCTATCAAAGTTCACCTAAAAGGATCGTCAGCAGGTACATAATATAACAATAATTCAATGATATCAAAAACAATAAATAAAAATTATGCGGTTATGTCAAAAAATTCACTTATACAATACAGTGGGTTTTCCAATAGAAAGTTTGTCAATCGACCGACGCTTGAACATGGTTTCTGATGATTCAAATGTTTATCCTGCAAGAAGACCTCAGGGGCGCATAAGCTGCGTACTGTTATATATACGCGTAACTACACAGTGTTGCTGGATAGTCTTGTCGTTTCAGATATAGCTAGTTTCAGATTATAACTCGAAATTAAGTTTATTGGTTAATAAACTTAATTTCCACCAGATTTGGTGGATTGTGGTGTTCGTTTGAGCACATCAATATTAAAGTCGACGCAAATTACATTTTTTTCTTTTTATGACATATTTTGTGTAATATTCTTTATATACGGTACTCTGTATATACAAATAATTATAATTTTGTGATCAGTTAATTCCAAGCCTGTGCACTATATTACGTTTGGAATAGAAATATTAGCAAATTCATCCAACTTTAGACATTTGTGAACATTTCCAACCAAAATACAAGAGCCCCATTTCTGTTATTTCTTGAGTAGATCGATACCAATTTAAAGTTCGGAATAGTTAAATAAGATTCATCCCCTGGCTTCAAGTTGTGCTCTGTGACACAAATAACATCTATTTTCGTTAGCAGCGTTACTGCTTAATACAAAAAAAAATGTAAGAAGTAATTAAATTTTGATGGTAATATTTTAAGTGATACTCTAATTTGTGCAGTGTTTTTATGTGGGATAATAAACTCCAAGGGGCTGCCCTGTAATAGTACGAATTTGAGCAGCTCAGCCTGAGCACGCTCGCCCCGCGCAGCGAGCTGCTCGCGAGCCCAATAGGGGCGAGCCGACATTGCTCGTCATTCAAAATGGCGTCGACAAGATAACAGCTGATTGATTTCGGGTCCCCCAGCACCTTTTGTTTTTCATGCATTTGTATCGATAATTATTTCAAATGTGCCTATTACATGCGCAGCTTGCTCAAATTCGTACGCGCCTCGCGCACAAACATGTTGCAACGTGTCGCTCTGTCCGCGGCACGTTCGGATACACGTTAAAATGCGCGATGCGCGCACACTGAGGCGCCTTTTAGCGCGGTCGAAATACCCACTCTGGGCGGTCTATGAGGGTCTCATTTCGAGACACTTAATTATGTATTTAAGTAGGTCATCTAAGCGACTTAATTATTATTGATAAGTGTTTTAATTTAAAGTTTAAATTAAAACTTAAAAAGTGAAAAAACAACGAATAAGAATTGACGTAATATGATAACGACTTGCTTGTAAAATAAATTTGGCAAAGTCATAACAAATTGGCTTCTTGAAAAATGCTACTACTCCATTCAGGACTTTTTAAATAAATGACATAACAATGATTTGCCTGATTTTGACACAACTGCTATTTAATAATAATAATCTGACATTTAAAATAACATTGTGGCATTTATGTTAAATATTTTATAATTTTTGTATACTTAAAACAAACAAACTATTAATTATATTGCATGCCTATTGTAGGTCGAACATTAGAACTCCAGTTGTTATTAAGCTCTTGTATATTGTTCTTGCAATAAAAATATCTTTATCTTTTGTACTCTCAGTTCTCTTGGTTTTTGGTCCACGTTCCATAAAAAGTTGACCATGGACCTGCTGTCGTTTCGTTAAAACGCTCCTGTTTAATTTGTGACATTTTACCCGCAATGTAAGATTAGCTAGATTGCTCATTGCAAGTGAATGCAGTATATCAGTACCTTTATAGTGTAGCTCGGTTCCTAATAGTGTATTTTTGCTTCAGTGGTCCTGGTGAAGATGGAGAGACCCGATGAAGATGACGTTGTCATGAGAGATGAGGTCTTGCCAGGTAAGTGACTTGTCACACTTCGTAATCTAGGGTCGCACATCTAATTTTGAATAAATTGCACACAATCGGTACGGACATACGTAGAAATATCATACAATAATATCTATTGTTGTAGTTTCATCTCACGTAAAAATAACGAAATAATTAAATATATGTATGTACATATACTTAATTATTTCGTTGATTTTCAGGAAATGCATACATCGATTCACGCCTTCATTCCCAATAGGGGTAGGCAGACCATATGAAACTTATGTTCATGTGCTACTTTTAGCATAAATGTGGTTATAAAATATCGAATAAACGTGATATCGCAGGTTGCTAGCCCATCGCCCGCAACACCCTAAGCCTGTGCATTTAGTTCGACTTTTACGACACCCACAGGAAGAAAGGGGGTGGTGCTATTCTAACCCGATTTAGATGAATGTTGGTATAGAGAGTTTCAGTCCGGAAATCATCTCGTAAGGAAGTGAAAAATTGTATGTATGTATTTGTACGATATAAATGAAGTTCACGCGGACGGAGTCGCGGGCAGAAGCTAGTGAATCTATACTATAAAGAGGAACAGTCTATGAGATTGGAGCCTTGTAAATTTGCATGTAGAGGGTAATCTACGGAACTAGTCATTCAATGACAAAAAATATTTCACTAGTATAGAGAATAGGTCCCCCGGTAGACATAGGCTATAACCCGCGGTTTCGCTTGCATTCTTTGTAATACACGGGCGGGTAAAAATAAATAAATATTTGGGGACAATTTTACACAAATCGACCCAGTCCCAAACTAAGCAAAGCTTCTACTATGGGTGGATGGTATGGATGATGACGCGATATATATACTTATATAGATAAATAAATACTTAAATATATAGAAAACATCCATGACTCATCACACAAATATATGAGATTTGTGTCATGAGTCATTCCTTACCGGGATTCGCACCCGGGACCTCCGGCTTCGTAGGCAGGGTCACTACCAACTAAGCTACAGAGGTCGTCATCAGTTTCTCTCAGAGTTTTTAACAGAGATTTCGTCGCAATGTTGTTTTTTTTTTGTTTCAGTTCCATCCGCAGCGCCCAACAGTACTCTTCGAATCAGCATTGAGGAAGAAACGAATTCATACCCTTGCGAAATCTGCAGAATGATATTCGCGACAAAATCTATTTTAGACACGCATTTGAGAACACATGCAGGCCCGGAGTCACGTGAAGATTGCAAAGGGGCCAAGTCGGTAAAGCAACGCAAACCAAAAACCTTCATCTGTGATGTATGTGATAAAGAATGTGGAGGCAAATCTATGTTAGATATCCATAAAAGGGTTCATACTGGGGAGAGACCTTTCGCCTGTGACGAATGCGACAAGCAATTTAAACAAAAGAATAACTTGGAGAAACATAAAAGAATTCATACTGGAGAGAGACCATTCAGTTGTGACGACTGTGGGAAGAAATTTAGAGGAAAAGGCGGCTTGGATGTGCATAAAAGAGTTCACACCGGACAGAAACCGTACAGCTGCGATGAATGTAGCAAGCAGTTTTCGGTTAAAGGCGCTTTGCATTTACATAAATGTGTTCACACTAGAGCAAAGCCCTATACCTGCGAAGAATGTCACAAGCAATTCACACAAAAGGGCAGTTTAGACAAACATAGAAGAATTCACACTGGGGAGAAGCCTTTCGGTTGTGACCAATGCGATAAGCAATTTAAACAAAAGTATGATCTAGATCTACATAAAAGAACACACACCGGTGAAAAACCCTATGCTTGTGAAGTATGTAACAGACAATTTTCCCGAAGAGACCATTTAAATGCACATAAAAGAATTCATACTGGCGAGAAGCCATATGTGTGTGAAATGTGCAATGGGCAATTTGCACAAAAAGCTACTTTAGATATGCATAAAAGAATACACACTGGAGAAAAACCATATAACTGTGACGAATGTGACAAGCAATTTACACAGAGAAGTACTTTAAATATACATAAAAGGAATCACGCGAAAAGACGTGCAGCTGCTTTAACAAGCAATTCGGATGTTGTTTAGATATTTCGTAGCTGTACTGTACCTGCAGCCTGTACTGTGCAGGGTATATGTAAGCAGAAAATATGATTGTAACATAAAATACCTACGAAGGGTATAAAACTTATATACTTAGAGAAAAAAACATGTTTCTTTCATTGCTACTGAATGTAAATGCCCGTTCGATTTGATATGCTTTTCGTATTTGTAATTAGATCGATCGTAAGCTTAAACCACTACGAGATCATACTTCTTATATCTGCAGTGAACTTCACTTCTTCAAGGTACGTAAAGCAGTGCCTCCTTTACCTGTCCTTGTCTTGCACTCCGCGGCGCTTGGCGGTAACTTACGTCAGTACGGTAAGAACGGTGAGGCAACTACGGTGTGGTTCAACAGTTCACTGACCCTTTGTACGATTTTTAGGATCTATATGCGACGTCCTCTTTAACCTAGTATGTAGTGACCCTGCCAACGAAGCCGATGGTCCCGGGTTCGAATCCCGGTAAGGGCATTTATTTGAGTCATGGATGTTTTCTATGGGTTTTGTATCGTTTGCCAGGATTTCATCTACGCTAGTATTATAAAGAGGAAATATTTGATTGTTTGTTTGTTTGTATTGAATAGGCTCCGAAACTACTGGACCGATTTGAAAAAATCTTTTACCATTAGAAGCCGACATTATCCCTGATGAATATAGGCTACTTTTTACCGCGGGAAAAGCTTTATTCCTACGGGAAAACGGAAAACTAACCGTGCGAACCCGGGCCGGGCAGCTAGTATGATATAATTTCATTTGCCATAATTTTATATTCCAGAACGTTTCATTTTCCATAATATTCATATTATTATTTTCTGGCATATGTTGTATGCCAGAATCATTCATATGCCATTAACTTTACTTGCCATAATTTTATGTGCAACAATTTTACTTGCCTTCTTAAGGCAAGCAACTCATCTGGAATTGGATTAAAAAAACGTATGTATGGTATATCATTTGATATATTACAGTGGCTTTTCGGTGAAGGAAAACATCGTGAGGAAAACAGTCTAATCCCAATAACATCTAGTTTTTTCTCGAGGTTGAAAGGTCAGATGTCAGTTGCTTGCTTAAAACTGGTGCCTACTCCAAATATTGGTATTAGATGCTAAAGCGGACCTCGGGCTCTTGGGAGTCAGGAAAATTGCTAGGAGGATCTTATCTTATGGGGGCCCTTTCGGATGCACTTCGACCCAGTGGGATCTTTTGTGAATTTGCCCTCTCCTTATGTCTACTCCCAACCTCGCTCAATCATTTCCACAGAACGGATGATGCAGCTCAGCGGAAGCACCTTGAATTCCTTTGGTTGCGGATAGCCGTTACCAAAGTAGTTCATTCTTTGTCTGGCAAGGGCATGACATTCACACAATAAGTGTTCCATAGTCTCATCCTCCTCGCCACACATTCTACAGTCTAAACTATCCGATAGTCCCATCTTGGCCAAGAGATCCTTGACCCTGAAGTGACCTGTGAACACCCCAGACATGATTCTGAGTTGCTTCCTACTGGATTTCCAGAGTTTGCTAGGAGGATGGTGATCAAAGTAATAATTAGTTTTAAAACAATGACGCTGTAAAGTTGTTCAGTGAAATGTTGTGTCGGTAGTCGAAGAAATAATTTTAGTTTGTTATTATTACTAAAATCTAAATATTAGCTTGTATTGTATTGGTATTGGTACTTTAGAAGAGATCGATTTTTAGTAATAAGACCGCATGTTTTATGTGTTATTTTATTGAAGTGTGTAATAATAGCAGATTGTTGTCTCAAGGGAGGAAAATTAAATTTTCATGTCTCCTGTTCTGAAAGCTGACTTTTCATGGGTATAGCTGGGTTCAAAATTGCGTTTTCTCCCCTAGGTAGGGATTTGTATTTTATTGTTGAGGTAAGCCACGGAACTCAGACCAAGAAAAAGACGGACGGAGCGTTACGAACAGTCAAGTGAAGCCAAACCACATACAAACAAAATCATTCTACATCAAGTTTAGCACACGCTCACGCACACATATACAAACAAAATTGCACAAAACTCTTCAGCACGTGTCGCAATGCTGTCAAGATCATTTATTTCGAGTTTTGTGCGATTTAATTTGTTTAGCGTGTGCTTCACTAGACTGTTCGTAACGCTCCGTCTGTATATTTTCTTGGTCTGAGCCACGGAATCGAAGATAATTGAGTTGTCATATTAAGGGTATGCCTACATATAAGTATCTAAACTCAGCTATTAATGAATCGACGGGTTTATTATTTATTACCATGTACAAGTTAATATTAAAACCATTCTACAGTTGGTCTATTTTTTATTTTAATTAAAGAAAATCAACATTCAAAATCATTCCTGTAAATTTCGGCTGCCCGCCATAATGCCATGACAATTTTTTTTTCCTGACGTTTCGACATGGTCCTATAGATTAGTCGCGTCGCGGCCTACTCGATTACAATCTAGTAGGCCGTGGCCAGTGCGAAAAGGTTGGAGGTTGGGTATATGTGTAATTATTTTATTTAGGTATATCTAAATCTAATACTTTATTAATTTCATGTTTATAATACGTTCAAACCTGTACATCTTTTTATATTCATATTAATCAAAAAAAAATCATTCCATAGATACCTTTATTAACCTTTACCTTTACTTTTCTAAAGTTGGTTTTGTATTTTAACTGGTTACTCCTTTAATAAAATGGCTTTAACTGGTTATTCCTCTCAGTCGAAATGAAAAGTAGAGGGTTTAACTCGGGTGAAATTAGCCATTTCACCCTCGAACTAATATCTCCGGTGGAATGGGTCACCCTTGGTTAACAACGGGACGACCCTTATATTGAATCATGAGTGAAGCGAAACATTCTACTATTTACTATGGCTACGTTCGGGAGTTGAGCCCATGACTGTAGTAATTTTGGTACCGAGGGGCACATTCTGCCTTGAACCTTCAGGTAAGAAAATGACTACTTTGATCGACGGAATGAAGATTTGGCTACAACTCACCCTCAAATAGTGTGAAATTGCATATCTATTATATTGTACTTTACTATAAATGCATAGACTAATATACCATAGACACGCCATGCCCCGTGATTAATGTACTGTTTATACTAGTTTGTTACTAAGTTCAGTTACTAAGATAATTCTGATCTACATGAAGTATAGACATGAAACAAGAATAAACTATATATTAATAGAAACTACTTACCGACTATTTTTCAAGAAACTAGCCTTGCTCCGATTTCTTAACTGGCTGCCAAAGATTTATTTTTTCTGTTTCATAATTAATTATCAAACAAGAATTTACTTTCTGGTTCCGTAACTGGTTATGAAATAAGTTTTTTTTTTCTGTATATTTTTTTTAAAATGAAAGGAAAAATTGAAAAATTTAATGCTCCGAGCCGGATTCGAACCGGCGACCACAGGCATTCATGGCCCGTCGCTACTAACCAACTGAGCTATCGGAACAATCCGGTTCGGGCACCAAATCCTTCAATCAGTTCCTTCATACAACGCCTTAGGGAGGCGTGTAGCGACATCTACCAGAAGACTTAGGCTTCTTAACGGCACCAACGTCTCAAATTATATTGAGAAATCGTCAGTAACATATATAATTAAAAGTAGTAAGTATACAGGGTGGAAAGAACGAATGCCACATGGATGGCAACTACCTGAAATATTGTAAATAGCACATTTTGTGTAAGGGAGACTTTCCTTTGTTTTTAAAAACAATAAATACTGCATTTAAGGATTTATGAAAAATCGCTTGCCTCAGTCGGGACTCGAACCGGTTAAATGTGACAAAAAATAATGTGCTGTATTTTATGATGCAGATTGAAAGGGTTACTGATAAGGTTCATTTTTCTCTAAATAACAAATACAATCAGAATAACGGAAAGCCATGAAAATTGTAAACGAAAAATTAAAACACAAAATAAATAATATTCATTTAATTACCTTACTAAAACCTTGCTAACTAAAGTAGTTGTTCAAAATGAGCCCCGTTTCGGCGTCTGCATAAATTTAATCTTTTGAGGAATTGACTTTTCGTAGCTCGTTGCAGTGAATTGTGGTGAATATTAGTAATAGCTACATGGACTTCGGTTATTCTGATTGTATTTGTTGTTGATTGAACCAGTGGTTCAGGCATGCGGCTGTCAAACGGCGGTCGTGGGTTCGAATCCCGGCTCGTACCAATGAGTTTTTCGGAACTTATGTACGGAATATGATTTCATATTTACCGTTAGCTTTTCGGTGAAGGAAAAACATCGTGAGGAAACCTGCATACATCTGCGAAGAAATTCAAAGGTGTATGTGAAGTCCCCAATCCGCACTGGGCCAGCGTGGGGACTACTTGCCCGTTCCCTCTCATACATGAGAGGAGGCCTGTGTGTAGTTGCCATCCATGTGGCATTCGATCTTTCCACCCTGTATAGTTAAAGTAGTAGTAAAATATATAATTTTCGTTAGCAGCGTTACTGCTTAAAAACAAAAATTTTTTTTTTTCTGTTTTCGCCTGGATTGGCTACGACAAAAGTATTCTTTTTCCTGTTTCATAATTAATTATCAAACAAGAATTCACTTTCTGCTTTCGTAATCGAGTTTCCGTATTAACTTCGATTATTGAGTATATTATTTAGTGTCTGCACCCCTATAGTCTATTGTTAATGATATGTGATGTACCGAACGATTGCCTTGTATTGTGAATAAAGATGAATATGATATCAAGAATTGGTTGTGTTATTGAACTCATTATTATTTTGACCAAAATAAAGATAATTTACTTACCCCTAGCTTTCCCGTAAAGAACTCAAAACCACCGAAGCTCGAAGAACTTTTTACCCTTACAAGAAACTCGTTGTTCGTTGTGTCAGTTACGCAGAAAAAGATATAGCTTAAGGCGCCGTACGTTCAAGGTCTTTTCTCCCTCTCACTGAGCATAAGCGTGAGCGACATGGAAGTGCGTGTTCGGAAGCGCGGATATCATGTATTTTAATTTTTTGGCCGTTTAAATAAATAAAAAAGTAATCACTGATTTCTCTCAAAAATGATATTGCCGATTTTTAGAAGCCATTGTAATATTTTTAGCTTTTGTGCATAATTTGTTACGAATATTCTAAGTGTATTTTAAATCCTTTTGTTCGAGATTTTTTTCTATCGAGCGAAAATTGCTTAATCATGTTTCGATTCACTGATCTCCCTGAAGAAAAGCCACAAGATTACTATTCGTATTTTTTTGCAACCATATTATTATAAACAGACGCATTATACAGGGTGGAAAGATAAGTCGGGCCCTGGAGGGAAACTACCTTAAATCCTTAAGTTGGCTCATTTTACTTAAAGGAGACATTCCTTTATTTTTAAAAAGAAACAAAACTGCATTCAAAGATTTTCGAAAACTCGCTTGCCTCGCTCGGGACTCAAACCAGATAAAATTTAAAAAAAAAACAAACACTCGCTATTTTATTACACTATCGATAAGATTATTATTCAGGATAAAATTGATCTAACAAACATTTGGTCTTAAGAAGAAGAGTCGCAAGCAACAAGTCCAGACCTGATGGGCCATCCACATTAAGTGATTTGTCAGCCCCAATTCATCAGAATCTGACTAATTGCTATAGTGTGGATGCATGTTCAAACCGTCAAACGAGTTGTACGGACTAATTGCATGAAAATCACAATTTGGACCATGGAATTTGCATGTTCTGTCAAGTTTTATTTTCTCACAAATTTCATACACATAGAGCCCGATTTACATTTCAATAAGTACAGTAGCGAGTTAAGAAATCAGTCAGTTAAGTAATAAGTAGTAAGTAGCGTCCAAACGCAGGCGAGTGAGTAGTCATAAGTTGCCGTTCCGAGAGGAAGACCAGTCGCGTCGGTTGTTTTATTCCTCCGAAACAGTTGCCGGCCGCAGTTTACAAACGTATGGACTGTACTAAACTCGCCCCTCTACATGCCGGCCAGTTAAGTTGGCGGGGCGCGGGAGACGCGAGAGAGGGGGCTACTTCGCACTAAACTCACCGAAAAATAGGATCGCGATCTATTCACCGTTTACTTACAACTTAACTCGCTTTTGCCGTTTTAACTAGCCGATGTCGCAAGTTAACTCGCTACTGTACAGTCGAGGTCAAAGATCTTTACAATTGAGTGTTACAAAAATACCTTTACATTTAAATAAGTTTACACACTACATGACAAAAACATACTTACAACGCACATGACGGTTTCATCTTTTCACTTAATGCTCCAAAGTTCTGTTTACCATCTGTCTTCCATAAAAACATTTTCACACATTGTGACATAATAGGTTTACGCTGCATGTTACAAAATAAGTTTTCCTGTCAATGTGCCCTAAATATGTTTACATTTGCAGTGGCACTTCAAACTTTACGCTCAAGCGTACTTTTCTTTACTTACACCTGTTGCTACATAAATATCTTTACAGTGTGACACGAACCTCGGTTCTTATTTCAAATAATGACAATCACCGAAAACAGTACCATACTGTCAAATATTTCTGTCTCTTTCATTTTGGGCGTGACGTCAACGACGACATTTTTTTCTGTATGAGGAAAGTCTTCCAAGAAGAGGCCGACATAGAAAAGTGAAAAATTACGCGTCAAAAAAAATTCCTACCTACTTGTTTTCTAATCGGGATACGTACAGATTATGGCGTTAATTAAACGGGTAATTGAAGCGTATGCGTTATACAATGAGAAATCCTTTATTTTGTTGTATGTTATGTGTAAGAAGGATAAATTGTTGCGCGCCATTATAGGTAATTTCACAAATATTTGTAAACATTTTTAAGGTGGTATGTACGACGACCATGCAAAACGTCTTTGACATTCACGGGTTAATGGCGCGATATTTTAAGAAACTTAAGTAACAAAATCTTTCATAAATTAGATTTCCATTTGCGCGAAATTCCCCCTTTCCTAAGACTTTTTTTTGGCGCATTTTTTTACTTTTGTATGGACCAGATGGCCTCAGTCGGCCAATGCTCCATACAAATATAAAAAATCGCCTCAAAAAAATTGTTCTCTTAGTTTTTTCTGATCAGAACACGATGCCTGTTATGCCGCTTTCGGCCACTTTCGAAACCAGTAGAGAAAACGGAATCATTCGTCTTGTTTGGAAACCAGGTTAACTAAAAATAAATCACAGTCTATTTTAGAAACTCTTACCGAATACGGAATGTTAAATCTGCTTTCGAAACCTCAAAAATATCAATTTTTGATGTAAGGTATAAGAGTAAATGATGTCGTGCCTACATCATATTTCGTCGTTTTATCGTTACGTTAGCGATGTCGACGGAGCCCCGCTCCGCGGGGCTCCTATTTCTCGTCTGTTTGCCCTTCGGAAGCAGATTTAACATTCCGTATTCGGTAGAAGTTTCTAAAACAGACTGTGCTTTATTTTTAGGAAACCTGGTTTCCAAACAAAACGAATGATTCCGTTTTCTCTACTAGTTTCGAAAATTTGGTTTCGAAAGTGGCCGAAAGGGTTATGCCCTTGATCGGTTTCACACCCCATTTTTGGTACATCCTGTATAAAGAACCCGCCAAAAGACAGTCGGACATGGCTAAACTATAAGAGCTAATATAAAAACGACTAATAAATTCCTCTTTTTTTAAGTCGGTTAAAGAGCCGAAATTGATAACAAATATAAGACTCAAATCAAGAAATTAAGGAAGAACTGAATGTGACAATTCAATGTCAATATTCAAATTAAGAACCTTTCAATCAACCTGTAAAGATATTTATGTAGCAATAGGTTTCAAGTGCCTTTGCTAATGTAAACATATTTAGGGCACATTGACAGGAAAACTTATTTTGTAACATGCAATGTAAACCTATTATGTCACAATGTGTGAAAATGTTTTTATGGAAGACAGATGGTAAACAGAACTTTAGAGCATTAAGTGAAAAGATGAAACCGTCATGTGCGTTGTAAGTATGTTTTTGTCAGGTAGTGTGTAAACTTATTTAAATGTAAAGGTATTTTTGTAACACTCAATTGTAAAGATATCTTTGACCTCGACTGTACTTATTGAAATGTAAATCGGGCTTAAATTTAAACGATAATTTAAAAATATATGCTAAAGAACATTGTATTAATATTTTACACTGTAATTTTGTATTTACCGGTGTTTTGCGACTACAATTTCATTCAGTGTGGCCAGTTAACAGTAAGAAAGCGAAAATTGCCGCATTCAAACGGTCCTGCGAAGCGGACTGCAAGATTGTTACTAACCGATGAGATAGGGCGAGACAGCACGTCGATCATGAGGTGGCCGTGACATACTCTCGATTTTTGTGTGCTGCAACGCTATTACGCGACGGCGCGCGAGCTCTCTCAATTTTTCTCGCACTATCCGACTCTCTCTTATTAGGACATGCGAGAGAAATCGAGAGTATGTCGCGGCTGTGTGTTAGACGTGCTGTCTTGCCCTATCTCATCGGTTAGTAACAATATTGCAGTCCGCTTCGCAGGACCGTTTGAATGCGCCAATTTTCGCTTTCCTTCTGTTAACTGGCCACACTGAATGAAATTGTAGTTGCAGTTGTTACGTCTGTACGCTACACCCAATTCTGACTTCGAAATGTTGTACTGACAAATTGGAGTATAATCACGTAATGTGGATGGCCCATGACGCCCATGCACTTCTTTTTATGGGGTCATGTAAAAAAAAAGGGGCCCGACTTATCTTTCCACCCTGTATTGTTTCCAAAACTCTGTTCGCTTCACTTCGCTGAACCTACGGCGCCTTAATATAGTAGAGTACCTAAACTTGATTAGAGGTTATTTCTTTGAACCAAGAAACTTCTTGATTTAATTAATGTTTTGTTTGGTTTCATAACAACCTTATTAAATTTTACCTAATACTCCAATACTTCTAGATCTCACAATAACTGAGTATCAAAATGCCTAAATCCCAAAATGCCTATTTTTCTGCCATCAGAAGTAATCAGTTATGTAAAACACCACGTTCAAAAATATCTACACAATACTTACTCTATTAACACTATCGCGCAAGTCGCGTGTAGATCATTTTGAGCTCCAAGTCTGCGTAGCTAGAGTCTGGCCAGAGAGACGAAAATCTTCAAAAAAAAAAAAGTTTACTAAGTCGTGATGCTATCTATATTAAAGTGGACTTGTTTTACTATGAAGCAGCGCGACTTAAATTCGCGGTTCTTTCGTTACTTTCTGGTTTAAACTATAAATAAGACAATACCATAATGCCACAAATTATGTTTATTATTTATATAATATAGTAGTGTATTGTATGTTATGATTATGAATCAACATAACAACAAAAAGAACGGATTTCGGTCAATTTCCGTCACAGACGATTTATAACCTGGATTAACATTGAACACTAATTATTCCTTTAGGACACTAAGATAATGTTTATACATTAATTCGTTGGCATATTAAGTTAAGTTAAGTTAGTGATTAAGGTTTTAATCTATATTTTATTACAGATGTATGTTTTTTCAAGTGTGGACCTTTTTATGTCTCTGGAAAGTGCTTCTTTGTGTAAATTGCTTGCGACATACATCGCAGTTATATTCTTTTACTCCAGTGTGAATTTTTTTATGCATTTCTAAAGTAGATTTTAGTGCAAAGTTCCTCTTACATATTTCACACCCATAAGGTTTCTCACCAGTATGAGTCCTTATATGTGAATGTAAGTGATGTTTTCGTGAAAATTGCCTTTTACATACTTCACAAGCGTATGCCCTTTCTCCGGTGTGTGTTATTATATGCACCTGAAGGTCATATTTTTCTTTAAACCGCTTGTTACATTCTTCACAGCTATATGGTTTGACACCAGTGTGGATTTTCTTATGTTTATCTAAACTACCCTTTAGGGTGAATCGCTTGTTACATTCTTCGCACTTGTAAGGCTGTGCTCTAGTATGAACACATTTATGTGTATTTAAGCCGCCGTGCACTGCACATTGCTTCCTGCATTCGTCGCAGTCGTATGGTTTGTGTCCGGTGTGAGTTCTTTTATGTACATCCAAAGCACCTTTTTGTCTAAATTTTCTATCACATTCGTTACAACTGTACGGTCTTTCCCCAGTGTGAATTCTTGTATGTACCTTAAAACCATTCTTAAATGCAAATTGCTTGTTACACACTTCACAGGTATATGGTTTTTCTCCAGTGTGAACCCTTCTATGTATTTCTAAGATAGATTTTGAGACACAATGTCTATTACATACATCACAGACGAACCTGTTACTTGTAGCGATGCGTTTACGCTTTAAACCCGAGTTATCCCTATCACAAACTACGCTTGAAGCTTTTAGGTTCTCGTGTGTTCTGATATGCTCCTTTAAAATAGATTTTATCGCAAACCTCATACTGCACATTTCACAGGAGTATGTTTTCTTTTCCGACTGATGTATATGTTTAACGAGCAGATCTTTACGGGAGAATTGTTTAGAGCAGGTTTCGCAGTAATATGTTACATTTAACTTGTCCGTGTGTGTGACGCGATGTATGTGGTTGATTAATTTAGACTTGTCTGTGAACTGTTCCCTGCAAGTATCGCATATATAGGTGTCTCCCTCGTGACGGATTCGGACGGTGCCGGGCGCTGTGAACAATGAAACTGGAATAAATAACAGTTAACAATGGAGTGACCCGGCGTAGAGAGTTTTAAGACATTTGTAACCTTAACCATTAAACCAAAAGTACAGAATAATAATTAAACCATTGTTACAGCCAGTGGCGGCGAATGGGTTAACCACCAAGCCATAACAACATTATAATATTTTATCTACGCACATATCATTACTGCTCTAAAATGCGTTCAGAAACCGTAGGAAATGACCAGCATTACTACAACCGATTTTACTATGAGAACTTTCTTGTTTGTGGTAGTAGGTAAAATTTGTACTGTAATGTCATTACAGTACAGATTTTTGATAAATTTGTATAGTTATGAGTTTAAATTTGGAACAGCTGTCAAAACTCAAGTGGGTCTCTATTCTAGTATCCATAGATATTAAAACAGTTATCGAGACGAAACGTCAATTCAGTACGTTTTTTAATACAAACCGTACAACATTTGATCTCGAGTGATATGAGTATAGGGACTTCATTCGTTTGACTATGATTTAAAAAAAAACCATTCGCCATGACGGATGATCGAATTGCCGCCATTGGTGTTGTCATTTTATTGTTGGTTTTTTGGTGTTACTTACAACTACTTATGATATGTGTGTAGATAAAGTAGTGTATGCAACTGTACATAACTAGGCCTTAAAACACTCGTGTGATGCTATTATGAAACTCGCTCACGCTCGTTTCATAAAACCACACTCGTATTTTAAGGCCTCTCATTATGGATCAGTCGCATAAACTACTATTACAGCAACTATACCCCGTGGGCCTGAGAGTGACGCGAAAACTTTAACCATGGACAAAGATTATTGAGCAAATAATGTTAGAGCAACACAGGTCCGATTATTGTCCCCCATTCATGCGAATATGTCGCCCAAAACTGGTCCACCAAGACACACCACCTACAGCGGAGTTGCGGCGGCCATTTGGCTGGGATTATATTTCATAAATAATGTCATCAAATGTACTTTGAAATAATATAAAAATACTTGCAATATAAGCTACACAGGTCATTTTATAATATTTAAATATTCGAAACATCTTAATGAAAGACCTTTTATTAAATCAATTTTAGTGTTTCCATGTAAATTACCTTGTATCTAATATGCAATGATGAAACGTTGTCGCTGTGTTCTTTATAATGTAATCTACAAGTATATGCCTTGCTCAACAATAGACATTGCGGTTTTTGAGTTGTATCAACGACAATTACTTAAAATAACTATATTTTGTTAATCAAAGCTTACTACGACTGACGTGACATAATAAAACCCTAGCCCTTTGACATAATGCAACGTACAGTTGTACCGTAAATATAAGTTACAACGATGTACCTGCGCAGAAAGCATTTTATGAAAACACTTTAACCAATCATAAGGCAGCGCGTTTGCGCGGGTAAAATCTTCAACGCCCATTGGCCAAAATTTATCGCGCGACACCGGTAGCTCCGGCGCCTGCCATTTTGTCTGGCGCCATGAGCGGGAAAGCACGAGTTCACCTGTCATTGCATATTGTGCCTCACGTGTAGTGCAACAAGGTCTTTATTGAAATGGTCATACGTTCCGATTTCATTCGGTACTTGTCAGCACTCGTCGGCGTGGACGAAGATTGCCGGTGTAACTTATGTTTACGGTACTACCGTATAGACAACTGATAATGAAGGTTTTGGGTCTGATTTCTGTGCAATGAGGTGTAATATATCCTTGTTTATGCATATAATTAAATTTCTGTATAAAATAGCCACAATTTCTCAGTTGAGTTTTGAGCACTGCAATGTATGGGCGGGTTCCAGTGTGCTCCGTAGGGCACAGGAATTCTAGAATAATAGTACCGAAAGGTACAGAAGGTCCACTGCCTAAGACTTAGGCCCTAAGTGATGACGTTAACTGTATTTTTTTGCATTAGGCAATCATAGAGTGAGATAGGGTTGCCAACGTACCACATACCTGAACATCCAAAATGTAACTATTTTAGCTCCTGTGTTTATTTTCGAAATTATCACAAATTTGTAAATATAATATTAGAATGAAATAGCCGGAAAGACAAGATTAAATAAAAAATAATTGAATACAGGATATATTTTAATTTACAAAACAATTCATATTCTGCAATCGAATTACTTCTTTCGTTATGTTAGCAAGATGATGTAAAATTGAAGTTCGTATAACGGTGAGCGATCAGTGACATTATGTTGTTACTGCGTAATACGGAACATATATACAAAACGTCATTAGGAGACACTACACGGGCCGATATCGGCCGGACTGCATGCCGGCCGACGCGTGATTCGGCCCGTGTGGATACGTGTCGGAAGCACGGCTTCCAACCAAATCAAGGTCACTCCATACTAGATTTTTCTGCAGCCAAGCCGATATCTGCCCGTGTAGCGTCACCTATTGTGTGCGACGACTGTGCCACACGAGGTTACCATAGACAAACTTCGTTTCGAGCCTAATTGACAGTGGAGCTATAACTTCGAAAGTCGACGTTCGAGTATTTCCGTCTCTATCGCACTTACATTACTCGAGTGACAGGGATGCATGCATACGAACTTCGACATTCGATTTTCGTGGTAGCGCCGCTGTTGCGGCGGAATTTGTATGCGGCTTTGCACGCCGCAGCGGGACACGGCGGCAGTGTGATCACTGCCTTATGGTTATAGGGCTCACCTGATAAGTCCACATCTTTTGTCACTATGTCACCTTCATCAGGCATCTCCAATTTAACCAGAGGATCTTCATCTGAAACCAAAATGACTTTATTGAGAGCATGGATTGACTTCGGTTGCGGTTACATCGGTATGAAACCGATCCCTGTCAAAAACATAAATGTGAAAGGCTGCCAAGTTCGATACTACGGGAATGCTTCGCCTATAAAAGAATAAAATACACTAAAATACCTAAAATTATAATAGTCAGAGAAACGCACACCGGGTTTTTTAGCAGTTTCCTGATAACATTTATTATTTAAAGTACTTTTTAATGATGTAACTTGGCAAGTTTTAATAGAAAATTAAATACTTGACACATAGCAGTCCAAAGGTTGCGTTGAAAAGGTGTGTGGTGTGTAAAAACTTGCCAAGTAACATCATTAAAAAGTACTGAAAATAATAAATGTTATCGGGAAACTGCTAAAAAAACCGGTGTGCGTTTCTCTGACTATTATAATTTTAGGTATTTCTATGTAACGTGATACTTATTCAAAATGTACCTTAAAAACTGCTGGAAATCAAGTATGCATTCCTATAACTATTTATGATTTGAGGTATTTTTATGGAACTTGGTACTTATTCAGATCTCACTTCTTTTATAGGCGAAGCATTCCCGTAGTATCGAACTTGGCAGCCTTTCACATTTATGTTTTTGACAGGGATTTCATTTATTTTTGTTAGGTGTAGGTTCTTTATTTTTTTTTATCACTTTTGCTTTAGGAAATGTCTCGTTCCACTTAGGTATGTACTTTATACTATACCCTTTATACTAAGCGTCTAATTATTTTTTCTACGCTTGCGTGGCACTGTCTGGATCCTTTTATTGGAAATGGTACAGTTTTATTGTTCTTGTCTTTAAGACAAACATGTATTGTCTTAAATTGGTATGTATCTAAATTTAAATAAGTCTTATCTCATTTCCACTCCATACCTACTTATAGTAGAACAAAATTACATATTCGTTGTTTTCGAAACTGACTCACACTTGGCCGTTTTCAGATTTTTACTTTATTTCGACCTAAAGACAAACCTTGGAGCAAAATTTCAGGTCGGTACGACCATTGGAAGATAGACCCATTTAGTTCATTATGACTTCATAGTAGAACAAAGTTACACGTTCGCTATTTTTAAAACTGACTCACACTTGGCCGTTTTCAGATTTTTTCCTTTACTTTGACCTTAAGACCTATCTCCATACCAAATTTCAAGTCAGTACGACCATTGGAAGTGGTCTAGGTTTTTGATGAGTGAGTCAGTGAGTGTATAGTAAAAATAGCGATTTTCTGACGTCAATATCTCAAGAACTGCTATAGGTAGAATAATGAAATTTTGTATTCTAGACAATTAAGGGGATGTCAACAGACACTCGAAATTTCATATGCGTAGATAAAATATGTTTTGAGTTATAGGGTGGTCGAAATTGGCCCGAAATGGTTCGTGTAATATAACCCACGGCCGGTGTGTCGCTTTTTTTTGCTCGAACTTGGCGGACACACTGCCGTGTGTCTAGATAAAGGTTAGCCGCGACGCCCTATTATAACGGTACAGTAACCGTTTAAGAATACCAATTCAGGCATTTTTTATTGTACTGGAACCTTTATAATACCGGTTCCAAATCGATGATAAAATGTTGTTCTTAAGCGGGTTGAATCGCCCGCCGCGCTGAAGTCCAAATATCGGTTTACTTTTATGGAAGCGGTTACGGTACCGGAAAAAATAACGCTAACCGTTATTTTTCCCTAGCGAAATATAAAGGTTCTGCTACCGAAATGGCCCGGAGAAAACCGATACGTCATACCGTTTAATATAGGTAAATATATCTTTCGGTTGTACAGTTTAAAAACTACATAATTTACATCGCTCATATACACTACCCAAAAGAAAATAGGGGCCACAAGTATAGTGATGTGAAACATCATTCATTTGCCACATATTCATTATGATTATTATTATTTTGACATTGTTTTATATTGTGTTGTGAAATTTTGACTTTTTGTAATTAAAATCAGAATTAAAAACAAACATACGATGAATGATAACCTAAAAAAAATAAAAAACGAATAAAACTAAAACTAAAGGTAATAAAATTGCCCCAGGTCGCTGCCAGGCGGTAGTGTGCCCAGCAGGCTGGCAGCATTGCCGCGTTGAATGGCAATGCTGATCCTCTGGGCGAGGTAAAGCCAGCCTTCTGGTCACGTGAAGCCTCGACCAAGCGCTTGCACAATCCATTGTAGATCCGGTGCGCGCTTGGTCCCCACGGACCGAGGGTCTCTACGCCGAACGGCTCAAACATGAAGCCACTATCGATGGCTCCATACTTGCGCCGTTTGAGACCCTTGCTGAGTCAGCAGCGGAACCAGCCCCACACGAAGTCCCCTTTTTGTAATTGATTACTTATGCACCTATGTAATGAAACTGAAGACATTTGCATGCCTGCATGTGGGCTGAATACACTGTGCTGTGAGATCTTATTGACATCTGTATTAGATACCTACTGTATTCTGGCAAATAAATGATATTGATCGAATTAGTTTATGTCCAATAATTAGCAATGAAATAGAGAGATGTAAGCAGCACTTATTCTTTCCTAGCACTCTAACTAAACTATAAGGCGGCCGTCACACTGCCGCCGAATCTCGCTGCGTGAGGAGCGACGGTTCGCAACTTTGTGTGCCTCCTCAGTTTGTATATAAATTCCGCGCAGTACTTAACGGTGCAGTGTTAAGTACCGCGCGGAATTTGTCCATCAGGCACGCGGCGGCACTTTAATGATCGCCTAAACCAACTCTACTTACGCAACATTTCTTCAGTCTCATCTTCAATAGTCTCAGACTTCTTTATGGTCACTAAATCTGAAACAAAAACGCAGTTGATAACGTTTCGTCACATATAATATTCTGGGATTCTTAATGCCCGAACAGACGGATTAAAGAGCAAGTTCTTGAGCTACAAAAGAGCAATATGCATATAAAATCGTAATAAAAATCGTTTTTCATCCACATGGCAACACAAGATACTGTATACATGTGTATTGACTCTCTCATGTGAGTTACAATGTAATCTGTGGTAAGTTAGCCCTTTCACCGCCACAGATAAAAATGCGAGGTGGCACCCCCAGGCCACGCAAGTTTTAAGTCTGTTTTTTGGGGTATACAGATTATGTGATTTTACCCCACTTTGTCAGTACAACATGTCGAAGTCATAATTGGGTGTAACAATCCGCAGACGATAGCAATTAGTCAGCTTCTGATAAATTGGGGCTGACAAATCATAACATGTATACACCTCATTTGACTTCGTATAACGTCGGTGACTGGGTTCCAACAGTGAACTTGAGTTCAAGTCAGAGGCGGCGAACGGGTTAAAGGGTACTTACGAAACACGTCGAACTTTGCTTCCTCTTCATTGTCAGTTGTTTCTGACTTGACTGCTGGTTCATCTAAAAAAGTTACAGAAAATAAATTAGTTTTGTAACTTTAATCCTCCTACATACATGGTTGAGATTATTTCACGTGGCTGACTTTTTATAAAACTGGCATTGCAAATGCAATATTTTACGTCGAACGGTAAGGTGGCTTTTTGAGTGACTACTTTGAAGCAATTCGGCTAACTCAAAACATCTCAAGTATACATATCACGCATATCTGCCCCGGACTGCATCCGCGTGGCTCTCTGTTGTATCATACATTCATACAATAGTATTTTATGCAATCGTTATACTATAATGTATGCTTATTCAATCGAGTACCACGTTTAGGCTACGAAGCTTGCTGAGTGGCCTAATTAAGGTAAGACGAGACTTAAAAAGCTAATTATATAACTATTGTATACAATATTTTTTCTGTGAGTTAACTGAACTAATTAAACAAACTTGGTATCTATTGAAAATCTAAGCCGAGCTTCGCGCAGCCAACTGCATTTTCTTTTTGGTCTTTGATTTCTTTTCTTGTCTACTATTTTTTTTAATGAAAAATGATTTATTGGTAATCAGATAAGGTTGAAACATGATCGGTTGGAATCTCCTTTAAAGTAATAAAATACTTGTGTCAGGAGACACCCTCTTCCATCCGCAAAAATTGGTCAAATTCATTATAGTTCAGTAATCGCGCCTCGTCATTGGTCGAATTTATTCTAGTTGTCTAAACAGTAACAAGAGCTTAGCTATTAAATGAGAAGAGAAGAGTATTTGAAGTTAATTATACAACTCAAGACAAGCAACCTTTAATATGCAGTGCTCCCTGCAGCCGCGCCTGCAGCTCCGCCTAGCTGCGCTGCACTTGCAGCTTGAAGTCGCTCGCGTCCCGCAGCCGGCGCACGCACACCTCGCAGATACCACACTCACCATCACTGTCTAGTGTCAGCTGCATGTGTAGAAATGAATTAAACTTCGGTCTAATAAAAAAACACTAATTGAGGTAAAATATTGAAGTCGTCAAAGTGTTTCAAACATTTTGACTTGTACGGTTTCTGGTTTAATTCTCAATAAACGGGAATCATTATTCATGTATTCGACGCTTTTGTTATTTATAATAGGGTGGTTTGGGCCTGGCGCACACGGGCAGGATTCCATATAGACCGTGGGCGCACTCCCAATACACCTACGAAACTTGACAACATGATAAAATGCATGGTCCAGAAAGTTGTGCTGAGAAATTGAAAAATAAAAAAGTTTGAAAATCCTTCACTTCCGGTCAAAATTTGTATGGGGAGGTATATTTACGTCATATGATAACAGTACGAGACATGTGGCATCATTTAGCCCTTTAATTATAGAGAGAGAAAACCTAAGTCTAAGAGTCCTGAAATGGCCGGAAGTACTTGGCAGACGGCGACAAAGTTGCCAACTTAGGTTTTCTCTCTCCAAATCATCATCCTTCTAGTGTTTTTTCCCAGTAGTGCTCAAAAGAGCCCGGGGTCTGTTTTGGCACCTAATCGCAAAATTTTACGTAGGCACTAGTTTTACAATGCACTCCATACCAACATACAACCCCCATTTCACCCCCTTAGGCCATGCCATCTAGGATAAAAAAATTATACTTCTTCCTTCTCCGGGTTCATAATATCTCCATATCAAGTTTCATCGAAATCAGCAGTTTAAGCATGAACAGGTAACATACAGGCAGACAGCGTTAACTTTTGCATTTATAATATGGATTAAACACTACTGCAAACATGTCAGCGATAAGAAAACTTCCTTCGCCAAACGAAAAAGTTAAGCAATAAACCAATAAAGATACCTAGTATTCTACAAATAAGTATATTCTATTTGAGATAATAAAAATAAATAAAAAAATGTTTTCAGTATTCTTTATCCTATTTGCTGCCATGGACTCAAGTCCTGTCAGCAAATGGGATCAGGACAGCAGTCCAAGTCAGTATATTCTATTTTAGATAATAAAAATGAAGAAAAACATGTTTTCAGTATTCTTTATCCCATTTGCTGCCATGGACTTGAATTCAAGTCTCACCATTGTCACCCACATGCCACTGACCTATGAAGTCCAAAAACAGTACTATAATAGAATGAGCCACCTGACTCACAATTGCAAATCTGGAAACAAATTATCGAGAAAAAATATGTATCCATTTAATGTTATCCTCTCATGTACCGAAAACCTAGTCCGCTGATATAGGAGCGATGGGGCATAATATTTATATGAGTAACTTGTAAGCACTCGACTGTTCAATAATGACGTAAAATTTACTTGTAAATCGAAGCATTCTTTGAGCATGTCCGAATAAATCTCCGTTGCGCCGTGATGTGCGTACGGCGTCTTCAGATCCTTCTCCGGAGCGCGCCGCAGGCAGCAGCGGCACGAGTGCACCGCGTCCATTAAGTGTAAGCGATCTTATAACGTAAAATTATTCAATCTCTGTGTCTTTATAATGAATATTTTATTCTATATCAAAGAATATAATACTCTGTTCTATATTGACTATTATTATTTATTAGAGAAATGGCAGCCTCTAGGGCCTTTGCCAAAAACAGTGTATAGAAATCAAAAATAAATAAAACATTTCACATGCATGATGTACGGTGTAAGGCCTTCACGATGCACTGAGTGATAAGGCCTGTATTCACTTTGATTAGTGCGAGTGCGAGTGATTAGTGCAGGTGCTGAGTGACGATGTGTGGACAGCGACTGATTAGTGCAAGTGATTAGTTGGCTGTGCAGTAAAGTGAATAGAAGCGTGTTCTATTTTTTTGCGAGTGGACTGCGAGTAGCCACGTCCCGCGCGCCCTCCCTTCCCCCTCACTCGCAGCGTGCCTGCCACTAAACACCTGCACTGCACTCGCAGTGAATTGGACACTACTCGCACTACACACGTACACTCCTACTAATCACTTGCACTCGCAGTGAATTGGACACTACTCGCACTACACACGTACACTCCTACTAATCACCTGCACTCGCAGTGAATTGGACACTACTCGCACTACACACGTACACTCCTACTAATCACCTGCACTCGCAGTGAATTGGACACTACTCGCACTACACACGTACACTCCTACTAATCACCTGCACTCGCAGTGAATTGGACACTACTCGCACTACACACGTACACTCCTACTAATCACCTGCACTCGCAGTGAATTGGACACTACTCGCACTACACACGTACACTCCTACTAATCACCTGCACTCGCAGTGAATTGGACACTACTCGCACTACACACCTGCACTCGCACTAATCACTCGCACTCGCACTAATCAAAGTGAAACCAGGCCTTTAGCTGGAGCAGTACAAAGTATAATGGCGGCCGCGACCACGAACCGCTGAATGATGCTCAAGAATTGGTTATTCGCATTTCCAGGAAAATTCTTCATAAACTGTAGCCGTCATGTTTGCCATTTATTGCATAATACGCTATCAAAACTATACATTAAACAGCAGAATGCAGAAAATGAAAAAAAATGTCTGGAGCACGATCCGCCATGTTCCAAGGATCATTCAAAAGTCCCTATATTGACTATAATGTATAGTATAATATTAATGTCTTGGCTTAGCTGTCAATTTGACATTGACATGTGCGTTTCGTTTCGTTCACAGGTTTAGTTGAATTCAGTTCCGATACCTTGTAAAGGCCATACACCTAGAAGTTTGTCACAACAACC
Organism: Epinotia demarniana; assembly: GCA_945867215.1. Classification (NCBI taxonomy): domain Eukaryota; kingdom Metazoa; phylum Arthropoda; class Insecta; order Lepidoptera; family Tortricidae; genus Epinotia; species Epinotia demarniana. The sequence continues at coordinate 5,763,788 of OX244283.1, forward strand.
CAGTATATAATGCTGCGTTTATACGCTTGTGGTGGCTTGGCAAACCTCCGCAAGCTCCAAACCTCCACAAACCTTCACAAACGCTTGGATGACATTTACACGCTTGCGGTGGCTTGACAAGCGTCGACAAGTCCTTATGCTGCGTTTTGGATGGCATTTAATATGAATGAATGAATCTTATGTTTATTAATAATTGTAGAATGTAAAATGACTATTAATGTAATTTGTAACCTAAATTAATTTTATTATTATAATTAATGCAGCCAGTATTTATTTTCAAGCATTTTTCAAATTGATAAGTCTCCAGAAAAGCCAAAGTTTCTTCGTTTGACCATATAATAGCACTCATGGCGAAATCGGCGAGATACGACCAACAATAACACACTCTAATCTATGCGACCAACCGCCGCGAGCTCGTGAGCTACACTAAACACGGGCCAACGTGTAAATACGTCGCAAGCGCTTGCCCAAACTTCCTTTGATCTGTGTTCAAAAACCGACACCAGTCCGGATCGGGCCAAACTCTCGCAAGCTCTCGCAAGCCAAGCCAAACACCTCCGTTTACACGCTTGTTGCTTGTGAAGGTTGGCCATGGCTTGCCAAGCCACCACAAGCGTATAAACGCAGCATAATAATTTCCTCTATGGAACAACCTACAAACGCAGCTAAAAGAAAAAGCAAACATACAATTCTTCAACTGTTGCGACAACTTGATAGGTGTATAACAGTTATTAACCCATTCACCGCCACTGGCTTGAACTCACTGCCAGACTTCATGCGAAGTCCAAAAACAATCGATTTAAACTGGCGTGTGGAGTGGTGTTGACGCCTTGTATTTTTTTCTTAGGCGGCGAATGGAGCTGGCGCGGCCTGCGGTTGCGGTGGCAGTCACTAGTACACTGGCCGCGGGTAAAATAAAGACGTGTAACGAACCATTTGACAACTTTGGCTGCTACTAACTGTATGATGCTGACTGTATCAATAGCAGATAGGTACTATCAATGAAAATCCCACAATTTCAGACATTACATTTATTAGGCAAAAAAACATACAGCATATTTATCATTGTATAATCCAAAATATTATTTTCTAAAACACGCCATGAATTATTGCCGTTTTGTGATCTTTGTGCATGTGTGTTGTGGTGTTGTGGGGGCTGTTCGCAGAGCCATGCGATTATGAGAAATAAAATTTCATCCATTATGGCACAAGTGAGAAAAAGTACTAACAGCATCCTGAAAATTCAGGTCAAATCTACTATACACGGTGTTTTTTTTATTCGTCTTAAAACCTGTGGGTTTTTTATGCATTATTATTGTTTTTTTGCATTAATATTAATTTTAATCATTCAGCTGAGTGACCGCAGTGACCGCTAGCCGCCATCTTATGTAGATAGGTACGAACTCTAACCCGGTGAATGAAGTTCACACCGCGCGCCATATTTTTTTTTAAACTTAATTACTTTTTCTTAGTAAAAACTTAACCAATTTTTTTTTTCACGAATGATTAGGACGTTTTGGATACTTTAAGTGGGCTTCGGCTCTAAGACAGTTAAAAAAACACGTTGTATATTAAGTAAGTGTAAGTCTTTAGTGACTAGCTTAGGACTAGGATGTCTAAACTAGGCACGGAATGGTATCCTAGATAAAGAAAAAGGAAGTGAGGCAGACCATTGTGCAGATGGGAAGATGACATGAAGGCAGTTGCAGAACTGACTTGCAGACACACTGCAACCGATAGAAACGAATGGAAGATTTTGGGGGAGGCCATGGCGAGAGGCAAATCGACCACACCACTGATGTCAGTATATAATTTTAAGTTCGTATTCAACTCTGTAAGGCGGATGTCACACTGCGCCACATAGAAATTTCGCCGGACGGAGTGTGCGGTGCAGTGTGTCGTATCATACGGAATTTATATACAAACTGAGGTACTTGCATACAGAGCTCCACGCCTCCGTCCGGAGATGCAGCGCAGTGTGACATCCGCCTAACGGTTGAGAATAAAAGGCCATTTTATTTTTTGTATCGCCTTTTTGGGCACAAGTATATTTGTATGGTTTTTCTCCAGTGTGTTTACGTTCATGGATAATTCAATGACCTTTTTGGGCAGTAGCATAACCACAATGGCCACATTTGAATGGTTTTTCACCAGTATGTATCCGTACATGTCTTTTAAAGTACTTTTTTTGACACTACTATAACTGCATTGGCCACATTTGTAGGGCTTTTCTCCAGTATGTGTCCTAATATGGATTATTAAATTACTGTTTGTGGCACTAACATAACCACAATGATGATCACATTTTTGTAAGAACTGTTGCGAGTATGTTTACTTAAAGATTTTGTAACAATGCTTTGCCACTGGCTGTGTAATCACAGTGATCACAGCTAAATGGTTTCTTGTCAATGTGCTTTCATGACTTACTAAAGAGGGCTCCCTTGTAGTTGTGTAACTACCCTACCTACTACTACCCCCACATTGTATGTCTCAGGTCTTTCTCTTAGCTCCGTCTGTTTGATTTGCCCTGCAATGTTGATGTATTAATTAAGTCAAGTGCACAAACACAGCAAACACTGCACAGGGTAAATCACTAATAACAGGCCACCTTTCAATAACTGGCCACCTCATACTAATAACTACAACTTAGAAAAGTTAAAAAACCCCCGTCATTTGCATTTCGAAGTCCAATATCTCAAAAACGGCTGAACAGATTTTGATGAAACATGGCTTAAAACACTCGGGATAAAATTATCTATATAAACCGCATTCAAATCGGTCCATCCGTTTGGGAGCTACGATACCACAGACAGACACGTTAAACTTATAACACGCCTCTTTTTTCGTTGGGGGTTAAAAATGAACTACATTCACATATGATAGAATTTATTTTTATAATATATTTTTTACGTTATACCATTGTATTCTGTTTGTAGCGGAAAAGAGTTCATTATTAGTATGAGGTGGCCAGTTATTGGCGATTTACCCTACTAAGAAACGAAGTTGTACAGAACATTCATTTATAGGTACTCCGTAGGTCTTTTCCGCTCATGGGACTTTGGTGTCCTAGCCGTGCGTGGAGCCAGCTGCCTACCTACACAAAGTACCAACAGGGCCAACACGTAGAGGTACACAACAATTAAGAGGCTGACAAGACATAATTTTGTTGAAATTGATGTTATTCAAGCAGTTTTTTAAGAAAAAAAATTTGTTCTAGCTCACCAAAAAAAATATGTTAATACAGGGGGTCCGGTGGCAGAATTAGGATTTAAAATTTAAATATTAAAAAAACGACAGAAGATATAAATTTATTTCAATATTATTACAAAGAAGAGAAGTGCGGGTTTTATTTCTTAAAGATTATTTCGTCTAAATGTTGACCGTGACGTCGGACACACTCTTGGAATCTGACCTCAGTATTCCGCGCCACTTGATGGAGAAGTGACGACGGGATGCCATTAACTTCGCGAACGATATTTTCTTTTAGTGCTGAGATGGTCGCTGGGTTTGTTTCATAGACTTTACTTTTGAGGTACCCCCACAGAAAAAAGTCCATGGGGCTGAGGTCCGGCGACCTGGGTGGCCAGAGGATGTCACTGAAACGGCTAATAAAACTCAAGCTCAGTGCAACCCCAGAAAGTAGCCCATCACCGATTCCGAAGTAACCGCTGACATCAAACTGGCAAAGCTTGCGGGCAGAACAATATTTTTCCGTAGTATATGCGGCCCCCGAGTACAGCAACGGTATTCTACACGAGCATGTTCAACTCGAGAAGAATCCCTAATCAGCTAAATCATGCCAAAATAACAGGAATATTAAAACCGGCAAAACCAGCTGATAGCCACCTGAAAGCTACCGGCCAACTGACAACGTGACAACGTGACTTACAAACTTTTCGAGCGAGTGATTTACCATCGCGTCGCGCCTGCAATTGTAGCGCATATTCTGCAAGAGCAGGCAGAATATCGTCCAGGGCTTAGCTGTAACGATCAAGTCTAGGCGCTAACTACACGTATAGAGAAGGGCTTCGATGAAAACCTCAAGTCTTCTGCCGCCTTTGTAGACCTCTATGTGCCTACGACACCGTCTGGCGCTAAGGCCTGCTGTCCAAGCTAATAAAAGCTAACCCATGCATCAAGATCAACAGATTAGGCATGATGACACATTTTGATAAACTGTTCTAAGATAATGTTTAGATACATTTATTATGTACAACGAATAAGATTTTTCAAGAGAATATAACAGTTAAGTAGGAAAAAAATGCATTTGTTTTTAAATTTCAAATTGGCGCTAAAACGCTTGTCAGTGTCATGGCGTCCCGAGTGACGTCACGTTTTGTATAAACAGAACGCAGACCTTTGAAGTTTGCTACCTAGATCGCTCAATTGCTCATTGAATGTACATAAATTCAAAAGTTTACAAGTCTTGCGCGGCCGTGCGAGCGAGAAAGCGGGACAATGACGTATGAAGATCTGACAGATAGCATGGTTCTATCCCTGTCTTACTATTCGTTCAGTACCTACGTAAGTTTTCTCTGTAATCTGTGGTAATGGCCGTTATGGGTATTTGTTTATACAAACGTGACGTCATGCGCTCTGATTGGTGTTTAACATATCATGGCGGGCGTCCGTATTTTTCAGTTTAATTTTATCAAACAAAATAATGATCTAATAATAATAATAATAATCTCTTACTTAATAAAAAAATATGAGCATTTTTCGAATTCTATGATTAAAATTTCACTAAGAAAATACCATATTTTAGTGATTTTCAATTACTGTTATCATGCCTATTGTGGAAGAAGCTCAGACATGCTCAGACCAACAGGCCTTTCCACGGAATATCAAACCATTGGAAGTGGTGAGTGGGCGTACCCGTGTCGCCGAACATGAGCACAAATAAGTTCACTTCTTGCACAGATTATTGTCACTCACCTAGCAACCGCACGCGGCGAATGACATGGGTCAAAATATGTAATATATACGTTTATTATAGGAAAATGCTTAATTGCGCTGTTAGAAGTTGCTCAAATAACAGCAGCAGCATAATAAAAAATGTGTCTCTTGAAGGAATTTTCTATCGTCGGTACAGATTATTTTAGAATATTATAAAATATAAATAATAAAAATTTTAGTATCTCAGACCCAATTGGCGCCAGTAGTCAAGGGAATGTCAGTTCTATTTCGCTAATATTAAATTCACAATCCTGCGTATATTTTCGCTATTCTAAACGTTAAGCTTGGTTTAGACGAAGCCAGTGCTGGCTGACTGGCTTGAAAACTGACCAGCACTCTATTCCTGCCAGTGCTTTACATAAAATAACAAGCCAGCACTGGCTTCGTCTAAACCTGGCTTTAAGTTAGGGAACGTTCCGAGGTACTTATGCTACTCAAAGTGCTGTATGATCGATTAATTGAAAACTCAACATTTAATAGTTTTACACTTTTATACAAATACAAAGTATTTTATTTGTAAAACATAGGTATGTACATCGGTGGTTCAGTTTATGGATTGTATCTCTATGTCATGCCTGTTAAGGCATACAAATAGCCACAAAATAGCATGCAGTACGCATACTTAAACAATAAACAGAAAATCGTTAATTATGCTATCATTCGCTTATGTTATGTTAGGTTATTTAAATGAACCTAACATAACATAAGCGAATGATATTCTTGTGTGGAATACTTTGGCAGCTAGAAATTAAAACAATGTTTTTTTTTTATACACGGCCACACAGCTTAATGAAAAGCTCCTACAGGAACGGGATGAGAGTGAAGAGGAGGTCTTGCGGGTCGTCAGGATGAACACAACTCTCAAAACTGAGCTCGCTAAGCAAGATCTTGTGTGCAAGGACCTGATGGCTGAGCGGGATGAACTTCAACTCTCCGTGGACCGGTTTCAGCAGTGCCAGGATATACACGAACAGGCATTACAACATATCCGGGACCTGGAGCAGCAGCTGGGGGAAATTGAGGCAAAACAGACAGACAATTGCAAGTATTGTTCCGGGCTGGCTGATAACAATTTAAGTATATTTGCTGAATTAAATAGTTGTTGTGAGATAGACATAATGCACGATAGTATTATAAGTCCCCCTTTAGTTGAAACTATTGATCTGACCAATTCTGTTTGTATAGGGAGTAGAATTGATCAAAATATTATGATAAGAGGATCAAAGAAAGTAAAAAAATATTTGAGATTAAGTAGATTCATTAAGAAATCTAAGATTTTATTGAAACGCCACAAATCATGTTTCAAAGCAGTTTCATCTAGATATAATTATGCAGAATTGAATGAGCAGCTCTTAAACTGTCAAAGAGAACTAGACCGGGCAGTTATAGAATTAAGTAATCGCTCCAAAGAACTTACATCATTAGAAAAAAAGCTGGAGGACATTAGCGGCAAGCATGAACACTCAAATAAAGCCTTACATGAGTACATACGCTTTATGAATTGTGTTCTAGAACCGGGGAGCGGCATACCAGTGCACTTCGAGTCTCCTCGGGCACCGGGCCGTCCTTCCGGGTCATACCACGCCACCGCACCTGTCACCCCCGGGTCTGCACCGCGTGCGGCGCGATGGCCGCCGCTGTCGGGCCGAACCGAGCCCACACCGCCGCCACCGCAGAGCCACGCCGAGCTGGAGCCGCCGACGACGAGCGACGCCGACCTGGAGCCGCCGTCGACGAGCCACGCCGAGCTGGAGCCGCCGACGACGAGCCACGCTGAGCTGGAGCCGCCGACGACGAGCCACACCGAACCGAAGACGCCAGCGACGAGCCATGAGGAGCAAGGGCCGCCCACGTCGAGCCCCACCGCACCGCCCTCTCCCCCCGCGGCCGCCCGGCCGCGCCGCACCGTGCTGTACACGGACCAGGTGGGCGCCGGCCTCGGTGCGCTGCTGGCGGGCCACTTGGCGCAGAAGGTGACCAACAACTGTCTTCCAGGGGCCTCGGTCGATCGTTTGGCATCATGTATTGCCGCTGACGACTTCGATTGCCTCTCTACATTGGTAGTGTTCATCGGAGATACCTTAGGATGCACCGAGCGGGACGTCACCAAACTATGCGAGACTTTAATTGAAATTGACCAACTAGGAGTAAGCAAAATTATTTTTTGCGCACTGCCCTTTTCAGGGACCATGTCGGAAAAGCAATGTAAAAAAGTAGATTATTTCAATTCCATATTCTTTAGACTATCCATTTACAGCCGTACGATTTCGTATTTTGACACGAATAAATTTATAAAACATTTCGTCCTGACTCGTAAACGTACCTATCTACCGAGGAGGTACTTGCGCGATTGTGCTAAGCTGTTAGCATACAATATTGTAGACTCCGTCGTGATTAGCACGATGACTGATAGTTGTAAGGCGGACCCCGTGTTACGTTTTAGTAGCGTGGGATCTGGAAGGGAGCCGGAGCCGGCGGGTAATTTAAACTGACCACTCCGACAACGCGTGCTTGTGCTTCCACCGGCTCCCAACCCCTTGATAGCTGTAACACTAGTATTCATAAAGACAGTAATGTTATTAATATGGTACACCAAAATATACAGGGATTCCCTAGTAAGGAACTTGAAATTGACTTGTTTATACAATGCTAAGATATCCATATTCTTTGTATAACCGAGCACTGGCTTAAGGGTCATGAATTAATGTTTAATTTTAGCAATCATAGCATAGTAAGTTCATTTTCTAGAAAGTCATGTAGGCGTGGAGGTTCGTTGATAATGGTAAAACACAATTTGAAAAGTAAAGAACGTAAAGATATTGTTGACAAATCCATCGAGCGCCAAATAGAACTATCTTGTGTTGAGTTGGATCAATTCATAATTGTATGCGTATACAGACCCCCATCAGCGGATTACAGACTATTCGAGTCAGTTATGGATGAAGTGCTCAGTAGTATTTTCTTAAGTACTAAATGTGTTATTGTGTGTGGTGATTTCAATGTTAACTTACTCGAGAAATCGCCCCTGAGTGTGAGTTTAGTGAATACTTTTAAATCGTTCAACTTAGTGAACCTGTTTTGTGAACCTACTCGAATTACAGCAACCAGTGCAACATGTATAGATAACGTTTTCAGTAATGAGGATGCAATTAATAAATGTATTATAAACAAATTAAGTTCTGACCACTGCGGACAACAAGTCTCCTTCAGCGGGAAAACGGACGAAGTTTCACGAGACACCATGTGCAGACCTATTTCCGAAAAGAGATTAGATTTATTCAATCGTAATATTGTGAAACGATTACGTTATCTTCCATTTACACAGGAAAGTCCTAACCGTTTGTGTGATCATTTGTTTAACTGTATCAAAATGGAATTTGATGCCTGTTTTAATTTAAGGAAAATTCAAAGCAAGGTCAAGACTAAATTTAGCGACTGGGCTACCCCGGATATTCACGAGAAAAGACGCCGTCTCTACGACTTGTACGATTCGAGAACTATTGATAAGAGGCCGGAATTTCTAGAGTATGTTAAGAACTACTCGAAATCTTTTAAGTTAATGTGTGTCGCCGCTAAAGCCGATTACTTGTCAAGAAAGATTCAGAACTCCAAGGATAAGGTTAAAACTGTATGGCAAGTTATCAACACTGAAACTGGGAAACGCAAGATAAGAGATCCGCACTACAGCCTACGAATTGATGATACTTTAGTAAGTTCTGACCACGAAGTAGCGGATCATTTTGAGCGGTTCTTTTCTAACGTACCCGTTGAGACCACGAAGTCTTTAAACTCATCACCAGATGTCGCTGAATCGTTATTGAAAGCAAATGTAACGGAATGTACAGAAATCTTTAGATTCAGTCACGTGACCCCACTTATTCTTATAAAAGCGTTTAAATTGTTGAACTTAAAGAAAACTGAAGATCTTTGGGGCCTTTCAGTCAAAGTATTACATTCCATTGTAGAATCAATTGCACCTTTCTTAGCTAATATTTTCAATAAATGTATTGATACTGGAGTATTTCCTGACCTCATGAAACACAGTAAAATTATCCCGTTGTTTAATCAGGAACGAAAACTGACCCTACCAACTTCAGGCCAATATCAATACTACCGGCACTAAGCAAAGTTTTTGAGAAGCTTATTCTCCATCAGCTTATGTCCCACTTTAGTTGCAATAAACTGCTCAATACCAACCAGTTCGGATTCACTAAGGGTCGCTCTACTACTGATGCCGGTGTGGTACTAATTAAACATATTTTTGATGCCTGGGAAGAGGCTCAAGATGCTATTGGAGTGTTCTGTGATTTATCAAAGGCATTTGATTGCGTTGATCACGAGAACTTAATCAGAAAGTTGAAACATTATGGAATTAAAAACGGTGCTCTTGATCTTGTGACATCGTATCTCTCGGAGAGAACACAACGAGTAGTCATCAATGGGACCCAATCAGCAGGGACAACTGTTGCTCTTGGTGTTCCCCAAGGCTCGATTCTGGGTCCGTTTCTGTTTCTGATTTACATCAATGACCTACCAAATATGTTGCAAGATAAACATGATATAGTGTTATTCGCAGACGACACGTCGCTTATCTTCAAGGTAGACAGGAAAGAGGAAAACTTCGATGATATTAATGATGCACTCAACACTGTTGTGAAATGGTTTACAGCAAATAATTTACTGCTAAATTCCAAGAAAACAAAGTGTATCAGATTCACTTTACCTAATGTCAAGCAGGTAAACAATACCAAGATCAAATTAAAGGGTGATGAACTGGAAATTGAAGATAGAACAGTGTTTTTAGGTATCACCTTGGACTCAAAACTACAATGGCAGGCACATATCACCGCCCTAGCCGGAAAACTTAGTTCGGCAGCCTATGCAGTAAGACGCATAAGACAGTTAACAAACGTTGAGACCGCCAGGCTGGTGTACTACAGTTACTTCCACAGTGTTATGTCCTACGGAATCCTGTTGTGGGGGAAAGCAGCTGATATCCAGACCATATTCGTGCTACAGAAACGCGCTGTACGTTCCATATACGAACTAAAAGCTCGAGAATCTCTCAGGTACAAATTTAAGGAGGCAAACATTCTTACTGTAGCATGCCAATACATTCTTGAGAATATCATGTATGTGCAAAAAAACCTTCACGAGTTCAAACTCAACAGCGATATCCACGACTACAACACCAGAAGTAAAAACAAGATCGCAGTGAAGGCCAGTCGTCTCCGCAAGGTTAGCACGTCGTTCGTGGGGAACTGCATACGTTTTCATAATAAAATACCCACCGAAATTGTTAATTTACCGTTCAGTCAATTTAAGTCTCATGTTAAAAGTAATTTGCTAAGCAAGGCGTATTATACTGTCAACGATTTCTTAAACGACAAAAATGCCTTTAAGCCAGTAGTAGGCTAATTCTATTAGGAATATACCTAAATACACATTATAAGTATCTACCTGAAATAATTGTTCCATTTTATGTAAGAAGAGAGCACGTAATGCTGTTTCTCGCCGAGCAAGTCGCTTATTAATCTTTGCTTTTTAACATTGTCCGGTGGCTTGAATATGTCATGCTCGCTTAAAGGGCTTTGCTTACGGTGGCGTCGTTGATCGGGTCGCCACCTTCCCTAACATATGGTTGAGGGAGGCGATGGCTGAGATATGCGTCATACTCGTGATCGGGTGCTGTTTGTGGAGTCCGGACTGTTCATGCTTGCAAGGGCATAGTACCCAACTTCTTAAATACTACTTAGTGTTATTTTATTATTATCGTATTGACGAGAGACATCATTCCGATCTTGACACGTTTTATTGTTATTGACCATGTACATCACTGACAATATTACATTAATATTCCTTTTTTTTATTGTTTTGTTTTGACGCTTAGAGACCGTATACATCTCTACGAACATTGAATAATTATTGATTGTATTTGGACGCTCAGAGACCTTATACATCTCTGGAATACTGAATTAATATCATTAACTTTCTGTTAATGCACAGACCTTATTCTAATCGAATGTAATGGTCGTATTTTGTTTTGTTTTCATTTACTTTGTGACATTTAGTGTGTTGTTATATCAGTCGTTAATGTGCAAATTTTAAATTATTATTGTGTTAGATTATAATCTTTTATTGTATGATTATTATTTTTATTGTAAACTACCGTTTGACATGTAAAAGTGCCCTTGTGGCCTATTTGCAGAATAAATAATTTGTATTTGTATTTTGTATTTATAAATGAGCGCCATGGAGTTTCAAGATGGCTGTTGGCAATTTGTTAAAAATCCTAGGCACCATTCCAAATATGCTTCTCGAAAGTAGGGCAGTTTTGTATGATCCATAGTTGATCTTACCCTGCATACGAACACTGTTAAAGCTTGAGAACTGGTTACTGTTGTGTTACATAACTAATATGTAAATCCTATGCCATATAAAATAAAAGAATTATTCAAGTTGAATTTAAACTTTTTTGAGACATATTGAAATAATACTAATAAACACACATACACACACATACCCGCGCCGGCAGGGCGGGGGGAGGGGGGCAGTCTTGCGCTGAAGTAGTTGTGTGAGATTGCAGATTGCCTCAGAGAGACGATACGCACACTGAACTCACTGTGTCCACGGGATTGTCACATCACACTGTCCACTTCAAATTAGGAATAATAATTTTCCATGCTGGCGGTAACATCCAGCCACCATCACGATTACAATCTGGGCGGCGCTCAATTTCAATCGCCTCACGAATCTTGCGTGGCACAAACCTTTCTCCCGTACCAGCAATCGCGCCTTGTCAAAACGAATGGATTGGGATGGGCCTGTATCGCACGCATGTTCTGCTCCCGTCGAGTTCCTAACATCTATCATCTTCACGCTACGTATGTGTTCCCGCAATCTCGTGGAAGACATAATCACAGGGAATCTAGTACACCCCCGGGCTACCCAGCGGGTCTCGGTCCTTAGGAGAGCGCAAGACCTGCTTCATCTTGGTATAAGGGCGGAAAATTGTCCTAATGCTCAGCCCCCGGCGTAATAGCCCTCTCCACCGTGTGTGCGCGCTGCAACGAATCGCTACTCGCTGACTCTATCATGCTGCAGCTCCTCTTGCACATATTGCGAAAAACACTCATCCTGAAGAAGAACTCCCGAAGAGTTCAAAACATGTCGCCCGTAGTGACATTTAATACCAGAGTTGAACCGTGTAATTATTAGTATTATTGTCCAGATTTGTATGGCTTATCTCCAGTATGCATCTTTTCATGGATTTTCAAACGGTAATTTCTGGCACTCGCATAATTACATATGCCACATTTGAATGGCTTTTCTCCAGTATGTTTCCTTTCATGGATTTGTAAAGAGCCTTTTGTGGCACTTGCATAACTACACACTTCACATTTGTATGGCTTACCTGCAGTATGTATTATTTCATGGATTTTCAAATTATATTTTGTGGAACCTGCATAACTACACATGCCACATTTGAATGGCTTTTCTCCAGTATGTTTCATTTCATGAATTAGTAAATCACCTTTTCTGGCAGTTGCATAACTACATTGGCCGCATTTGTTTGGTTTTTCACCAGTATGTATCATTACATGAATTTTTAATGTATTTTTTCTGGTACTTACGAAACTACATTGGCCGCATTTGTATGGCTTTTCACCAGTATGCTTCCTTTCATGGCTTTTTACAGCACTTTGTTGGGCACTTGCAAAACTACATATGCCACATTTGAATGGCTTTTCTCCAGTATGTTTCCTTTCATGTATCTGTAAATCGCCTTTTCTGGTACTCGCATAACTACATTGGCCACATTTGTATGGCTTATCTCTAGTATGTATTGTTTCATGGATTTGTAAAGCGTCTTTTCTGGCACTCGCATAACTACATTGGCCACATTTGAATGGCTTTTCTCCAGTATGTTTCCTTTCATGGATTTGTAAAGGACCTTTTGTGGCAGTAGCAAAACTACATTGGCCACATTTGTATGGCTTATCTCCAGTATGTATTATTTCATGGATTTTCAAATTATATTTTGTGGCACTTGCATATCTACACATGCCACATTTGAATGGCTTTTCTCCAGTATGTTTCCTTTTATGCATTTTTAAATCGCCTTTTCTGGCAGTTGCATAATTACATTGGCCACATTTGTATGGTTTTTCATCACTATGTATCATTACATGAATTTTTAATGCACCTTTTGTGTTACTCACGAAACTACATTGGTCACATTTGTATGGCTTATCTCCAGTATGTATTATTTCATGGATTTTCAAATTATATTTTGTGGCACTTGCATAACTACACCTGCCACATTTGAATGGCTTTTCTCCAGTATGTTTCCTTTTATGCATTTGTAAATCGCCCTTTCTGGCAGTTGCATAACTACATTGGCCACATTTGTATGGTTTTTCACCAGTATGCTTTTTTTCATGGACTAGTAATTTGCCTTTTAGGAAACTTGTATAACTACATTGGCCACACTTATAAGTACTGTTGCGATTATGTTTACTCATATGATTTCGTAACAATGCTTTGTCACTGGCTGTGTATTCACAGTGATCTTCCTTGTCAATGTGATTCCTTTCATGACTTACTAGAGAGGCCTTTCTAGCAGTTGTGAAACTACACTGGCCACATTGGTATTGGTAAGCTTTAGGTCTTCCTCTTGGCTCCTTCTGTTGAGTTTGCCCTGCAATGTATACAATACAAAATTAAAAACAGTTTAAGGATGTATTCATTTTTAATACATAAAAATCTAACGAAGAAACAAAGTTGCTCATCAAAATTATATATGTATAATATTTTTAATAATTATTATTTGTATTTTATTGAACATTGACATCTTAAAAAAAATACATCACCAATTTACATGTAGGGGAGGTACACAAAAAAATAAATATTTTCAGGATTTTATTCTACTGTTGATTGGTTTATATACCCACGCCGAAGTGCAGTTTTCTAGTTGTAATGGTTACTGAGCTAAGCCGAAGACGGACGGACAGACAGACAGACGGACGGACATGGCGAAACTATAAGGGTTCCTTCTTGACTACAGAACCCTAAAAAAGGAAATTAATGAAAAAAACATTTTATTCCAAAAATAATGCATTTATTGTACTTGACAAATTACATACTAAAATACAAGAAAATAATTGTAACTTAATAACTACTAAACTTAAATATTTACATTTTTATAATAAAAATAAAGTAAATACCTAACTACAAACACAGAAAATGGACAACAAATATAATAATTACATATTTACAAGGGCTGTTTGATATGTAGCCGTTTTCTAAATGTACTAATATCACTGGCCGAAAATATTTATACCACCTTTTTAAGCCATTCTTCAGAGGCGGGAAAATTAAAAAAAAAACCGCAGTCTTTTGTTTTCTTTTCTCATTTGACAGCGATTCAGTGGAAGCGTGAATGTAAAATTGTTAAAATGGAGAAAGAACAGTATCGGTCTGTAATTAGGTTTTTGTTTTTGGAAGAGACAACATGTGATGAGATAAAAGTAAGAATGCAGGCGGTTTTCCATGAATATGCTCCTTCTATGACAACCGTTAGATACTGGTACAACGAGTTTAAGCGAGGGAGAATAACCGTCTTTGACGAGGATCGCCCAGGCCGCCCAATTGAGGTGACTACATTTGATATGGTTAAAAAAATTGAAAATATCGTTTTAGCCGACGCCGAATTAAACTTCGAGAACTCGTTGATGCTGTAAACGTTTCAATTGGGCGAGTACAAAACATATTAGAAGAAAAATTGGGTATGAAGAAAGTATCGGCGAGGTGGGTGCCGCGTTTACTCACGGAGGAGCAAAAACGGAACCGACTGACTACTTCTGAGCAGTGTTTAGCAGTGTTCAAACGTAACCCGAAGGAGTTTCTGCGTCGTTTTGTGACCGTAGACGAAACGTAGGTTCACCACTATAACCCGGAAATGAAAGAGCAGTCAAAGCAGTGGATTTAACCGGGTGAACCTGCTCCAAAGTAAGCAAAAACCGTCCCATCGGCTGGAAAGGTCATGGCCACCGTTTTCTGGGATTCGCAGGGTATTATACAGGGTGACATTTTAATCAGTGTCCAAATTTTTTGTCGGCATTTGGTATCACTAATAGACTCCATTTTAGAAAAAAAAACTGGTAGGTTTTTTTACATTATAAATAGTCTATCCCAAAAGAATTATCCGTACAGCATGGTTACTGGGTATTCAGTACCGCGCGGAGCGGGGCGGGCTGAGGGACGGGAGGCATGCCGTGCGCAAACCTTACTACCCGCTGAGGTGCCCGCGCGGTAAGGTTTTTTTGGGATAACTTTAAGCAGCAATTACTAAAAATATTTGTACAGCAGCAGCAAATATTTGGCAGTACTATGCCAATTTATTGGATGAATTTGAAGCTGTGTTGAAGGAAAAACGACCCTATTTAAAGAAGAAAAAAGTACTGTTTCTTCCCGATAACGCCCCAGCTCATTCGTCCAGAGTCGTGATGGCCAAAATTAAGCAATTACGATACGAACTATTGCCTCACCCCCCGTATTCTCCAGATTTGGCCCCATGCGATTTCTTTTTGTTTCCCAACCTGAAAAAATGGCTCGGTGGTAAGCGATTTAGATCAAATGACGAAGTCATTGCCGCCACAGAGGCCTATTTTAATGACTTTCCAATATCATACTTTTTAGATGGTTTATTGAAGTTTGAGTATATGTAATAGCACAAGTATAAGCTTATTATTATATAATAGCTTCTAAAGATACAAACATAAGTAACAGCTTCAAACACAACAGAAATGCTGTTGAGGTGGACAGGGTTTTGAAAATCCAAAAAAGTGTGTCGAAGTCATTTGTAAAGCATGGTGGGACGGCAGTTGCGTCCGACTTTCATTTCTTCCTCTGCCCTGTCTTTAATCATCCTCCTAGCGTTATTCCCGGTAGTGCCCCTAAAGGAGCCCGGGGTCCGCTTTGACACCTAATCCCAAACCCTCCTCCTCTTCCTCTGCCCTGTCTTTATATCAGAGAAATATGTATGTTTGTAAGAGCTCACCAATCATATTTCAAAACGCGAGGCGAGGTCATAGATAGACAGACTAGAGCAAATGTCATTAACCTTTTGTACCATCCTGGATGTCTGAAAATGATGTATATAGGAAGAAAGTTTTTAATATCTGCATTGTGGTTTATAACAAACTCCCTGTACACCTGAAATTGCTCGAGGGGAATGTTTTTAAAGGTAGCCTCAAGGGTTGGCTCTTACACTGTTGTTTTTAGTGTCTGTACGCTATCCATGGTAGTTGTTATAAAAAGCGCACAGTTTAAAGAATAATCGTATTTATTTATAGTTTTACATTAATCTTCTCGTTGACATGTATGAATGAATATTGACGGATGTTTTCTTCCTCTTTTATGACACCCGCGGTGCAGCCACACCGCGACGTAGTGTTGTGCTAATCGGTAACAGTGTCAAAGCTTACCTCCAGCATAATTAAATAAATTTATGTTAATTGTATGAGCCTCCTAATTAAATAAAATTAATTATTATCATTGGGACTATATTTAAGTTATTCGATTATTTTGATTATTATATTATTATTCAAAATTATTCATAATATTTGACTTTAGATTTTTTTATGTGTGTAGTTGTGACATTAAATATATTATTTAATGATTTGCATGCCTACTCATAGGCTAGATACACTGTGCACCATTTATGTAAGAATCCTCCGACTGTATTAGAAGCAAATGAATTTTCTGATTTCTGATATGTAAAAAACAAAACATTGATCGAAAATACAAAATAGTAAAATAAATTAATAATACATACCTTTAACTTGAAACTCCATTGCAAAATAACAGGTCACACACAAAACAAATAACAGGAAACAGTGTTGTGTCTTGGGCTAATTGGCACTTGGTATCTTGGTAATAACATGGTTAATGACTCATTAGTTGATTCCACTTCCGATACCAAAAAAGGAATGTTGCAAACAATAAATTGCAAAACCATTAACACCCTCAGACAGTCGGACAAATAGTGGCTAACTCAGAAAAATATCATGGCTTAGCTCAATCATTGCCATCCAAGCCCTATGACCTACTAACGTGACCACTGTGCATTATTCTGTAACATTTGTGCCTTGCATCTGCACATTGAAATGGATAATCCTAAAAGAAAAACGATTGACTAATTCTGCTCTATGAGTTCTACTCCTCGCTCATTGCACACATTGTATAAACTGACCTGGCGCTGCGCAGAGCACGCGGCGCGGCTGCACCAGCTCGAGGCTGAGCACGATCTCGTCCTTCACGACGTGGTCGGCGTAAAGCCGCGCGGTCGCCGCCGCCTCGCTGATGCCGCACGCGCCCTCGGCCTCCGGACTCGACGGCTCGTCTTTTACACACGCATCCGAGCACGAGGGCTCGTCTTTTACACACGCATCCGAGCACGAGGGCTCGTCTTGTACACACGCATCGTCCAACGAGGGCTCGTCTTTTACACACGCATCCGAGCATGAGGGCTCGTCTTGTACACACGCATCCGAGCACGAGGGTTCGTCTTTTACACACGCATCCGAACACGAGGGCTCGTCTTGTACACACGCATCGTCCAACGAGGGCTCGCTTTTAACGTAGACACCCTCCAAATCCAACCAGTTCTCTGACTTCACACACACTTCCTGTACGCTTGCCTCCTTCGGCGCTGGCGACTCCATCATCAACTAGTAAACGCCTCTGTTATTAAGTCTAGGTTTAGAAAGAAGCAATCCGAGAGTTATGTGCTATCGTTATAACTACTAACTCCAAATAAATTATTCAATGTTTCAATAACCTGCAACCAACACCGCGTCGTTTGGCATTCCTGGCTCTGGCCATAGATACATAGATAGAGAAATGAGATATGCTCCTCTGGCTCGACTTAACTGTCAATTTGACATTGAGTGAGGTGTGCGTTTAGTTGCATCACCGTTTCGATCTTTAAGGGCTCTACAAACCATACCATTAATACTGCTGATTTGTCGCATTCAATTTCTGACAAATTGTGGTAATTTAGGGATACCATTTAGTAAAAATAATATTGCTACACCAAAGCACTGTCTCATGGTGCGTTCACATGCACGGCGTGCTGCCTGGCAAGTTGCTTGGCATGCTGATCGGCAAGCAGCCCTTCTGCGGGCCAAGCAAGCTGTTCACACGTTCACACGCTCGCGGGCAACCGGGCGTGCTTGTCAGTGTCACTGTCAGTGCAACTGCAAAAATGGGAAATTTCGCAAATATAGATCTCGTGGGGGCTGAGGGGCTACCGCGAAGTGAAAACGAACTTCGTTCGAGTATCTCCGTCTCTGTCGCACTTGCCAGTTCGAGCGACAGAGAGGGCGATACTCGAACGAAGTTCGTTTTCACTTCGCGGTAGCCCCTCTGGGGTTCTACCTTTTCTCCGAACTTGTTATGTCCGAATTTTACTTGCCAACCAACTTTTCGCCGATGATTCACCTTGATAACTAACTAATGGCAAATTTTTGTATGACGACATTTCATTTGGTAGAATAATTGTTAAGTCGATTATTATAATGCATTAAAAAATTTCTACCTATCATTTGGCAAATCTTTCAGTTGGACAAACAACTACCTACTAACCGAATAACTCGTCGGAATGATCATTATCGTCAATATTATTATGTCAAATAATCAGCCGAAAAGGATTAAGATTGCAAAGTCATACTAACCTAAAAAATCCGACATCGCATCTACATAGTTATGGAATCGTGTTCTTGGCTGGGCTGTCAATTTCAAGTCAATTTATCAATTTTCAATTTTGTCATTGAGTGGGCTGTGCAATTCGTTGCCTTCAGCCTCGATATTTATAGGGTATACAGATTATGTGATTTTACCCCAATTTGTCAGTAGAACATATCGAAGTAATCAGGTGTAGTGTACAGATGTAACAATCCACATGTGCATGTAATTTCTCAGTACAACTCGTTTGATAGTTGGATCAGCAGCGCAACATGCCTCCAGACGATAGGAATTATTCAGCTTCTGATAAATTGGGACTGGCAAATCCTGACATGTATACATCCCATTAGCAACCTTGTTAAAAAGTAGACGCTCGGTCGCGCCACATGCTCAAGAAAGAGGTCATTTTGAACAATTGATATCATACAGGGAACACCCTTTGCAACACCAGAATATTTTTTTTTCTTTAATAAAGGTTTATCAATCGAATTTATGACTTTTAATTAAAATAATCGAATCCCGGCTCGTACAGGTCAACACACGTAAAAAGAGCCCTGGCGGCCATATAAAATGTATGGCCGCCAGGGTTCTTTTTACATGTGTTGACCTGTACCAATGAGTTTTTCGGAACTTATGTACGGAATATGATTTCATATTTACCGTTAGCTTTTCGGTGAAGGAAAAACATCGTGAGGAAACCTGCATACATCTGCGAAGAAATTCAAAGGTGTATGTGAAGTCCCCAATCCGCACTGAGCCAGCGTGGGGACTACTGCCCGTTCCCTCTCATACATGGGAGGAGGCCTGTGCCCAGCAGTGGGGGACGTATATAGGCTGATGATGTGAATTAAAATAAATGATTTTATTTACGCAATTTTTAGAACTATTGATAAAATTATGGCTTGATTTACGTACCCATTTGCGTGGTATTTTTCAAAGTCTGTGACAGTTTGAAAACGGTTTTAGAATCGACATTAAGTGAGGATTAGGTAATACTAAGTAAAAAAAAAACAGTAACTAAATCTGCGTTTTTTTCAGTAAATTGTGTTTTTCTTTTAAAATTAGTAATTTTTGTAGCCATTTTCAAAAACAATATTTTATTTTGCGGGTTTTTTCTTCTGGATTTTTTTTCAATTGTTATTAATAATTATTAACCTGCCCCTTGGTAATACTCTGCATTTCTTGTTTTATTTTAGGATCAAAAGTTATACCGTCTCAATTAGGTGTACTACCCGAGCGTATACTAAAATGTTAAAAATTCAGTAAAAAAAAACGAATGACCAGAAATTTTTTTTTACACCGTTTCACCGATAAAATTGGCTGATTTTTTTTTCCTTTTATTATGTACACTTTATGAAATTCCACCCTGTATTATTTATTTATTTTTTTCCTTGATTTAGCTGACCGCAGTGCTTGCGACATTAATCCACACGAGCCGAATCCCGCGGCGGCCCGCATGCAGTCCTGCTGATATCGGCCCATGTTGCGTCTCCTTAAGGCTCGCAACGTACTTTAATACTCTCATTAATACTTATGTACCGAAATCTTAATCCACTGCACTGACCTTAGAGCGATGAGACATATTTTTAACCGACTTCAAAAAAAGGAGGGTCTCAATACGGTTGTATTTTTTTAGGAGTAAGTTTGTATGCACCCGATTGTTTACAGTTGACTTCTTGTACAGGCACGCACTAACACCCGTTTCAGTGCAGGTGGGCTCAATCAATGCCGATTCCAACCGTACGAGTAGACACACAATCTAATTCCCCTTGGTACCACAGTTATGTAGCTTGAGTTTTCATCTATCATTCCTGTGTCATTAAAATGGTTAATCCCAGCAAATGCAAAAACCATAGAATGCAAGCTCCTTACAAATTTCTACCAAGATACATGCCCAAAACCCGGTATGCGCATGTTAAAACTGTAAGGTATGGAGCCCGGGGACGGTAAATAAGACTCCGGAGTAGAGTTTACCAGCTCAGCTATATTAGGCAGAATTATCACAGACACATGACAGTTACTTCCTAACCAGCCTACACTACAATCCCTCCCACTAGGTTAATCTCTCACTTATAATAAATCTCTAAATTAAAAAAAGAATCAGCCAGTATCAAACTAACTATTTTTGTGTCCCCCGATGATTTCAGATTCCCATGAACGGAAAAATATGTAACTTTTTTCATAAGCACATTATTACTCTAGCTTCCGTTTAGGATAGTTTTTATCCGACTGCGACGATTAATTAATTTTCGGAAACATTCGACCTCATTTTTTTTTTTTTTTTTAATGGCGCTTTTACTCCTTGCGAATTTTGGCAAGGGGTATTTCGCCAATGTCGATGTATTTTGACTTCCACGCGAGAGGAAATAGGTCAGCAAAAAAAATGTTGATTTGTGGGCGAGGATAGGACCAGGAACCTAAAACAAATAACACATATTAAAGACAACACAGACATCACAAAACGTTTTTATAATTAAGAGAGAGCGGGAAGTGGGTGACAGAACGTTAGGAGTACCAACATAGGGAAAAGGTGAACGAACAGTCAGTGAGACGGCAAAAAAAATATAAAAGTTTGGGTTAATTATAAATTGAGAGTTGAGTTTAATATTATGTTCTTGTATATATTTAATAAGAAGAGCAGTGAGGGGAGTGTCCATAGAAATAAGAACCGATTGGAAGTTGGCGGGTCGCGGAATATTTTTAGGTAGAACATCATATAACGAATAACTGTATCTAGTGCAGCAGAAAAAAATGTGATCCAGGGTGCCATCATCTAGACCGCACAATGAATTATCCCGAACCCGACAAGAACACCGGAGTACAAACGTGTCCCAACCGTAAACGACAAATTGTAGAGGTTGCCCATTTACTTGTAGAGCGAAAACGAGAGAACCATGGCTTATATGGAACGATTGGTTGAATATACCCGTAGTGACGTCCTTTCTCGTGCCTGGAAGAGTCCCATAACTCCTGCCAAGAATCTCTCAGATTGGAATGGGCGAGAGTCATTAGATCAGACGACTGGATATAGTTCATTGACTGAGAACCAACATTGGTAGCTTCTTTTGCACACATGTCGGCTTGCTCATTACCTTCAATGCCACAGTGACCAGGAATCCAGGCAAGTATTATTTGAAGTCCCTTCTTTGTACGTGAATGAATAGTTTGTTTAATTTTTAAAATTACGGGAAATTTATTTTTCATTTTAAAATGATTGCCTATCCCTTGATTGGTTTGGCTTGATTTGATTATGATTGGTGTCCCTTTGTGATATTGAAAAATTTAAAAAAATATACTTAATGCAATCCTTTTCAAAATTGCTTTTTTGAGGTGAGATATGAGGATATCACGTATCATTTGTGGTATATTGAATTTTTTTAAAATCAGCCAAATCGTGTCTGGAGGAGCCCAAACTTGGTATGTTGCGAAAATTATTTTTGTTTCAATTAAAAAAATATGGCTAAAATGTAATGATCTGGTATATTTTTAGAATTGCCTCGAAAAGCCCTTTCATATGATACTACACAAGATAGGTTTTTGAAAAAAAATTTTTTTTTTTCCATACAAAAAGAAAAATGTTTCGGCACTCCCCCCCCTAAGGGAATTTTTTTAGGAACTGCGGGTCAAAAAAATTGTTTTGCCCTATAGTTAAAGTTAAAGATGACGTGTATTGGTCTGACCATCTACCTCTTATAATTGAGTGTGACTTAAATAAGATGCAATGTATATCTAGTCCAGCGGGGCCGCGTCACGGGGGTGTATTGTGGGGTGAAAGAAAGGCATCACAAGTTGAACTATATCACGATATGTGTAATAGCAAGTTGAAACTGCTTGACTTTCCGGCTGTTAACGTCCTGTGCAGATACCTTATGCAATGACCCCAGTCATACAAAATTTTTAGATCGTATGTTTAATTGCATAATAGGTACGCTGACGGAGGCAGCTTGCAAGTCATGCGGTCGAAGCTTACTTAAAAACAGACGAAATAGCAACTTAGCGGGATGGAACAGGTATGTTGCCGAGGCTCACGGAGTTGCGAGGGTCAAGTTTCAGGTCTGGGTGTCAGCAAATAGACCGCGGCAGGGTCCCGTGTTCGACGA
Organism: Epinotia demarniana; assembly: GCA_945867215.1. NCBI lineage: Eukaryota > Metazoa > Arthropoda > Insecta > Lepidoptera > Tortricidae > Epinotia > Epinotia demarniana. Next base: position 5,786,593 of record OX244283.1, read on the forward strand.
AATGTGTGAAAGCAGAAGGCTCTTTAAGTCCAAATTAAAGTGGTGCCAAGACAGGCAAGACCAAATAAAATGTGACATTTTAGCTTCTAAGCGGGCCGCTAAGGACTTTAAGGGCTTCTGGAAGAACACGAGCAAACTAAACGTACGACCGGGACAACCGGTGAGCGTCGGAGGTAAGACTGACGGCAAATCTATTGCTAATCTTTTTAAAACCTTGTTCGCGGTGGGTCCACTCCTGAAACCGTCTGCGTCTGAGGTGAGCGGTGCTGAGACTGTCATGCGCGAAACCACGGTAAAATTTACGGCTAGAGAGGTTAATTCTGTAATTAAAAACATGCAGAGGGGGCCGGGCCATGACCGTCTCAGTATCGAACACCTTAGAAATGCAGGGGTACATTCGCCACATATTCTAGCAATGTTTTACACCCTAATGTTTGCGGCACGCGTACCTTCCGGAACAGCTTACCAAGACAGTGGTGGTACCGCTGGCGAAAAATAAGACTGGTGATTTGTCAGATCCGGCCAACTACAGGCCCATTTCACTGGCGACTATACTCGCAAAGGTACTTGACGGCTTGCTTAATGTCCAGTTGTGCAAGTATATAAGACTACACGATGCCCAGTTTGGCTTTAGGCCGGGGTTGTCGACAGAAAGTGCAATTCTGTGCCTTAAGCAAGCTGTCAGGTATTACAAGGATAGAAGCACGCCCATCTATGGGTGTTTTCTAGACTTGTCTACCTGACCTGTTGACCTGGTGGTATACGATGTGCTGTGGGATAAGTTGGCAAAGACGGGATTACCGAATGAATACGTTGCTCTTTTGAAGCACTGGTATACCAACCAGGTAAACGTCGTGAGGTGGGCTGGGGTGGACTCAGACCAATATATGCTACAGTGTGGGGTAAGACAACGGGGTTTATCATCCCCTGTCTTGTTCAACCTCTATGTGAACGAGTTGATCGAGGGTCTCAGCGCGGCACGTGTCGGTTGTCATATTGCCGGAACGTGTTTCAACAATATAAGCTACGCGGACGACATGGCGCTGCTGGGACCCTCGGTCGACTCGTTGAAACGACTTCTCACTATCTGTGAGGGGTATGCACTACAGCATGGTCTAAAATACAATGCTGCTAAAAGTCAGTTAGTCATCTTTAAGGCGAGGAAATATAATCGACTACACTGTCTGAGATCATGCTGGGGGGCGTGCCCCTCCAAGTCGTAGATAGGGTTAAGTATCTGGGGCACATGCTTACCGCGGACTTGAGTGATGACCTAGACCTAGAAAGGGAAAGCAGAGCGATGGCTGTACGAGGAAATATGCTCGCCCGCAGGTTTGCACGTTGTAATACTGAAGTAAAACTGACACTTTTTAAGTCTTATTGTCAGACTTTTTACACGTGCAGCCTGTGGGAGAGATTGACGCAGAGGGCATATAATGCATTGAGAGTGCAATATAATAATATTCTCATGATGCTGTTGCGGCTACCACGGCACTGCAGTGCGTCCAGCATGTTCGCCGAGGCAAGAACGGATGACTTTTTTGCCATCAGGCGAAAAAGGATAGCCTCTTTATTGAACCGAGTGCGTGGTAGCGGCAAGGGCATGCTGAGAGCGTTGGCAGAGCGCCTCGATTGTCCGCTGGTGACATTGGGTGCAGGTTGTGACTGGAAGGGACAAATAGGAGATTACATCCTGGACATGTCTCAGATATCCTTCCAATACAGCCACCTATTATGGGAACGAAGTTCCTTTTCTGTGTTGTAATTTAGTTGTAATTTCATTAGAAATCTTTACTAACATAGTATGTAAGTACCTTTATAACTAACATAATATGGATCTTCTGGTCTGAATTAAACGGATTTTTTTATTTTCATTTTATTATAGTATGTGTGTGCCAAACGGCTATACTATACATCAATTTGCGGTTTTTTTAAGCGTAGGGCTATCACTATCGCTTAACTTGGGCCTCGTGCACCCCATTCAACTCAGGACCTCCTTCACGACCTTCTGGCTCCGCGGGCTCTCATATACACTCTAGGGGTAGGACAGACTACGTGGAAGTAGGGTGCGTTGATTCGGATTTTAGTAGCACTTGTAAACTTGGTATCATTATACTTTATTTGGTAATATTCATATATTTTACGACATTCATAGTGGATTATTTAGGCAGAAGTATTGTACTAATTTGGTCGCAAAGATTTGGTGATCATTTAGTAAATTTGTTGTTCGAATACAATTTAATGTGCAGTTGTTACTAAAACAGCTGGTACTATTGTAATGGTAGAATTATTATTTTTGGTGTTCAGTATATTTTTTGGTAAAAGAGCTTAGGGTATCAAAGCATTTTTTGGTGGTCATTTAAAAATCCATGATATTTTTGATGCCTTTTTAAATCACCTTTATGGGCAGTGGCATAGCTACATTGGCCACACTTGAATGGCTTATGTCCAGTATGTTTCTGTTCATGGATTTTTAAATTACCTTTTCGATCACTCACATAACTACATTGGCCACACTTGTATGGCTTATGTCCAGTATGTTTCCGTTCATGGATTTTTAAATCACCTTTATGGGCACTGGCATAGCTACATTGGCCACACTTGTATGGCTTATGTCCAGTATGTTTCCGTTCATGGATTTTTAAATTACCTTTTCGATCACTCACATAACTACATTGGCCACACTTGAATGGCTTATGTCCAGTATGTTTCCGTTCATGGCTTTTTAAACCACCTTTATGGGCACTGGCATAGCTACATTGGCCACACTTGTATGGCTTACGTACAGTATGATTCTGTTCATGGATTTTTAAATTACCTTTTCGATCACTCACATAACTACATTGGCCACACTTGTATGGCTTATGTCCAGTATGTTTCCGTTCATGGATTTTTAAATCACGTTTATGGGCACTGGCATAGCTACATTGGCCACACTTGTATGGCTTATGTCCAGTATGTTTCCATTCATGGATTTTTAAATTACCTTTTCGATCACTCACATAACTACATTGGCCACACTTGTATGGCTTATGTCCAGTATGTTTCCATTCATGGATTTTTAAATTACCTTTTCGATCACTCACATAACTACATTGGCCACATTTGTATGGTTTTTCACCAGTATGTATCAGTACATGAATTTTTAATGTACCTTTTCTGGTACTCACGAAACTACATTGGTCACATTTGTATGACTTTTCACCAGTATGTTTTTTTTTATGGACTAGTAATTTGCCTTTTAGGAAACTTGTATAACTACATTGGCCACACTTATTACTGTTGCGATTATGTTTACTCATATGATTTCGTAACAATGCTTTGTCACTGGCTGTGTAACCACAGTGATCACAGATAAAGCATTCCTTGTCGATGTGATTCCTTTCATGACTTACTAAAGAGGCCTTTCTAGCAGTTGTGTAACTACATTGGCCACATTGGTAAGCTTTAGGTCTCCCTCTTGGCTCCTTCGGTTGAGTATGCCCTGCACAAAAAAATTAAAAGAGATTGAGTTATTTTTTTTATAAATAAGATCTGGTGCGTCCCAGGAGATATAACAACAATGTATAATTTCATATTAATAACGTTCACAAGATATAATGAACGTTAGCTATAACAACAACCAATACTTTAATAAGGAATAAAGGTCAATTGACATAATATTCATATCATATAACGTTTTTTTTATAACACTCAAATTGCCTAATTTCGTATCGTATAACATACATAACGTGTAACGATCATAACACATATTATATTTTCGTATAAGGATCATAATACAGAAAATTAGGTTAGGGCAGCGAGATAAAGGGGGAACGGGGGCAGAGCTTCCCACAAAATGGGCTCGGGGCCGAAGCCCCCCCAGTAAAAACAATATTTGTAGGTTTTAGTGTTACATTGTGTCCCTTAGAGCGGAAATACACCCCGCGAAGTGGGGTGACGTCGACACGCTGGCGGTTAGGTTAGGTTAAAGGCCGAGCCACACCGATTGCGTGTGCAGCACGTACACACCGCTGTGTTGTAATGTATGAATCCTCATACGACATGACACAACGGATGCGTCTGCGTCCGGTGTGTCATGTCGTATGAGGATTCATACGACATGACACCTAGTATAGTACGGGAAGTACGGGGTTGCCAGCCGAGTACACATAGGATAGTTTTGAGGCTTGCAACCCCTTTTCACGCCGTGGTATGTATAGTGCTTTTCTCGAATATACAATGAAATAAATAAAAACTCCAAAAATCAAACTTCAATTTCTAGCGTTTTTTTATCTCTTATTGAAAACCGAGTTAGGAAATGCCAAATAAATGAATAATGCTATAATAAATAGTAAAATTCCGGCGACCTCCCGAGCGGAGCGTAGGTCGAGTGCGCACGTGAAATGAAGGGCCGACGAAGCGAGTTTCTGGCGGGAGCCCGGGCGGACGGCGGGAGGCTGAGTCCCAGAAACGAAAGCGGGGCTCCGTCGAATTTAAGAAATAATTTTAATATTTGGCAAATTCGTTCGTGACACTCCCATGGTTCGCGGGGTACAAGGGACGAAGGACAGCCATGGACAGCCATGGTATGAAGTGTGCGGGCGGCGGAGCTGTCAATCAGAAGCGTCCAGTCGCCCGCCGTCGCGGTTGGCGGTAAGCGGTAACATGTGTACATGAGCGCGGCCGCTCTTAACAAAACGCACACGAGATTGCTACGCAACGATGACTCCGCCAATAGGCAAAGTTATTGGACCGTCAAGCCAAACAAATTCTATATAATGTATATAGCCATTTTAAAAAACTTAAGGAAGATCCAACTTCAATGGCGACGATAAATATACTTATACAGTTAAATACATAGGTACATAAATACGTAGAAAACATCCATGTCTCATGATCAAATATACGTGCTCAACACTCAAATAACTTGCCCTTACCAGAATTCGAAACCAGGACGTCCAGCTTCGTAGGCAGTGTAGTGCTACCCACTAGGCTAAACGGCCGTCAAAAATATAAATTACTTAAGTACTTGCATAAATCAACTAATCATTTATTCCTTATGGTTACTCGGTATAACAACTAGACAATATTCTTATAAACAAACAAGAATATAGTTAGGGATATCCGCAGACATATTCGTTACGTAAATCATATCGTGTGCAGTGACGAGTATGACGTCAACGTCCCCTGCCCCCCACTCAGACCATGGGAGTGTCACGAACGAAATTGCCAAGCTATAAACCATTTTCTTCAAATTCTATTAATTCTATTCCTAGAAAATCTTAAGAGTTAAGATATACCAAATCAATCTTGATTATCTTGAATGAAGTACGAGTATGTCTTCAAGGCATGCCTTGGAATTCTTATATTACTATACTCAGTATACGTGAAATGTCAGTAAGGACTTGTCAAGCGGACACCGCAGCCTATAGACGCAAGAGTAACATGGGCGTTGCCGACCCTTGATACGTTTGAGGATTCGCCGTGTTGACGGCTGAAGGAACAAATTCCCTTCTTCTCAACACAACGCATCCTCGGGAGATCTGACGACCTTGCTCACCTCCAGGAAAACAACACTACTACAGAGCAAGTCGTAGTGTTATTATGGCTGTGGTCTTCCGCAAGGCAATACTAGAGATGCAACGGATATCCGGTTGCTATCCGGTATCCGGCCTATCCAGCCATTATTTACTATCCGGCCGAATACCGGATAGTTGCGCACTATCCGGCCGGATACCGAATAGTGATTCTGTTAGGTATTTAACTTTGAAAAATGGTTAGTAATACTAAAAACTTATCTATACAGCAAAATAGGCGGGCGCACGTGTACTGCATACGAGATAGTTCCGTACCAGAGGCGGCTCGTGACTAAATTGTATGGGTGTTCAATTGAAATAAAACAATGAAAATACATGACGTTATCAGATCCCGGGATTCAGGGATTCTGAAGACTCATCGTGCACCCTTAAAGCAAATACGTAATACTACACAATCTGTTAACCTTCGTAAAATATGCCTGTTTTTGTCACCGCGGTCATTGAACTCGCGTATAGATTTTCGGTACTTACGTGGAATCTAGTGCCCTGCGAATATCCTGTAATAGTACATTGTGATACAAGTGAGGTAGGTTGATAATTACATCAGAGGCGAAATTGTTCACGCGAACCGCAGGTGAGCGTGATAAGGAAGCCGAGGATGTAATTATCAAAGCTCACGTGTATCATACGACGTTTTTCAACACATTTTGCGAGGAAAAAATCATTTTCATAAGATGAAAATGTTATAGGCCTGCCAAATTATTTACTTTACATTAACCAAATCATTAAGATGACAACAGGTTTTTACTCACAATTGCACATCGCCAAGAATTTCCAGTGGCGTCCATTCTATTTATCACTTTTCTAGTCACCACGAGTCAACATGTTTGATAATAACCAAACACGCATAAATAAATTTTACAAATATTTGTGAAATAAATAACCTATAAGGGCGCCCAACAGTGTTTTTTTTTTCGTGAAGTTTGCGCAGTGTGGGCACAGAAATCTCTAAACAGCCAATACAAAATAAAATTATATTTTCGTTTTAAAATGTTATCTGTATTTAATTCATGTAAAATGTTATGAAAAGTGAATAGTTTTACTAAATTAAACGTTTCCATATTATATACATAAAGAAATAGTCAATTAATTAACAAAAAGGATTTAATTTGATTAGTCGAGTAAGAATCCATTTGCAGAAAATTAAAAAAATAGCTGTACATTCTGTACAACCCGGTTAATTTAAGAATGCACCGTGTTCATGCATATATCTTCCTGCAAGGTGCCAACGTGACTTAATCGGGATATAACCATAACACACAAGTGTTGTAATGTTATAAAACACGCGTTTTTAATATCCAGGATTATGAGCCTAAAAGCGACACAATAAGAGGTACGTTACGAGCAATTGTGTTGAAAAATAGTTTGTTACTCTTATCACAACCACACAACTACGGTGTTTTCACATATTGTTTAAATGTTTTGGTTTTCGTCGTTCATGTTTGCGTAAGGTCAAGGTCCCTCGTCCCTTAGCCTTCAATTCAAGCCGAATTTGTAACGTTTTTGCACACTTTTTAATGAACACCACATTATAATTATCCATTTTAACACACACAAGTAGTAACTGATAGGTACAGGCTATTTCAAGACGTATTAAATGATTATTAATTAGAAAATACCCGAATTTGCATTCGCGCGCATGCATTTAAGTTGACCAGTGTTTGTTTATATAGGAGTGGCAACATCGCGCGCAATCACTGTCGCGCGGCCGGGCGGCAAAATTAACCGGCAACGTGGCGTGAGCGGCGCTCCGAATTTGGCTATTTTTTTCATAGAAAATCTTCTGTTTCACGCGCAGGACTGTGGCGAACTTTCTCTTTCACTCTTATTGGATTTCGTATTAGGAAATGTACCGAGTCTTGTTCCATAGGAGCGCAATCGTGAGTGCTCCGCTTGGCGCGTTACCTATGAAATGATAAAGTAGGATGATGGGTATAGCGCCTACCTATGATCTTGTAATGTGTAAAGGTAATTATTTTATTGGTATTGGTACAGTCGTATTTTAAGATAGATTTTAAATAGTAATATTAATAATGAGATTAATGAGTATAATTTTGTTATTATTATTTGTGGGAGTTCACTGCACCAGCGCTCCTTAGGGCGAGCCGCCTCTGTTCCGTACACTGACCTAATAAAACTCGTTTCTTGCCTAGAAAACGGTCCGCGCGAACCTACAATACATAACAGGTTGAAACCTGCACGACGCGCCCGCCGCCAAACTAAAATGTAGGTATCGTTTGGCCGGCCGAATATTCGGCGGCAGGATACCGGATATTCGGCCGGTGATCAGGCCGAATATCTGGTATCCGGTATCCGGCCAAACACTATCCGTTGCATCTCTAGGAGATACTCCCAGTTGGGCTGCTACAAATTCGAGAATGGAAGTGGGAAGAAAATGGGGACTGAGGCCCGAAATGATCATCTGGATCTATAAGGCAATCATCCTACCCAGAGTGCTATACGGGGCTGTGGTATGGTGGCATAGCGCCCGTATAAAAGAATATCAAAAAGAACTGAACAAGGTGCAAAGTCTAGCATGTCTGATGATCACGGGGGCTATGAGAACAACCCCGACACAAGCTATGGAAGTACTGCTAGGCATGAAGACAATGCGAATTGAAGTGGAGTAAAGGGCCATGGAACAGTGGTACAGAATGAAAGCATGTAAAGAATGGAGAGGAAGCTGTGGACAAAGGGCATGTACTGATACAGGAGGAGGTGCTATCGAAGTTACGCATGATGACAGCCAGGAACGACCTTATAAAAAGGCAGGAGATATTCGACAAGAACTATAGAATGCACATATGAGTAGGAGACAACTGGAGGGTAGACGTTGAACACCCAATGACGGTCTGCTTCACAGATGGATCAAGGAAGTTCAAAATGTTCAAAAAAGCTAGCGGGAGCGGGTATATTTATAACCAAAGAAACGTGATAGAGTATCTATCCCACTGGGGAGGTATGCCAGCGTTTTTCAAGCAGAATTTAACTGTGCGCGATAATGATTTGCGCACGGATAATAAAGGAGACAACACTGCAGACAGTCAGACAGCACTGAAGGCACTAGGAAAGGCAACAGTAACATCCGCCTTAGTAAGAGAATGCAAGGAGGTGCTCAACAAGATAGAAGTATACCCAGGGGTGACGGTGGCATGGGTGGCGGGACATCAGGGGATAGCGGGTAACGAGAGTGCTGACGAACGAGCTAGGGAGGGAGCGGGTAGGGAACAGGGGTCAATCTTATGACGTCATTTGACCACGTATTGCTATGTATATTGGTTAGTGTTCCATAACCAGCCCGCGGACATCACGCTGGACGGCAAGATGAAAGCGAACTATGGAATTAATATTAACATTCAACTATTACTCAACATTTAATTATTACGAAACTTAATCCATGTTCATCCATACCATAATCCATACTAATATTATGAATGCGAAAGTAATTACTTAAATACTATTAACTAAGTTTAGATCAATAAGTGTAGTTCATTCTAGTTATATAAATGCCATTTAAAATAATTTATAACTAATTTCAGCAACGCGGAATGAACTGCGCGATTTCGCCCAGTACTTGTTGCGAAAGTAATTACTTAAAAACGATTAATTAAGTTTGGATCAATAAGTGTAGTTAATACTAGTTATATAAATGCAATTTACTATAATTTATAACTAATTTGAGCAACGCGGCACGAACCGCGGGATTTCGCCCAGTACTTGTTGCCTAAACCTGCCAGGTTTTAAACCTCAGCAGCAGCAGTCAGTTACCTTCTCTCGCTTAAACCGCTGAATTGATTGAGATAACATGGAGCATGGAGATATGTTTAATCCCGGGAATCACATAAGATACTTTCTATTCCAGAAGTAATTTACTAAGGGGATGGAATATTGTATGGTGTTACGTGGGTCACTACGAAAGTTTTGAGATACTCAAAATTTATAAAAAGAACGCAACGAGATTGAACCTTTTTTAAAGGATAAATTATTTGTAATTCGAACATAGAAAACCATTTGATCGAATATTTAAAAATAAAAAAATGACGGTTGTTTTTTGTCTCAATTCCGCGGACTTTTATCGTCAACTATGGATTTTAAGCGAGAACATTTTCGTGCGATAATTAGGTACGATTATAAATTTGGATTAAATGAATGTGAGTGCAGAGAGCGATTAGTTTCGGCGTTTGAGGACTATGCACCATCGCGTGCAACAGTTTTCAGATGGTTTGCTCAATTTAAACGAGGGATTTTTTCCTTAAATGATGATGAAAGAAATGGCCGACCCGCGACTTCAGTTACAGAAGAAAACGTCCTAGCTGTGAAAAAATATATTAAGGAAGACCCAAAAGTGACTTACAAACAAATAGAAGAGGTCGTGAAGATTTCATCGCCAGCTATTAATGAAATTTTACACAACCGGCTTGGAGTCAGGAAATTATGTTCACGATGGGTGCCTCACTGCTAGAGATGGGTAGGGGTGGGTAAATACCGGGTAAATACCCGGTATTTACCCAATGCACCCGGTAAATACCCGTATCTACCCAAATTGGTGGGTATAAACTATTTCGAATGGATTTTTTCAAAAAGTGACGTTTTAGGGCTGAGTTTTTTTTTATGAAATGTTTAAAGCCTTCTGAACAACTTTTGTGATTGCAAAATATCCATTATGATACATAGTTTATGAGAAAAAAAATGTTTGTTATTAAAAATAACATGTATTATTTTCCGAAATAAGATCAAGTTATAACGGGAGCCACTACCAGAATAGTAACTATAAGCCTTAACAAAATGTAAGAAAAATATTGAAATAGTGTTGCCTTCTACTTATTCGACAAGAAATCAACATCTTGCTAGGCCTTTTTCCCATTTACTTGGGGTCGGCCTTCCCTGTTCTTTTTCTCCATTCTGCACGATTGAGTGCGAGGTCGGCGTCTATATTAAGACCTTTCAGGTCTCGCTGAACCGTCTTCAGCCAGGTGGCAGGTGGTCTTCCGCGTCCTTGCTTCGTCGTTGGAATATCGAGCGCTACCTTAACCATGTAGTCTACTGGGCGCCCCTGTACATGACCGTACCACCTCAGACGTTTATCCGTCAGCTTTTCTGTTATTGGCGCTGTTTTAAAACTACCCCGGATATACACGTTTCTTATCTTGTCCATCATGGTGACACCCGCTGACCAGCGTAACATGCGCATCTCAGTGGTGTGGAGCTTGTTCAGGTGGGGTTTATTTGTAGCCCATTTCTTGGATCCGTACAACATCGCTGGTCTTACTACTGTCTTATATACATGACCTTTCACCTTTAGAGGCATTTTTCTATCGCATAGGATGCCTGTGAGTTCTTGCCATTTCATCCAGTCTGTCTGAGTTCTATGGACTACATCGCTGTCAATCTTTCCGTCGTTGCTGAGTATGGAGCTTAAACTTTGTAACAGTTGGCAGGCGATCATTACCTATATAGAATTTGTCATTTTCTGGGTTATTAGCCGTTTTGTCGAACAGAAAGGACATGTGTTCGGTCTTCTTCCGGCTGATTTTTAGGCCGTTCTTCTAGCGCTTCCATCCAGCTATTCAAAGCGCGTTGAAGGTCAGTCTCAGTCTCTGCTATTAAGGCCACATTATCGGCATATAGAAGGTGCCAGGGTACAGCCCGTTGGCATTTTCGTGTGAGGTAATCCATCGTGACATTAAAGAGAAGTGGACTAAGTGTGGAACCCTGGTGTACAACGACCTTGAGCTTGAAGCTGTCACTCGCACCTGCTGAGCAAATCACCTGTGTAGAGACGTCTGTGTACATGACCATAATAAGATCTATATACGACTCTGGGATAAGCTGGGCACGAAGAGCCTCCCATATAAGGTCGCGTGGTACATGGTCAAACGCCTTCTCAAGGTCGATGAATATCATATGCAGGTTTGTGTTGTTGACTTTGGCTTTCTCAATCAGGATTCTTATAGCCTGAGTAGCGTCAGAGGTGCCCTTTCCATTTACAAACCTTCACTGATTGGGTGTGAGCTTCACGATACCATTAAGTTTGCTGTTGATTATCCTCTCCCATAGTTTAAAGGTAATTCCCACAGTCAACTACGTCGCTTTTTCCTTTGTAAAACGGTATTAAATGACTTCCTTTCCAAGCATCTGGTATTTTCTGTCCTGCCATAAGTCTGTTAAACAACTCGCTTAGCCAGCCGATGCCAGAGTGCCTTATTATGTTTCCAGATCTATTGGAATCTCGGCTGGACCTTGGGCTGTTGTTTTTCATCTTTCTGATATCTTTGATGATTTCCTCCGTTGTAACTGCTGTTATTGCTTGGTTTAACTTTCGGGGATTCGTAACATTAAGCAAATGGCGGTAGTACTCTGCCCATCTTTTTCTTATATCATTGTCTTCTGTTAATAGTTTATTGTTTTTATCTGTGATATATTTGGCTGAAGTTATATCTTTGCTGTTATTATTTCGAGCTTTTGCGACTTGATGGATATTGATTTCTGTAGTGGAAGATTCTAATTCTTTGTAAAAGTTAGCATCGGCTTTGGCTCGTGCGCTTGCCACTTCACGTTTTGCGTTTGATTTCTCTCTGTTGTAGTCTGCTTTATCCGCATCACTACCGGTTTCTTTGTGTTTTCTTAAATGCAAAATTCTTGGCCTGCACAACATCCTTGACAGATCGTTGCCACCATTTAGTCTCCAGTTTTTTCTTCTTCTTCCTTTCTTCTTTTCGTCTTCAATTGAGTCCAGAAAGAAAGAAAGAAAGAAAAACATTTATTTATGACAAACACATATAACAACAGAGAAATACAAAAAACAGGACGAACACTGCTTGTCACAAAAGCAGCAAACAGCGTGAAGGGGGCTCTCTTACTCCTGGTTCTCCCTAAATGTGTTTTTGCGGATTTTCTACAGAATGTTTCTAAATGGTTCCACATATCGTTTTCGGTTTCTACCTTTGAAGTGTCTTTTGTGCCAAAGTACATTTCTATGTTTTGAACGAATCTTGATCCCGCGGCGGTTTTCAGGGATTTTAACTTAATTTTAGGTATCTGCTTGTTGCTGCACTTAACAGGTTTGGGCAATTCAATAACCAATAAGATCAGCCCTAACTGGCAGGTAGCGACGTCGCGATCGTGCCATCTGCGACGCGCGAATATTACACCGCGTCCGACCCGGCCAATTAATGTTTATCAGTTGCCTGGTTGAGACGGCCTTTGTGCGTTAAGTGCCACGTGTGGATATTTGATCCATGCTTTAAATATCGATTTTGTTTTGTTTGAGGTAAAAGCTCACGTTATTGAATTTTGTTTGGATTGGCGATACAAAAATAATATAATACCTATACTTACCTACAACTTTCATTTTTCCATCTTAAAGTTATATATACTCACTAAGTAATGAATACACTTCTCTCTGAGCTCGGATGATTGTAAATACAAACATTTAATTTATTTTTTATTTATTTAATTAACAGCATGTATAATGTCCATGAGAACAACGTTTATACATTCCTGCATAACTTGAAAACATTTTCATTATAATATTTGACTTACAAAACGCATCAAAAGAGTTTATACCCACCTTTTTGGGAAGAAACGGGTAAATACGGGTAGATTGGGTAAATACCGGGTAAATACCCGGTATTTACCCATGGGTTTTTACCCACTACCCATCTCTACACTGCAGAACAAAAAGAAGCTCGCGTGACATGGTGCAAAGATATGCTCAGAAAATTTGATCACGGAAAAGGACGGTCATTTTTTAACATTATTACTGGAGACGAGAGTTGGATTTACCAATATGATCCACCGACTAAACGGCAATCGACAATTTGGGTGTTTCCCGATGATGAACCTCCAACGAAGGTGAAACGCGGGCGAAGTGTTGGGAAAAAAATGGTGGCCACATTTTTTTCTGCAAGTGGTCATGTGGCCACAATTTCCTTAGACGACCAAAAAACTGTGAATGCTAAGTGGTATATTGAAGTGTGTTTACCTACTGTATTTAATAATTTAAAACAAAAACGACCTAAAACTGGTTTGAGGGGGCTCTTTTTGCATCATGACAATGCCTCGCCGCACAAGGCCATTGTCACCAAGGATTTTTTGAAGAGTACAGAGATTGAAGAATTGTGTCATCCTCCGTATAGCCCCGATTTAGCTCCTAGCGATTTCTTCCTCTTTCCGAAAATCAAACTCGGACTTCGTGACACGCGATTTAATAGTCCTGAGGACGCACGGAATGCCTACTTGCAGGCCGTAGAAGGCCTCCCTAAAGAAGAGTACCGGGAATGCTATAAATCATGTTTTAGGCGGATGAATCGATGCATAGAAGCTAATGGAGAGTACTTTGAGAAACTGTAATAAAAAAATATTGAGTAACTTTTATACTTTTTTTGTATCTCAAAACTTTCGTAGTGACCTAAGGTACGATATAAACGAGCTCCAAATAATTGTTTATTTTATAATGACATCAAATATAATGACCACCAAAAAATGCTTTGATACCCTAAGTTCTTCTACCAAAAAAATATACTGAACACCAAAAATAATAATTCTACCAAATAAAGTATAATGATGCCAAGTGCTACCAAAACCCGAATCAGCGCACCCTACTTCCACGTGGTCTTGTCTGTCCTATCTCTAGAGTGTATATGAAAGCCCGCGGAGCCAGAAGGTCGTGAAGGAGGTCCTGAGTTGGACGGGGTGCACGAGCGCCCAAGTGAAGCGAGTGGGGGAAGGTAGCGAGCGAAGCGAGCCGGCGACCTCCCGAGCGGAGCGTAGGTCGAGTGCGCACGTGAAATGAAGGGCCGACGAAGCGAGTTTCTGGCGGGAGCCCGGGCGGACGGCGGGAGACTGAGCCCCAGAAACGAAAGCGGGCCTCCGTCGAATTTAGCAAATTATTTTACTATTTATTATAGCATTTTCTTTAATAGGATAGTAAGGTGGTATAATTTGGGTAATTATTTCACATTAATAGGAGATACAATTTTGGTGAACATTTAACTATTTTTGGATTACCAATGATTTATTAGGATAGCATTTTCTTTAATAGGATAGTAAGATGTTATAATTTGGGTTACTATTTCACATTAAAATGGATATCAAATTTTGGTGATCATTTAGTAGTTTTGGTAGTAAAAAGTATTTTTTTGGCGTTATATTTTACTATATCTGGTGGTCCATTAAACATATGCCTTTTATAATGTATGTATATCGACTAAAATATGTATGTCAGTTCCTACAATTAGGTCAATTGTAATCAGTCAAGGTAGGATTCTCAGTTCAGTGGTAGTCATCCTCACTTATATAGACAAACAGAAATACTACCACCAGAGATGGTGTGGACACACTGCAATACAACCAATGGTAGTCATCCTCACTTATAGACAAGCAGAAATGGAGATGGTGTGGACACACTGCAATGCAACCAATGGAAGTCATCCTCACTTATATAGACAAGCAGAAATGGAGATGGTGTGGACACACTGCAATGCAACCAATGGAAGTCATCCTCACTTATATAAACGAGCAGAAATGGAGATGGTGTGGACACACTGCAATGCAACCAATGGTAGACATCCTCACTTAAATAAACGAGCAGAAACGGAGATGGTGTGGACACACTGCAATGCAACCAATGGTAGTCATCCTCACTTATATAAACGAGCTGAAATGGAGATGGTGTGGACACACTGCAATGCAACCAATGGTAGTCATCTTCACTTATATAGACAAGCAGAAATGGAGATGGTGTGGACACACTGCAATGCAACCAATGGTAGTCATCCTCACTTATATAAACAAGCAGAAATGGAGATGGTGTGGACACACTGCAATGCAACCAATGGAAGTCATCCTCACTTATATAAACGAGCAGAAATGGAGATGGTATGGACACACTGCAATGCAACTTGTTTAAATCGCAGCCCCATACAAACTTTTACCCCCCATTTCACCTCGTTAGGGGATGATTTCGGGGATAAAAACTATCCTATGTCTCTCTCCATCCCTTCAACCTTCTCTTAAAAAATCACGTCAATCCGTCGCTCTGTTTTGCCGTGAAAGACGGACAAACAAACATACAAACAAACACACACATACACTTTCCCATTTATAATATTAGTATGGATTTAAATCCTCTTTCAGGGTGATATTATAAGGTATGTTGGGATTAAATAATGAATGAGTATACGTTTAGACTGGAATTTTAATGTTGGCTCCTTAGTTTGGTTCCATCTAACCATGCAATAACATATCAGCAGCCTGTTCATAACATGTCTATTGAATTGAAGATACTGCTTATTTTTGTAAAATAATGTAATTAACAATCAATCTATATATAGAGTCTGTGACATAAAACACATGCACATGCATGCATATGTTGCGTCAAACTTAAGGTATGGCATAATACATTGGGGCAATGCTGCTGGAATACATATGCTACCTTTATTTAGAGCTCAAAAAAATGCATAAGAGCTATGTGTTTATTACGTCAAACAGAATCCTGTAGACCTCATTTTGCAAAATTAGGAATATTGACGCTAACCTGCATTTATATTTTAGAGTCATGTATTTTTATTCATGAACATAGGGAATTATTTAGAAGCTGTGTATGTAAATTCCCTAGGAAAACCTAAAATACAGTAAATTATTTACCTAGTGATATGCCTAGAACCAGCTTTTATAGCAATTCTTTTTTTGCCAAGGGACCTAGAATATTTAACCACTTGCCAGATAAATTAAAATATCTACCGACACCCTCATATAAAAAACGTTTACGTAAATTTCTTATCAGCTAAACCTATTATGACATAAAAGATTTTTTAATGACACTGTTGACATTGCGTGAATTATTGTACTTTATGTTATTATTATTTAATGTTAGTTTTAAAATAATTTTATTCCCCTTAATCTGTAATGTTAATTTTCTATTGTACGCCTAATCGGCAGGTTATAATGATCAACCTTTCCTAAACACCTGTATTACTTACTTATAACCAAAAATAAAGATTTATGATTTATGATTTAAAAAAATGCATCATACGCAAAGTTAAGTCCACCCTAAGCAAAATGGTTTGCTGAATTCACTCACTCTCGCGCACACATTCACACGGGCATACACTCACACACACTCATACACAAACTCTCTTAGTACTTCAAAATAAATTATGTTATATTAATCATGAGTTCCCTGTGTTATGTTAACAGTTAAATTGTTTGTTCATATTGTACTTAATAACTCAACTTCTCTTCTGTTACGTTCATGTCGTGCTCCATGTGACGGGTGATGATTAAGTGAACTTACATTTAATGTGTGCGTACGTTATTGAAAAAAAGGAGGTTCTCTGTTTGACCTGTATGTTTGTATATAACTATGTATGTATCGCGGACAACCGCGGGCTATTATGCAGGGTTGGGGGTGGGGTGTCGAAACAATGCCAGGCAGCCATTTAGCTTGAACATGCGTTACCGAGTTTTAGACAAATATTTGGATCGAAAAGACTTGGACAAAAGGTCACAGATAGGGTTGCCAGGTGGAAAAATACAAAAGCCGGACTCGGCACTTAATTAAGCCGGACATTTTACCCTAAAGGCCGGACGGACCTTTTTTGCGCTAATTATAGCTTTTTCAAAGCCGGACATAACGTTCTAAAAGCCTATTCATAATAATCATAATATAGCACTATAAATGCAAAACTAACCCTGTCTGTCTATCTATACACTTTTCACGCCGAAACAATCCTACCGTTTTGAATTAATTTTAGTACAGAGCGGAGTAGATGATAGATAAGTTAGATTTTATTCCGAAAATCATCTCAGCAAGGCAAGCGGGGAGCGAGAAGTGCGGGCCGCACCACCTTGCCAACCGCTGCACTAATCACACAACACACGCACGGCACGGCACGGCACTGTTTTACTTGCGCTTAGCGCTCAAGTTTTAACTCGCGCGGGTTATGCGGCCGCCAGGCAAATAGCCTAACAAAAGCCGGACAGGCCGGACGAGTGAATATTTGGCCGGACACGGCCCTAAAAAGCCGGACACCTGGCAACCCTAGTCACAGACAAAAAACCCAGAATCGCCAGCAACAAAATGCATAAAATAGGGTTCACTATAATCTACCAATTATGTTTAAAATCGGTTTCGTTGAACGTGAGATAACCGCGGTTGGGTCAAGTAATTCTGCTCTATGAGTTTTACACCCCGCTCATTGCATACATTGTATAAACTGACCTGGCGCTGCGCAGAGCACGCGGCGCGGCTGCACTAGCTCGAGGCTGAGCACGAGCTCGTCCTTCACGACGTGGTCGGCGTACAGCCCCGCGCGGCCGCCGCCGCCTCGCTGACGCCGCGCGCATTCGCGGCCTCCGGACTCGAGGGCTCGTCTTTTACGAGGGTTTGTAAAGTGCAGCAATGACGTAAAGATCACGCTTTTTAAGTCGTTTTGCCAGTCTTTTTATACTTGCGGCCTGTGGACCGGCTTTACGCAGCGAGCATACAATGCCTTACGGGTGCAATATAATAATGCGTTTAGGATGCTGATAGGGCTACCTCGATACTGCAGTGCGTCAGGGATGTTTGCCGATGCCCGTATGGACGACTTTTATGCGATTATGCGTAAAAGAGCGGCATCCCTATTGCACAGATTGCAAGGTAGTGCTAACAGTCTCCTAAGCGCATTATCCTGCAGAATAGACTGCCCACTCATGAGGCGATGGAGTAAGCTGCATGAGCCGGCACGGGCAAATAATAAATATTAATAAATAAATAAGAAAGTATGTTATTCATAATAGTTTTGACATTTGTAAATACGAATATTATATTTTAAGTGAATACTATGAATTATATGTAATTACTAACACTAGAATTAAGTTTTTGAGAATTTTTGTACGCTACTAACAAATATGGACTAGTATCCGAAATAAATGATTATGATTATGATGATTTTACACACGCATTCGAGCACGAGGGCTCATCTTTTACACACTCGTACGAGCACGAGGGCTTGTCTTGTATACACGCATCGTCCAACAAGGGCTCGCTTTTAATACAGACACCCTCCACACCCAAAGAGTCCTCTGACTTCACACACACTTCCTCTACATTTGCTGCTTTCGGCGTTGGCGACTCCATCATCAACTAGTAAACACCTCTGTTATTAAGTCTACGTTTAAAAGCAATCTGAAAGATTTCTGCTATCGCTCTTAACCCAAATATATTATTCGCTTCAATAACTTGCAGCCAACCAATAAGGCACGATGTTTTCAGGCTACATGGAATCGTGACAATCGTGTTAGTTAGTTAATAATGAAGTGTGGCGCAAAGAGTATTGTAATATAGAGGATAGGAGAAATGGCGAATTGCGAAATGTCGTACGTATTCTTGGCGTATGGGCCATCCACATTAAGTGATTTTACCCCAATTTGTCAGTACAACATGTCGAAGTCAGAATTGGGTGTAGCGTACAGACGTAACAACTGCAACTACAATTTCATTCAGTGTGGCCAGTTAACAGTAGGAAAGCGAAAATTTCCGCATTCAAACGGTCCTGCGAATCGGACTGCAAGATTGTTACTAACCGATGAGATAGGGACAGCACGTCTAAAATGGAACGGCCGCGACATACTCTCGATTTTCTCGCACTATACCTCTTATTCTAAGTGTTCTAATAAGAGAGAGACGGATCGTGTGAGAAAAATTGAGAGAGCTCGCGCGCCGTCGCGTAATAGCCGTGCAGCGCACAAAAATCGAGAGTATGTCACGGCCGCCTCATGATCGACGTGCTGTCTCGCCCTATCTCATCGGTTAGTAACAATCTTGCAGTCCGCTTTGCAGGACCGTTTGAATGCGGCAATTTTCGCTTTCTTACTGTTAACTGGCCACACTGAATGAAATTGTAGTTGAAAACACCGTTTAAAAAAACAAAAAACAAAATTACAGTGTAAAACATTAATACAATATTCTTTAGTATATATTTTTTGATTTTCGTTTCAATTTATTTAAATGAAATTTGTGAGAAAAAAAAATTGGCAGATTATGCAAATTCCATGGTCCAAATTGTGATTTTCATGCAATTAGTCCGTACAACTCCTTTGACGGTTGGAACATGCATCCACACTATAGCAATTAGTCAGATTCTGATGAATTGGGGCCACATTGGGGCTGACAAATCACTTAATGTGGATGGCTCATTAGCTGTCAATTTGACATTGAGTTGTGCGTTTAGTTCTTACATTATTTTGCATTCCGTCTTGATACTTATTTACCAAATTACGCTATCGTGTTTGATAAAGCTCCGATTTTTTATTTTATACCATTGAGTAGGCTATTTTCATTTGTTACAATTAACCGTCAGGAACAGAATCACACTATGAACATCCGAAGCGACGCCGCGGATTCGACTCAACACGCGTCGCATTTCATCGGGTCGCGTTTTAATAATGTGTTTCCACCTTTATATTATCAAAGTATGTAGACGACCTCTGTAGCCTAGTTGGTAGTGACCCTGCCTACGAAGCCGGAGGTCCCGTGTTCGAATCCCGGTAAGGGCATTTATTTGTGTGATGAGCATGGATATTTGTTCCTGAGTCATGAATGTTTTCTATGTATTTATTTATCTATAATAAGTATATATCGTCGTCTAGTACCCATAGTAAGTACCCGCGTTAGAGTAAAACAGAGATATATGCGAAAATGCTTAAGGAATGCTTCGATATACACGTAAATATATTAAGTGCGTTTGATATTATCCCATGATATTATTACTGTAAGATTGTCGATCTGTAAGAATGAATGCCATGATCTTCAAAGATACAACTGTAACATTAATAATAATGGCACCAGCACGTCTATCATTGAGACGGCCGCGATATACTATCAATTTTTCTCGCACTGCGTCTTTCTCTTATTAGAACACTTAAAAATCGAGAATGTCGCGGCCGGCTCATGACAGCCGTGCTGGTGGGCTATGGCAGCAACTATTTAAGATTTAAAGAGGAGAATACAATACAATCACGGAAGTGAGAATAAGTATTTATTTTTATTTATTCATAAACAAAGGAAATTACATTTTATACCTTATATATGTCGGAGACAGGATGGTCATTAGTACGGACGCTAAATTGTAGCGCAGCGTGGGAATGGCTACGATTGGTTGGTTTGTGGCTGACGTCACATCGAACCATCTAGCCCCACTCTTTGCGCTAGAATGGAGCCGGGCGGACCGACCGAGCTCCGGACATTCTCTGGCTGAACACGCGAGTGACCGGACGTATTGGAACCACCTCGGAACTGTCCACGCTACAATTCAGTATCATTGAAGTGAAGTGCAATCTAATACGAGTATACCCAATAATTAAATAAAGTATTGATTTGATTCAAAGTCTTAGTCTCAATACTCGATCTCCCAACAATGCCCGATAGCAACGCCCATTCCTGAACTGTATCATGTACCACCACCCCAACACCACCATTTCTCCGACATATATATATATAATATAGGTATCCATTACTTTGAGGTACGGAACCTTAAAAGCAATTAAACCTGGCGGATGTCTGCGAATAGAATGTCACACTTTCATTCATGGTATTAAAATTCTTCGGAAACAGATACAGTTTACACGTTTGTATCTTATTCTATTGTAATAAGGCGAAACGTTTAAACATCGCCTTGTCCTCGACTGCACCATCAATAAACATCCAACGAATTCACACATTGTATTTAATAAAGAGAAATAAATACATCATGCATGATTGTATTTTATATCCAAAATATCATTTTTATAGCTACACCTGCATCTGTCCTTATAACCTGTAGCCTCCCAAGGCCTGTTAACAGACTTCTATGTTCCTCTTCAATTAGGCCGCGAGTCACGAAAATCTGTTGCTAGCTCGCGGGCTAAATGGAATACATCTCTTTTTGGCACTTGCGTAGCTACATTGGCCACATTTGAATAGCCTTTAGTGTACCCTTTCATGCCTTTTTAAACCGCTTTTACTGGCACTCGCATAACTACATTGGCCACATTTGAATGGCTTTTCTCCAGTATGTATTCGTTCATGAATTTTTAAATTACTCTTTTTGGCACTTGCGTAGCTACATTGGCCACATTTGAATGGCTTTGCTCCAGTATGTATCCTTTCATGCCTTTTTAAACCGCTTTTACTGGCACTAGCATAATTACATTGGTCACATTTGTTTGGATTTTCTCCAGTATGCAACTTTTCATGGATTTTTAAATCGCCTTTTCTGGCACTCGCATAACTACATTGGCCACATTGGTGTGGCTTTTCTCCAGTATGTATTCGTTCATGAATTTTTAAATGACTCTTTGTGGCACTTGCGTAGCTACATTGGCCACATTTGTATGGCTTATCACCAGTATGTATCCGTTCATGGATTTTCAAATGACCTTTATTGCCACTGGCATAACTACATTGGCCACATTCGTATGGCTTATCACCAGTATGTATCCGTTCATGGATTTTCAAATGACCTTTCTTGCCACTAGCATAACTACATTGGCCACATTTGTATGGCTTATCACCAGTATGTTTCCGTTCATGGATTTTTAAATCACCTTTATTGCCACTAGCATAACTACATTGGCCACATTTGAATGGTTTTTCTCCAGTATGTATTCGTTCATGAATTTTTATATGATCTTTTTTGGCACTTGCGTAGCTACATTGGCCACATTTATATGGCTTATCACCAGTATGTACCCATTCATGGATTTTCAAATTACCTTTTTGGGCACTAGCGTAACTACACTGGCCACATTTGTGTGGCTTTTCTCCAGTATGTATTCGTTCATGGATTTTTAAATCACCTTTATTGCCACTAGCATAACTACATTGGCCACATTTGTATGGCTTATCACCAGTATGTATCCGTTCATGGATTTTTAAATCACCTTTATTGCCACTAGCATAACTACATTGGCCACATTTGTATGGCTTATCACCAGTATGTATCCGTTCATGGATTTTCAAATGATTTTTTTGGGCACTAGCATAACTACACTGGCCACATTTGTAAGGTTTCTCACCAGTATGTTTTTTTTCATCAACTAGTAATTTGCCTTTTAGGAAACTTGTGTAACTACATTGGCCACACTTATAAGACATGTTGTGATTATGTTTACTCATATGATTTTGTAACAATGCTTTGTCACTGGCTGTGTAATCACAGTGATCACAGATAAAGCGTTCCTTTTCAAAATGTTTCCTTTCATGACTTACTAAAGAGGCCTTTCTAGCAGTTGTGAAACTACACAGGCCGCATTGGTAAGCTTTAGGTGTCCCTCTTGGCTCCTTCTGTTGAGTTTGTCCTGCAATATATACGGCCCAAAATTAAATAGAGAATTATGTGTTTTATTTTTTTGTCAAATGAAAATCCAACTGAGAAACGATGTTGCGCAACAAAATTATATGTGAGCAATAATAATTACATATTTGTATTTCCTTGAACATTCACATGTGAGCAATACTTTTACAAGCAAACAATTGTATTGTGTTAATGTAAGGACGCATGGGAGAATTAGGAGACATATTCGTTGCCAGGGATCGCTATTCCCTACGCTCGTAGCCGTTCGTGCGGTGGTCCGGCTGAGTAGCGGAAAGTGGCTACGGCGTAGGCGCCCGCTAGGCGGGTTACTGACAGTGTAAGTGTTAATTCCTGATTTCTCCTTGTCCATCAGGCTCTATACCAAGCCTCTAAAACGTTATGAAAAAAAAATCAATATAACTTTGTTAGTATTTAATTAGCACTTTCACTGCCGGGAACCAGCCTATTATCGCGCGCTTACGCCTTATCGCTTCCCGCTACATACTAGGACAACCATAGGATCGGCTATGAGCACAGCGGTTCTTGGGAGTGAGTGTGTTAAGGTTAAGATACTGGTAATACTGGTATATAAAATGAAATATTCACTATAATGATATTTTAATCACACATGCTCGTAAAGAGCTTCATAACGTGCAGCTAACAGAATTTCAATAGCCTATATAAAAAAAAAACATTTATACGCCTATGTTACGCCCGTGGGCGTAATGGTTCTATTATTAAATTGTATCTGCCACTCATGCGTCAGTTATGCAGCCAGGAGGTTTAACTCAAATACGAAGGTTAAAAACTTCTAAACGTACAAAACATGTCACAGCTTCGTTATTTATATGGAATATTTTTGTCGAGTCGGTTTTTTGAGAAGAGAAAATCAAAAGCACGGAAATTTGAGTCGAAAAAAAAATTCAGACATTTCGATATTTATCATCCAAATACCCAAACATAAAAACTTTCACGTTAATCATATTAGTAACAAAATAAATTCATTATTTGAAAAGCAAATACAACTACTACTTCCTTAACCCTCTAATGCATACGAAGCCATACGTGGCGTCCTAAATATTTAATTTTTTAAAAGTAGGTAGTACCAAAAAGTGAGGTATGAGTTAGAAATATTATGTGTCTTTAAAGTTGAAATTAGGGGGTAGATATTTTTTTACCTTCTAAAAGTCATAACACGGTTAGTTATGATACCTGCAATATCAGTTGCGCTTGTGAATACGTGTTTACGAGACTATCCTGATTTTAATTAGATCAAAAACTGTTTACGGAAGGTAAGTGATGATAAAAAAAATATGTTTAAGGTTTATTAGGTATTAATTTATAGTTTGTGATAATTTGCTATGATTTTTCTGATATTTTAGATAACAATATGGCCAATTACATTACATAGCCATATTTGGATTCGTATGCATCAAGTTCAATATATGTTTAGCCATAAATGGCCTCGTATGCGTCAATGACAAGAATAAGTTAAGTGTTCGAGAGCAAATTCGTTTATTTTTCTGTTTAGGTATGGACGTTTCTCGTTTTTACGGCAGCAATGCGAAGGTTAATCCGATACCAGGTGATGGATCAATCAGTATGGATGAACTGGTGTGTGTGGACGGCTGTTCGAATGGACACAATTGATCATTTGCCAGAATGGGCTAAAACTCGACTTCTTTGCCAGAACAATTGCTCTTACAGGTCTTTCACGAAATGTGAAAAATGCAATGTTCATTTATGCTACAATGAAAAAAGGAACTGTTTTACTGAGTTTCATACTGACTGATTCAAATTGACGTATCGCTTTAGATCAATTTAGGTAACAATGCATACGAAGCCATATATGGCTAGACATATTTTGAACTTGATGCATACGAATCCAAATATGGCTTCGTGAAATAACTTTTTGATAATAAGAAACACATTTTTTTGTGTTCCAAATTTATTTTGTCTGGGTTATAATAAAGTAGTTCACACATTCAGATTTTTTTTTTCTTCCATTTTTCACTGTTCATGCATTATAGGGTTAAAATGCTAATTCGTAATTAAATTGTTATGTTTTCAACCACAAATCACTCCAAGTAAATTTAGTTTTTAGTTAACTAAAAACAATTACATAAACTAAGTTATTGAATTAGTTAATTACCAATGAATGTAATTTCAATTACGAATTAATGTAATTTCAATAACAAATGTAATAAATTACGCCCAATACTGCCGGACAGAGGCCGGATAGCCGTTGCTTCTGTAATATACGAGGGGCGTTCAATATAAAGTGAGAATGACATACAAACTCTTTCAATATTAGGAAATGAAATACTGGCCGGTAAAGCTAATCTATCAAGCTGGTTGCTAAAAAAAAAACCGTTTTTTTTTTATTTTTTCATACGATAATTTCTTTGCATCACTATTCAGTATGTTAGGGAATATGGAGAATATTGAACTGCGCGCCGTTATCAAATACTTGTGTTTTTTGAAAACTTAGTTTTGGCGGATCGTCGTGTCACGGTTCGTTTTATTGCTGAAAATGTAAAGATTTCAACGGGGAGCGAGCATAATATTTTGCATGAACGCTTGGGTATCAAAAGGTATAAAAAGGTATCTGCGCGTTGGGTACCAAGAATGCTTACTGACACGCAAAAACAAACTAAAGAATTTGTGAAGAAGCCTTGGACCTGATACAGCAAGACCGGAAACTTTTTTGGCGCTATTTATAGCAATGGACGAAACATGGCTCCATCGTTACGACCCTGAAACGAACCTGCAGTCTATGACATGGAAAAGGCCATCATCTCCAACTCCGAAGAAATTCAAGGTGGGCCCATCTGCCGGTAAAGTCATGGGCTCTGTTTGTTGGGATGGTAAAGGTAGTAATGATTGAGTATCTCCAGCATGGAGCCACTATTACGGGCACTTTATATGCCAAACAAATAGCAACATTGCGCAATGAGATCCGCGAAAACCGGCGGGGTAAACTCTCGAAAGTTGTGCTGTCCCGCCAGGACAATGCCCCGGCACACAAGTCCGCCGTTGCAATGGCTACAATTCGTAATGCAGGGTTCGATATCCGTAAGCATCCTCCGTATTCACCAGATGTCACCCCCAGTGACTTCTACCTATTTCCGAAAGTGAAAGAATACCTGAGAGACCAGAAATTTGGAGACGACGACGCGGTAGTCCCTGCAGTACAAGATTTATTAAGTTCTCAAGGTGAGACCTTTTTTAAAAATGGAATTTTAAGTTTAGAAAAAATATATACTAATGTATGTATTATGCCACGGCAGAAGAGAGGGCGCTGCGGTCGCACGGTTAACTTCGGCTCTGCACGTTATTAAGTTTTCCATAGTGAATAAGTGTACTTTCATCGAAAAAAGGCAATACCATTGGACTGTGGACGTCAGTGCTTCATATAAAGTAAAGTGAACGTTCACAGTGAGACATTAGTGTAAAAAACAACGAAAGTGTGCAACAAACATCCAGTGACTATTTCGAGTGCGGAATCCAGTTTTTTAGTGTCGATGCACATAGTGGGCTGCCGGCTGTTGCCAAAAGCTATTCACTTCATCATACAAAGCGAATAATTAACAGTAAAATAAAGAATTATCGCTATGATAACCTATAAAATAAATAGGCAACGACTGCTTTACCAACAGAACTAACATTGGCTCCCGCAACTGCTAGAGGGCGCTGTTAGCGTTTTTCTGCTCGCTGTCATCCGTCAAAGTCAGTCCGCTACTCGTAGCAAGATATTGAGAAATCAATCAATAAATAAATCAAATGAGCATGGAGAAAGTACTGGAAGCTCTTCAAAATATACAAGCCGAACTGACGCAGCAAAAGCGTGACATGAAAAACATGGAAGAAAGTATAAAGGAAGCTATAAACAAAAACATCGACGAGAAATTCGACCGCATCGAAACCAAAACAAACCAACTTGAACAAAAAATCGAGGCTCAACAGAAAACCATAGAATTTTTTGATAGGCAAATGAGAAAGAAGAATTTAATCTTCTTCGGCGTTCCGGAAACAGAAAAAAAATATGAAGATTTACTTACCTGTATCCTAGAAATTATAAACAAGAAGTTGGAGGCTACATGCCCAAATTGGGAAATTGAATCAGTGGTCAGGCTAGGCAAAAACAATGGTAAAGCAAGGCCAGTCATAGTCACAACCACAACATTAAGTAGAAAACTTCAGCTACTAAAAAGAAAAAAGTTGCTAGAAAATACAGGCATGTACATGAAAGAAGATTTCACTCCCAGCATTCTACAAAAGCGCAAGGAACTACAGGAAGAACTCAAACAAAAACGTGAATCTGGAGAAAAGGTAGTGTTGCGCTACGATAAAATAATCACGTTAAAACCTCAACTACCACAATTACGTGCATCTAAACCAAACACTCCTAAGAAGAGATTCTTGTCCAAGTCACCAGAAACTGAAAGAAGTGTAAAAACATCAAATAATAACGAGGAACAACCGAGACAAGCACAAAAGAAAAACAAATCCCAAAACATAACAACCTACCTCCGAGCTCCACAACTGAACATAGCATTACCAGCAGCAGAAGCTTCAAAAAACTAAGTTACACCCCTCCACCTCCTCTCCCAACACGGCCGGTCCCCGTGGGAGATGTAGACCGAAACCCTCTAGTGAAATCAGATACCGACAACCTCAAACCAGACTACATCTATGTGGCAACTTATAATGTACGAACTCTGTCGACTTATGCCCGGCTTCTGGAACTAAGTGAATCATTAAAAAATATCAAGTATGATGTAATAGGCTTATCGGAAGTCAGACGGCTGGGAAACTCCATAGAAGAACACAAAGACTTTATCCTATACTACATTGGACAAACACCTGGCTTATATGGGGTAGGATTTATTGTCAATAAACGCTACAAAAAATACATTGTATGTTTTAAAGGCTTGTCCGAAAGAGTAGCTTTGCTTCAGCTAAATATCAACAAGACTGAAATAAGTGTGATACAATGTTATGCTCCAACTCCAACAGAATCAGCAAGTGACAATGATATTGAACTTTTCTACAGTACTGTAAACATAGCATTAAAGATGTCAACCAAAAATGTTATAGTCATGGGCGATTTTAACGCCAAAATTGGCCAACCAAAACCGGAAGAAAAATCAATAATGAAGAATTTTGGTTATGGAAACAGAAACAGTAGAGGCAACAAACTTATAGAATTCGCACATGAAAACAACCTAGCAGTTCTGAACACTTTTTTCAAAAAGAAAGCAAGGAAGCGATGGACCTGGAGGTCGCCAAATGGTATGGTGAAAAATGAGCTGGACTTCATTCTAAGTAACCTCAAAAAAAATGCACACGACATACAAGTGATCAATGTCAAATATCCCAGTGACCACCGATTAGTTAGAGTAACAATAAAACTACAAATTTCAAATAAGAGTCGAAAAGCCTACAGTAACAACACAAACAGTACCTTGAAAACCGAAAAAGAAATAAAAACATACAAGCAGTCACTTCAGGAAAATTTGGAAATTATGAATACTGCTGAACAGGAGGGCTGCACAGTTCAACAACTTCATGATACTATCACTACAGCTTTAGAGCGCAGTCTCAAAAAAGCTCATCAATCCACAGATTTCAAAAGCGACTTTTCTGCCATATCAACTGCCACTTATGTTACGGAGACTTATGTTACGACGTCAAGACCTGCAGAAACTTAAACCGAAGACACGTACTATGAAAACCGAGTTGAAAGCTCTCTATAAACTCATAAGTAAATACATCCGCTCTGACTACAAGAGTCACCGTTTAAAGACCATTGAGAAACATATACTACAGTCTGGAAGTTTAAAAAAAGCTAACAAAGAATTGAGAACACATAAAAATTGGATCGAAGGAATTAAAAATTCAAATAAAGTAATTTGCAATAGATATGAAATACTTCAGACCGCAACTAACTTCTACTCCAATCTATATAAGTCTGATATACACGAACCCGCCTTCAATCCACCTTACTTATCTTCAGAAATTCAAGATATAACCGAAACTGAAATAACGAAAGCAATTGCAAGATTAAAGTTGGATAAAAGCCCGGGACCCGACCAGATAACCAACGAAGCCCTGAAATTAGGATGCCCTTATTTAGTGGGCCCACTAACACAACTTTTTAACTTGGTTTTAAACACTGCAACCACACCAACGCAGTGGACGGAATCAGACATAATTTTACTTTATAAAAAGGGTGATCCGAATAATATGACTAATTACCGACCTATAAGCCTCCTGTCTTCAATATATAAATTATTTTCATCAATTCTAGAAAAGCGAATCAGATACACTATAGAAAAACAACAACCTGTGGAACAGGCAGGTTTCAGGAGAGGTTTTAGCACGGTCGATCATATACACTCCCTAGAAATTCTAATAGAAAAATATCAAGAGTTCAACAGGCCACTCTACCTAGCCTTTATCGACTTCCAGAAAGCATTCGATACGCTCTATCACCACTCAATATGGGAATCTCTTAATTCGCAAAACGTAGATGCTGTGTATTTGAAAGTTCTACAATACCTGTACCAAAATTGCAAAAGCAGAATAAGATTGGAAACGACGGGACCTGCTATACCTATAAGAAAGGGCGTCCGACAAGGAGACCCTATATCTCCAACAATCTTTATCGCAGTGTTACAATCAGTAATCGGAAAAATTAACTGGCAGAAAGCTGGCTTAAATATAAACAATCAGTATATTAGTCATCTGAGATTTGCAGACGACATTGTTTTATTTTCGGAAAATAGCACAGAATTGCAATTAATGATAAACGACCTTCACGTGGCAAGTAGACAAGTCGGCCTGGAAATCAACCACAGCAAGACTAATATCATGACAAACAGTACACAAAAAACGATATACATAGAAAAGGAAGAGTTAAAATATACCGACACTTACATTTACTTAGGTAAACAAATATCTTTCAAAAAACAGCGAAATGAAGAAGAAATCGACAGAAGAGTAGCAATTGCATGGAGAAAATATTGGGGATTGAAAGAAATTATGAAAAGTAGCATGCATATAGCAATTAAAAAGAAAATCATGGACACCTGTATCTTACCATCTCTCACCTACGCTAGTCAAACATGGAACTTTACACATAAAAGTAAGAACAAAATTAGATCCTGTCAAAGGGGTATGGAAAGGAGTATATTAAAATTAAAAAGAATTCAAAATATATCGCATAAAATAATTAGAAACAAAACGAATGTTACCGACGCTTTATGTCACTGTAAAAAACTAAAGTGGCGCTGGGCGGGACACATTGCTAGAATGACGGACTCCCGTTGGACACATAGACTGACAACATGGAAAGGACCGCCAGGCACTAGAAACAGAGGTAGGCCTAATGCGCGCTGGTCAGATGACATTGTACGAATAGCTGGAGAACAATGGATGCATAAAGCGAACAACAGGGACACTTGGAAGTCACTAGAGGAGGCCTTCACCTTCGGTTAGCGAGGGGTTCTTACAAGCTTGGCAAAGTTACAGTTTTTTTATTATCATAAGGTAATATTTTTTTAATTAGCATTACTTAAAACACAAAACTTATTAGTGTAATTTTGTAAGAAATATAAGGCTTTTTTATTTATTTATTTATTATGTATTATGCTAAAAGGTGACTTTGTCGAGAAATAAAATGACATTTAATAAAAGTTGTTTATAACATACTCATTCTCACTTTTTATTGAACGCCCCTCGTTTGCGCTCGAACCACGTCTTGGAGTGGGCGCTAGATGGCGCAGGCGTAGCGGGAGAACTACATAACCGTACGCTGTGCGTGGCCCGACACGCACTTTGCCGGTTTGGTCACGTGTTAATACAATATAAATATTTGTCTGCAGAATCAAGAGACGAGGCTTCGATTGAACAAGACACACAGACCAGTTTTACCCTCTAGCCGCCCATGCCCCCCATACAAGAAAAATTGGCAACGAAATTTGGATTCACTATTATACGTAGTAGAGACCGTAGTAGAGACGTTATGTTTTGAATGAAATGAAGTTACAAGTCTCTCACTTAAAATTTGACTCTATACCCATTCAAACTTTCAACCCCCTTTTTACCTCGTTGAGTCGTTGAGGGTGGAATTTTCAAAAATCCCTTCTTATTGGGTAGGTACTTGCGTCAAGTAAGGTTTAATAAATCGAAATAGGTGAGCCGCGCGTGCCTTAAGCCGAGGCTGCTCTAATAATTCCTATGCAGCTTAAATTTCTATCCAAACATGTCCCTAAAACCCCATGTGCATAAATTTGAACTAAACGGCTTCCTGGCATTGTTATGACACCCCGCTAGGGATTGCAATCCGGTCCGGCGGATCCGGTAATCCAGCCGGATCCGGTACTTTTTGGTGGCCACCGGATCC
Organism: Epinotia demarniana; assembly: GCA_945867215.1. Classification (NCBI taxonomy): domain Eukaryota; kingdom Metazoa; phylum Arthropoda; class Insecta; order Lepidoptera; family Tortricidae; genus Epinotia; species Epinotia demarniana. The sequence goes on from OX244283.1 coordinate 5,817,900, forward strand.
GGTGGACCCGAAAAAAAAAAAATATACGATACTGCAGACGAACATACGCAGAGAAAAATAAACATTCATTCAGATATTTGTACAAACTGGATACTGGATGGTATTTATTTTTATTTTTATTTAACATAACATTGTACAATGAAAAATAAAACTCGCGTATTGCTTTTGCGAGCGTTCAGCTTCCAGCCTTCCACTTAAGTTTGTCCGTTGGTGCCATTGGCATATAAATATTTAATAGTTAATAAGTAATCCTAATTAACCTTTGTTTTGATTAATGATCTCAGAAATTTATTCTTTGAAAAAATCTTTCTTTTAAAACGTTTGATAAATTGTTTTTGATTAACGTTTTTATAACATATACTAAAGTGCAATTAATGTGATATTATGATATTATTGATGTGTGTTTGTTGTTTATGATTAATGTTCTTTATTCGGGTTGTATTTTACGGGTTTAATTTTATTATTGTTAATTTTGTCTCTTAGTTTTAATAAAGTTGATTGAATATTAAATATTGTATAGTACAGAAGACGAAGTGATCTCACAGTTCCAAGCACAATAATGATCTCCAATTACCAAATTACTTATACTTAATACTTTGATTTAGCATTTAAGACGATTAAAAGTTCCTTGTTCCTTTCCATTAAAACATTTTACTTATTTTTTTCAAAAAAAAAGTCATTTTGTTTTTATCATTACATAAGACAGAGTTACCCTATGTTCAAATTGTACATGCGTAACTATAAATAGGTTAAGGCTGAATGTTATTGAAGCAGATGCTCAATTTGACTTATTACTGTGAGTAGTGACTGTAGAGAGACTGATGTTGCCTTAATAAAGTTGATTTTTAGCACTAAAACATTGTTTTATTACATTATTTGCGATAGTTTGCCTACTCTTAAACCAGTAAACAAGACAAAATGCATAATATTGCATAAACACGATGAAAAACTCCAATCCGGCCGGATCCGGCCGGATTCAGAATCGGACCGGATTGCAATCCCTACACCCGCCCCAACCCCGCATAATGGCCATAGCACCCATTCTGTTGAGCCATTTTGCAGCGCTACTTAGACATGGTTTTTCCGTTCGCTGGTTAATCCTAAAAGAAAAATGATTAAATAATTCTGCTCTATGATTTCTTAATTTGATGTATATAGATTCCACAATTATAACCTTAAAATTGCCATTAACATGAACAAATAACCGACACTGGCAAATTTTATTTATTTAAGCCTTTATTATACCAACTGATTGGTTTCATTAAAAGATTTCAAATTAAAAAACATTAATATTTTATATAATGTATGTATGGTTCTTTTAAAAGCTAGGCCTCTTCCGAACCTCCATTTTCTATTCTTGCTAGGTATTTGTCTAGCATATTCTTCCATTTTTGCCAGTCCATTGCTACTTCTTTCCAATCCTTGCCTACTGTTTCTAATAGGTCTTTTTCCCATATTGTATTTGGTTTGCCCACTTTCCTTTTACCGATTGTTGGTCTCCAATTTGTTATTGTTTTTGTCCATCTATTGTTTGGCATTCGAACTATGTGGCCTGCCCACTTGAACTTTTGTTTCAGTATATGCTTAACTGTGCCTGTAAATTTGTATTTAGGATGCATTCGAAAAACTTCTTATCTGATCTCAATTTAAACTATAACTTTAGTTCTATTTATCTAGTTAATTATAATCTTAAGATTGCTATTAAAATGAAAAAATAACTGGCACTGGCAAACTTACTCTCTTTTAAATGATGGACATAGCCAATTTTTAGCTAAGCCCATCATTTGGAAAAGTGTAAGTTTGCCATTTTCTCATTTTAATAGCAATTTTAAGGTTATAATTTTGGAATCTATATACGGCGTCAAGTAAACTCATTGCATATATTGTATAAACTGACCTGGCACTGCGCAGAGCACGCGGCGCGGCTGCACTAGCTCGAGGCTGAGCACGAGCTCGTCCTTCACGACGTGGTCGGCGTACAGCCGCGCGGCCGCCGCCGCCTCGCTGATGCCGCACGCGTCCGCGGCCTCTGGACTTGAGGGCTCGTCTTTTACACACGCATCTGAGCACAAGGGCTCGTCTTGTATACACGCATCGTCCAACAAGGGCTCGCTTTTAATACAGACACCCTCCAAACCCAAAGAGTCCTCCGACTTCACACACACTTCCTCTACATTAGCTTCCTTCGACGCTGGCGACTCCATCATCTACTAGTAACCGTATTTTTTAATAAGTCTTCATTTAGTCTATCTACGTAAGAAATCCGTGAGATTGGCTATCGCTCTTAACTCCAAGGAAAGTAAATTATTGTACTCTTCATTAATGGTCGCATTGTATTTCTTGGCTTAGCTGTCAATTTGAGATTGAGCGTTTAGTTCTTACATTCTTTTGTATTCCGTCTCGATACATATTTACCAAATTACGCTATCGTGTGTTTGATTACTTTGATTTCAATCAATCAATCTTTGTGTTATGGCCCCATCAGTATTGCCGATGATTCCGCCAACGTCCAGGTTAAAAAAGGCACGTATTTATTATTTAAAAAATTGACCGGTGACTTCCAATTGGCAGGTTCACTGAGATTAGAATCTATAACAAAGGACAAAACAAACATGTATTGTTAAACTAACTACTATAAAAACAAGTTGTTAATTTTAATAAATTTACACAGGACATACACAAAGGGTGAATAGACTAAGGTGAGGAGAAATTTAATATTAACAGGACGGGGGATTTCTGGAGGAAGGATATCATACAAAGGAGTGACAATACGGTTACAATAAAAAAATAGGTGTTCGAGAGTACCCTCCGCCAGACCACATTCACACAGAGAGTGATCTCGAACACGTATCTTTGCTAGAAACACAGGGGTACAAATATGGCCGAGTCGTAAGCGAATAATGGCGGACGTAATATTTTTTGGAATAGATTTATGAGTAAAAAACCACGACCTAGAGGGCAGATCTGGTTGTATGTTGCCATAATTTTTGCCCACATTTAGGCGGGAACTTTGCCAACGGGTGTTCCAGGCATCACGCATGTGTGGGAGGGCAAGTGCTTTGAGGTCACGAGGAAAACATCGGTCATACACATTGCTGCCAAGCGTGGTTGCTTCCTTTGCGTAAAGATCGACGGTTTCATTACCCTTTATCCCGCTGTGGCCCGGGATCCAGGCCAGAACAACATCAATGTTATCCATGTGACACTTGTGGAGAAGCTCCTTAATTTGTAACGTTACTGGGAAGTTTTCTTTTGCATGGAATGGGCGTTTAACTAAATCTTGCAAGCAACTTAGAGAATCTGTTAAAATAAGAGATTTATTAAGGTGGTGTGAATGCACATAAGTGACCGCTTCCAGTATCGCAATGGCTTCTCCGGAAAACACAGAGTTTCCGGGAGGAAGTTTAAAATGTAAGATGATTTTGTACCTGGGAATCCACACTGCAGATCCCACAGGACCCTCGTCGCTCAATTTAGATGCATCAGTAAAAATAGTAAGATAGTCAGACCACTTCTCGCCAATCACTTTGTTAAATATGTTGTCCTAAATACCTAAATTAAATACAACCGTTGGCTGAAAGATTAGACTGTCATAGCTTATTTTAAACAGAGGGTTTTTGTAATTTTGGAACACTCTAACAGGGTGGTCTAAGAACTTTTTATAACTGTTAACTAAGAGGGGAGACACTTTGTGAGACCAAAATGGAGAGGAGACTACAAGTCGTTGGAGAGATTCAAGGATTGGGAGTAACGGATGCGAAGCTACTTGAAGCGATTTGAAGAAAAACCGGTCAGCCAGAAATTGTCTCCGTAAAGAATAAGGTGGGTCCATACACTCGACTTGAAGAGCATTTGTCGGGGAGGACTTCATAGCTCCTGTTATTATTCTTAGACACCTTGCCTGAATTCTATCCAGTTTTGCCAACGCGAGTTTGCTACATGGTTCTAAGGGGATCCTGTTGTTTTACCAAACTTATTTTGGTCAAATTTCATTACCCAAACAAATTTTAGCAACTATATTGTTTGCCAATGCAAACTTTGGCACAATTTTAATACGAATATTTTCATTACGTCAAATTTTCATTCAGCAAAATATTATTACGAAAAATTACAATATGGCATGTGGTGTTTTAGCAAATGCTTTAATAAGGCAAAAAAACATTAGACAATAAACATTTCGTCAAGTTAATGATATGGCAAACTATAAATAGACAAAACTCACAATTGTTTGGGTTATATGACATTTTACCAAAATGCTATTAAAAAAACGGCACGGTCCCTTAAATAAAATAATGCACGGTTAAGTAGGTCGGTAGGCAAAGGCGTTAAATTAGGTTAGGGCAGCCAAAAAAGGGGGGCTCGGGGGGAAAAGCCTCCTGGCAGTAAAAAAACAAACAATCGTAACTATTGTAGTATTTGGTAGGTTAGGTTAGGGTTAGCTTGTGGCCCTTAGAGCGGAAATAGGCACCCCGCGAAGCGGGGTGACGTCGACACGCTGGCGGTTAGGTTAGAATTGCGACCTCTACACAAATTAATTTTCCATACCCACATAACAAAAAAAGTTGTTATTTTATTGTGTATCTTATACACCATTGAAATAAAGATGCAAATGATTTGTCATTGAACAGTTCCTCTGCTGATTAACCGACGGAATAGAAATGGTCAATTAAATATTGACGATACAAATCATTTGCCTTATTTTGTTTTGGTTAAAACATATTATGCCAAATAACATATTTGACTGAATGAAATTTGGTCAAAGTACCAGTTGGTAAACGAGATATTGCCTTAACATGAATATGCCAAACATAAGGTTTGCGTAAGAATTATTTGTCGAGTGTTAATTTGGCAAACGATTATTTGGCAAATGAAATTCTACGAAAAATGTTTTGGGAAGTGATAATTTGTCAAATTTTTTTTGGTAAAACAAAGGTAACCCGGTTCTAAGACAAAACTTCCATAGTCAAAATGGCTTCTGACAATGGCATTGTATAGAAGTTTCTGACTATATGGGTGCGAACCCCACCTAACACCAGACAAAGCACGCATAACATTGATATTTTTTTCTGCTTTTTGGCACACATAATTCAAGTGGCTGACTCCAGACAGCCTAGAATCTAGAATAATACCAAGAAACTTAACCTCATCCTTAATCATCACAGGTTCGTCGTCGATGTGGATGTTAAGATCGGGAACATGCCTTTTTCTAGAAAAGATGACTGCATTACTCTTTTCTGCAGACAAGGAGAGACCGTGATCAGATAGCCACGAGTTGAGGTAATATAAAGCAGAGTTTAAAGCATGAGAAGATTCGGAAAAGTCTTTAGATGAAGAATATAATGCGATGTCATCAGCATACTGTAAGATCTTGCAGAAGCAGTTAACTGAAGTGTCGAGGTCTGAGGTATATAAGCTATAGCGAAGGGGGCTCAGCACAGAACCTTGAGGAAGGCCTTTCCAAGCAAGACTAGGAGGTGATAGATCTCCATTCAGTCGGACCAGTATAGAACGGCCCATGTACATATTGCATACAATATTGGTAATCCTCACAGGGATACTCAGATTGAGCATTTTCTGCCTGAGTATAGGAAGATCTACGTTATCGTAGGCCGCTGTGACATCCAGGAAGACGCCCACCACGTGTTCGCCACGAGTGAGAGCCAGCCGGATATCGGAGGTAAGGATGCTTAGACTGTCCATAGTTCCCATACCCTTTCTGAACCCAAACTGGGTTTTCGACATGATATTTCTATTTTCTAGAATCCACTCCAGTCTGTTTTTTACCAGATGTTCCATAATCTTACATAAAACTGATGATAATGCTATGGGTCTATAAGAATTAGGACTAACAGGATCCTTACCAGGTTTTAAAATCGGTACAATAATTTGGGTTTTCCAACAGTCGGGTATGTTTCCTGTTAAAAATATATTATTTAAGATATTTAAGAAAAAGAGTTTAGTGGCTTTTGAGCTTTGAGTAATAAAAGAATATGGGATACCATCACAGCCCGGGGTGGAGTCCCGCAAATGGTCAAGCGCGCAGCACAGCTCGTCAAAGCTAAAGGCTTCATTCATTCTCTCGAGTGGGGCGGAAAGTGAACAATAATTACCAACGCCTTCCCAGTGCGGTGCAAATGGAGGGGCAAGCTTCGCAGTAAATCCATCGAGCCACGAAGTTACGTTACTGGGGATATTGTTGTTGACTTGGGAGCATCGAAAAGCCTTTATTTTTTCCATACTAATGCAGCAGGAGCTCTTGGGGACAAAGATTCGCAGAAGGAACGCCAGCCCTGAAATTTGTTTTTGCTCAGCAGCCTCTTACTATGAGCACTAACACGTTGAAAATTTAGGTAGTTTTCTAATGAAAGATCCTCAGCAAAAAGAGACTCTGCCATGTTACGCTCCTTTATAACTGCCGAACACTCAGCATCCCACCATGCTGGAGAAGGTATTTTATCGCGGGCCGAATTTTTCAAAGGTATAGAGCTATCAGCCGCTGAGTAAATAGCCGAAATAAACTGGTTGTACACTTCCAACACGTTCGTTTGGGTGATACTGGGCAGATTTCCCACAGATAGTTCTAAATTAGATCTAAATTTGCTCCAGTCCGCCTGGCAGAAGTGGAGTTTGTATCGGTAATGGAGCAATGGGGCACCCTACCAAAGTAGTAAAGATAGGCAGATGATCACTTCCAAGAGAGTTAGGGGAAACCGACCATGACAAAGAACGAATTAAATTTGGGGATGCCAACGTAAGATCAGGGACACTAGCGTTCTGGACGGGTGATGTTCTGCGCGTGGGTGTTCCGTCATTTAAAATACATAAGTTTACCTCATCCATAAGTTCTAAAAGAAAGAATGACGTCGCATCACAGAAATGGGAGCCCCATAACGTATGGCGGCAATTGAAGTCTCCTTGAACAATGATGGGAGCTGGAATGGTTCGTAATATAGAGCTAAGTTCCTGTATTAGTTCACAATTTGGATGTGGGATATAATCAGACACAAAAGAAATGTTGAGGCACTTAACTGCAACAACATTTAAACCAGAAGAGTGGGAAGGGATATAGAGTTGTGAAAAGGTAAATTTTCTTTTTACAAGAATAGCACATCCAGCCCAACCATCATTCCTGTCATCCCGGATACAGGAGTAGCCCTTCACCCTAAATAGGGATTGAGGCCTCAGCCATGTCTCCGAGATGGCAAGAATGACCGGGCTGAAAGAATTTATCAATTGAACAATTTCTTGTTTTTTATTTTTAATATTTCTAGCATTCCATTGTATTAGATTGTGATTGGCCGTCTTGAATTACTTTATTAATAGCTTCACAAATGTTGCCCTTAAGGCTTTCTAGAACAGTGTACGGTATAATGTCAGCGAATTTCGAGAGCAAATTTACTATAACCTGGTAGACACAGTCTCCCAAGTTGTCATTCGGTGTAACCGAGAAGGCCTCTCCTAATGCATTGCCATTTGGCAAAGTTGATTTAGGAGTTGATGTTATCTGCCTGTGAGCTTCAACATCATATGACTTCCCAGGCTGGGGCTTGGGTCGTCTTTCAATAAAGATTGTTTTCCGGTATGATTGAGATTGAGGGAGAGACCGAGAGTGGGCTGGGCTAGGGGGAGGGGAAGGTGAAGACATATTTGCCGTGTTGGATTGGCTGGCAAAAACATTCTTTGAGATATCAGCATACGTAGTACGCACAGGGCGGAACCTTCTTGCCGCTTCAATATAACCAATATTTTCCTCAGACATCACTAATTTGATGGACTTCTGTCTGGAGAATTCGGGGCACTTCGGGTCAGTTGTCGCATGGGGACCAGAGCAGAATAGACAAGAGACTTCATTGTCAGGGACTGAACATTCGGAGACCTCGTGATTTTGTGCGCATCGGGCACACCTAGGATTAGAACGGCATTGGTCCTTGATATGGCCAAATCTGCAGCATTTGTGACATTGAATAATCGGCAGCCTATAAGAGGACACCGGAATTGACATGTTGAAGCAGTAGATTTTATCAGGCAGTGTTTGCCCAAGGAATGTTACTACTACAGTACCTGTTGGCTCCCAAACTTTTCTGCCATCAACTTCTTTTTTTTGTTAAGCCTACGGCATTTTATAACTTGTCCAGACCCAGTTGGGCACTGAATTCCATTTGTGAATTCTTCTAATGTCCATTCAAGCGGGACTTGAGTAACAACACCCATGCGTGAAACCTGGAACTTTGGAATCATAGCTGAGAGCTTGTTAGTTGTCAGGATAGGGTTAGAAAGGAACGAGTTGGCTTCATTTCACTTCATTTATTCCTTGATAAAACGTAGTCCATGTATGACTTAAAATAGATGGACATTTTATTTTTGCCAATGCTTTTTATTTCTGTTATACCTGCTACTTTGCCATTATATATTATCTGAGCCATTTTTAGTGCCCGCATACGACTTGGGGTATTTGGCTGATCTGCGGTATCTTCCCGCGATACATGTACAACAAAAGGACCTACGTCAATGTCGGAATATTTCAAATCTGTACTGCTTTCAAACCCTGGCCTCACGTATGTATGTTGAACGGACGCATTCGGAGGGCTAGATTTCTTACCGTGTAAATCTATTCCGTCATTTTGGACCCCACTCGGCCTTTTTATACCCGTGTTTTGACTTCCCCCTTTATCAGGGGGCTCAGCATCACCCAACTCCATCCTCACAAGACAAACAAACACAAAACACTTACCAAACCGTGGTTATTATACCTTCCCCCACAAAAATAATCAAATCTCAGTGAAAATTGGTTAATAAAACCACTAATTAGCTTGATTCAAACCAGTACACGTGCGTTATCAAACACAGAGACAAGCAGCGCCTACTTTGATTTGATAACTGGATGCATGTTCCAACCGTCAAACGAGTTGTCCGGACTAATTGCATGAAAATCACAATTTGGACCAGGGAATTTGCATCATCTGCCAAGTTTCTTTTTCTCACAAATTTCATACAAATAAATTTAAACGATAATTAAAAAATATATGCTAAAGAACATTGTATGAATATTTTACCCTGTAATTATATTCCTTCGTCATACAAACAGCATGGCTTAGTTGAGAGTGCGTCAAGTTTATTTACGTGATACGTATGGCAACATACCTGAAATCAGGCCGATTTACCCGATTGTAAGCCTTAATTCGATCGCCAGAAGGCGCCAATTCCCTTGTCGCTTCGCTGGTGCTGCTTTGGTTGGCAGCACTGGCTCCGTGTCAGTCACTGCGTTAGTGTTTATTTGCAAAAACACACGGCTTTTTTACTTTTTGATGTTAAAAAGTATAAGAAAAGCCACAAAAGTTACACTTATCATTTAAGCAAAAAGTATAATAGTGTATTTCTTTGCTTCGTTAAGTTTTAAACGACGATGACTTCCGAGAACGGCTCGGGGCCGGAGGTAGAAAGACCGTACTGGTCTAACACGGCCAAAAAAGCTATCCTAGTCGATTCTGTCGATGATATATCTTCGTCGTGATCCTCGCGGGACGAGGCGGGTTCCGCCATCTAATAAGCGACGAAGACAGTCTCGCGGAGAGGTGTCAAAAATCGTTCGACCCACGTGTCGACTCGCTTGTAAATCAAGACGAGGCGGATTCCTCCATCTAATAAGCGACGAAGACAGTCTCGCGGAGAGGTGTCAAAAGTCGTTCGACCCACGTGTCAACTCGCTTGTAAATCAAGTAAGTTATCTTTCAAATTACTTACATAGTACAGATGCATGAACAGCCAAGTACAGGTCCACAGGACCGACCACAAGTCGCGATACTCGCGCAGATTCGGAACAATTCCTAACCCCACCGGCGACCCGCAAATCCTTCTTGTCTTGTCCATGTTGGTGAATTTGTAACTGAGGCCAAGGGTAAAAAAGTTGTCGCGGAGGCAAATATTGACTGTCTAAAACAATTAGACAGACTATAGATCCAATTGTCAGGCCTGGCAAATTAAGGTACAAACCCCTTCTGATATTAGTGTCTACTACTCCAGGGTTTATTGAACCTAAGATAAATGGAGAACATACACAATTAAATAAAGGAAAGGACTTTCTAGACTCCACTGACCATCTGTCAGCTGGTTCATGCAATTCATTAGTGAATTAAAAGGTGCTTTTAAGGACTGATTTGCAAAATTGATATTTCTATTGTTGCTGATGATCACCATATAAGTATTTGTTGGTGGCAATAATACCTTGTCAGACAAAATTTGCGGAAACAAATGCAAACACAACTTTAAAAGTTGCAAAAAGCCTTCAAATGAAAATTTGGAAAAAGTTGATTCTAACAAACATTAGGTGAGTGTCACTTTGTTAATTAACAGTACTTACTTTAGCAGTACCCACATAAACTAAATAGCAAGATTGCATTGGCAAGTAAATTTTACCTGACAAAAGGCTTCTGTACTATACCTTGACTATAAGGTATTAATTTTAAAGCCGTGCAAGAGAGTGTACAATATCATAAGATACAGCTGCTTGAACTATATATTATAGTAATGCTTATTATGCTAGTTGACCCTATTGCAAGATGTTCAACATTATGTTTCTATATTTTTTATTACCAGCCAGTGAGATTTAGGTAATAAATTAAAAATTAAATTTCACTCACTCAATGTAAGCAGCATATCAGTCTGTTGGTGACTTTAAAGTTTAAATATAAAGTATTCTGTACACTCAGTGAATTACTATGAATTATTTACTCTTCTGGCTTATATCAGATCGAATCAAATCAAAAATATTTATTTTGGACAACTTGATCCATATTTTGTTATAACATTGTCTTGGGCTCTTATTGGCTATAAGAATATTTTAAGGCCATATACAAATTTTACTAGACTTAGGCGCAAGGCAACAAGCACTTAAACAAATAGGGTGATTAACCAGAATTATACCCTAATATTAGCAACTGTAATGAAATGAACCACAGAGGTCCAAATTCAGTATCATGATTCAGTCTGTCCTTGTACTCGTATAGGTACATATTTACATAAAAGCAAATACCTAGCTACAGAGACAGGATTATTTGCATTTGGATTGTAATGTGTCAGATAGATCTTAATTCAGTCAAGTCATAGTTTACATAATTGACACATTTATCAGCTAGTACAAATTTAACCTAGTGAGCAAAAGTAAAAGGCACTACAATTGACAAGAAAGAACTTTAGTGTTTCGGTACGTGTTCGGTAACTATCTGTTAAATTACAGAATTATATTTGCCACAATCCAAGCTCAGAATCAGATCTGAGAACATGTTAATGTGGATACTTGGAGCGCTTAGTGACTTCTAACAGTAAGTTAGCACAGTTATACCGGGAGCTCTCGGAGAGGTCCAGTGGTAAGATCCACATGTAAAATAAAAATAATATTTCATTATTATTATTATGTATACTAAATTTCTGCTCAGCACAGGTAATAATAATTGGATATGTACAAGTCAATACTAGAGACTTTTACTTTGTTTAACAATCTATATAAGATGTTAAATTAAACCTTAAGTTTTCCTAAAACCCTGTAAACTAACATTGTGGAATGCAATAAATGATTGAGTATTGAGTATTAACATTCAGTTACCGGTGAGAAACATCTCTGTGCTTCTTGAAAAGTTTTATACTTTGGCAGATTTCTATTCTAGAGATCTTTTGTCTTGCATCTATAATGGTGGCTTATTCCCAAGGCCGAAAAGGTATTCAAAAGTTGGGAGTTTCAAATCTTTCGTGATACCAAATATATTGGTTTACTTAGACACAGGCATTTATAAATAATAACAATAATAATGTGCTGTATTCCCAAGGCCCCGGAGGCTATATTCAAAAGTTGGGAGATAAAAATTTGTGTCTAACTTTATGCTCAACAAATTTGGGCTTATATGACCAGTTTGGTTATACCCAAAGATTTTTAGATTGCAGGCTATATTCAAAAGTTGGAAGATACAAAAGTATGTCTTACTTTTTGATGCAAAAGATATATATTATTCCCAACGCCGCGGAGGCTATGTTCGAAAGTTGGGAGAGTTAAAAAGTATGTCTTACTTTGTGATATAAAATATATATATATATATTATTCCCAAAGCCGCGGAGGCTATGTTCAAAAGTTGGGAGGTAAAAAAAGTGTGTATCTAACTTTATGCTCAACAAATTTGGGCTTATATGACCATTTTAGTGATTCCCACAAATTTGTATTGTTCCCAAGGCCCACGGAGGCTATATTCAAATGTTGGGAGAGTCAAAAGTATGTCTTACTTTGTGACACAAAATATATATATTATTCCCAAGGCCGCAGAGGCTATGTTCGAAAGTTGGGAGACTGAAAAGTGACATACATTTGTAATACTAATCATATTTGTTTTGTTAGATTTATAGGCATTAATAAATAAAAAAAAAACCCAAGGCAGCGGAGGCTATGTTCAAAAGTTGGGCGAATCAAAATTCTGCCAACCTTGTGATACTAAACATACTTCAACACAAGCAATTTAGCCCAAAGTTTTGTATTATTCCCAGGGCCACGGAGGCTATTCAAAAGTTGGGAAATCCCAAAATGTTACTACATTTTAGCTATTGCGTTCTAGTCTTAATTTTGGTGATTCCTAAGGCCACGGAGGCCGTAGAAGTGTGAATATAAAATAAAAAATACTCTCTAGTACCTATTTTATTGCCTCACAGGCTTATTTGATAAAACGCTCTAAGCCCAAGATGATGCGTCTCTACTAGAGCCATAGAGATTAAATTTCAATAGATGGATAATTGATCAGACAAACAAATGTACTGATTAGCCCAGCCGAACTCTTGACTAGACTTACGCCCATGGCTAAGGAAACTATATTTTCAACACAATTGCTCGTAACGTACCTCTTATTGTGTCGCTTTTAGGCTCATAATCCTGGATATTAAAAACGCGTGTTTTATAACTTTACAACACTTGTGTGTTATGGTTATATCCCGATTAAGTCACGTTGGCACCTTGCAGCAAGATATATGCATGAACACGGTGCATTCTTAAATTAACCAGGTTGTACAGAATGTACAGCTTTTTTTTTAATTTTCGGCAAATGGATTCTTACTCGACTAAACAAATTAAATCCTTTTTGTTAATTAAGTGACTATTTCTTTTTGTGTATGATATGGAAACGTTTAATTTCGTAAAACTATTCACTTTTCATAATATTTTACATGAATTAAATACAGATAACACATTAAAACGAAAATATAATTTTATTTTGTATTGGCTGTTTAGAGATTTCTGTGCCCACACTGCGCAAACTTCACGAAAAAAAACTGTTGGGTGCCAATATAGGTTATATTTTGATAGGTTATTTATTTCACAAATATTTGTAAAATTTGTTTATGCGTGTTTGGTTATTATCAAAAATGTTGACTCGTGGTGACTAGAAAAGTGATAAATAGAATGGACGCCACTGGAAATTCTTGGCGATGTGCAATTGTGAGTAAAAACTTGTTGTCATCTTAATGATTTGCTTAATGTAAAGTAAATAATTTGGCAGGCCAATAACATTTTCATCTTATGAAAATGATTTTTTCCTCGCAAAATGTGTTGAAAAACGTCGTATGATACGCGAGAGCTTTGATAATTACATCCTCGGCTTCCTTATCACGCTCACCTGCGGTTCGCGTGAACAATTTCGCCTCTGATGTAATTATCAACCTACCTCACTTGTATCACAATGTACTATTATAAGTTGGGATATCATTAAAAAAAAAAAAAAGCGGAGCTTTCATTGCGTCTACTTGGACAACTACACAATTCTACCTGCAAATGAAGGTTGATTCATGTGTACTACAGTTTGACATGAACTAAGGACAAGGAAGCCAGACAGAAGAAAACTTTGTGAAAAGGCTGGAGGTATCAAGTCTACACTGTTGGTTTATTTAGTAAATTTATTGAAGTCAAGTAATACTATAAGAATTATGAGTGGAAAACTAAATTATGAACATTGAGATATAAAAATATATTTATTTATTTTATTTTTGGAGTGTCATAAATATGACAGTGGAGTGTCAAAATGCTATTTAGCATAGCTCTCATGATTGCAAGGTGAATTATCAGATCACCACTAATCTTGTTAAGGCAAATGGTAAAGGAATCAAATATGGGAGCAACACTATGCAGCATAAGATTAGCAGCAGCCTGGAAGGACTGGCTAGAAAGTAGACCTATAGATCTTGTCTCTAGAATGTCCCTAGAGAAACTGGAGATATTTCCAAACTTTCAGTAAACATTCCCTATTATCATTCAGTTGAAAGACAGGACAATGTACAAAGTACAGATCTGTTGCATAATCATTTTACAAATGTTTAATTTTCATATGGTCAGAAACTTACATTATTTTATGTGAGTCATAAGCCAATCATGAGCTCAGTCATGATTACTTTCCATTTTTATAAAAAAAAAAAGATTTAAACATACATTATTGTATATAGTTCTTAGATGACTGATTTCATAAATAATATATTTAGATTCCGCTCTAAATATGAAGTATCTGTTAGTTACCTTATGTTTACTTTATTTTCTCAAGAGTGAAGTATATACTTTTATAGAATTATAATGCTTCATTATTTAATAATTAATCTTATCACACAGCGTCAATGGCACTTCGATCGCCAGCAGATAACAAACACGTCTTCTCATTTAAGCCATGCTGTGTGTATGACGAAGGAATATAATAGAGATGTTTTGCATTACAACAAAACATATATTATATTCTGAAGTCATACACACAGCATGGCAGCAAGGCTCTTGCTGGCGAAGACAGTGACTGACACGGAGCCAGTGCTGCCAACCAAAGCAGCACCAGCGAAGCGACAAGGGAATTGGCGCCGTCTGGCGATCGAATTAAGGCTTACAATCGGGTAAATCAGCCCGATTTCAGGTATGTTGCCATACGTATCACGTAAATAAACTTGACGCACTCTCATTTAAGCCATGCTGTGTGTATGACTTCAGAATATAATATATGTTTTGTTGTAATGCAAAACATCTCTATTTTGTATTTTTTTGAAACCGGTGTTTTGCAACTACAATTTCATTCAGTGTGGCCAGTTACAGTAAGAAAGCGAAAATTGCCGCATTCAAACGGTCCTGCGAAGCGGACTGGAAGATTGTTACTAACCGATGAGATAGGGCGAGACAGCACGTCGATCATGAGGTGGCCGTGACATACTCTCGATTTTTGTGTGCTGCACGGCTATTACGCGACGGCGCGCGAGCTCTCTCAATTTTTCTCGCACTATCCATCTCTCTCTTATTAGGACATGCGAGAGAAATCGAGAGTATGTCGCGGCTGTGTGTTAGACGTGCTGTCTTGCCCTATCTCATCGGTTAGTAACAATCTTGCAGTCCGCTTCGCAGGACCGTTTGAATGCGCCAATTTTCGCTTTCCTTCTTTTAACTGGCCACACTGAATGAAATTGTAGTTGCAGTTGTTACGTCTGTACGCTACACCCAATTCTGCCTTTGACATGTTGTGCTGACAAATTGGGGTATAATCACATAATGTGGATGGCCCATCACACTACGCACATCCGAAGCGACACCGCGCATGGAACTATGATACTCGGACAGGCTATGGTAATAATAATACCACGTGTGAGCGAGCTGGTAGCATTCAAATCTCGATAAGTGTGACAGAAAGGGAAATATCATTCGTTGTCCTTCTCATGGGCCATCCACATTAAGTGATTTTACCCCATTTTTTTTAATTATCGTTTAAATTTATTTGTATGAAATTTGTGAGAAAAAGAAACTTGGCAGATCATGCAAATTCCATGGTCCAAATTGTGATTTTCATGCAATTAGTCCGTACAACTCGTTTGACGGTTGGAACATGCATCCACACTATAGCAATTAGTCAGATTCTGATGAATTGGGGCTGACAAATCACTTAATGTGGATGGCTCATCACAGTTCCACTTTTTTTTATTGGCAACAATTGATTTAAGTAGTATGAAAGTTGTGGCACATAAACCATTACCCGTCCAAATTGAGTAGGTTAGCTGCAGAGGATATCCCTGTCGCTTTAACTAGCAAGTGCGACAGAGAGGAAGATACTCGAACGAAGTTCGTTTTCACTTCGCGGTAGCCCCTCAGCTCACTCGCATGAGGTATTATTACCATAGCCTGGTTTTATACAGATTATGTGGTTTTAAGGATGGTAGATGAGAAAAGATGTTTGCTAGGATGTATTAGAAATAGGAGAGGCAAGATGGTGGGCCACCTGCACGACAGTTTCTTTCTAAACATCCTGGAAGGTAAAATTGAAGGCAAGAGAGGCAGAGGAAGGCCTAGGATAACATATTTTAGCCATATAAAAGAAAAAGCTGATGTCGAGTCATACGAGGAAGCCAAGAGACTGGCAATAGATAGAGAAAAGTGGCAGTTACTCCACGACTTATATTATACCACGAAAATTATACTGAAGAATATTGTAATAATATTTTACACTGTATTTTTTTTGAAACAGGTGTTTTGCAGCTATAATTTCATTCAGTGTGGCCAGTTAACAATAGGGCGAGACAGCACGTCTATCATGAGACGGCCGTGACATGCTCTCGATTTTTGTGTGCTGCACGGCTATCATGTGACGGCGCTGAGCTCTCTCGATTTTTCTCGCACTATCCGTCTCTCTCTTATTAGAACAAGAGGTATAGTGCGAGAGAAATCGAGAGTATGTCGCGGCCGTGTGTTAGACGTGCTGCTTGCCCTATCTCATCGGTTATTAACAATCTTGCAGTCCGCTTCGCAGGACCGTTTGAATGCGGCAATTTTCGCTTTCTTACTGTTAACTGGCCACACTGAATGAAATTGTAGTTGCAGGTTGTTACGTCTGTACGCTACACCACATACACGGTAAAATCACTTAATGTGGATGGCCCATACCCCACTTTGTCAGTACAACATGTCGAAGTCAGGGTGTAGCGTACAGATGTAACAATCTGACCACATGTGCATGCAATTACTCAGTACAACTCGTTTGACAGTTGGATCAGCAGCGCAGACGGCCTCCAGACGATAGCAATTAGTCAGCTTCTGATAAATTAGGGCTGAAAAATCATGTCATGTATACACCCCATTAGCAATCTTGTTCAAAAGTAGACGCTAGACGGGCCAATATCAGCAGGACTGCATGCAGGCCGCCGCGTGATTTGACCCGTGTGCATACGCTACTCGAGCGAAATCGGCAGGACTGCCATGCGAGGTCACAGAAAACCTAGTATGGAAAGACCTTGTTTTGGCTAGCCGCCGTGCTTCTGACTCTTGTGCACACGAGCCGAATCACTGAAAGCAGTCCTGCCGATATCGGGCCGGGTGGCGTATCCTTAAGGCTCACAACGTTCTTTAATACTCGAATAAATATTTATGCAGGTACCGAAACCTTAATACACTGAACTTAGAGCGATGGGAGATATTTTTAGGAGTAAGTTTGTATGCACCCAATTATTACAGTTGACTACTTAAACAGGCACGCACTAACATCCGTTTCGGTGCAGGTGGGCTCAATCCATGCCGATTCCAACCGTACGAGTAGACACATGGTGATGACATATAGCACTGAAACGTGATTGCTTACTATGGGCTTCATAAGAAGTCTCAAAGTCACCCAAAGGGCTATGGAGAGGGCCATGTTGGGAGTTTCTCTCTGCGTGATCGCATCAGAAATGAGGTTATCCGCAGCAGAACCAAGGTAACCGATATAGCCCTCCGGATCGGACGCTTAACTGAAGTGGCAGTGGGCGGGGCACATAGCACGTAGAACCGAAGGCCGTTGGGCGGAAAGGTTCTCGAGTGGCGACCACGTACCGGTAGGCGCGGCGTGGGTAGGCCCTAGCGATTGCAATCCGGTATGTATGATTTTCAATCCGGCTGGATTGGTATTACTGGTATTACGCTACTGCGTATATATTTTTTTTACATTTTATCAAGTTTGATAGCAAATAAAGCTGGGCTAGTGTAATTAATATTGGTTTGCTTCAAAAATAAAACAGTCATTCAAAATGTAAAAAAACTACCACTTTTGAAAGTTTAGTGAAACTCGTCTATTTGAGGTTTGAGATCAAATCTTCCTTCGAGATTTGAGATCCTCTATTCAAACTCAACTATAATTCAACTCTTCTTTGTACGCGGCTCACAAGTAAACGTGTCATAACCAATAATCAACGTATGAAAGTAAACATAACGAAATTCTATAATCAATAATCAAGTATGTAAGTAAACACTACGAAATTATATAATCAATAACCAAAAACAACTCGAACAAATTGTCGTAAATGTGGACACGCTGCACAAAAGCACCAATTTTTTTTCAGGCACTTGTTAGGTCCACAGCTTTAAGTTTTTAATAGGAACCTACTCCTCCGTCCGCCATATTTATTTAGCCCTACTATCTTATTCGAGATCGAAATTATCGAGATTTAAGGAAAATATTACGATGTAAGGATAACATCACATAAAATTAATCTTTTTACAATTAACTAAAATAGATTGTTTCGTGAGATCTAGAATGTCTGTCATTAATATGTTACTAAAATACATAATATAATCACCGTAAACATAACGATTTCACAAAATTAACTTCTATTTCGAGATTCAAGGCAACAATCATGAAATTGGGGTTGGGAATAGTAAGATTTGTAAAGCAAGAGTAATTGAAGTGCCGCGTTTAAACAATATTTTTGAGTCTACCGGTTCCGGTCCGGATCCGGTGAAATATTACCGGATCCGGTGGCTATCAAAATTTACCGGATCCGCCGGACCGGATTGCAATCCCTAGAGGCCCCCGAGAACGTGGCCTGATGACCTGGTAAAGGTTGCGGGAGTCCGCTGGATGCGGGTGGCGCAGGACCGGTCACTTTGGCACTCTTTGGGTGAGGCCTATGTCCAGCAGTGGACGCCTTTCGGCTGATATGATGATGATGATGAGAAGACACACAATCTAAATCCGCTTGTACGACATCGTCGATGAATTCGTCCTCTGTGATGGGTCAATAGTGACACCAATTTTCCAATCCTCCATTTCATCCTTTGAGGTGCTAATAGCGTCACTGGCTGCGCTCGCGCGTCGCCTGCTATTGGAGCAGTGTCTCCTCGCTCACCGCCTCGCACATTTCCGGTGGATGGACGATTATCCAGGAGTAACAACCGTATCTTTAGATGGAGTCATCTTACGAAGTTCAATGTCTTTTCAGGTCCATGGCATTGCAGACCGGAGTATTAGGCTTAATTTCCTCCTACGCTGACGTCGGTTGCTGACATCGGTCGAGCGTACCGTCGGTCGCGTATGACAAAGAAAAATCCCGCATTGCGAAACCGATCGCTGTACGGAACGGCTGCGCCGCGCACACGTGCGTACAGCTGCCGGTCAGCTTCGCACTGAGCGCGCGATAGAACGCGTCAGCTTACCGAAGGCGTGGCGCTGACGAGCGAGACCGACGCGCGGCATCAGCGGCGCGTAGCAATAAATCTGCCGCGGACGTCAGCGTCGCTGTGCGGTGCCCCGTAGAACATGGTGTCAGCGACCGACGTCAGCGTAGGAGGAAATCAAGCCTTAAGGCCGAAACGCACTGACAGCGGTGGCGGAGCGGCGCTCAGAAAACCGCGCCGCGCCGCGCCGCTCTGTGCGGATCCTTTCATATTAGCTCGAACATTACAACCGGTACCGCCTCCGCACCGCGCCGCGCCGCCCCGCCACCGCTCTCTGTGCGTTTGCAGCTTTACACCTTGGTAACTTGACACCTGAGAAAAAGGGTCTTGGAAGTAATCCCTGTAAGGGTTCCTTTTTATTTTAAAGGTACGGAACTCTAAAAATGATTGTACTGTTTGGAAACAAATTACCGCGTTTTATTAAGAAGCTGGTAGGATAAATAAACGCCAAACAATTTCACTTTATTAGGTAGTAAAATTTACAGCATGAATGTATCTTATACTTATTCCAAATAATATTCATACTAATATTATTAATGCGAACAAACACATACACTTGTGTTTGTTTGTTTGCCCGTCTTTCACGGCAAAACGTAGCGATGAATTGACGTGATTTTTTAAGTGGAGAATTTTTTATCCCCGCAATCATCCCCTAAAAAGTGAAATGGGGGGTAAAAGTTTGTATGGAGCTGCGATATAAACGAGTTCCACGCGGACGGAGTCGTGGGCAGAAGCTAGTTTTTATACAACACTCAATATAACCATCCCACTCTTCAATGGAATTAATACTATTTTTGTTTTAATTCATTTTAAACATAACATCTCTACTATGTTTAATAGTTGATCCCAATTTCATTGCCAGTTTTTCTTGTAGGTACGGGCGGCTTGGGCGGCCAGAGGGTAAAACAGGTCCGCGCGTCTTGTTCAATCGAAGCCTCGTCTCATGATTCTGCGGAGAAATAAATTAAATTACCACGTGACCTCTGAAATTACCAGATAATAAAACCGGCAAAGTGCTTGTCGGGCCACGCGCAGCGAACGGTTTGTATTATGTAGTTCTCTCGCTACCCCTGCGCCATCAAGCACCCAATCCAAGGTGTGTTTTGGCCGCAAATATTAGAGAAGCAACGGCTAACCGGCCGAATAGCGACTAGAGGCATGGTAGCAGGAGCACGTAACATAGAATTGAACCTTAAATTATATTTTAAGTTAAATTACTGTTGCCAAGGAACCGAAGTATTCGTTATTTACTGAAAGTGCCACTTCTTCTTGCCGCCTCGGCTGACCTCGGCTCTCGCACACCTCTTACGCCGGCACAACACCGCGCTATGCGCTATTCGTTATGTGACTGCGCCGTATTTGCGAAAATATTTGTTATGTACGCCAACAACAAACATGCCCACCCACACTTCGAGCCGGTATGCCGAACATGCCAAATATGTGTGTTTGCGTAATTACAAGTCAATCACAGGCATGAAGTCCGCCATTTGTACTTTCTTATCTGTGCAATAAAGATTAAATAAATCACAAAAGCGGCGATGGACAAGTTGGCGGCAGCTTAACTTTTTCGTATGTCCACCCCATTTTTCACACCGAACACGTCAAGACACGACCAAAGAGTAAAGTAAGTATTAAGGAGAAGAGTGGCAACTCTGCCTTTTAATTAGCATGTATGGCAAAAGGTGCTGCTGCCAGTGTCAAGGAAATTAACTAACGCAGTTTACTCGCTTAGCTATAGCTATATATATAGAAGTATACATGTATAGATACCTGTGCGTGTGTATATCTAATATTATTGCAGATATACGTATGCATACCTGTGATATGTGTGTATAGATTACGTATGGCTATTTTAAGAACTGAACGCAATGATGTACTATTTTTCACATTACATTTATTATTTATTTATTAGAGAAATGGCAGCCCCTAGAGCCTTTGCTAAAGACAAGTACTGAATAAGAAAAACATTTCACACTACACATTATTATTAGCATGATGTACGATGGAAGGGCTTCACGATTCACTGGGTGATAGCTGGAGCAATACAAAGCACAATGGCGGCCGCGACCACGAACCGCTGAATCATGCCCAAGACTTGGTTATTCGCATTTTCAGGAAAATTCTTCATAAACTGTAGCCGTCACGTTTGCTATTCACAGCATAATACGCTATCCAATTATACATTAAAGAGCAGGATGCAGAAAATAAAAATAAAATGTCTGGAGCACGATCCGCCATGTTCCATAGACAGAGTTGACATTGACAATGGGGACCGTTGGCGCCTTGGCGGTTGACAGCTAGTCTTTTTTTTAATTTCTAGTTCTTCATCCGGCCGCGAAGAGGCGCTGCAAACTGTGAAAATGTAGGCCTTTTTAAGTGTGCCCCCCCTGGACACGACCGCCGCTAGCGAGTGAACTATGTGTGGGCAGTCAGCGCGCTATTCGGCTCGCTATTTTCCTCCTTTGATGTGTACCTAAAAACCGATAAGTCGACGGATACGCGTATTTGCAGCTATAATTTCATTCAGTGTGGCCAGTTAACAATAGGGCGAGACAGCACGTCTATCATGAGACGGCCGTGACATGCTCTCGATTTTTGTGTGCTGCACGGCTATCATGTGACGGCGCTGAGCTCTCTCGATTTTTCTCGCACTATCCGTCTCTCTCTTATTAGAACAAGAGGTATAGTGCGAGAGAAATCGAGAGTATGTCGCGGCCGTGTGTTAGACGTGCTGCTTGCCCTATCTCATCGGTTATTAACAATCTTGCAGTCCGCTTCGCAGGACCGTTTGAATGCGGCAATTTTCGCTTTCTTACTGTTAACTGGCCACACTGAATGAAATTGTAGTTGCAGGTTGTTACGTCTGTACGCTACACCACATACACGGTAAAATCACTTAATGTGGATGGCCCATACCCCACTTTGTCAGTACAACATGTCGAAGTCAGGGTGTAGCGTACAGATGTAACAATCTGACCACATGTGCATGCAATTACTCAGTACAACTCGTTTGACAGTTGGATCAGCAGCGCAGACGGCCTCCAGACGATAGCAATTAGTCAGCTTCTGATAAATTAGGGCTGAAAAATCATGTCATGTATACACCCCATTAGCAATCTTGTTCAAAAGTAGACGCTAGACGGGCCAATATCAGCAGGACTGCATGCAGGCCGCCGCGTGATTTGACCCGTGTGCATACGCTACTCGAGCGAAATCGGCAGGACTGCCATGCGAGGTCACAGAAAACCTAGTATGGAAAGACCTTGTTTTGGCTAGCCGCCGTGCTTCTGACTCTTGTGCACACGAGCCGAATCACTGAAAGCAGTCCTGCCGATATCGGGCCGGGTGGCGTATCCTTAAGGCTCACAACGTTCTTTAATACTCGAATAAATATTTATGCAGGTACCGAAACCTTAATACACTGAACTTAGAGCGATGGGAGATATTTTTAGGAGTAAGTTTGTATGCACCCAATTATTACAGTTGACTACTTAAACAGGCACGCACTAACATCCGTTTCGGTGCAGGTGGGCTCAATCCATGCCGATTCCAACCGTACGAGTAGACACATGGTGATGACATATAGCACTGAAACGTGATTGCTTACTATGGGCTTCATAAGAAGTCTCAAAGTCACCCAAAGGGCTATGGAGAGGGCCATGTTGGGAGTTTCTCTCTGCGTGATCGCATCAGAAATGAGGTTATCCGCAGCAGAACCAAGGTAACCGATATAGCCCTCCGGATCGGACGCTTAACTGAAGTGGCAGTGGGCGGGGCACATAGCACGTAGAACCGAAGGCCGTTGGGCGGAAAGGTTCTCGAGTGGCGACCACGTACCGGTAGGCGCGGCGTGGGTAGGCCCTAGCGATTGCAATCCGGTATGTATGATTTTCAATCCGGCTGGATTGGTATTACTGGTATTACGCTACTGCGTATATATTTTTTTTACATTTTATCAAGTTTGATAGCAAATAAAGCTGGGCTAGTGTAATTAATATTGGTTTGCTTCAAAAATAAAACAGTCATTCAAAATGTAAAAAAACTACCACTTTTGAAAGTTTAGTGAAACTCGTCTATTTGAGGTTTGAGATCAAATCTTCCTTCGAGATTTGAGATCCTCTATTCAAACTCAACTATAATTCAACTCTTCTTTGTACGCGGCTCACAAGTAAACGTGTCATAACCAATAATCAACGTATGAAAGTAAACATAACGAAATTCTATAATCAATAATCAAGTATGTAAGTAAACACTACGAAATTATATAATCAATAACCAAAAACAACTCGAACAAATTGTCGTAAATGTGGACACGCTGCACAAAAGCACCAATTTTTTTTCAGGCACTTGTTAGGTCCACAGCTTTAAGTTTTTAATAGGAACCTACTCCTCCGTCCGCCATATTTATTTAGCCCTACTATCTTATTCGAGATCGAAATTATCGAGATTTAAGGAAAATATTACGATGTAAGGATAACATCACATAAAATTAATCTTTTTACAATTAACTAAAATAGATTGTTTCGTGAGATCTAGAATGTCTGTCATTAATATGTTACTAAAATACATAATATAATCACCGTAAACATAACGATTTCACAAAATTAACTTCTATTTCGAGATTCAAGGCAACAATCATGAAATTGGGGTTGGGAATAGTAAGATTTGTAAAGCAAGAGTAATTGAAGTGCCGCGTTTAAACAATATTTTTGAGTCTACCGGTTCCGGTCCGGATCCGGTGAAATATTACCGGATCCGGTGGCTATCAAAATTTACCGGATCCGCCGGACCGGATTGCAATCCCTAGAGGCCCCCGAGAACGTGGCCTGATGACCTGGTAAAGGTTGCGGGAGTCCGCTGGATGCGGGTGGCGCAGGACCGGTCACTTTGGCACTCTTTGGGTGAGGCCTATGTCCAGCAGTGGACGCCTTTCGGCTGATATGATGATGATGATGAGAAGACACACAATCTAAATCCGCTTGTACGACATCGTCGATGAATTCGTCCTCTGTGATGGGTCAATAGTGACACCAATTTTCCAATCCTCCATTTCATCCTTTGAGGTGCTAATAGCGTCACTGGCTGCGCTCGCGCGTCGCCTGCTATTGGAGCAGTGTCTCCTCGCTCACCGCCTCGCACATTTCCGGTGGATGGACGATTATCCAGGAGTAACAACCGTATCTTTAGATGGAGTCATCTTACGAAGTTCAATGTCTTTTCAGGTCCATGGCATTGCAGACCGGAGTATTAGGCTTAATTTCCTCCTACGCTGACGTCGGTTGCTGACATCGGTCGAGCGTACCGTCGGTCGCGTATGACAAAGAAAAATCCCGCATTGCGAAACCGATCGCTGTACGGAACGGCTGCGCCGCGCACACGTGCGTACAGCTGCCGGTCAGCTTCGCACTGAGCGCGCGATAGAACGCGTCAGCTTACCGAAGGCGTGGCGCTGACGAGCGAGACCGACGCGCGGCATCAGCGGCGCGTAGCAATAAATCTGCCGCGGACGTCAGCGTCGCTGTGCGGTGCCCCGTAGAACATGGTGTCAGCGACCGACGTCAGCGTAGGAGGAAATCAAGCCTTAAGGCCGAAACGCACTGACAGCGGTGGCGGAGCGGCGCTCAGAAAACCGCGCCGCGCCGCGCCGCTCTGTGCGGATCCTTTCATATTAGCTCGAACATTACAACCGGTACCGCCTCCGCACCGCGCCGCGCCGCCCCGCCACCGCTCTCTGTGCGTTTGCAGCTTTACACCTTGGTAACTTGACACCTGAGAAAAAGGGTCTTGGAAGTAATCCCTGTAAGGGTTCCTTTTTATTTTAAAGGTACGGAACTCTAAAAATGATTGTACTGTTTGGAAACAAATTACCGCGTTTTATTAAGAAGCTGGTAGGATAAATAAACGCCAAACAATTTCACTTTATTAGGTAGTAAAATTTACAGCATGAATGTATCTTATACTTATTCCAAATAATATTCATACTAATATTATTAATGCGAACAAACACATACACTTGTGTTTGTTTGTTTGCCCGTCTTTCACGGCAAAACGTAGCGATGAATTGACGTGATTTTTTAAGTGGAGAATTTTTTATCCCCGCAATCATCCCCTAAAAAGTGAAATGGGGGGTAAAAGTTTGTATGGAGCTGCGATATAAACGAGTTCCACGCGGACGGAGTCGTGGGCAGAAGCTAGTTTTTATACAACACTCAATATAACCATCCCACTCTTCAATGGAATTAATACTATTTTTGTTTTAATTCATTTTAAACATAACATCTCTACTATGTTTAATAGTTGATCCCAATTTCATTGCCAGTTTTTCTTGTAGGTACGGGCGGCTTGGGCGGCCAGAGGGTAAAACAGGTCCGCGCGTCTTGTTCAATCGAAGCCTCGTCTCATGATTCTGCGGAGAAATAAATTAAATTACCACGTGACCTCTGAAATTACCAGATAATAAAACCGGCAAAGTGCTTGTCGGGCCACGCGCAGCGAACGGTTTGTATTATGTAGTTCTCTCGCTACCCCTGCGCCATCAAGCACCCAATCCAAGGTGTGTTTTGGCCGCAAATATTAGAGAAGCAACGGCTAACCGGCCGAATAGCGACTAGAGGCATGGTAGCAGGAGCACGTAACATAGAATTGAACCTTAAATTATATTTTAAGTTAAATTACTGTTGCCAAGGAACCGAAGTATTCGTTATTTACTGAAAGTGCCACTTCTTCTTGCCGCCTCGGCTGACCTCGGCTCTCGCACACCTCTTACGCCGGCACAACACCGCGCTATGCGCTATTCGTTATGTGACTGCGCCGTATTTGCGAAAATATTTGTTATGTACGCCAACAACAAACATGCCCACCCACACTTCGAGCCGGTATGCCGAACATGCCAAATATGTGTGTTTGCGTAATTACAAGTCAATCACAGGCATGAAGTCCGCCATTTGTACTTTCTTATCTGTGCAATAAAGATTAAATAAATCACAAAAGCGGCGATGGACAAGTTGGCGGCAGCTTAACTTTTTCGTATGTCCACCCCATTTTTCACACCGAACACGTCAAGACACGACCAAAGAGTAAAGTAAGTATTAAGGAGAAGAGTGGCAACTCTGCCTTTTAATTAGCATGTATGGCAAAAGGTGCTGCTGCCAGTGTCAAGGAAATTAACTAACGCAGTTTACTCGCTTAGCTATAGCTATATATATAGAAGTATACATGTATAGATACCTGTGCGTGTGTATATCTAATATTATTGCAGATATACGTATGCATACCTGTGATATGTGTGTATAGATTACGTATGGCTATTTTAAGAACTGAACGCAATGATGTACTATTTTTCACATTACATTTATTATTTATTTATTAGAGAAATGGCAGCCTCTAGAGCCTTTGCTAAAGACAAGTACTGAATAAGAAAAACATTTCACACTACACATTATTATTAGCATGATGTACGATGGAAGGGCTTCACGATTCACTGGGTGATAGCTGGAGCAATACAAAGCACAATGGCGGCCGCGACCACGAACCGCTGAATCATGCCCAAGACTTGGTTATTCGCATTTTCAGGAAAATTCTTCATAAACTGTAGCCGTCACGTTTGCTATTCACAGCATAATACGCTATCCAATTATACATTAAAGAGCAGGATGCAGAAAATAAAAATAAAATGTCTGGAGCACGATCCGCCATGTTCCATAGACAGAGTTGACATTGACAATGGGGACCGTTGGCGCCTTGGCGGTTGACAGCTAGTCTTTTTTTTAATTTCTAGTTCTTCATCCGGCCGCGAAGAGGCGCTGCAAACTGTGAAAATGTAGGCCTTTTTAAGTGTGCCCCCCCTGGACACGACCGCCGCTAGCGAGTGAACTATGTGTGGGCAGTCAGCGCGCTATTCGGCTCGCTATTTTCCTCCTTTGATGTGTACCTAAAAACCGATAAGTCGACGGATACGCGTATTCGCTATTTCGCGTATGCGTTATGCGTGCGAATAAGGAAAACAAGGAGGAATAAACCGTCCTCATCATTATATTTAAGATTCAAAATCTTGTCGGTGGAGCAATTTCCATTCCTCTCTGTTCTCAGCTATTGTTTTGACCTCTTGATACGACGCGCCGTTTACTTTTTCTTTTATTTGGTCCATAAAAGATCTTCTTGGTCTCCCTCTCTTCCTCTTTCCCTCTATCTTCCCTTCTACTATGGTTTTCATAAAATCATCGTGTCGTAACAAGTGGCCCAACATCCTGCCTCTCCTGTTCTCAATGGTCTTCAACAACGTTCTTTTCTCTTTCACTCTCTCAAGCACCTCCTCATTCGTCTTCTTATCCTTCCAACTAATCCTCTCCATTCGCCTCCAGCACCACATTTCGAAGGCCTCCAATCGTTCTCTGTCACGCTGTGTCATTGTCCACGTTTCGCTTCCATACAACGCTATGCTCCAGATGTACACTTTTATAAGCCTCTTCCGAATATGGCCTGCTATTCTGGCTTTGAGCAGGCTCTTCTTGGCATTGAAAGCCTGCTTCGCCATGGCTATCCTCGCGATAATGTCTGGTGTACATCTGGAGTTATTAGTGATTATGCTTCCCAGATATTTAAATTTGTCGACTTGCTCTATTGTCCTGTTATTTAAAGTGATTGGTCTATAATTTGAGTGCCTTTTTGAGGTTACTAGCATTTTTGTTTTATTAATGTTTATTTTAAGTCCAAAATCTTCAAAAATTGCATTCATATCTGTAACTAATTCTTCTAACTGATTTGATGACTCTGCAAAAGCCGCAATGTCATCAGCAAAACGAATAAATTGAATTTTTTTCCCATTGAAATGAACCCCCCCTTTTCCGGACTCTATTAATTTTCTAATGGCACACTCTATGAACACATTAAAGATAAGAGGCGAAAGTGGACAACCCTGCCGAACTCCTTGCCGTATCTTCGCCTTTCTAGCTTCTTCTCCTATTTCAATTAAAGTTCTTTGATTTCTGTAGAGTTCAAAAATAATTCTTCGGTCTCTATAATCTAATCCAGCTTCCTTCAAGATTGACATCATATTTTTCCAATTAATTTTGTCAAATGCTTTTTCTAAGTCTATAAATGCTATGTGTGTGTCCTGGTCTAAATCCATTCTTCTGTCAGTAATCATTCTTAAGGCTAATATTGCTTCTCTCGTCCCTTTGTTTTGTCTGAATCCATATTGGTCAGGTCCTAGATAGTTTTCAGTTAGCGGTCTAATTCTATTCTGTATAATTTTGAGTAATATTTTACTGGCTTGTGATATTAAACTTAGTGTTCTGTGTTCTTCACATTTTAAAGTGTTCGCCTTTTTAGGTAAAGTAACTATTTTAGAAGTGTAAAAATCAGTAGGGACGTGACCGATATTATACATTTTAGTAACTAATTCATAAATTTCATCTTTAAGTATATCACAGTTTGCGTATTTTATGAACTCTACGTAAATCTTGTCATAACGGCGTCGAATACAGGCGCATAAGCCGAATAAGGAATAGCACATAGCGCAGTGTGGTGCCGGCATCAGGCGTCGCCGCCCAGGTCGGGCAAGGAGCGAGAGAGCACGAGCTGTGCGGCGA
Organism: Epinotia demarniana; assembly: GCA_945867215.1. Lineage (NCBI taxonomy): Eukaryota > Metazoa > Arthropoda > Insecta > Lepidoptera > Tortricidae > Epinotia > Epinotia demarniana. The sequence goes on from OX244283.1 coordinate 5,846,949, forward strand.
GCGCGCCCGAGCGGGATGGTATGATACTTGCCTAGCTGTCAAAGATCAGATGTAAACAGAGTACCTTTATTATTTTTATATAGCACAAACATAACATTGACAAAATCGCAGGCGCATTGCAACCCTTTATTAATTGTAGGATTTATTGTTTAGATGCATAACTCATTAGCTCTGGCGACCTTACTCACCACCAGGACGAGACACCTGCAGGCTAAATCGTGGCGCTAAGTTACGGTCTCCTGTACGGCCGAGGTACTTAAAGTATATGAGTGAGATGACATTCCGCTATGCCCATTCTCAATCAGGCCTTTAAAATGTTATGACAAAAAGCGATATTATAACAATATACTTCGTTAATGTTGAAAAATTCGATAACAAAATCAGTATGAGTAAACTGATTTTTTATAACGTAATTTTTCATTGTGGCGTCATCTCAATATATAAAAGAAGAAACTGACTGACTGACTGACTGACATATCAACGCACAGCCCAAACCGCTGGGTCTACGGATTCCAAATTTGGCACGTAGGTTCCTTATAAGGTGTAGGGGAGCACTAAGAAAGGATTTTTCAAAACTCACCCCCTAAGGGGGTAAAACGGGGGTCCAAAGTTTGTATGGGGGCAGCATTATTTTTTGAACTAGAGACTTAAAACTTTGTAGGAAGATTACTTATTAAGATACAAAAAAGCACTTTCAGCGTTTTAAAAAAATTCCACCCCTTTCGGGGTTAAATAGGGGTGCAAAGTTTGTATTCAAAACTACTGGGACTTCAACCTTGAAATTTACACCAGACCTTCCTTTTATGACTTAGGCAAGGGATAAGACGGGATTTTTGGAAATTCTATCCCTAAGGGTGTTAAATATGGGTGCAAAGTTTGTATGGGTAAAACATTATTTTTTGTACTAGAGACTTGAAACTTTGTAGGGATATTACTCATTAAGATATTAAAAAAGTTCTTTCAGCGTTTTAGAAAATTCCACCCCTAAAGGGGGTCAAATAGGGGTGCAATGTTTGTATGGGAGAAATATGATTTTTTGTACTAGAGACTTGAAACTTTGTAGGGATATTACTTATAAAGATACAAAAAAAGTTGTTTCAGCGTTTTAGAAAATTCTACCCCTAAGGGGGTTTATTAGGGGTGCAATGTTTGTATAAGGGAAACATTATTTATTGAACTAGAGACTTGAAACTTGTTAGGAATTTTACTTATTAGGATACAAAAAAAAGTATTTTTAGCGTTATATTAAATTCCACCCCTAAGGGGGTAAAATAGGGGTGCAAAGTTCGTATTCAAAGCTGGGACTAGAAACTTGAAATTTACACATGTACTTCATTTTATGACGTAGGCAAGGGATAAGACGGGATTTTTGGAAATTCTATCCCTAAGGGGGTTAAGTAGGGGTGCAAAGTTTGTATGGGAGAAACATATTTTTTTGTACTAGAGACTTGAAAGTTTTGTAGGAATATTATTATTAAGATACAAAAAAGTACTTTCAGCGTTTTATAAAATTCTTCCCCTAAGGGGTTAAATAGGGATGTAATGGGGGGACACTTTATTTATTGAACTAGAGACTTGAGACTTTGTAGGAAGATAAGTTATTAGGATACAAAAAATGTAATTACAGCGTTTTATAAAATTCCAACCTTAAGGGGGGTAATGAGGGTCCAAATTTTGTATAAGGGAAATTTATTTGTAGCTACTACGTACTTAAAACTCTGTGGACAGATTACTTATTCATTTACAAATAAAGTGCTTTCAACGTTTTGGAAATAATTACACCTAAAGGGGTTAAAAAGGAGGTCCAAAGTTTGTATGGAGAAAAAAGATAAGTTAGACAATTTTATTCGAGAATTCACAGGATAATTCCTAACAATAAATGAGTAAACAGGTGTTTCCGGTTTTTTGAGAATTCAACCCCTAAAAGGAGACGGGTGGTGACAAAATCTGAAAATCAACATCGGCATCTATTGTTTCTATGGTTTATTGGGTCGCTGATTAGGAAAACAACAAAGATTTTACATTCCAACGTGGCGTCTAAATATCAATATGGGCGTTGTTATTACGGTTTTTTGGGACGTTAATAACGAAAATCACATAGATGTTGAAATGTCATGTTGTGGACATGAAAATTCAAGAAAATATTTGTGCCAAATTGCAATTCAATCGGTCCAGTTTTTTTCGTAGCAAATCGGTTGTAACAGACGGACTGACAGACAGCCACACGTGATCCTATAAATAAGGGTTCTATTTTTGCTTTTGAGGTATGGAACGAGACCCGCGTTATATAAGGTTATAGGTTTTAAAGTTTGTATTTGGTGCCATCTCGATCGTCAGCAATCGGTACCTAGGCGAGTGCGGGCGGCGCGGGGGACGGGTAGGAGACATTGGGAAAGTGCCTGCATCCGTAATAAGTACATTCAAGGTGCTGCACGAAGATCTGCTTACTTTTTATAAGTTAAGCATTTTGGCCGCCGTTAAATTAAACCAAATTTTTGGGTATTTATGTTAAACACTGGTTCGAAAAGCATGGAAAAAAAATCTTAGGAAACAAGTCTATAGCAATGTCCAGGCCACAAATTTGACTTGACATTCGAGGAGATATTTTGGTATTTCAACATTATCATGAACATAAAGTAGCTTTTATTCCAGAGGACAGATTCTCATTAATCATGATTGTAAATTTAATAACAGAAATACGTACATACATACATACATTCACGCCTTTATTCCCAAAAGGGGCAGGCAGAGCACATGAACTTTATGTTCCAGCACCACTTCTAAATATATAAAAGAAGAAGCTGACTGACTGACTGACTGACTGACTGACATATCAACGCACAGCCCAAACCGCTAGGTCTACGGATTCCAAATTTGGCACGTAGGTTCCTTATAAGGTGTAGGGGAGCACTAAGAAAGGATTTTTCAAAACTCACCCCCTAAGGGGGTAAAACGGGGGTCCAAAGTTTGTATGGGGGAAGCATTATTTTTTGAACTACAGACTTAAAACTTTGTAGGAAGATTACTTATTAAGATACAAAAAAAGTACTTTCAGCGTTTTACAAAATTCCACCCCTAAGGGGGTCAAATAGGGGTGCAAAGTTTGTATTCAAAACTACTGGGACTACAAATTTGAAATTTACACCAGACCTTCCTTTTATGACGTAGGCAAGGGATAAGACGGGATTTTTGGAAATTCTATCCCTAAGGGTGTTAAATAGGGGTGCAAAGTTTGTATGGGTGAAACATTATTTTTTGTACTAGAGACATGAAACTTTGTAGGGATATTACTTATAAAGATACAAAAAATGTTCTTTCAGCGTTTTAAAAAATTCCACCCCTAAGGGGATTAAATAGGGGTGCAAATTTTGTATTCAAAACTACTGGGACTAGGAACTTGAAAATTACACCAGAACTTCTTTTTATGACGTAGGCAGGGGATAGAACAGGAATTTTGGAAATACTATTCCTAAGGGGGTGAAATGGGGGTCCAAAGTTTGTATGGGGGAACATTATTTATTGAACTGGAGACTTAAAACTTTGTAGGATGATTACTTATTGATACCAAAAAGGTACTTTTGGCGTTTTATAAAATTCTACCCCTAAGGGGGTTAAATAGGGGTGCAAAGTTTGTATTAAAAACTATTGTGTCTAGAAACTTAAAATTTACACCAGATTTTCCTTTTATGACATAGGCAAGGGATAAGACGGGATTTTTGGAAATTCTGTCCCTAAGGGTGTTAAATAGGGGTGCAAAGTTTGTATGGGAGAAACATTATTTTTTGTATTAGAGACTTGAAACTTTGTAGGGATATTACTTATTAGGATACAAAAAAAGTCCTTTCAGCGTTTTAGAAAATTCTACCCCTAAGGAGTTCAAATAGGGGTGCAATATTTGTATGAGGTAAACATTATTTATTGAACTAGAGACTTGAAACTTTGTAGGAAAATTACTTATTAGGATACAAATAAAAATATCTTAAGCGTTTTTAAAATTCCACCCCTAAGGAGATTAAATAAGGGTGCAAAGTTTGTATTCAAAACAACTGGGAGTACAAACTTGAAATTTACACCAGAACTTCCTTTTATGACGTAGGCAAGGGATAAGACGGGACTTTTGGAAATCCTATCCCAAAGGGGGTTAAAAAGGGGTGCAAAGTTTGTATGGGAGAAATATGATTTTTTGTACTAGAGACTTGAAACTTTGTAGGGATATTACTTATAAAGATACAAAAAAAGTTCTTTCAGCGTTTTAGACAATTCTACCCTTAAGGGGGTTTATTAGGGGTGCAATGTTTGTATAAGGGAAACATTATGACGTAGGCAAGGGATAAGACGGGATTTTTGGAAATTCTATCCCTAAGGGGGTTAAATAGGGGTGCAAAGTTTGTATGGGAGAAACATATTTTTTTGTACTAGAGACTTGAAACTTTGTAGGAATATCATTATTAAGATACAAAAAAGTAATTTCAGCGTTTTATAAAATTCTTCCCCTAAGGGGGTTAAATAGGGATGAATTGTTTGTGGAGGGGGAAACATTATTTATTGAACTAGAGACTTGAGATTTTGTAGGAAGATAACTTATTAGGATACAAAAAAAGTAATTTCAGCGTTTGATAAAATTCCACCGCTAAAAGGGTTAAATGAGGATCCAAATTTTGTATAAGGGAAACTTATTTTTAGCTACTACGTACTTAAAACTTTGTGGACAGATTACTAAACTTATTAATTTACAAATAAAGTGCTTTCAGCGTTTTTGAAATAATTACACCTAAAGGGGTTAAAAAGGAGGTCCAAAGTTTGTATGGAGAAAAAAGATTAGTTAGACAATTTTATTCGAGAATTCACAGAATAATTCCTAACGATAAATGAGTAAACAAGTGTTTCCGGTTTTTTGAGAATTCAACCCCTAAAAGGAGACATGTGGTGACAAAATCTGAAAATCAACATCGGCATCTATTGTTTCTATGGTTTATCGGGTCGCTGATTAGGAAAACAGCAACGATTTTACATTCCAACGTGGCGTCTAAATATCAATATGGGCGTTGTTATTACGGTTTTTTGGGACGTTAATAACGAAAATCACATAGATTTTGAAATGTAATGTTGTGGACATGAAAATTCATGAAAATATTTGTGCCAAATAGCAATTCAATCGGTCCCGTTTTTTTCGTAGCAAATCGGTTGTAACAGACGGACTGACAGACAGCCACACGTGATCCTATAAATAAGGGTTCTATTTTTGCTTTTGAGGTATGGAACGAGACCCGCGTTATATAGGGTTATAGGTTTTAAAGTTTGTATTTGGTGCCATCTCGATCGTCAGCAATCGGTACCTAGGAGAGTGCGGGCGGCGCGGCGGGACGGGAGGGTAGGAGACATTGGGAAAGTGCCTGCATCCGTAATAAGTACATTCAAGTTGCTGCACGAAGATCTGCTTACTTTTAATAAGTTAAGCATTTTAGCCGCCGTTAAATTAAAACAAATTTTTGGGTATTTATGTTAAATACTGGTTCGAAAAGCATGGAAAAAAATCTTAGGAAACAAGCCTATAGCAATGTCCAGGCCACAAATTTGACTTAACATTCGTGGAGATATTTTGGTATTTCAACATTAAGAGTCCGTGTCGGCCCGGCAAAAGTTCGATTGTAGGTATATTACCCGTCTCCCGAGCGCGCCAGCGCAGGTGTCGTGGTGGGGGTCGAGCGAGGCTGCTAGGTCGGCGTAGAAAAGTTTTGATACTTTAACCGTTTTATCTGACTTTTCGTTTCTTAATATTTTTATGTATATGTATTTAAATAAAATATCAGGTAACTTAGAACAGTATCGTTCATTATAAATGTATGTATGTAATTAGTACCAATACAGAATTTATTTAAGTACTTGTTTGACGACCGCTTTAGCCTAGTTGGTAGTGACCCTGCCTACGAAGCTGGAGGTTCTGGGTTCGAGTCTCGGTATGCGCATTTATTTCTCCCTGAGTCATGAATATTGGTTTTTTATATATTTGAGTATTTATTTATCTATATAAGTATGTATATAGTCGTTTAGTACCCATAGTAAAAGCTTTAGGTACTCAGTTTGGGATTAGGTCGATTTGTGTAAGATTGTCCCCAATATTTATTATTATTTATCTGTATTCATCTTAAAACTTAGGTTATTTATATTATTTACTAGTGGCTCTGTGAGTTGTAGACTGTATTACAGTAATGTTAGAGTTTTCTTTTCAGTTTCCAGGTTATCAAATTCTAGGTGAATAGTTTTTACCTGACTTATTCGTTTCTTGGTTTTAGTGTAGGTGTTCAAATAAAATACTAGGTAATTAAGAAATGTTTACACAGTTTATTTTTACTTGAGTAAGGTTAATAGCTATTCGTTCAACCCTGCATATTATGTCGGTGGTTTGTAAGTACTTGTGAATGTTACAAATGAAAAAGTGATGGCCGTTGGACCTTGGACCCCCCACAAAGTGGACTGATGTAACTAATAACAATAACTAATTAACAAATAATAAAAGCTTGTTTTATAACAAGTTTTTCTCCTTTAATTAAATTTTTACTTTTTAGATTCTTTAATTTTTCCTATATTTGTTGGAGTTGCATATTCACGCCATATCATATAGATATTTCAAACGAGCCCAAAGTCGATGGGGCTGCGTCTTTTAATTACGGAGTTCCATGGCTACCTTCCAGCTCAATTATCAGACCCTGGTTACCATATAGAACCAAAGTACTCGTCAAGACGAATTACACGACCCCAAACTTGATGGGGTTGCGTCGTTTAATTACGGAGTTCCCATGACCACCTTCCAGCTCCATCGTCAGACCCTGGTTACCAAAGTACCCGTCAAGACGAATTAATCAAGCCTAAACTCGATGGGGCATGGGGTTGCGTCGTTTAATTACGGAGTTCCTATGGCTACCTTCCAGGTCCATCATCAGACCCTGGTTACCAAAGTACTCGTCAAGACGAATTAATCGAGCCCAAACACGATGAGGTTGCGTCGTTTAATTACGGAGTTCCTATGGCTACCTTCCAGCTCCATCATCAGACCCTGGTTACCATATAGTACCAAAGTACTCGTCAAGACGAATTAAACGAGCCCAAATTCGATGGGGTTGCGTCGTTTAATTACGGACTTCCTATGACCACCTTCCAGCTCCATCGTCAGACCCTGGTTACCAAAGTACTCGTCAATACGAATTAATCGAGCCCAAACTCGATAGGGTTGCGTCGTTTAATTACGGAGTTCCTATGGCTACCTTCCAGGTCCATCATCAGACCCTGGTTACCATATAATACCAAAGTACTCGTCAAGACGAATTAAACGAGCCCAAACTTGATAGGGTTGCGTCGTTTAATTACGGAGTTCCTATGACCACCTTCCAGCTTCATCATCAGATCAGCTTTATGTCATAATAATATTACATTGGCATCCAATTTATACACGCATGCAAAATTTCAGCTCAATCGGAAACCGGGAAGTGGATCAAATTTAACTTGCAAGATTTAATTACAGACAACGGATAGGTGAACTAAATAAAAGTTTATAAAAATTCAGCAAGTATCACGATCACTCGTAAAATAATTGACATGGGAGCTATACAATTCGTAAGTTGTCTCGATTAGCCTCACGAATGTCTCACTAGTATAGTTTGACCCCGACGTTGGTAACAACTATGTCTAGCCGGAGATCAAAATAATATTTTAGTCGAGGGGTAGCCTTCGTGAATAGCCACAATTACACGACGTACAGGTCCGACCCGGACAACGGCTAAGCCGGTACTGCCGAATCGAGCGCCGTGCACGGTGTTTTATTACGAAATTTAGTGTGATTTCAAATATTTTTTATGCTTAAATTTACTTCTACACATAAATATATTTTTGTTTGTACGAATAGCGCTTAAACTAGAGTTTCTTATTATGGCTTCATATTTTTGAAATAATGAGCTATATGGCCAAAAATACTGGCGATTCTTCGAGTGTAAAGAAAACTAAGTCAAAAGTTGTTGGATGGAAATACGGTTTTACTCAACTATTTAATATGTAACTTTTAAAATGTTTTCCGCTTATTCCTAAGAAGACTATCATTCCAATATGGCTTTATTTGTTTCATGTCGGTTAGAAATCAAGTAGTTCTTCAAATCCACGTCGTTTTACACGTCTCCGAGCGAAAATTGAGAAAACAGCGGTTGGACTGAGCCAAAATATGGTAAATTGAGAGCTAAATGTACACAATTTTTCCGCTTATTCAACTTGAATTGAAATGATCTTTCATATTACACAATAAAATCTTTAGGAAAACGAATATTTAATGAGATATGACCTCAAAAAGTTTAGCGAATTCAGCAAACGGCTATATACGGACTCTTAATGTTCATGAACATAAAGTAGCTTTTATTCCAGAGGACAGATTCTCATTAATCATGATTGTAAATTTAATAACAGAAATACGTACATACATACATACATACATTGACGCCTTTATTCCCAAAAGGGGCAGGAAGAGCACATGAACTTTATGTTCCAGCGCCACTTTTAGCATAAATGTGGGTATAAAAGATCGACAAAAAGTGATCTTGCTTAGGTTGTTAGCCCATCACCCAGGACACACTTCAACCCTGCTCTCTTAATCGACTTTTACGACACACACGGGAAGAAAGAGGGTGGTGAAATTCTAACCCGCCACCACACGGGCATAAATATAATAGTAAATAAAAATTAATTTACCATAATGGGTTATGATGAAGGGTTATTAGTAGGGGAAGTTAGTAGTAGTAGGTTAGTAGGCGGCGTAGCAATTCAATAATTATTGGAAAATTACTTTTACTACGCGGGCGAAGCCGCGGGCAAAAGCTAGTTTAGCATAAATGTGGGTATAAAAGATCGACAAAAAGTGATATTGCTTAGGTTGTTAGCCCATCACCCACAACACACTTCAACCCTGCTCTCTTAATCGACTTTTACGACACACACGGGAAGAAAGAGGGTGGTGAAATTCTAACCCGCCACCACACGGGCATAAAAATAATAGTAAATAAAAATTAATTTACCATAATGGGTTATGACGAAGGGTTATTCGTAGGGGAAGTTAGTAGTAGTAGGTTAGTAGGCGGCGTAGCAATTCTACAATTATTGGAAAATTACTTTTACTACGCGGGCGAAGCCGCGGGCAAAAGCTAGTAATGATATAAATATCGTAACATAATGAATATCATAATAGAAACTACGGTCGAATAACGTTATTATAAGTAGTTAAGCCTTGTTGGTAGTGACCCTGCCGACGAAGCAAGAGGTCCTGGGTTCGAATCCCGGTAAGGGCATTTATTTGTGTGATGAGCACGAATATTTGTTCCTGATTCCTGAGTCATGGATGTTTTCAGTGGCGTGCACTCCATATAGGCAAAAAGGCGCTGCCTACCCTATTAATATAATGCTAATACAACACAATACCTACTATAACGAAAATAGTATGGCACGGTAATATTATTAATAAACAATCACAGTTATTATTTATTGAATTATAAATTTGAATTTCGCGGTGACCCACGGCCACGCGCACGTGAATGTCGCGAATTGTTAACCTCTGATCCGTTAAATCCGTTTGCCGCTTGAGGCGTACTTCGGAAAAAGTACGACTTCAACGGTATAAATTACGAACACACGCATACATAACTCACACATCTGTAACCCAAATCCTCAAGTAAACAGTTCTTCATTTCCGACCGTCTGGCTTGCGCGATCATTGCGCGTCATGTAGGCTAGATGATACATCATGCCCACAATAAACAAGCAGTGAATTTGCGATCCGATATCTTCTTTCTCTTTCTTACATCCGAATAGTTCCGACAGCGCCCGCCGTTGCCGGGCGCCACCATATTCGTGATTTTAGGCGGCCAAATTTAGAAGTATGCATTCAACAAGCGATCATTTCCCATTCAAATATATCGTAATTTTATCACCTGTTTGTGGTGTTATGGTTTGCGAACTTGGGATGACACGCGCGAAATTGTATTTAGCTTTATAAATTTGTTTCGTGGTTCTATCTGTTCTTTTGTTGTTAATGCGTTGTGAGTTTATAAGTATTAGTGAGGTGAGAATTAGTGCCTATAAAGTCAGAGGACGAATAAAATGGAGGTCGAGGAGTTATCTTGTGAGTTGTGTGGTGATCTTGTGTGCATGAAAACATTAGTAAACGGCAATTTCGGCAAATTACCTTTTGCTTCAATTCACAATGCGAGTTTTCCAGTACGCGCAGCGTGCAGTAAAACTCGCATTATGGCCAGGTGTGACGTAAAAGCATTTAAAAGCGTGCCTCGCACTTCACACTTTCGGTAAATACAGAATCGAAAGGTTGGGGTATAGCAAAGGGGGCGCGAGATTTAGAAATTTTTTGATGGTGTATCGGTATCATTATGACACCTATTTTTTATGTTGCTATCGTATAGAAGACGCTAAAATAAGCTGTCTTCGTGGTTATTTTTTTATAAAAGAGCGGAAAAAAAATTATCGTGCCCCCAAAACGGATGGTCACAGAGAAAAGTTTATCTGACATTTTATGCTTATCTGAGCACGTTATATAGGATACATTAATAAAAATGAGGTGTTATATTGACATCAATTGCACGACACCGAAATTTTTTAAGTCCCAGAACCGTTTAAAATGACTGACCTTTGAACCCAAATATCTCGGTAAATATCGATCGGAGAGAAAAAGTTTAAAGAGTTCTCTACTTTTCAATATCATTTCATCCCACTGCCTACCCTGTCCCAAAACCCTGTGCACGCCACTGGATGTTTTCTATCGGTCTTATTCATAAAAAGTTAAATCAGTGCTATAGCGAGCCTATAGCACTGTTTCGCAAAAACGTGATTCATAAACGTCAGTTAACGCAGATCGGTTCGTCAAGCCCATTTTAACGACTCGCTAACTTAGCGAACGGTGGACCCTTCTTTAAACCTGTTTTATCTGCATTTTAAGGAAAAAATGGCCGCCAAATTGAAAACAGCTGATGTTGACGGCAAGTATTCGAGCAAGCTCGCAATACGATTTTGAATGTTTTTATGTTATCGAAGCTGATTTTGTCAATTTATAATGATGTAACCAGATAAATAAATGAGATTTTACATTTAAAAAGTTATAGATTCGATTAAAATTGTAATTCCTGCACGAAGAATAGCGGGAACACCATGCACGCGCATTTAAGTTATCAGTGAGATTGGGTGAATGTGAATAAACTTATCGTGTGTGGTCGTCGTGTCGTATTAAGTAATGAACGTATAGGTATAATGTAATTAATTGTCCGCCTACTGAGAGCGGACCTACAAAAGACCGGAGACGTGGTGGCCTGACACCAAAAGAATGGCAGCCATGCAGCGCAATATTTCATCAACCGAAAGGGATTTTATTCCTTGGAATGCCCAGGAGGTAGGTTAATAAATAAAACTGCTACTTAACCCGCAAGCAGAGGTTACGCGGAGCGGTGCAGCGCAGGTCGGTGGCGTTACCTATCCCTCGTAAGGTTCGAACTTGTATGAAAGAGTACCTTACATGCCGTCCGTCCTCCGCTCTGCCACTGCCGCTGTTCATAGTAGGTTACGTATCATCCACAAGGACGCACCCCAGCATCTCATTGCAAACTAGTTTGTCCTTAGCGACCTTAGCGTAGTAATAGTTAGAAGTGGGGCGTGTCCTCGTGGATTCAACGATCTATAGATACATAGATTGGTACCTACTCGGTTTTACACTGTGGGTTCAGTTCATACCATCAGGTGGGTCATATGCTTGCTTGTGTGGCACTGTCATTGTACCTTTTTTAGGGTGAGTATCCACCAGAGCATAGCACACAGCTCTGGTGGATACTCACCTTCTGTCTGTAGTGGCTGGATACCCTAACCTATAGGTATGACATTGGCAAGCCCACCCGTTAAGCGTGTTCCTGGCAGTGAAAGTTTTAATAATATAACCATACCTTATTCCAGATAGGATTTAGTACAGTCAGAGGTATTAATATACTTACTCACATAAATATCTGTACTCACCTTTGTCATTATCAATAAAGCCTGTACAGATATTTATGAGTATGTATGTATATTAATACCCCTAACTTTACAAGGAAAATAGGTTGACTCAATTATTTTGTTGTACAGTACAATTGTCAAAAGATTAATTATTACAAATTAAACACAATTTGCTTACTGCATATTTTATTTAATACAAACTAATATACAAAGCAGTACTCTTCAAACTGCTGGATGCAGATTGAAGAAGAAATGACTCTCTTCTTTCATTCTCCACTTTGATCTTGTGTAATTCTAATCGGCACTAAATTTCAGCACATTGCGCACCCACAGATCTGAAATTAAAAACAAAACAATATTAAATATAAATAGCATAGGAAGGCTGTTTATTATTTTAAACTCATATTATATTGTAATAAATAAATACCTCTCTTTCTTCTAGATGGCACTCGGCGGGCTCTCCGGGCTTGTGGCTCGGGCACTTCAGCCTCAAAAGCAGGAATTGTTTCAATCTGAAAAATAAAACATGATGTTCAACTATATTTTAATGTTCATACATTTTAGTTTTATTTTTAGCTAGTATATGTATATAACCAATCCCTGTGAACCACCTGCATGTTTAATAAAGAAACTGAGCTGAGTTCTAGTTTATAAGATGGCCGGCTCATGAAAAAATTGTGTACCTCTTATTGTTTGCATAAAAACATTACCTCATATTATAGCGTTTTGTTTGGATTTAGAGAGAATGTTTACTTGTTGATGAAAACCGGGCTCCATGTATATTGTAGCACAGGTTCAACTTTTCAGTTAATAGATAATAATAACAGCACTAACCAGCAAACATCACATCATCGTGAAAGTTTCTTAACAACAATCAATTCACATTTTAGTTGTTGGAGTCAGTTTTCGTTTGTTTGACATTAATGAAACGTTTGAAAAAAGCACAGATACCGCAGAGCGGGTGATTCCTTGATACGTTCGAATACGGCAACATTCGCACGTCATCCATACAATTCATATAGGTATAACAAAAAGTTATATTAGGTAATTACCTGGATAACCGTGTCCTAATCGACTTCGATGACGTCGACGACCAACTTCTCCGGCAACCAGGCACTCATGCCGTTGGATTCAGTGGAGTCCTGTCGAGGTGGCGGGCCATCTTTTTACGGCCAGCTTCAAGAAGCCACTGACTGTTTAACGGAGTAATTGTCCGGGGTGCGGCAGTCCGCATAATATTATTATTCTTTAACTAACACCCGTATCACAATCTGAGGAAAAATGCATCAATTGTAAAATAAGCATTAGGTAATTAACTTCATATTTAATGCCAAATTTGAGTAAATACGTTTTCTTTCTTACCTTGTCTTCCAGCGTCACGTATTCACATGGTTTTTAGTAGTTTTCATGTTATTTACGTGCTTCGTGGAGTAAAATAACCTACAATTTTGCCGGTATTAAAGCTGTCAAACTTTTTTTTAAATCGAAAATCACATATTTTGGTCTGATTTCCCAGAACGGCAACATAACATTTCTAATCTGTCAAATAACGGCCCACTAGTTAGCGGAGGCTTAGTGGAGGTTTATAAATCATACTTTTTAACAAACGTCAATTAGGCTTAGCGAACGTTTTAACTAAAACGTTGATCAACGGTGTTTTAAGGTTTTTTTATGAATAAGACCGTAAGTATTTAAGTATTTATTTCTCTATATAAGTATGTTTATCGTCGTCTAGTACCCATAGTACAAGCTTTGCTTAGTTTGGGACTAGGTCGATTTGTGTAAGATTGTCTCCTAATATTTATTTATTTTATTTTTATTAATTTTATTTAATATCGGTTATAATACGAGCCGCACGAGTAGGCGATACTGAATTGGAGAAAGGTGTAGCCTATAACGTTATGTTATGTTATAAGGTTATAACGTTATTTTATCTACGCACATATCATTACTGCTCTAAAATGCGTTCAGAAACCGTAGGAAATGACCAGCATTACTACAACCGATTTTACTATGAGAACTTTCTTGTTTGTGGTAGTAGGTAAAATTTGTACTGTAATGTCATTACAGTACAGATTTTTGAAAAATTTGTATAGTCATGCTAAAAGTGGCGCTGAAACATAAGTTTCATGTGCTCTGCCTACCCCTTTTAGGGATAAAGGCGTGAATGTATGTATGTATGTATGTATGTATGAGTTTAAATTTGGAACAGCTGTCAAAACTCAAGTGGGTCTCTATTCTAGTATCCATAGATATTAAAACAGTTATCGAGACGAAACGTCAATTCCGTACGTTTTTTAATACAAACCGTACAACATTTGATCTCGAGTGATATGAGTATAGGGACTTCATTCGTTTGTCTATGATTTAAAAAAAAACCATTCGCCATGACGGATGATCGAATTGCCGCCATTGGTGTTGTCATTTTATTGTTGGTTTTTTGGTGTTACTTACAACTACTTATGATATGTGTGTAGATAAAGTAGTGTATGCAACTGTACATAACTAGACCTTAAAACACTCGTGTGATACTATTATGAAACTCGCTAACGCTCGTTTCATAAAACCACACTCGTATTTTAAGGTCTCTCATTATAGATCAGTCGCATAAACTACTATTATCACTTCTATAAATTGGTTCAGATTTATAACGTTACTAGCTTCTGCCCGCGACTTCGTCCGCAAGGAACTCGTGTAACCTTAGACGATAGTCCTATGTCAGTCCAGGTTATACACTATACCGTCAAAGCATTCCCCCAACGTAGAAAAAAAAACCAGGGACACGACTCGCTTGGCAGACTCTAGCAGGCGTTTTAAGTTTAGTGAATTAGGTTAAAATAATTCTCGATTTTCGCTACAGTACCACCGTTGTGCTGAAGTTTACGAACGAAGTAAAAATGTAAAAGTAATCCTACTAATATTATAAATGACGCTTAAACGGCTTAACCGATTTGGATGAAGACTTGCATGAAGATAGTTTATAGCCTGGATTAAATTATAGAAGTGTTTTTATCCCAGGTCCACACAAACGATGTCGCGGGCGGAGGCTAGTTATCAAATAAGTGATAAAACTGACCATGATCGAGGCGGACTTACGCAGCGGTGAAATACGTTAGTTGGGCTGGGGGAATAGACGGCGACCCCATGGCCATCGCTGTAAGATTTTCGTATTTCTCTCCATGGGGCCTCGGAGACACAATTATAACCCAGACTTTTTTAATAGGAGTACGAAGTTTTTTTTCTCGTATAGTAGGTGGTATAGTGTTAACATTTACGGAATTTCAGATCTTTTGTACAACGGATATTAACAATAATTCATTATTATGAGTCACAAATTCTACGAAAAATAAACATTATTAATGCTTGAATTATATAATGATAGCAACATCTAGCGAGCATAATTTTGGTTCAATTTCAGTTTGATAGAGGTCGCTCATGTGAGTGGTCGATTTGCGCCATCCATCTGGCGAGCTTAATTTTAGTACAAATTTAGCTCGATAGATGCTGCTTATATTATGTTTATGATATTTTTTAGACCAATAAAAACAATATAAGTACCAAAAAGTATTAAATGGGTTTCATTTGATTCGAAACTTATGATAGAAATACTAATCTAACTGTAAATGTATGTATCATGTCATACAATATTTCCATAACTTCGCAAACAGATCATTTTGGGAGTCCATGTTGTAATTAAGTTTGGCCAGTTGGAGTCGTGTTATACTCGTACTAAAAGCGGCATAAATTAAAAACGATAAGACTGCATGAATGCATTCAAATTCACAACCGTCGATGTTGTTACTAATGCTGAAGCTTTGTTTTTACCTGGGACAGAGTTTTTCTCGGCTGTAATACTACGAAATCGATTCATATACAAAATGAAACAAAAAACCAAAAACTGATCGTTTACCAAAAAAAAACTGATACTTACAAAGAAAACAAAAATCCTTCTCATCGCTGGGGTTCGAACTCGCAAGCATCAACTAAGAAAATTAACCATTGGTCGTCGTCGAAGAGTAAGCCCTGCCTTTTGGGAGAAAATACGGAAACACGAATTTTCTCGAAAATAAGACCAAGCTAGATCGGTTTCTCGGCCCCGTAAACCCCTACACTACAAAATGAAATTTAAAAAAATCTAAATCATTTATTTCGAACTCGGTTTATTATATACAAATGTTGCTCGTTAAATAGTATCGAATAAGACCGGTAGCGCCATCTATTATGGAGTTCTTCACTCTGGATTTCTGCATACAAACTTTCAAGGAAGTTTTAATCCCTTTAGAAGATAAATTTTCAAAAACGCTGAATTTATTTGTCTTGTGTTTTAGTACGGAACCATTTCACGAAGTTTCAAGCCCCTAGCTCGAAAAAATATATACTTTCCATACAAATTTGCAACCCATTTTTGACCCCCTTAAGGTATGAATTTTCAAAAACGCTGAAATTACTTTTCTTGTATTTCATTAAAGAATCTTTTTACCAAGTTTCAAGTCTCTATCTTAAAAAATAAGTTATTTCTCATAAAATTTTCCAAGCCTTATGTCACCCTCTGAAGAAAAAATATCTAAAAAAAGGCTCTGTTATGTCCTATTCTGAGGGCTAAACTACAATATTAGAAAGTGCCATCAAAATCGGTTCAGTAGTTTTTGCTAGAATTTTCCCCCAAAATTATACTGAATCTCATCGCCGCCCCGCGACGTCCACTTGATAACAAAAGATGGCGCTTTTGCGTATACACGACTTTATCCAATCGGTTAGTCTCAAACTTGGTCTGCGGGTCACCTGAACTCCATCAAACTTTTTTACTCGTTTCATATGGTTTGACGAAGTTAAGACGCCGACAAAAAACTGGAGAATGGCCTACTAAAGCTAGAATATGCGTGAAAATGTTTGATGTTCTGCATCGCGCTATTAAAGTTTTTAATTTATGTTGTATAAATACAATTTCCTTCGGATGCTCCTTATTATGTCTCTCTGACAACATCAACGAATTTTCACATTTATAATATTAGTGTGATATATAATGGATACCGCTACAGGTACAGCGCCTCAAATATCGTTTTGAGTATAACGCTAATAAAGAAAAAAAACGTTACAAACGACAGCTCTGTACGAAAATAGCGGTATTTAAAGGCCTGGTCTCCAATAACGAACGCAAGTACTATCATTTGTTATATGATAATTTAATAGCAAGTTAATAAGAAATACCCACAAACCTCGTAAGTGTGGTCGTGGTCGACGTGGTGACGCGCTCCACTGTCCGCGCGGTCGGCGGGTGTTCGGATGGGTTTCTCCAGCGGCACTGATGTCAGGAATGTTATCCCGTATTTCATCCTTATTTGTTTAGAGGAATAACTGTATTGGCAACATTTGTACGGGTTTCTACCAGTATGTATCCAATCATGGATTTTTAAAAGACCTTTTTCGGGCACACGCATAGATACATTGGCCACAATTGTATGGCTCTTCTCCAGTATATATCATTACATGGATTTTTAATTTGCCTTTTTTGTCATTAACTACATTAGCCACATTTGTATGGCTTGTCTACAGTATGTATCCTGTCATAGATTTTTGATTTACCTTTTTTGCACTCGCATACACGATATTGGTCACATTTGTATGGCTTTTCACCAGTATGTTCCCTTTCATGGATTTATAAATGACTTTTCTGGGCACAAGCATAACTACAATGGCTACATTAAAAAGGCTTCTCTCCCGTATGTATCCTCCTTTCATGTCTTTGTAAATCGCCTTTTTGGGCACTAGCATAACTACATTGGCCACATCTGTAAGGCTTCTCTCCAGTATGTATCCTCCTTTCATGTTTTCGTAAATCGCCTTTTTGGGCACTAGCATAACTACATTGGCCACATCTGTGAGGCTTTTCACCAGTATGTATCCTTTCATGGATTTTTAATTTATATTTTTGGCCACTCGCATAACTACAACGGTCACATTTGTATGGCTTTTCACCAGTATGCATCCTTTCATGGATTTTTAAACTACCTTTTTGGGCACTTGCATAACTACATTGGTCACATTTGAAAGGCTTCTCTCCATTATGTACACTCCTTTCATGGATTTGTAAATCACCTTTTCGGGCACTAGCATAACTACATTGGCCACATCTGTATGGCTTTTCACCAGTATGTATCCTTTCATGGATTTTTAATTTATCTTTTTGGCCACTCGCATAACTACAACGGTCACATTTGTATGGCTTTTCACCAGTATGCATCCTTTCATGGATTTTTAATTTATCTTTTTCGATACTCTCATAACTACATTGGTCGCATTTGTATGGCTTTTCACCAGTAGGAGTATGTTTCGTTTCATGGATTTTTAAACTACTTTTTAGGGCACAAGCATAACTACATTGACCACATTTGAAAGGCTTCTCTCTAGTATGTATCCTCTTTTCATGGATTTGTAAATAGCTTTTTTGGGCACTAGCATAACTACATTGGCCACATCTGTATGGCTTTTCACCAGTATGTATCCTTTTATGGATTTTTAATTTACCTTTTTCGGTACTCGCATAACTACATTGGTCACATTTGTATGGCTTTTCACCAGTACGAGTATGTTTCATTTCATGAAATTTTAAACTACTTTTTTGGGCACAAGCATAACTACATTGGCCACATTTGAAAGGCTTTTCTCTAGTATGTATCCTCCTTTCATGGATTTGTAAATAGCCTTTTTGGGCACTAGCATAACTACATTGGCCACATCTGTATGGCTTTTCACCAGTATGTATCCTTTCATGGATTTTTAATTTATCTTTTTCGATACTCGCATAACTACATTGATCACATTTGTATGGCTTTTCACCAGTACGAGTATGTTTCCTTTCATGGAATATTAAATTACTTTTTCGAGCACTAGCATAACTACACTGGCCACATTTGTATGGCTTTTCACCAGTATGTATCCGTTCATGGATTTTTAAGTTACCTTTTTCAGCACTCGCATAACTACATTGGCCACATTTGTATGGCTTTTCATCCGTATGTTTTAGTTCATGGATTTGCATACTTCTTTTGGTAGCACTAGCATAACTACATTGGTCACATTTGTATGGCTTTTCACCCGTATGTTTTCGTTTATGGATTTTCATACCACTTTTGTTAGAACTAGCATAACAACATTGCCCACATTTGTATGGCTTTTCTCTAGTATGTATCCTTTCATGGATTTTTAAATGACCTTTTCGGCCACAAGCATAACCACAATAGCCACATTTGTAAGGTTTCTCAAGAATATGTTTTTTTTCATGGACTATTAATTTGCTTTTTAGGAAACTTGTGTAACTACATTGGCCACACTTATAAGACCTATTGCGATTATGTTTACTCATATGATTTTGTAACAAAGCTTTGTCACTGGCTGTGTAATCACAGTGGTCACAAATAAAGCATTCCTTATCAATGTGTTTCCTTCCATGACTTACTAGAGAGGCTTTTCTAGCAGTTGTGTAACTACATTGGCCACATTGGTAAGCTCTAGGTCTCCCTCTTGACCCTTTCAGTTGAGTTAGCCCTGCAATGTATACAGCACAAAATTAAAAACATTGTAGCCGGGTGAAGACGTAAAATTTTGTACTCAACACGGGCGGTAATTCGTAAAGCCCGAGAGCGCATATTTATGGCCCTCACCTTCGGTTCGGGCCACAAACACCTGCGATCTGGGGCATTCACGGATTCACCGCCCTAGTTACGTAATGTACTATAACAGTACGTATGGGTCTACTTTCCCGCACTAGTGCGGAAAAGAGCACTTTTCGAGCATATGTCGAAACTTTAAAGAGCCATATGTACTGTAGAACGTTGTACGATACACGTGCGAATAGGTAATTCGCAATTCGCAACTCGTGTCGATTTAAAACACTCCCTTCAGTCGTGTTTTAATTTATCACCACTCGTTGCGAATTTCCTGTTTTCGGCACTTGTATCGTAAATAACTATATTCTCATGCACGCTAGTCTTTTTTTTTGGGGCGTTTACTCGTAAAATGTCAATTCGTTGCATGAATGGAACTGACTCGTATAAATATTCGTGCTATATTCGTACGATTTTCGCCGTGGCTTAAGGGAACAACAGTGCATAGATCAAATAACAGTTTGGCGGAAGTTGTGAATTGTTAGAAAAGTACTTCGTTCGTGTATCTCCCTCTCTGTCACACTTGCTAGTTAGAACGACAAAGACGGAGATACACGAACGAAGTTCGTTTTCATTTCGCGGTAGGCCCTCTGTTATTTCGTGACTTAATGCTTTTTTTATGAAGTGTAAACTTCTTTACAGAAATTAACACCGACCACAATCTCCTAGTCAGCAAGTTCAACTTTGCAAGCAATATAGTCAAGAGAAAGAATAGACCAAAGAGAATTGATCTCAATATGCTTAAGGCAATAGATAGCAATTATAGAGTGCAATATAGCAATAATGTAGGACTTAAATTAGAACAGTATAAGGAAGATGTAAAAGATAAAGACAATATTAATAGTATAAGTATTGAAAGACGAGGAACAAAGTTAGAGATATAATTAAGACTAGTGCTGAAGAAACTTTGGGAAAGGAAAAAAATAAGCCCAGAAAGAAGTGGTTGACTACAGAAATAATGGATGTGATGATTGAAAGAAGAAGCGTGAGAAACAGAACAGATGAAGATAGCATAAAACGCTACAAATATCTAACAAATAAAATTACATCAATGTGTAGGGAAACCAAGAGTAAAGACATATTGCAGGCATGTGACAAGATTGAAAGATATATGAAACAAGGGAAAACAGACAAAGCATACAATATAATTAGGGATTTAGGAAGACAACATAAGACAAAAAGTGCTACAATTCTCGACGAACATGGAAAAATCTTAATAAACAACAAAGATATTGTCCAACGTTGGATAAGCTACATAGAACAACTATACGCAGGAAACGGTCTAACAGATAATAACATTGAATCGGAAACGGAAGTAGATACAGATAGACTAGGACCAGATATCACTAAAGAGGAGTTCAAAAAAGCCCTAAGTAGTATAGGGAATGGTAAAGCAGCACGAGATGATCAAATTTACATAGAACAAATACAAAAACTAGTATGTGATTCCATGATAGATGAAATATTTGCAATAGTAAGAGATATGTACATAACAGGTGAAGTTCCAACAGATTATCAAATCAGCAAAATAGTAGCATTACCCAAAAAACTGAATACATTAAAGTGCGAAGAAGCGCGAAGAACATTAAGCTGAATATCCCAAGCATCTAAAATACTACTAAAAATTGTGCAAAACCGAATGAAACCGATAGCTGAATGTTTTTTGGGTCCCGACCAATACGGATTCAGGCAAAACAAGGGCACGTGTGAAGCAGTTCTTGCTCTTAGGATGGTGATAGACATTAGAATGGATCTACGCCTTGACACCCATGTAGCATTTATAGATATTGAAAAAGCGTTTGACACGGTAGACTGGATCAAGATGATGGACATTTTAAGATCAATAGGGATAGATTATAGAGACAGACGAATTATACATACATTATATAAGAAACCGGAAACAATAGTAGAAATAGGGCAAAAGAAAGGAAAGGCAAAGATAAGACAGGGGGTACGACCGGGCTGTCCACTCTCACCCATGATATTTAATATTTTCATTGAAACTGCCGTCAAAAAGATTTTAGATTCAGGCAAGGGGGGAGTCAAAATTAATGGAGAAAAAGCTTCCATTTCATACGCTTCGCTGATGACATCGCGGCTCTAGCTGAAAGCACCACACAACTAGAACAGCTTGTAACAGAAATGGACAACAGTTTTATGGAATTTGGGCTCAAAATCAATATAAAGAAAACAAAAACATTAATAACAACAAAACACAGACAAGCCATAGATCCCATCCACTTCAGAAATACCGCCATAGAACAAGTTAACGGTTTTAAATACTTAGGTAGCATAATAACCTGTGACTCCAGATGTACTGCCGACATAAACGCAAGAATAGCAATGGCGAAAAAAGCGTTCAATGGCAAAAAACATCTCTTTAGAGCCCAGATTTCCAGAAGCGTAAGGAAACGTTTTATAAAGTCATATATCTGGAGCATAGCGTTGTATTACTGCGAGACATGGACACTTACCCAGCGAGACCGAGAAAGATTAAGTGCCTTTGAGATGTCGTGTTGGCGAAGGATGGAAGGAATTAGTTGGACGGAAAGAAGAACGAATGAAGAGGTTTTGGATTTAGTCGGAGAGAAGAGATCCTTGCTAAGGACGATTGAAAATAGAAGAGGTAATATGTTGGGGCACCTGTTACGAGATGACATTTACATAAAAACTATAATCGAAGGGAAAATAGAGGGAAGAAGAAGCAGAGGAAGGCCGTGACGTGCTTTTAGGGACCAGGTCAAGGAGAAGGTCAATGTAGTGTCGTATCAGGAGCTCAAAGCAGTGGCAGAGCATAGAGCTGAATGGCGGTTACTCCACCGACAATAGCAGAGCTCTTAAGTTGAAGAAGAGAAACTTCTTTAGCCGGCGCTGAGCACTTTTTGGAATGGAGAAAACTCGCGACACTCGCGATTTTTGTGACGTCAGATGCGTACGAAAGTGAAAAATTCGAGACGAAGCTTGGGGGGGGGGGGGCGGTTGAGTTCTAATTTGTACTTTATTGTTAACAGTGTAAGGTCGTAACACATTTTCCGTAAATGCAAATTATATTTTGTTTTATCAAACTTTTTTTTATATTTTAGCCGATTCGACTTCATTCGAAACTGAACACTATTCGTAAGAGTATAAAGCCGTTAAACACTTTTTGCAATTGCATTTTATTCATCAATTTTGCTGAGTTAAGTAAATTCGAATAGTTCGAATTTGGACGTTATTCCTAAGGCGATAAGGCTTTGAAAAATGCTTGGCAATGGCAAAAACAAATTGGTATTTTATATCACATAATATAACAATACTGACAGCGAAAGAGTCCTAGGAGACAGCACAAACGTACCATACATCCTACAGAAAGAAACAAGAAGGGCCATAGATACTCAATTAATAACGAAATCCTAAAACAATCACAATCCGTAGTATTACCAATCCTCACAGATATGTTCAATGAAGTTATCGAGATAGAACATAAATACATGAGAACAATAAAGATCATCTACAAACACAGCTCAGCATGCCTTCAACTGGAAAAGAAAGGCGAGGTTTTCAAGATAGAAAAGGGCGCGAGGCAAGGTGACCCCCTCTCCCCAAAACTTTTTCCAGCTGTATTAGAAATGATCTTCAGAAACCTTCAATGGGAAAATCTAGGACTAAACATAACATAGATGAGCGCACACTAACTACCTTGCGTTTTGCTGACGACATTGTGCTGTTTGCAAAAACGCCACAAAATCTAAACAAGATGTTGAACGAATTAGCATTAGAGAGTGAAAAGGTTGGGCTGAAACATAACCCTTAAAAAACAAAAATTATAACAAACGGTAATAAAAAGCCAATACTAATAGGAGAAACACAAATTGATTATGTGGAAAAATACATTTAAAATGAATTAGATTTTTTTACATACATAGATACCTAGTCTTTATTCCTAAAAGGGGTAGGCAGAGCACATGAAACTTGTGTCCAGTGCCACTGTTAGCATAAATGTGGGTATGAAAGATCAACAAAATGTGATATCGCAGTGACAGGTTGCTATCCCATCTCCCACAACACACTTCAACCCTTCAAATCGTCGATGTGTGTGTGTAGAGCGGGTGGGTGCCCCTTGTTTTGTCGACAAACTTTTCAACGAATTTTATTTCATCGAAAATGTTTCAAGTAACAATTAGTTCACGAATTATTGTTAAGTGTCATTTCATTTCATGACCAGATAATTCCAATTTTTATAATTTCATGGAATAACTGGTCAGGGAATATTATTAGGCAATTTATTCATTTTGTATAATTTTTAAATGGCAGAATAACAAAAAATTGAATTTCATTAGATCGAAATTTTATTACAATATTACAAAAACAAACAACAACTGATTACAGGGGTTTGACTAGAAAAAGGGTGCACGAAAAAGGTGGCTCGGGGGGCTAAGCTCCCCACAGTAAAAAGACACAACAACCTTAACAATTGTATTATAAGTAGGTTAGGTTAGGGTTCACTTGTGCCCCTCAGAGCGGAAATAAGCACCCCGCGAAGCAGAGTGACATCGACACGCTGGCGGTTTGGTATAGTTTAGGTTAGGTTAAAATAATTGCCATCAGAGATAACTGTGTATGCCAACAATTTTCATTTTAAATAGTAATCCTTGTAATATATTGTATGTTAACACATTGGACACTGCGTACCCGACTCTCGGGCACTCGTAAACTTTACTCAGATGCGCATACCCGAGAGTCGAGCACGAGCTATAAACCCTCACGCGACGCCAAAGTACCCGACAGTCAAGCAAGCTTTGCATCTTCGCTACCTCAGGGCTGCCACTGCCTGTCTTCTGATTATTATGTACTTATGTGGTCTAAAAGTTGGTACAGTTGATTATATTTTATTACTTCACTTTGTATTTTTATTTACTTTACCTAAGCAGCAACAGATTTAATTTTATGCACGTATACGTTACTTGTAAAGTTACTTGGCACAGCCCTGAGCGTCCGCCGCATGCCCGACTAGCGGGTTCGCGGCGTCCCGCATTGAGTTGCACGTCGTTGCTCGACTAGCGAGTTCTGTCGGTTTCTGGGGTATTGTTCGGAATTTTGCCTGGTTGCGAAAGTGTTAATTAAAAATACTTGAAATAGTGAATCATCGGACAAGTAAAAATTCACAATTTAAAATTACTTGAAATGACCATTCCACAAACTGAATTATCAACGAAATGAAAATACATAGAACATTGTCTTTGAAGTGAAGTTTGACGAAGTGACTGTCGGTAGAGCACGTATTTTCTCACACACACATCGACAAGTGCGCGCTGCAACACGACAGCGATCGCCGCGACGTATCGGTGACAGTCGGTGACCATCAGTGACAGTCGACTACCTTTGGTAATAATTAATAGAGCAATTATTAGAGTTCCAACAAATCAGCAAAAAATGGCGGCCAGCAGTCACTGCGGTCACTCGGCTGGAATTTTAATCTTCCTTCAGGCTGATAATAAGTATAAGTAAGAGTTGAATTTTAATGTTGGATCCCTTGTTCGGTTCCATCTGACCATGCAACAAGATATCCGCAGCCTGTTCATAACATTTCAAATATTGGTTTAAGATAGCTTTCTTTGGAAAAATAATAATAATTAATCTGAAAATGATCTTACAATGATTTTTGTAGTTGGTTAGTTTTTACTTTTTTTACGTTCTTATTTTTGTAGTAGGTAACTGTTGGTGATCCTTAAATAAATACAAAAAAAATATTTTACATTACATATGGTGCTACTTTCCCGCACTAGTGCGGAAAAGAGCACTTTTCATGCATATGTCGAAACTTTAAAGAGCCATATGTACAGTAAAATGTTGTACGATACACGGGCGAATAGGTAATTCGCATCTCGTGTCGATTTAAAAAACTCCCTTCGGTCGTGTTTTAATTTATCACCATTCCTTGCGAATTTCCTATTTTCGGCACTTGTATCGTAAATAACTATTTTTTGTAGGGATTTACAGGCTGGCTGCATTACAGCACCTTCATAATGTTCAAAAAGATCTTGGAAATTAAGTAAATCTCATTGCCAAGGAGCAGAATTCTTATATGTAGAAGAAATCACTTCAAGAGGGATTGAGCATTGTTTTCTCAACTATTCCAGTTATCAGTATTGCATCTCCACATTAAAATGAATCATGTCAACATAACTTATTACATTTATGTAGCTTGAGTTTTATTGAGTCATTTCCGTGTCATTAAAATGGTTACTAATGTTAAAAGAAAATCGATTAACAAAATCTGCTCTATGAATTCCATTCCTTGAGCATTGCATACATTGTATAAACTGACCTGGCGCTGCGCAGAGCACGCGGCGCTGCTGCACTAGCTCGAGGCTGAGCACGAGCTCGTCCTTCACGACGTGGTCGGCGTACAGCCGCGCGGCCGCCGCCGCCTCGCTGACGCCGCGCGCGTCCGCGGCCTCCGGACTCGAGGGCTCGTCTTTTACACACGCATCCGAGCACGAGGGCTCATCTTTTACACAATCATACGAGCACGAGGGCTCGTCTTGTATACACTCATCGTCCAACAGGGGCTCGCTTTTAATATAGACACCCTCCACACCCAAAGCGTCCTCTGACTTCACACACAAGTTTGCTTCCTTCGGCGCTGGCGACTCCATCATCAACTAGTAAACGCTTCTGTTATTAAGTCTACGTTTAGAAGCAATCCGAAAGATATGTGCTATCGCTTTTAATCTCGCTAAATTAGGCACGATATTTTCAATTTAAGGCAACATGCAAATTATAATAAAAGATTATAATTATGGAATCGTGTTCTCGGCTGTGCTGTCAATTTATCAATTTTCAATTTTGACATTGAGTGGGCTGTGCGTTTCGTTGCCTTCAGCCTCGATATTTATAGGGTATACAGATTATGTGATTTTACCCAAATTTGTCAGTACAACATGTCGAAGTAATTAGGTACAGATGTAATGGACCATCCACATTAGTGATTTGTCAGCCCCAATTCATCAGAATCTGACTAATTGCTATAGTGTGGATGCATGTTCCAACCATCAAACGAGTTCACTTCACTTCACTCTATTGTTAATGGCTACCGTGCAACTTAAGCACAATTCTGCCAACATCAAGTATCCAGCTTTGCACGGTACAAATGAAAGAGGGTAGCCATAAATCAGGATATTAAAAATCACAAATGCAGGTGATTCCTGAGAACAGATGGTAAACACATACAAATAACATTAACCGTAACCAGATTAGAAGCATTAGAACAAGTTAATACAATAATCGAAGCACAGGAATGGATATTAGGTTAACTAAACGCTACAAGCTACAATTTTATGTTATTTTTTGCTATGAATTTGCCCAGCGCACTAATAATTTTATTATTGTTTTCAATAAGGCATAAAAGGGAAGCCATATTCATAGGTAATGGGAGTCTGAGATTAGAGATTAGGGTATATAGGTCACGGGACTTATTGTTAAGGCGGCAGTTAAAAAAGATGTGGTCAACTGTACCTACTTCCTCACCACACTCACACATGGGAGAATCTTTAATTTTGAATTTATGCAGCTGCTCTGGCGAGCAGACTCGACCTAAACGGAGTCTTATTATCACACTGGTATGGCGTTTGGAAAGGGATCTATATTTAAAAAACCATGGACGAGATGGAATAATTGGCTGTACCTGAGAGAAAAAACATTTCTTAGAGCGAGACCACCGAGACATCCATTTTTTCCTAATAATTTTGGAGGGAATGTTGGAAACATCTGGCGAGTAAATTTTGAACAAGGAGTCATCCCCGTCCAAGACTGCTTCCTTAGCTACCTGGTCCACCCTCTCATTTTCCAGAATTCCTGAATGGCTCGGTATCCAGACTTACACAACCTCCAATCCGGACGAGTGGCATTTATAAATGGCCTCTTTCAGTTTACATACGATATAGTTACGAGCACAATTCTTTAAGGGGCGGAGAGAGATTGACTGAAGGGCACTGAGACAATCAGAAAAAATTACCGACCTAGAGAGCCCGTGAGCGAGTATGTACTCTAAAGATTTCATGATAGCTAAACATTCGCCTGTAAAGACAGACGACTGAGGGGGGAGTTTGAATTTAGCAAGGATATGGGAATTAGTAAGGAGGAAGGCCGCTCCCACGCAGCCCTGGTCCGACAGCTTGGAAGCGTCTGTGAAGAAGAGTCTATAGCCACCAAAGTGACTATTGAGAAATTTTATAAATTTGAAGTTGGCCATGGGGGACTTTTTATCAATTCCGGTATTGGAGATTACTGTAGGGGAATGAATCAAGGCTTCGAAAGGAACAGAATATAACGGAAGGGAGCGGCATTTCATTAAAGGGCACTTGAGTGAAGCTATTTTCTCCAGGCATTGGACCAGATTTGGTTTTTCTTTATTACGCCAGAAAGCTTTAGTTGAACCGTACAGCTGTAAGAGACGGAGTTTTGGTAACAAGGGGTGCGATTCCTGGGTGCAAATTCCAAAAAGGTAACGGTCAGATAGAAGTTGTCTTCTTAAATCTAGCGGCGGGTCAACACACTCAACTTGAATAGCTCTGTTAGGAGAAGATTTCATTGCGCCTGTTACCAACCTCAAAGCCTTCGCCTGAATAGTTTCCAGGGTGGAGAGCGCGGCCTTGTTGCAAGGTTCAAATATGAATGTACCAAAGTCCAAATGACTACGAATGAAGGCATTATATAAAAGTTTTTGTGAATATGGATGAGCACCCCACCACGCGCCGGAAAGGGCTCTAAGCATATTTAAATTTTTTTCGCATTTTCTGGCAATGTAAGTCAGATGGGGAACCCCTTGGAAACGGCGGTCGAAGATAACCCCGAGGAATTTAACAGAGTCTAGCATGGGGATAGGATCTTCTTTGTAAATAATCTGACATGCAGGGGGACAATGGCTTCTAGAGAAGACAATGGCTGAACTTTTAGATGAAGATAGGGTAAGACCGTGCTGATCCAGCCACGAATTTAAAGACCTTAAAGCGCCATTAATCCTGTCCGCAGCTTGAGCAGTATTTTTATCGACAGAATATACTACCACATCGTCAGCGTACTGAAGCATTCTGCACGACCAGTTTACGGATTTGTCTAGATCAAAGGAATATAAATTAAAAAGGATGGGACTCAAAACAGAGCCCTGGGGAAGCCCTTTCCAAACGTTCCGGACAGCACATACTTCACCCCGCCATCTCACTTTAATAGTTCTGGACATAAGCAAGTTTGATATAAAATGGACAACCTTAGGGGAAATGTTCAGCTGGGACATTTTGTCTCTGAGCACTGCAAGGAGCACATTATCATAAGCTGCTGAAATGTCCAAAAATACAGCGGCCACGGATTCCTCTCTTGAAAAGGCTAGACGAATGTCGGTAGAAAGGATGCTGTGACTATCCGTGATACTTCTGCCCTTTCTGAACCCGAACTGGAATCGTGGTAAAATGCCACGGCTTTCCAAGAACCAATCAAGACGGTTTTTTATCAAGTGTTCCATGACTTTGCAGAGGGTGGAGGACAAGGCGATTGGACGGTATGAGTGACCAGAGTCAGGGTCCTTGCCTGGTTTGAGAATAGGGATTACGTATTGTTCCTTCCAGGGATCTGGGATCTTTCCGGAGCTAAAAAAGTTATTAATCAGATCTAGGTAATAGGATACAGCAACTGAATTAGCCTTCGTCAGGAAGGAGTAGACGATGCCATCCGGGCCAGGAGACGAATCCGAAAGAGAATCCAAAACGCAGCGCAATTCAGATAGTTGGAAAGGGGAGGATAAGGGATCGGTGCAATCTGAGATCCCAGAGAAAATTGGAAGTTCGTTCTGGTTAGGTACATAGGGAGGGGCTAATTTGTCCGAAAACTCATCCAGCCATAGGGGAGAAGTAGAGAAAGATGCCGGCGGGGTAGAAGAAGAGCAAGCATTGCGAAAGGTCTTAATATTACGCCAGACCACCGAGGGGTGGGTAGAAGGAGATATTGATTCGCAGAATTTAGACCACCCTTCCCGCTTTTTAAAAGAGAGGGTTTTTTTCGTCTTAGCCTGCACCTTTTTAAATGTCAGAAAGTTCTCCATAGTCATAGCGCAACAGAAAGTCCTCTCCGCCTCCTTTCTCTGTTTAACAAGAGAGGTGCACTCAGAATCCCACCAAGGGAGGGAAGGTCGATGGTTAGATGAGATATTTTTTAAAGGTATGGAAAGAGCAGCGGAATCCAAAAGAGACTGAGAAAATAAAGAATAACATTCCAGACAGTTAGACTGGGAGACACGTGGTAAAGAGTTAACTTTTGTCTCTGTAGTGAGGGAAAAAAGGGGCCAATCAGCTTTAGATAGCCTAAATTTTTGAAGGGGGGGAGGAGCAGATGGCCCACTAACGTCACAAGAATACGTGATAATAATTGGGAGGTGATCGCTACCGAAGCTGTGGGGTAGTATATCCCATGAAACCTGAGAAGCCAGAGAAGGAGAACAGATGGAGATATCCACAGCAGAACAGTTTTGAGAGGGGGAAGAGCGTCGAGTTGGTCGGCCATCATTTAAAACACACAAATTCAAGGAGTCCAGAATATCAAGCATTTTACGACCCGAAGGATTGCAGTCATGAGAACCCCACAGAGAATGGTGGCAGTTGAAATCTCCTAATATAATGAGCGGACCAGGGACATTCTCGAGGTGTGACCAGAAATCAGCAATAATCTTAGGGGAAGGGTGAGGGATGTACGCTGACACAACGGTACAATCTAGGACTTTGCACACAACAACGAAAAATGAAGGATGAGATGGGATGTTAATTATAGAATAGTTTATGTCTTTTCTAATAAGCAGAGCACAACCATCATAACCATCAGGGCTATCATGGCGTAAGCATATAAAGTTCGGACAGTTAAAATAAGAATCAGGTTTAAGCCAAGTTTCTGAGATAGCTATACAAGCAGGGTTGTATTTATAGATAATATGCAGGAGATCAGCCTTGTTGCGGCTGATACTCCTGATGTTCCACTGGATGAATTTCAGAGCCATAAAGCCCAACGGGGGGGCCACCATGGAAGATAGACGACAAAGTCATTAAATTATTGGCAACGTTGGACGGTAGAGGAACAGCGTTCTGCTGTAGAAAGGAAACCAGAGAGGGTATAACCGAGTTAACTAGGGACCAAAGGTTGGACATGGAGGGCGGCCCCGGGGTAATAGGAGCTACTGTAGGGGGGGAAGGGGTTACCGGGATTGGATTTCTAAATATCACCCCATTGGAAGGTTGGGGAGGGCTGTAATCAGCAATTAGGGCATTATGGGTCTTCTGATCGTACCCGTGAGGGTTAGCAGGGCTGCGAGGTTTTCTCGTGATAAAAACAGTTTTTTTATATGAAGATGGCTGGGTAACTTCGTTGTAGGGTTTTCGAGAAGACGGGATTTTTTTTTCAGCTTCTTGATATGAAATGCTCTCATCACCCATCATACGTTTAATCATTTGCTGTCTACCAAACTCAGGGCACTTTTTATCAGTAGCCTTGTGTTGACCAGAACAATTCAGACACAAGGGTTCTTCCAAGCATTCCTCTGCGTCGTGTGGTTGTGCGCATTTGGAACAGCGAGGACGGGAGCGACATTGAGCTCTAACATGCCCGAACCGGCAGCACTTGTAACACTGAACTGTTGGAAAATAGTAGGGCACAACTTCGAGGGCACAATTAAAAAGGAAAACTTTGTCGGGTAACCTTTGGCCATCGAAAGTTAAGACAACTGTTTCTGATGGAGCCCACTGGGTTGAGTTGTCAGTTAATTTTTTCTTTTTGAAATTGAGACGTCTGGCTTTCACAACCTTACCTACTCCATATGGTTGCAGTATTAAATCTGGCAGTTCCTCATTGGAATAATCGGTGGGAATGTTCCTTGCAATGCCGGTCTTTGTAATGTGATAGGCTGGGATGAAGCGTTTGTATGAATCCAATTCTAGGGGGAGAGTTAGGAACTGGTTAGCGCCGGTTGCCGAAGAGAATTCAATGCTCAGCCTATTACGACCTATCTTTTTAATGCCTCCGTCCTTGATATTTTTGATGCCTTTGGTGAACAATAGCTGGCCAAATTTAACCGGGTGTAAGTAAGATCCTGTGTTAGGTTCTGTCGTCTCACGAGACACGTGCACAATGAATGGACCCTTGTCCGAACCGTTATATTCATTCCGAGTTTGGAACTGAGAGGGCGGAGTCAGGGGAGTCACTTGTGAAGTCATGTTGAGAGGAAGAGGAGACTTTGTTTGGGGAACATGGTTCCCAGGAGCAACTGTGTCCAGGATTACATTTTTCTCCTTTGATTGAAGCTGGGAGGGGGGAATTGGGGAGGTATCGCCTTGTGTGGATTGCGAATGCGACGGAAGTTCGTCGAAGCGGGGCACTTTAGGAGCATCCTTCATATCTATTGGGGAAACAGCATCTTCCGTAACTGCAGAAATATCTCTTTTTTTCTGATTTTTAATTGATGTTTTGACCGGAATACTATGAGATGCATCGGCGTCCATAGGGGGAGATCCACTAAAAATTTGCGTGAGTGAAACCGGGGATTCTTCTATTTCCATGTGTAAGCCCGGTGAGGGCGCGCGCACTATTGACCCAGGAATGCCTGGGTCAAATTGGTGGGACCCCATAGTGAGGACCCAAGGAGAAGGTGGCAGCAAACTCACATAGGAGAAGATGCCGCCTTCTCCCTCTTACTCCACAACCACTTACCAGATAAACAGGGGAACAAACACTAGACAACACAAAAAACGATCACACAGACAAACTCAGGAATAACGCAGATGAATTAAACGAAAACTATTAGCAAAAGTATTCCGCACACGTGCTCCACTAGAAGGCTCGAAGCAGAATCCCATCAAACGAGTTGTAGGGACTAATTGCATGAAAATCACAATTTGGACCATGGAATTTGCATGATCTGCCAAGTTTTTTTTTCTCACAAATTTCATTCAAATAAATTGAAACGAAAATTAAAAAATATATACTAAAGAATATTGTATTAATATTTTACGCTGTAATTTTGTTTTTGTTTTTTTAAACGGTGTTTTCAACTACAATTTCATTCAGTGTGGCCAGTTAACAGTAAGAAAGCGAAAATTGCCGCATTCAAACGGTCCTGCAAAGCGGACTGCAAGAGTGTTACTAACCGATGAGATAGGGCGAGACAGCACGTCGATCATGAGGCGTCCGTGACATACTCTCGATTTTTGTGTGCTGCACGGCTATTACGCGACGGCGCGCGAGCTCTCTCAATTTTTCTCACACGATCCGTCTCTCTCTTATTAGAACACTTAGAACAAGAGGTATAGTGCGAGAAAATCAAGAGTATGTCGCGGCCGTTCTATTTTAGACGTGCTGTCTTGCCCTATCTCATCGGTTAATAACAATCTTGCAGTCCGCTTCGCAGGACCGTTTGAATGCGGCAATTTTCGCTTTCCTACTGTTAACTGGCCACACTGAATGAAATTGTAGTTGCAGTTGTTATGCCGCGTTTATACGCTTGCGATGGCTTGGCGTGTGAGCAGGACGCAGCTATATAAACGAATGATATCGAATTATAGCCCTCTCCCTCTAACGCATAGCTGCGTCCTGCTCACGCGCCAAACCATCGCAAGCGTATACACGCGGCATTAGGTGTGTACGCTACACCCAATTCTGACTGCGACATGTTGTACTGACAAATTGGGGTTTAATCACATAATGTGGATAGCGCATAACAATCCACACGTGCATGTTAAGGTGCCAGCACACTATAAACACGTGACGCCACCCACGCGTGACGTGGCGTCGCGTCGCATGTTCATAGTGTGATTCTGGTTTTAACTGATGTTGGTTCAGCTGATTTAGCTTGAGGTTTCTTCAGGGAGATTAGGCTGGAGGCTTGTAGTGAAACTCTTGTTGTTTACTGTAGACTGCTGGATACTAGAATGAATTTTATTTACAAATAGGCCAGAGATAGCCCCCCCCCCCCCCCGCGCGGGGAAAGTGCGCCTGCCACGGCGCATGCGCGAGGTCATAGGTCGGGTGAATAAAACTACGCTCTGCGCCAGCGCCAGTCCTTCGCTCTTTAAGACTCATTTTAAGTACGCTACTATCCGGCGATACCTACAAGAGACAATCTCCGACCTAGGTCGTTGGTTTAATCTTTGGCGTATCGAAGTCAACCCGGAGAAAAGCACTGCAATAGTCTTTCATCCGTCGGACTGCATTAGTACAGAAAGGCGGGTGGCTCCGATCCAGATGTTTGACCGACCCATCCCCTGGGTCAACGAAGCCAAATATCTTGGAGTGACCCTCGACAGGAGACTGACTTTCCGTAGCCACATCCGTAGGGTACGCAACCGCGCGTTGTTCGTGCTAGGAAGGCTAGGGCCGATGATCAACAAGTTTAGTAAAATGTCACTTAGGAATAAGCTGACACGTGCCTATGTCATCGCTCAAGCCACTTCAGGTCATTCAGAATCGTTTTCTCCGAAGGGCGACTGGAGCCCCGTGGTACCAATCGAACCTCAGCTTGCACCACGACATGGAGATTAGCACCATGTATGGTTTCTTTAAGCAGGCTGCCAGACGTTATTTTGATAACGCTCCCCACCATAGGAATCCGTTAGTTAGGAAGGCTGCTGACTACGTCCCCATCCCTCCCCCCTCTGTCGTTACTCGGCACTCACTGATTAGGGGCCGCACGGTCCGGCGTCCTAGGCACACACTCACGGACCCGGACGACGAAATCACAGCGTCCATCGAAAGATGGAACGCTGCGCTTTCGGCGTCCAACACATCGCGTACACTTCAGCGTTCCCGCCGGCGGGGACGTCCACCGCGAGATCGCGACAACACAGACACATATAGTCCGCTTTCGTCCCGGTACCGCCGCATACCGGGTAGAGTCAGTCTGACGCAAGTCGGGCCTAGCTGAGTTTCTTGCTGGA
Source organism: Epinotia demarniana (assembly GCA_945867215.1). Lineage (NCBI taxonomy): Eukaryota > Metazoa > Arthropoda > Insecta > Lepidoptera > Tortricidae > Epinotia > Epinotia demarniana. Next base: position 5,881,579 of record OX244283.1, read on the forward strand.
CTCTTCTCAGCTAGGCTAGGTTTTAGCGAACCAGCGATAAAAACTCCCAGTAGTTCTATACCACTTACACCCCAGATTCGGTTCGGTTCAACCAATCTCACTGGAGCGCAAACTCTTAGAGTATTCCAGTGTACAAACTTCCCCGCGTGGTCGTGCCGTAGGCTTCCCCTGGATTTTCCCCAGGCCACCCTCCAACCACGCAGTTCGACCGCTATATTGGGTCCGTCCTTAGAGTATATATATGTAGGTACAGAGGCGACGTAGGTGTCGCCACAATGAGGGACGGCAACAAAGTAGATGATTCCCGTGGGGTAGCCATGTAACTAAAAATTACCCCATCGCTTCCATATGCTTATTTTAAATAATGCGCTTTTATTGTAAGTACTTTTTACTGAAGCTTTACACATTCACTGCCTAGCAGGCGCGCTGTTCACAAGTACTAGTAATATTCATCTTAATAACATGAAATATTATTCTAGTAACAGAGAATGTAGGTAATTAATAGTCCTTCTGCAAGTGTCTTACCTGTGTTTCTTATCAGCACAGTTATCACAGGACGGCCCGCGAGCTGTATTGCAGCGAGGTAGACTGTCCGTCTCTTTCTAAGCGTTCTAACTAGAAAGAGTCTTAACTCGCCGCGACACAACTCGCGGGTCGTCCCGTGATACCGCCACCGCAGGCCGCGCCAGTGAGATACAGGTTTAAGGCAGAAATAAAATTGACACTAAGGACCGAAATGAGACACAACCATATAAAAAAAAACATTTACTATTCAAATTATTATTTATTACAGATTGATAGTATAGGATGTCGCGACAAAATGTTTTGAGCACATGCGGCTGTATTTTGTTGGCTGCGTAACCCAAATACTGCGCGTACGCACGTCCTCCTCCAGTGGAAACCTACAAAATAAAACATATTATTCGACATTGATTTTTAAATTTTTTCAATTCCTTTTTTTTCATCGGCTTTAAGAAAAAATGATTCTTTCTAAACCTTCGATCGTCTTTACTTATTACTAGCTGTCCACGCGTCTCCTGGGTGGAGACGCGCGCATAAGAAAGAACCCAAGCGGAGGCGCAGATGCAGGATTAAATAAAGCCAGGTGAAAGAATTTATGAAATCGATTGAATAGTTCCGAAGATTACTCGCTACATAAAAGCTTTACCTCTTTATTATGAGTACAGAGTAAATTTAAGTATATAAGAATAGATCCCATTATATACGAATGTTATGTAATAACAAGTACGAGAATTTTGTTAAAGTATGAATTACCCGAGAAATCGGGTATTTTTAACTTGTATTGGCTGGTATCCCTAAAATGATGGCAAAGAAGCTAAATCGAGAAGACATTCTTGCACCTTTCGCGGCTTACCATAAACAACCTACGTAATTTGGGCGGATAATGTGTCAACAAATGTTCTCTTGTACAATGTAAACAATGATGTTATTTCTATTGTAATCGTCTAATCTTACAAGATTTTAAGCGTAATGTAATTTTACCATGCTATTTTTACGTATTGCGTATATACAAAAGTGAATGATCTTCTACTTACGTGTGAAAGGTTATATTTTCATCACATAGTTCCAACCGGCTTTTACAGCCAATCACGCAACAAATTACCATTTTCTTGGCACAGAGGGAACACCAGACACCTTATCGTGCGTAAATTACTTTAAGGACACCATTTTATTCACAACAAAATTAAAGATTTCGGATTCTTATGTAGCAACGCGCGAGCATTGATAGCATTCACAGAGTACTTTTCTATATATATAGCATTGTATGCCACAACCGTTGTGCCAAATAGAAAAAAAGTGGAACTATGACAAGGACAACGAATGATATATCTCTTTGTGTCACACTTAATACGATTTGTATAGCACCGTCTCGCTCACTCGTGGTATTATTATTACCATAGCCTGTCCCGATTAATCATAGGTCCATGGGTCCGTCCTATTATAGCAACAGTAAGGTTCAAAAAAAAAAAAGCGCCAGTCCTTTCGCTCGCCGGCCGCCATGGAGTGAACATCGTCGTCGATCGCCGTGCTCCGCTCTCCGCGCTCGGTGCTGGAAGACACGAAGAATCCGACGAGGGTGCTTCAGGCTCCGGACATACAAACTGTCCTTCTCAGGGCAACGTAAAACTGCTCTTGTCAGAGCAAATTACGTGTTTCCCTGCTAAACCGCAGAGTACCAGACGATCAATCTGTTTCTTGATAACACACTGTGTCAATCGCTGTGTTATTTATTTATGTCCCCACATGGTCATAGAAAATACTAGAATTTGATTCGACTCAACACGCGTCGCGTGGTATCGGGTCGCGTCGCGTGTTGATAATGTGTTGTGTTGATGTGTGTGTGCCTTAATTTCTCAGTACAACTCGTTTTATAGTTGGATTAGCAGCACAACATGCCTCCAGACGATAGGAATTATTCAGCTTCTGATAAATTGGGACTGGCAAATCCTGACATGTATATATCCCATTAGCAACCTTAACCAAAGTAGGTAGACGCTAGACGGGCCAATATCGGCATTGTTATACTTTACCTACCTAATTTGTTTTGATATGTAATACCAATACGCACGTAAGGTTTAACTGGAAGTGCTGATATTGAAATAAATAAATAAAATAAACAATTACATTACATAAATAAACAAGGTTTTTCCATACTAGGTTTTTTGTGACCTTGCATGGCAGTCCTGCCGATTTCGCTCGAGTAGCGTAATACGTAGTATCTCTTATTAGTCTGTGTAGCGTATGCACACGGGCCGAATCCTTAGAGCATTAAACCAACCGAAGACGACACGCGCTCACATTTCTATCTAAAAATGTCTGCCGATTTTTGCGGGGGGAACGTCAAATGTATGCGTAACGTGATAATAGCTTCGTCAGATAAACGTCAGTCCATACAATGTGTATGACTATACTGGTCATATACATTTGTTGTATTCGCCGAGAGGGTGGGGCCGCGTAGGCCGGCGCTGGCCGCACCAGGGGCGGGCGCAGAGGCGCCATCTGTCGTATCGGGTCCTGCCGCCGCGCCCGCTAGTCATTCGGCTCGCGCGCCGCGGGATCCGCGGCGAGCTACTGCGTGCTGCGCGCGTCCGCCGCGAGGCCGACACATCCGACCTCGGTGTGCCCGGGGTTGCCACTCGGTTCTATCTGAACGAGCGGCTGACCAGGCTCAACAGGACGCTGCTCTATTCGGCCCGTCAGGAGTGCAAGAGGCTCGACTGGCGCTACTCGTGGACAAGGGATGGGCGTGTCTACGTGCGCCGTCAGAGTGGAGAGCCGGCATGCAGGATAATGTCTGAGGAGGGGATCAAACAGGTTTTTGGCAAAAAGTAGGTTTATTGGTCAAGATACTGATAATAAATTTAGAATTGTTGTGTAAGCTTATTTTGTATCTATCCGTGAATTTTAACTTAGGTGTATTTTACTGGCAGGTGTATGGTAGGTCTCAAATAATGAATGTAACTGCTCGTTGTACATATTCTCACGACCACAATATATGGGGCAGGGATTGTCGAGGTAAAAGAAAAATGAATACTTGCAATGCCTAACAAACTGCTCAAAGTCGGTTTGTTGAATGCAGGTTCTCTGGGCACGAATCATGATGATTTCATAGCCGCCTGCACCCAACAAGACTTTGACATTTTAGCTATAAATGAGACGTGGCTACAGACCGGAGAGGAGGGGCGAGCGCCAGTACTGCCAGGTTGCAAACTACGACACAAACCTCGCCCACCAGGGCCTCGGTCACGTGGAGGAGGAGTTGGTTTCTACATAAAGAGTGGCGTTAGCGCCCGCACTGTGTCCCACCCTGTAGACCCCCAGCACAGCTCAGTTGAACAAATGTGGGTGACATTGAACCTTAACGCGAAGAAACTGGTTATTGGGACGGCATATCGGCCTCCGTGGATGGACGTGGACTTATTTTTTAATGCCATCTCAGACACTATTAGTTCCTTACATAATTATGATCACATTATGCTTTTAGGTGATTTGAATATAAATGTATTGGCCAATGATTTAAAATTTACTAAACTCAATAACTTTTTAGCTAGTTTTAGCCTAACACAATTAGTCACTAAGGCTACGCACTTCACTGATTCTAGTCAGACGTTGATTGATTTAGTTTGCACCGACTTGAAGGCTAAAGGGGTAGACGTGGTACACGTAGGCACCCTTTATGGACATTGCCTTGTAAGTTGCGAGTTTTATATTAAGCGTAATAAGCCAAAGCCATTCACTATTACTCATAGATAAATTAATAATATTAATTCCACTTATTTTGATAGAGACTCACAAAGTTTGAGGTGGGATCTAATACCTGTGGGCAATGCCAATGATATGGTGAATTTACGGAGTCAAAATATATTACTCCTATTTGACCTTCATGCGCCCATTAGGACAACTGTGATTAAGGCCCCCCATCCCCCTTGGATCACTGACACCATAAAGATCATGATGCGATTGCGTGATGAAGCGGCAGCGGACTATCACAAAACTGAGTCGGCTAGTAAGAAGGAATACTATAAGGATATGAAATCCACTGTTGCGAAAGCTCTATATCATGAGAAAATTGCCTATTTTAAACAAAATATTAACAATAAAATAAAAAATCCCAAACTATTATGGAAAAATCTAAAAACTACCTTGCTACCCAAAAATGACACAGAGCTACCCGCCAGTCTCGGTGACCCAGATTTGATAAATAGACATTTTCTAAGCTTGCCCATCACGTCCCACGCTTCTATATCTCTGCTAACCTATTTTGAATTTCATCGGTATAGCCAATCGGTATTTCAGTTAGAGCCAATCAAGTCAGATGTCATTACTAAGATTATGAGAGGTCTCAAATCAAATGCAGAAGGCTGTGACGGCATAAATCTGAATATGTTAATAATGACTTTGCCTCACACGCTTGATATAATTACTGCCCTTATAAATACGTCCATTTTAACATCCACCTTTCCTGACATCTGGAAGGTGGCAATTGTACGTCCTCTCCCGAAGATAGCAAATCCTTCACAGCTTAAAGACCTCAGACCAATCAGTATTCTTCCTTGCCTGTCAAAGGTGGTGGAAAAAGCGGTATGCATGCAAATGACGGAGTATCTGGAGAAAAACAATATTTTACCGGATGTCCAGTCGGGTTTCAGAAGGGGTCGAGGTACCGTCACCGCTTTGCTTGATGTCACAGATAACCTACTGTATGCTCAGGACCAAGGAATGTGTACCTTGTTGGTACTCCTAGATTTTTCCAGGGCATTCGACTGCATAGACATCAAATTATTGCTTTCCAAGTTAAGCTACTATGGTTTTGACAGTAGGGCGGTAAAGTGGTTCAACAGTTACCTTACAGATAGGTCACAATATGTCAGAATGAGTCTACATGACGGATCATCTTGTGTCTCAGACAAAATTGAGCTCACTCGAGGTGTGCCCCAGGGCTCCATCCTTGGTCCAATCTTATTTATTTTATACTCCGCAGACATAGGGACAGATATAACAAATTGCAAGTTCCATATATACGCTGATGATATACAAGTGTATATCTCATGTAGGCAGTCTGAAGTCGATAGTGCAATAGGAAAACTTAATAAGGATCTCGCTAGTATAGCTGCCTGGGCTACAAGTAATGGTTTATTATTGAACCCATCTAAAACCAAGTACCTTATCTTTGGTAGCAACCAACAGTTGACTAGGCTTAGTCCTTCAGTGAATGTTACATTGATGGGTGAACCTATTGAACGGGTCTGTGAGGCGCGTAACCTTGGCCTTTTAATGGATGGTGAGCTACGATATGAGAAACACATTTTAAATTCAGTGAGAGGCTGTTTTTACAAACTAAAGGTGCTTTACATAATTAGGCCCTTTTTAAATGAAACGTTACGAATTCAATTAGTAGAATCACTCATAATGTCAAAATTAAACTACATGGATATAGTCTATGGTCCACGTATACTCGCAAAACCAAAAAACTAGTCCAAAGAGTTCAAAATGCCTGTGCCCGTTTCTGTTTCAACATCCCGTTGAGAGCTCATGTCACTCCGTTTTTAAACAAAAGTAATATGTTGAAGATGCTACATAGGCGTAAGCTTCATCTGGCATGTCTTCTCTTCGGTGTAGTAAACTACCAGGCCCCAAATATCTCTTTGATAAAATGTTATTTCGCAAGCCACGTGGAGCACGGCAGTGTAGGTTACAACTGTTAACACATCGACATGGTTCAGCTGCTTTTCGTGGAAGTTTTAGATATGCTGCTACCAAATGTTGGAATAATCTGCCCCCGCCGATCAGGAACCTTAAAAGTAGTCATAGTTTTAAGATTAATGTTAAGAAGCTTTTTTTGGAACATCAGAAAGGACAAGGAAATTTGAGACTCGATACTAGCTGTTGCTAGCTAAAAATGCATATGTACCTGCTGTGTATCTCCCTAAGGCGTCCTGCTGCGTGTTGGTCTGTGTAGCTCCATTTGTAGACACTTCTTTCACCTTTCTTTTTTTATTTTCCTTTATATTTTTGTGTTTATTTTTAAATATGTATGTGTGCGTTTCGTCACTGTGCCGTGGTATCACCAAATGGTCACAACGGAAGACCAGCGCTGGCTCTGCCAGCATTACGCTGAGTTGTGACCATTTCGTGGCAAAGCAAATGTGGAATGTCATTGTTTGTAAATTGTCCTGTATTTAGTCACGAATAAATGTATCTTTCGAATTTAAACTTTCGTGAGACATGTTAAAATAAAACTTCTAATCACACGGTTCAACTCACGTATTCAATGTCACTCCGGGCGACATGTTTCGAACTCTTCGGGAGTTCTTCTTCAGGATGAGTGTTCTCGCGGCGGTGTCCCGGACTCCCGAAGAGTTCGAAACATGTCGCCCGGAGTGACATTGAATACGTGAGTTGAACCGTGTGATTAGAAATGTATCTTTCTTTCTTAATGTATTTATTTTTGCTAACCCAAAATTCATGAATACAGGGTTTTCATTTTTGAGTGTCAAAATATGCGAACCTAAGTTATTCATGGCAAATGACTCCAACGAGTCAAGTAGGTAATTTCCGCTATAGAGCGGAAAAACGGTACTGGGCGCTACGGCGTAACACACGTAGCGATGCGTGACCTCGAGCGGGTAAGTTTCAGTATTCATCATTATTGCTAGTTTATTACAAGACGGCAAACGAGCTGTGTCGCGGCGCGATATACTACCCGCCTCTTTCTAATTAGAACACTTAGCTCGTTTGCGGTCTTGCGATAACCGTGCGGTGCGAGGTTGCGGGGCAGTGAGCGAGAAACATCCATTAACAGCGTGGCTGGTTGCGCTCGCGCATCGCTTGCTATTGGAGCAGTGTCTCCTCGCGCACAGCCTCTCACTTCTCTGGTGGATGCTCACCCTAACGACCGTATCTTTAGATGGAGTCAACACGATTCAAAGTTCAATGTTTTTTCAGGTCCATGGGATTGCAGACCTGAGTATTTCACCTTGATAACTTCGCGTGCCTGAGAAAAAGGGTCTTCTTATTCTTATCATCCTTTTTATTTTTAAGGTACGGAACTCTAAAAATAATTATCCTGCTTGGAAATAAATTACCGCATATCTTGGATGCTGGTAGGATAAATAAACGCCCAACAATTTTACACATTTATTAGGTAGTAAAACTTGCAGCATGAATGTATCTTATACTTATTCCAAATAATATTTTTATATAACTGCACCTGCATCAATCCATATAACCATCCTCCTCTTGAATTAATATTATTTTAAACGGGAACAGTTTATTGTGGAATTAAATTAAATGAGAAAACGACGCGATTGTGGAAATACCACAACACGCACTGGCGCTGCTCAACTCCGTACTCGAGGCAGCGCCTCCATCTGATTTGTTTGTGAGTTCGTGTGGAAAACTGATGATTGAATGCAAGAAAGTGATAGAAAGTGAGATGCCTGTAAGTACTATAGAATAATGTGTGATAATTGTTTTTATAATCGGTATTGTTTGTATTGTATTTTCTGTTTGTCAATTAGCAATCCAATTTGTGCCGTTTTGGCTTTAGCTGTTAAGGTGCAAATTGTATCTAATAAATAAATAAATAAATAAATAAAAGTTTAATGGTATTACTATGAGTCTATGGAACACTGGCTGGAAAACACGACAAAACACTGCACTAATAGTTAAATCTATTGTAAACAAACATGGAAAACTGTAAACCCCGGCTATTGGCTCAGTCTGAAATAGATAACTAATTAGGATAACCAATATTAATAGTTAAAATGTATGCGCGTCGTTACAAGCTCAGCGGTGGACTGATTCGCGGAATATGGCCGCCGCGCGAAATTGGGCGCGTGCCGCGCGAATGTGAACCTTATGGCTTTAGGGCGCGAAGTTTGTATAACGGCTGAGTGGCCGGTTAGCGCGCGTGGAATGGAGCGTAGGAGAAGTATTTACGATATACTCCCCCTCTAGTATAGGAGAACGACCTCGTTCCTGGACTAGCTTGTTGTACTTCTCCCTCAAGCGTCCACGACGTTGCTTAGGAATGACAGGAGCTTGGAGGGTGCAAGGGCCAGCTACCCTATTACGATCAACGAAAACCTCAACGGGCTTCGCTACTGAGGCAACAACTAAACGTGTCGGTGCTCCCCCTGGCTGGAAGATATCCGCACAGTCTGAGGAGGCTAGCGCAAGCGTGTCTCGATCACGTCGTAGCTGTGGGCCTTCGTCGTCCCGCAGAACATCATTAGCGGCGCAGGACAATCGCTGTGTGTCACCTTCAGATCGTAATAGGTACTCACGACGACGACCGTCATCAGAAAAATGCCACAATCTGCGATAGAAATCGATTGAAATTGCGGCGGTCACTATGAAATCAATGCCGAGTAGGGTTTCATTACCTCTGGCCTCAGGAAGAACTATAAACGGAGTTCTGATTACTTTACCTTCTAAACATACATCTAAAGTAGTCGTGAGAACGTCTACTTCGCGCGGGTGTCCGTCGGCGAGCTTGATCAATTTTCGAGCCGGTTGAAAAGAGTGACCCTTGCGGAGGAGAAGCATGTATAAACTGTGACCGGCAATGCAATGTTTCGCTCCGGTATCTACAAGTGCCGTGCCACGCGAACCCAAAATTTTAATATCCAAAATAGGTCGAAGTATGCGACGTGACTCGTAATCTGAACTTGTATCGGCGCGCGACGAGGTAGTACAGAAATGGCCTTGAACATTGTTTACATTAAGGTCAGTTACATTATAAGTATAAACATCCTCGATATTTACATTAGTCTCATTTGAAGTTACATTGTAAAAGCTGTAAAAACATTGATCAGTATTACAATTTGCACAATTATCGCGCGTAACGTTTTTCGCACCGCATTTATAACATGAAACTGGATTTAGCATGTTCGACTCATCCTTGTCCGTTAACTTATGACACTGGCCACGCTCATGTCCGTAGTTTTTACAATAAACACAAAACGGGCGCGCACGGCTCGGTCCGGCGGGCGGCGTAGGTATCGGCGGGCCGCGCATTGCCGGTGAGCTGCCGCTGGACGCTGTAGGCTGTAGGTATCGGCGGGCCGCGCATTGCCGGTGAGCTGCCGCTGGACGCTGTAGGCTGTAGGTATCGGCGGGCCGCGCATTGCCGGTGAGCTGCCGCTGGACGCTGTAGGCTGTAGGTATCGGCGGGCCGCGCATTGCCGGTGAGCTGCCGCTGGACGCTGTAGGCTGTAGGTATCGGCGGGCCGCGCATTGCCGGTGAGCTGCCGCTGGACGCTGTAGGCTGTAGGTATCGGCGGGCCGCGCATTGCCGGTGAGCTGCCGCTGGACGCTGTAGGCTGTAGGTATCGGCGGGCCGCGCATTGCCGGTGAGCTGCCGCTGGACGCTGTAGGCTGTAGGTATCGGCGGGCCGCGCATTGCCGGTGAGCTGCCGCTGGACGCTGTAGGCTGTAGGTATCGGCGGGCCGCGCATTGCCGGTGAGCTGCCGCTGGACGCTGTAGGCTGTAGGTATCGGCGGGCCGCGCATTGCCGGTGAGCTGCCGCTGGACGCTGTAGGCTGTAGGTATCGGCGGGCCGCGCATTGCCGGTGAGCTGCCGCTGGACGCTGTAGGCTGTAGGTATCGGCGGGCCGCGCATTGCCGGTGAGCTGCCGCTGGACGCTGTAGGCTGTAGGTATCGGCGGGCCGCGCATTGCCGGTGAGCTGCCGCTGGACGCTGTAGGCTGTAGGTATCGGCGGGCCGCGCATTGCCGGTGAGCTGCCGCTGGACGCTGTAGGCTGTAGGTATCGGCGGGCCGCGCATTGCCGGTGAGCTGCCGCTGGACGCTGTAGGCTGTAGGTATCGGCGGGCCGCGCATTGCCGGTGAGCTGCCGCTGGACGCTGTAGGCTGTAGGTATCGGCGGGCCGCGCATTGCCGGTGAGCTGCCGCTGGACGCTGTAGGCTGTAGGTATCGGCGGGCCGCGCATTGCCGGTGAGCTGCCGCTGGACGCTGTAGGCTGTAGGTATCGGCGGGCCGCGCATTGCCGGTGAGCTGCCGCTGGACGCTGTAGGCTGTAGGTATCGGCGGGCCGCGCATTGCCGGTGAGCTGCCGCTGGACGCTGTAGGCTGTAGGTATCGGCGGGCCGCGCATTGCCGGTGAGCTGCCGCTGGACGCTGTAGGCTGTAGGTATCGGCGGGCCGCGCATTGCCGGTGAGCTGCCGCTGGACGCTGTAGGCTGTAGGTATCGGCGGGCCGCGCATTGCCGGTGAGCTGCCGCTGGACGCTGTAGGCTGTAGGTATCGGCGGGCCGCGCATTGCCGGTGAGCTGCCGCTGGACGCTGTAGGCTGTAGGTATCGGCGGGCCGCGCATTGCCGGTGAGCTGCCGCTGGACGCTGTAGGCTGTAGGTATCGGCGGGCCGCGCATTGCCGGTGAGCTGCCGCTGGACGCTGTAGGCTGTAGGTATCGGCGGGCCGCGCATTGCCGGTGAGCTGCCGCTGGACGCTGTAGGCTGTAGGTATCGGCGGGCCGCGCATTGCCGGTGAGCTGCCGCTGGACGCTGTAGGCTGTAGGTATCGGCGGGCCGCGCATTGCCGGTGAGCTGCCGCTGGACGCTGTAGGCTGTAGGTATCGGCGGGCCGCGCATTGCCGGTGAGCTGCCGCTGGACGCTGTAGGCTGTAGGTATCGGTGGGCCGCGCATTGCCGGTGAGCTGCCGCTGGACGCTGTAGGCTGTAGGTATCGGCGGGCCGCGCATTGCCGGTGAGCTGCCGCTGGACGCTGTAGGCTGTAGGTATCGGTGGGCCGCGCATTGCCGGTGAGCTGCCGCTGGACGCTGTAGGCTGTAGGTATCGGCGGGCCGCGCATTGCCGGTGAGCTGCCGCTGGACGCTGTAGGCTGTAGGTATCGGTGGGCCGCGCATTGCCGGTGAGCTGCCGCTGGACGCTGTAGGCTGTAGGTATCGGCGGGCCGCGCATTGCCGGTGAGCTGCCGCTGGACGCTGTAGGCTGTAGGTATCGGCGGGCCGCGCATTGCCGGTGAGCTGCCGCTGGACGCTGTAGGCTGTAGGTATCGGCGGGCCGCGCATTGCCGGTGAGCTGCCGCTGGACGCTGTAGGCTGTAGGTATCGGCGCGCGCTGCGGCGGCGGCGGCGGCGTCGGCGGCGCTCTGCCCGCCGCGCTGGCAGGAGCGGGCGCGGCGCCGTGACGATAGGCCCCGTTGTAGTCTCAGGTTCAGAGACGTTCTGTGCACTTTGCTTCTTCGCGAAACGAACACGGATGGTATCTTCAATCATATGTGCTTTAGTTAGCAGCTCTTTAAAAGTCGAAAACTCTTCTCGCCTTAATGTCTTTGTAATCTTGACATTGAGCAAACTATAAATCATATCTAGTTGTGCTTTGGCGGATAAATCACCCGGTGAGAGGCGGGAAAGTAGGGCGCGGCTTCTGGCAACGAATATGTCAGTTCGTTCATCGTCACCCTGTTCAGAGCTAAATAATTCTCTGTAGATGGTCGACTCGGAGCGGCGGTCGCCAAAAGCGTCGCGTAGGTATGTTAGGGCCTCGTTCCATGTGGTAACTTCGGCACGCACACTTTGCCACCAAGTCGCCGCTTCGTTAGTTAACAACATCGACATACCTTTCAACGCGATCTCATCTGATATATTGGCGGCTTCTTTATAAGATTCGATAGCGTATATAAATGCCTCAACATCATCGGAGTATCCGGAGTACCGGGATGTGCAGGTCGCGAAGGTGCCGGCCGGCGGTGGAGCCTCGCCCGCTGAGGAACTCGGCGACGCGCTGGGCCGCCGGGCGGGGGTTGACGACCTTGTCGTCAACTGCTCCAACCGTTCAAATACGCGATCGCATAATTGTGCTTGCGACTGCTGTATCGTCGACAACAGAAAGGCGAAATTCGCTTGAGACATTGCAATGCTGTCGTTGCCTGCTTCATCATTACGCTCGTTTGATGATTGCCGTCGTTTGTTTCGCGGCATTTTCACTAAAGTTATTCTCTTTGCACTGTTCAACACTTTCACTCAGTCATATAGGTATTCTGCCCGCACTTGGGACGCCATTTATTGTGGAATTAAATTAAATGAGAAAACGACGCGATTGTGGAAATAAAAGTTTAATGGTATTACTATGAGTCTATGGAACACTGGCTGGAAAACACGACAAAACACTGCACTAATAGTTAAATCTATTGTAAACAAACATGGAAAACTGTAAACCCCGGCTATTGGCTCAGTCTGAAATAGATAACTAATTAGGATAACCAATTAATAGTTAAAATGTAAGCTCAGCGGTGGACTGATTCGCGGAATATGGCCGCCGCGCGAAATTGGGCGCGTGCCGCGCGAATGTGAACCTTATGGCTTTAGGGCGCGAAGTTTGAATAACGGCTGAGTGGCCGGTTAGCGCGCGTGGAATGGAGCGTAGGAGAAGTATTTACGATAAGTTGCAATTACAAAACATAACATCTCTACTTGATCTCAATTTCATTGCCACTTTTTTCTTGTATGAGGGCGTGGGCGGCTGGAGGGTAAAACAGGTCTGCGCGTCTTGTTCAATCGAAGCCTCGTCACATGATTCTGCGGACAAATAAATTAAATTACCATGTGACCTATGAAATTACTAGATAATAATACCGACAAAGTGGGTGCCGGGCCACGCGCAGCGTACGGTTATGTATTATGTAGTTCTCCCACTACCCCTGCGCCATCAAGCGCCCACTCCAAGGCGTGTTTCGAGCGCAAATATTAGACAAGCAACGGATATCCAGCCACTGTCCGGTATCCGGCCGAATAGCGACTAGAGGCATGGTAGCAGGTACCTAACATAGAATTGAACCTTAAATTTAATTTTAAAGTTAAGTTACTGTTACCAAGGAACCGAAGTATTCGTAATTTACTGAAAGTGGGGTCAGCTCGCGCAGCGGAATGTAATAGCAGGCCAGGTCCTCTTGCCGCCTCGGCTGACCTCGGCTCTCGCACACTTCTTATGCCGGCACCACATTGCGCTATGCGTTGTTCGTTATGTGACTGCGCCGTACTTCCGAAGAACAACAAACATGCCCATCCACACTTCGAGCCGGTATGCCGAAAATGCCAAAATTGTGTGTTGTTTGCGTTAGTTAATCACAGGCATTAAGTCCGCCATTTGTACTTCTTATCAGTGCAATAAAGAAAAAAAAACCAAAAGCGGCGATGGACGTGTTGGCAGCAGCTTAACTTTTTCGTATGTCCACTCGATTTTTTACACCGAACACGTCGAGACACGACCGCCGCTAGCGAGCAAAGGAGTAGGTAAACTAAGGGTGTTACCACACCAATCGATCGATGCCATCGATCGATTATGTATACGTCGATCGACAGTTTCTACTATCAGCTAAACCTACCAGACCAAACGATCAATATCGATCGGTGGCATCGATCGATTGGTGTGGTAACACCCTAAGTGTGGCCAGTCGGCGCGCTATTCGGCTTATTTGCTTCCTTTGAATTGTACCAAAAAACAGACAAGTCGTAAAAGACTCGCTATTCGCGCTTATGCGTTATGCGTGTGAATAAGGCAAACATAGACGAATAAACCGTCCACACTGCGTCGAATACAGGCGAATAAGCCGAAAAACGAATAGCGCATAGCGCAGTGTTGGTGCCGGCATCAGGTGTCGCTGCCCCGGTCGGGCAAGGAGCGAGAGAGCACGAGCTGGGCGGCGAGCGCGCCCGAGCGGGATGCTTTGATTAGACTTTCCTAGCTGTCAAAGATCAGATGTAGAAAGAGGACTTTTATTAACTTTGTAAAGCACAATTGTGTCAGGATCGCAGGCGCGCTGCCAGCCCTTTATTAATTGTAGGATTTATTGTTTAGATGCATAACTCATTAGCTCTGGCGACCTTATTCACCACCAGGAAGAGACACCTGCAGGCTAAATCGTGGCGCTATTATAGTTACGGTCTCCTGTACGGCCGAGGTACTTAAAGAATATGAGTGAGATGACATTCCGCTATGCCCATTCTCCATCAGGCCTTTAAAATGTTATGACAAAAAGCGATATTATAACAATGTTCTTGTTAATGTTGAAAAATTAGAAAGAAGAAAACGAAAAAAGAAGAAAGACGTCTACACGCTGGCCCATCCTAGTGGGCCAGCCGGATGGGCCATCATGTAGAGGAACCATAACGTTATATGTATATAACGGATACCACTATACAGCGCCTCAAATTTTGTTTTGAGTATAACGCTTATAAGGAAAAATAACGGTATAAACGTCAGCGATATACGAAAATAGCGGTATTAAAAGGCCTGGTCTCCAATAACTAACGCAAGTACTATGATATGTTTTATGATAATTTAATGGCAAGTCAATAAGAAATACCCACAAACCTCGTAAGTGTGGTCGTGGTCGACGTGGTGACGCGCTCCACTGTCCGCGCGGTCGGCGGGTGTACGGTCGGTTTCCGCAGCGGCACTAATGTCAGGAATGTTATCCCCCACATTTCTTCCCTTTTATAGACTTTTAACTTCCTTATTTGTTTACAGGAATAATTGTATTGGCAACATTTGTATCGTTTTCCACCATAATGTATCCGTACATGGATTTCAAATGACCTTTCCGGGCACAAGCATAACTACATTGGCCACATTTGTATGGGTTTCTACCAGTATGTCTCCAATCATGGATTTCAAAAGACCTTTTTCGGCACTCGCATAACTACATAGGCCACATTTGTATCGCTTTTCACCAGTATGTATCAGTATATAGATTTTTTAATTACGTTTACGGGCACACGCATAGATACAGTGGCCACAATTGTATGGCTCTTCTCCAGTATATATCATTACATGGATTTTTAATTTGCCTTTTTTGTCATTAGGATAACTACATTAGCCACATTTGTATGGCTTGTCTCCAGTATGTATCCTGTCATGGATTTTTGATTTACCTTTTTTTGCACTCGCATACACGGCACACACGCATATTGGTCACATTTGTAAGGCTTTTCACCAGTATGTTCCCTTTCATGAATTTTAAATGACTTTCTGGGCACAAGCAAAACTACATTGGCCACATTTGAAAGGCTTCTCTACAGTATCATATGTATCCTCCTTTCATGTTTTTGTAAATCGCCTTTTTGGGCACTAGCATAACTACATTGGCCACATCTGTAAGGCTTTTCACCAGTATGTATCCTTTCATGGATTTTTAATTTACCTTTTTCGGCACTCGCATAACTACAACGGTCACAATTGTATGGTTTTTCACCAGTATGCATCCTTTCATGGATTTTTAAACTACCTTTTTGGGCACTTGCATAACTACATTGATCACATTTGAAAGGCTTCTCTCCATTATGTACACTCCTTTCATGTGTTTGTAAATCGCCTTTTCGGGCACTAGCATAACTACATTGGCCACATCTGTAAGGCTTTTCACCAGTATGTATCCTTTCATGGATTTTTAATTTACCTTTTTCGGCACTCGAATAACTACAACGGTCACAATTGTACGGTTTTTCACCAGTATGCATCCTTTCATGGATTTTTAAACTACCTTTTTGGGCACTTGCATAACTACATTGACCACATTTGAAAGGCTTCTCTCCATTATGTACACTCCTTTCATGTGTTTGTAAATCGCCTTTTCGGGCACTAGCATAACTACATTGGCCACATTTGTATGGCTTTTCACCAGTATGTATCCTTTTATGGATTTTTAATTTACCTTTTTCGGTACTCGCATAACTACATTGGTCACATTTGTATGGCTTTTCACCAGTACGAGTATGTTTCGTTTCATGGAAATTTAAACTACTTTTTTGGGCACAAGCATAACTACACTGGCCACATTTGTAAGGCTTCTCTCTAGTATGTATCCTCCTTTCATGGATTTGTAAATAGCCTTTTTGGGCACTAGCATAACTACATTGGCCACATCTGTATGGCTTTTCACCAGTATGTATCCTTTCATGGATTTTTAATTTACTTTTTTCGGCACTCGCATAATTACATTGGTCACATTTGTATGGCTTTTCACCAGTACGAGTATGTTTCGTTTCATGGAAATTTAAACTACTTTTTTGGGCACAAGCATAACTACATTGGCCACATTTGTAAGGCTTCTCTCTAGTATGTATCCTCCTTTCATGGATTTGTAAATAGCCTTTTTGGGCACTAGCATAACTACATTGGCCACATCTGTATGGCTTTTCACCAGTATGTATCCTTTCATGGATTTTTAATTTACTTTTTTCGGCACTCGCATAACTACATTGGTCACATTTGTATGGCTTATCACCAGTAGGAGTATGTTTCGTTTCATGGAATTTTAGCCTACTTTTTTGGGCACAAGCATAACTACACTGGCTACATTTGAAAGGCTTCTCTCCATTATGTATACTCCTTTCATGGATTTGTAAATCGCCTTTTCGGGCACTAGCATAACTACATTGGCCACATCTGTATGGCTTTTCACCAGTATGTATCCTTTCATGGATTTTTAATTTACTTTTTTCGGCACTCGCATAACTACATTGGTCACATTTGTATGGCTTATCACCAGTAGGAGTATGTTTCGTTTCATGGAATTTTAGCCTACTTTTTTGGGCACAAGCATAACTACACTGGCTACATTTGAAAGGCTTCTCTCCATTATGTATACTCCTTTCATGGATTTGTAAATCGCCTTTTCGGGCACTAGCATAACTACATTGGCCACATCTGTATGGCTTTTCACCAGTATGTATCCTTTCATGGATTTTTAATTTACCTTTTTCGGCACTCGCATAACTACAACGGTCACATTTGTATGGTTTTTCACGAGTATGTTTTCGTTCATGGATTTTTATACTACTTTTTTGGGCACAAGCATAACTACATTGGCCACATTTGTATGGCTTCTCTCTAGTATGTATCCTCCTTTCATGGATTTGTAAATCGCCTTTTTGGGCACTAGCATAACTACATTGGCCACATCTGTAAGGCTTTTCACCAGTATGTATCCTTTCATGGATTTTTAATTTACCTTTTTCGGCACTCGCATAACTACAACGGTCACATTTGTATGGTTTTTCACCAGTATGCATCCTTTCATGGATTTTTAAACCACCTTTTTGAGCACTTGCATAACTACATTGGTCACATTTGAAAGGCTTCTCTCCATTATGTACACTCCTTTCATGGATTTGTAAATCGCCTTTTCGGGCACTAGCATAACTACATTGGCCACATCTGTATGGCTTTTCACCAGTATGTATTTTTTCATGGATTTTTAAGCTACCTTTTTCGGCACTCGCATAACCACATTGGTCACATTTGTATGGCTTTTCACCCGTATGTTTTCGTTCATGGATTTTCAAATCACTTTTTTGGGCACTAGCATAACTACATTGGTTACATTTGTATGGCTTTTCACCCGTATGTTTTCGTTCATGGATTTTTATACTACTTTTGTTAGCACTAGCATAACAACATTGCCCACATTTGTATAGTTTTTCTCCAGTATGTATCCTTTCATGGATTTTTAAATTATCTTTTCGGGCACTAGCATAACCACAATTGCCACATTTGTAAGGTTTCTCACCAGTATGTTTTTTTTCATGGACTAGTAATTTGCATTTTAGGAAACTTGTGTAAATACATTGGCCACACTTATAAGACCTTTTGTGATTATGTTTACTCATATGATTTTGTAATAAAGCTTTGTCACTGGCTGTGTAATCACAGTGATCACAGATAAAGCGTTCCTTGTCAATGTGTTTCCTTTCATGACTTACTAGAGAGGCTTTTCTAGCAGTTGTGTAACTACATTGGCCACATTGGTAAGCTTTAGGTCTCCCTCTTGATCCCTTCGGGTCAGTTAGCCCTGCAATGTATACAGCACAAAATTAAAAAAGATATTAAGTGTGTTTTAATTTTTTTAATAAATAAAAATCTAAGTAAGAAACGAAGTTGCGCAAAAAAATTATATACATCAGCTGCTACTTATGTATCCGGAAGGCGGGATTCCAAAGTTTTTAAGCTTTATATCTTACCTCCATGGTAAAATTTGAACTTTTTTAAAATACCAGCCGCTATATATTTGTTCTCTTGCACAGTATAGTCTTTTGTTTTTGGGGCGTTTACTCGTAAAATGTCATGTCGTTGCAAGAATGGAACTTACTCGTGAAAATATTCGTGCTATGATTTATTACGATTTTCGCATGTTCAATTTGTGCATAGATCAACTAACAGTTCAGTAACTACAGTTTGGCGGAAGTTGTGAATTGTTAGAAAAGTACTGTTTTTTTCGTGACTAAACTCTTTTTTTTTTTACTTTAACTTAGTGATGAAGCTCCGTCAAAAACTACCGTGTACGAGGGGCACACCGAAATGATCGGGAATAGAACAAACCGATCGAAGATGTAACACAATTATATATTTTTTAGATCCCTAAGTATAATTTAGAATTGGGCAGAAAAACAATGGCAAAAAAGAAAGACCCGTCTTGGCCACTTTTGTAAACAGCTGGATGAAAAATGCCATCATGAAAGATAAAAAGAAACTAAAAGGTATATACCTATCTGAGGACTACACAAAAGAAGGGCTGGAAATTATGAGAGCTACAGGACAAACTAAAAAGAAGAAAAAGAAAAAGGAAACATTGCATATTATGAATATGATATGACAAACTTATAGTGAAAAAAAAACGAACACGCTCACCCACCAATTCTCCTACAAATCAACCCAACACACCGCCAAGCCAACTTGGGGCTTCAACTAGTGCCAAACCGAGGAAGGTGACCAAAGTGGTACCAAAGCCAATCCCAAACTTAAACGCTGAAATATAGCAATTAACGGAAGGTCCGAGCACACAACAAAAGCAACAACTTATCATAAATAAGCACTATGAACCGGAAAAGCACAATTATAGCATAACTAAAATACAAAACAAAATATTAAAGTACCCAACCCGGCTGGTCCCCGTGGGATATCCGACCAAATCCCTCCAAACCCTTCAAAAGTCCAAATCCTCAAGCGACAATGACAAGACAGTACAATCATAATACAACTACCCCGCCCAAAACAGAGAAAAACAGCAACAAAGAAGCTCCTTTAAAACAAGCTCACCAAAACTCGAAGGTTTACATTGCAGCCTTGAATGCACTTACACTAAACAAAGAAGAAAACCTCAATGAAAAGACTATCGCGCTAAAAACGTTAATTGGGATATCCTTGTCTTAAGCGAAATTAGGAGGATGGCGGAGGAAATAGTTGCCCACCCTGATTTCATACTCAACAACATCGGAGAGACTCTAGGTAAACATGGAGTTGGAGCTATGGTGAAAAAACATATGGCAAATTACATAGAAGGATTTTACGGTGTCTCAGAGTGCAGCACTACTAAACATAAACTTAACAGAGTACAAGGACCCATGGACCATCACACAAATATACTCACCTACGGAACAGGCCAATACTGAGACTATGGACAAGTTTTATGAAAACCTAAGCGAAACATTACAATTATATGCTCACAAGAACATAATAGTGATGGGTGACTTTAATGGGCAAATTGGGAAACGACAACCTGCCGAAGACACAGTCATATTAGGACCATTTACATACAGTACGAAGACTAGAAGCAGGAATGTTAAGAAGATGATACACTTCGCGATGGAAAATTGCTACATCATACTACACAAATCTTTATAAAAATAACAATACTGACAGCGAAACATTCCTAGGAGATAGCACAAACGTACCATACATCCTACAGGAAGAAACAAGAAGGGCCATTGATACTCAATTAATAACGAAATCCTAAAACAATCATAATCCGTAGTAGTACCAATACTCACAGATATGTTCAATGAAGTTATCGACAAGGAAATCATCCCAGAACAATGGACAAAATCGAACGTAATTTTATTATTTAAAAAAGGTAGCCATTGGGATATCATAAACTATCTTCCGATAAGTTTTATCTACAGAATATTTGCAAAGATTATACTTAAACGGATAGAAAGGACACACATAGGATAGTCACATAGGCAGTCGGGTAATTAGACGAACCACAGCCTATAGACCAGGCAGGACAATAAAGAACATGTACAAACACAGCTCAGCATGCATTCAACTTCTAAAATCTAGGACTAAACATAACATAGATGACCGCACACTAACTACCTTGCGTTTTGCTGACGACATTGTGCTGTTTGCAAAAACGCCACAAAATCTAAACAAGATGGTGAACGAATTATAGTATCAGTGGGGCTACCGCGAAACGAAAACGAACTTCGTTCGTGTATCACCGTCTTTGTCGCTCGAACTAGCAAGTGCGACGGAGAGGGAAATGTTATGTTTAGTCCTAGATTTTCCCATTGAAGGTTTCTGGAGATTATTTCTAATGCAGCTGGAAAAAGTTTTGGGGAGAGGGGGTCACCTTGCCTCACGCCCTTTTCTATCTTGAAAACCTCGCCTTTCTTTTCCAGTTGAATGCATGCAATAACAATACTGACAGCGAAACATTCCTAGGAGATAGCACAAACTCAGATAATGAAAAGGTTGGCCTTGAAAACATGGGCATTAACAAGATTGTTAAAAATTACATGTGTGTACACCCCACATTGGAAAACCATAGATAAATAGAGGATGATCTACTTTAGCTCTATGTCAGTGACGTAGGAACCGATCTGTCACTCGTTCACTTCATTCTTTCTCCCTGCAACTAAAATATGGCTCTTAAAGCTTGTATTCGATAATGATAATTAATCTAAGTGCATCCGATATAGATTTTAACAAATCATTGACGAAACATGTTGGCGATTTATTTCTGAGAAAATAAAACACATCATGGGCTGATTTCAACGTTTTATTTCACACCATGTAAGTAGCCTCGCAGTTGATCTTTGGTAACGCACCGCCAATGCGCTGTTCTCCACTATATATTTAACAAAGATGCACAGCTGACAAACTCACCATATGCCAAAGCACAATGGAAAGAAGCATGACAAGAGCAAGAAGACTGGACAGAATAAGAAACTCTAGCATAATGCTTAAGACCAGAGTACAAGATGTAACCTTAAAAATAAGAAGCCAAAAATGGAAGTGGGCAGGCCACATGGTAAGGGGCAGAGAGAAATGGAGCAAATTTGTCACCCACTGGTACCCAAGAGAAGGGAAAAGGAATAGAGGAAGGCCACTAAAACGATGGGATGAAAACATCACTGGTAGCGGGCAAGAAATGGGGCAGGGTGGCCACAGACAGGCTGGAATGGAGGAGATTGGAGGAGGCCTTTGCCGCTTGGCACGCAGACATAGAAATGGAAGAAGAGCCAAATCTATGATTAGCTCCATAGCAGAACAATTATATACAACAAGTATTACAAAGTTCAAACCTCGAGCAGTCCAAGATAACTTGATATTTCAGGCTTATTTTAAGGTTTAGTAATAGTTTCTATTTGAGATTGAAAGAAGACAACGGAATTTAATATGGAATCAGCAGCATGCAGATAAAATATTGTCAAACGGATTTTACAAATTTATTTAGAACACAAACAGTCGCGTAAACAAATATATATGGGGTACACACAGAGTACCAACATACATAATGCCCAAGACCTGGAGGCTCCTTATTATCATGATAATTATTTTAACAAAACAACTTAATCATGCAACACAAATAAAAGTTTCAAGAGATATATGAATACTGGTCTTCGACACAGTATCAGCCTGTATCAATGTAGGACAAAAGAACAAGTTAAAGTAATAAGTGCATAAGTCAATATGCAACATGTTTTTTTAACTGTCTTAGACCTGAAGCCCACTTAAAGTATCCAAATGAACTAATTACTAATTTGTGAAAAAAAATGTATTAGTTACATTTATAGTAATAAAAAGTAATTAAGTTTGAAAAATCCTGTATGGTGCAAGGTGCGAAGTCTATTCACCCTGTTAGAGTTTATACCTATTGTAGCTAGTCAGGGTGTAAACTTGGCTGGAAATTTAATTTACCTTCAGGCTGATAATAAGTATAAGTAAGAGTTGAATTTTAATGTTGGCACCCTCGTTCGGTTCCATCTGAACATGCAACAAGATATCCGCAGCCTGTTCATAACATGTCAAATATTGAGTTTAGGATAGGCTTTCTTTGGAAATATAAAAATAATTAATGTGATTTTTTTTTTGTTGGGATTTCCAGGCAGGCCTGCTCAACTGGCATTTCAGCATCTTCATAATCTTCAAAAAAATCTTGGAAATTAAGTAAATCTCATTGCCAAGGAGCAGAATTCTCATAGCATAAATCACACTTCAACAGGGATTGAGCATTGTTTTCTCAACTATTCCAGTTATCAGTGTTATCAAGTCCCTTCGCTTGTCAACTTTTTAACATTATTCTGCAACTTTTGACATCTTTGATAAGTGGCTTGCATCTCCATCTCCACATTAAAAAGAATCGTGTCAACAAAATTAATTACATTTATGTTGCTTGAGTTTTATTGAGTCATTTCCGTATCATTAAAAGGGTTACTAAGATTAAAAGAAAATCGATTAACAAAATCTGCTCTATGCATTGTGTTCTACTCCTTGCTCATATGCATTGTGTAAACTGACCTGGCGCTGCGCAGAGCACGCGGCGCGGCTGCACTAGCTCGAGGCTGAGCACGAGCTCGTCCTTCACGACGTGGTCGGCGTACAGTCGCGCGGCCGCCGCCGCCTCGCTGATGCCGCACGCGTCCGCGGCCTCCGGGCTCGAGGGCTCGTCTTTTACACACGCATCCGAGCACGAGGGCTCGTCTTTTACACACGTATCCGAGCACGGGGACTCTTCTTGTATACACGCGTACGAGCACGAGGGCTTGTCTTGTATACACGCATCGTCTAACAAGGGCTCGCTTTTAATACAGACACCCTCCACACCAAAAGCGTCCTCTGACTTCACACACAAGTTTGCTTCCTTCGGCGCTGGCGTCTCCATCATTAACTAGTAAACGCCTCTGTTAATAAGGCGACGTTTAAAAGCAATCCGAAAGATATGTGCTATCGCTCTTAATCTCCCTAAATTATTAAACGCTTCAATAACTGGAAGCAACCAAAAAGGAAAAAGGCACGATATTTTCACTGTCACTACTTTCACATCAGTTTTTTTTTTTTAATTTATTTCATGACCATGGATACAGAGTCCTTCAGTCGGAATAATAGTTTACATTTAAACACAAATATAACATTTTGTCATCTACATTACAAGTAATAAGTATTATAATTATAGCATTAGAGCTTACGAAATGTACAATAATATAAATTGTATGTAATAATCAAATTTTTTCTACAGTTTTTAAAATGAATTTAAATACAGGTATGAAATAGACAGGGTTTGATAATAAATCTTGAACGAGGCGGGGAACACTTAATGAATTTTCATCAGCAACATCACTAATGACACTGACAAGTGTCTGCCTTTGAATAGCAAACGTTTCACACTCAAATATCACGTGTTTTGGGATTCGGGCCCGCCATCTTTTAATTGTCAGAAGCAAGTCCGCGAATTTTAAATTAGTATATTGTTTGGTTTATCTTATTTGCTGTTGTGTTGCTTCCTATTTATTTATTTTTATTTCCATTATCCGTAGTGTTGTTTTTTAGATCAAGCCCCTGTTTGGTAAGTCATAATGACCACCATTAATAATGACCCGCCTGATCCCGGCGGCGGCGAGTTGTTTGAAACTGCTATGGACTCTTCTCCATCAGTCCTGCCAATAAATAGTTCTGGAGATAACATACCTCGACCACTTAAGCGTGTTTCAGATGCTAAAGTTGATGTTTCGGCACCAAAAAAACCAACAGACCATTCATCTTCTAATAATAGTATTCAGTCCACATACACACACCCGGACTTTGAAGAAGTACGAAGCAAGTACTCAGACTCGGACATTGCTCCTTTTATTATAAACATCCAGAAAAACGAAACTGACCCAGCCTCGGGTGTTACTTTGAGGGCTATAAATTTTGGACATTTCTTGTATAAAAACAGCATCCCAGGGGTAATAAAAGACGGCGTGAAACGCATAGGGCGAAATCGTTTTGCGGTTGAATTCGACTCCGCTTTACACGCAAATAACTGTTTAAACCATGCTGCGCTTGTTAAGGCAAATTTCTGTGGTGTAATTCCATCTTTTTATTTAACGAGAATGGGAATTGTTCGAAATATTTCTCCCGAATGGACAATGGAGGAAGTTGTACTCAACATGGAGGTACCTGCTGGGTTTGGTAGGGTAATTAAGGCCCGTCGACTGAGTAGGAAGATTACGAATGAAAACAATATTGTGCAATGGGTACCCACTCAGTCGGTGGTACTCACTTTCTCTGGCCGAACTCTGCCTCCTCATGTTTATTGTTTCTACAATAGCCTCAATGTCGAGTGCTATTTATACCCGACAATACAATGTAATCATTGCTGCCGGTTTGGTCACATTCAGGCTCAGTGCCGATCGAAAGCGCGTTGCTACAAATGTGGCGAAAATCACGAGGCTGCGACTTGTACAACTACGGTATTTTCTTGCTTATTCTGCTCCGGTAGCCATTGCGCTAATAATCAAGCTTGTCCTGAACATCACAGACAGCGTAATATAAAATTGGCGATGTCACAGGAAAACTTGTCTTACATGGAAGCTGCTGCCCGTTATCCTAGTGTAAGGCGGCCATTTGCGGAAGCTTCTGTCTCTTCTTCTTCGCCATCTCAGTCTCAGCTCAACCGTCCATCGTTCTCTTCACGTTTGTCATCTCATCCTGTTTCTAGTCCTAGCCAAACACCCTCCCAATCTCACCGAAAAACTATATTCGTCACTCGCAAATCTCCATCTCCTGCCTCCAGTCCTGGTTATGACAGGAGGTTGCATAATAATATTGTTAGAGACCCTGCTTCTGCTCAACCAAATGGTTGTGCTCTAAATAGCCCAGTTATGAAAGAGGATAATATCATAGAGTTACTCTTAAGCTTAGCAACATACCTACAAAGAGACTCTGAACCGAACAGCATGCGCCAAAAGATAATAAATTTCTTAACCCTTGTTTCTCAAAATGTCTCTAGCGATGCTACAGTGGAACTGTCGCAGCATACGTAATAAAAAATCTGATTTAATTTATTTAATTAACAAATACAAGCCATTTCTTATTGCTGTCCAGGAGACATGGTTAAGGCCCGACTCTGTTTTTAGAGTTGCAGGCTTTGCATGCCTCCGGGATGACAGAAGTGACGGGCATGGCGGTGCGGCCATTTTAGTATCCCGGTCCGTCACTTTCTCCCAACTTTCAATTCGCCCTCACAGTGATTACATTAGTGTTGTTGCTGTGAGAGTGAATAACATTTCTTTTCTGTCCATTTACATTCCTAACCCTCATCCTGAAATGATCTCCGAACTTTCGTGTATATTATCGGCTCTTCCTTCTCCTCTTGTCATTTTAGGAGATTTTAATGTACATCACTCATCGTGGGGGTCGCACTATTGCGATTCTGTTTCTCCTCTATTCCTAGACCTTTTTGACTCTTTCGATCTGTGCGTTCTTAATGATGGTTCTCCCACCAGACGGGTCACTTTTTCTCAAAATCCTAGTAGTGCTGTTGATTTATCCCTTTCTTCGTCGTCGGTGTCCTCTAGACTTGTCTGGCGCCTTCTCCCCTATTCATTTGGTAGTGATCATTTTCCCATCATTTTGTCTTTCCCTGATCCTGTGTCTTCAACTTTTTCTTCACCTAGGGTTAAATACCAGACAGCTAAAGCTGATTGGCCTCTTTTCAGTTTGTCACTGGGTAACGAAATTTCCAGTATTTCTGATCCATCTGTCGAAAATGTCCATATAATATATAAGGCTTTTAAAAGCGCTCTTATTTCCGCGGCAAACAAATCTATTCCTCTGAAGACGGGGCATAGAAAAAAGACCCCTCTCCCCCCGTGGTGGGATTCTGAGTGTTCTGTTGCGATAGGAAAACGAAAAAATGCCGAAGTATTGCTTTCTCAATCCTTCAATAGAGATAATTATGATAATTATTTAAAAACTGCAGAGGAATGCTCTAAATTTCTTTTGAATAAAAAACAAAAAGGATGGCAAAATTTCTGCGAGAGTCTTTCTCCTTCTACTCCATCTTCTTTAGTATGGAGGAATTTACGACGTTTTCGTGGGGTTTTTGTTTCTGAATCAAAATTACAGTCTAACGATCCTACTGAGTGAGTTGAGCCATTTGCGGTTAAATTATCTCCCCCTTCAGCTCCTACTTTAGAGGAAGTCACGCCTATTCTGCCCTCTCCTTTCCGTAATATAACTAACCGATTTGATAGTCCGTTCTCATATGAGGAACTTTTAACAGCCATTAGCCACCTTAAAGATTCGTCCCCTGGATTTGATGGTATTCCTTACTCTTTTATTTTGCATGCTAATTCTGATTCAAAACAGTTTTTTCTTGATATCCTTAATAAAATATTTTTGTCGGGCACCCCTCCGGAGGATTGGAAGACTCAAATTATTGTTCCCATACTCAAACCAGGGAAGCTAAGCAATGATCCTTCTGGATATCGTCCTATTGCTCTTTCGTCAACCCTAGCAAAAATTCTTGAACATCTTATTAAAAACAGGTTAGAGTGGCTGGTGGAAAGCAAGGGTTTGCTGGCAAGGAGCCAATTTGGCTTTCGTAAGGGCCTTGGAACTATAGATAGTCTAGCCATCTTTACTACTGATATTAGGATTGCATTTTCAAAATGTGAGTCTGTAGTGGGTGTTTTCTTGGATATTGCCTCTGCGTATGATAACGTTCTTCTTCCCCGCCTTAGACAAAAATTGCACGATTTAAATCTTCCCGAGCGACTAGTTAATTTTACTTTGAACCTTCTCTTATCCAGATCAATCCTTGTAAGTTATAATAATATTTCCCTTCCTCCTAGGCCTGTGTGGAAAGGCCTTCCGCAAGGCTCTGTATTAAGTCCATTATTGTATAGCCTTTACACTTATGACCTAGAATTGTCAGTGAACTGTTTTTGTAGTATTCTGCAGTACGCTGATGATATATGTTTGTATGCTTCAGCTTCAAATATATTGGATACTGTTCCGTTGCTTAGTTCTGCCCTTAGTTATTTAAGTATCTGGCTAGAGAACCATGGCTTATCTCTTTCCATTTCTAAGAGCACAGTTGTACCTTTCACTCGTAAAAGAAATCTTCCTGATTTGTCTGTTTGTTGTAACGGGGTTCCTATCCCGGTTACCGATAGGGTTAAATTTCTCGGGGTATTTTTAGACTCAAAGTTATCCGGGGTCCACCACATCAATTACGTAGCTCAAAAATGTGAGAAAAATATTAATATTATCCGTTCCCTTTCTGGTGTTTGGTGGGGGTCCCACCCTTATTGTCATAAATTAGTCTATAATGCCTTAGTTCGTAGTAACCTTGACTATGGGTCATTTCTTTTAGAACCTTGTAATAAATTGGGTTTAAATTCTCTTGACAGAATTCAGTCTAAAAGCCTTCGTATTGTTATTGGCGCTATGCGATCGTCCCCTGTTAATGCACTCCAAATTGAATGTGTTGACCCGCCTCTTAACTTAAGAAGACAGTACTTGTCTGACAGATTTCTTTTCAAACTCATGCAGTCTTCCACTCACCCACTTATTTCTAAACTTCACTCCCTTTCTCAATTAATTATCTCCTCAAATTACTGGTCTCACAAAGATAGCCCATGTTTAATTAAAAGCTATCTTAAAATAACTCGTCTTCCCTGCCCAATTTATCAGACTAGGCTTAATCCTATCTTTGAAACTCCTTATGAAGCAATTATGTTCCGACCCAGTGTCCTCCTTGACTTCGGAATTGATAAGGATTCGGTTTCTGCGAACTCTCTTTTAAATAAAGCTATTGATAAGCATTGGCCGAATTGGATCACGATTTATACAGATGCCTCTCAATTGTTAGTACAAGGTAATGTGGGATCTGCAGTGTGGATCCCTAGATTTAATGTAATTTTGAATTATAAATTACCTTCTTATTCCTCTGTCTTTACAGGTGAGGCGGTTGGTATTCTGGAAGCGCTTAAATATATTGACTCACATAACCTACATAATTGTGTAATTTTTACTGATTCGAAAAGTACCCTACAAGCTATAGTAGCCAATCAACTGCGATCAAAGATCAAATTTATTGTTATTCTACAAATTAAACACCTCCTACATTGTCTTTCCTGTAAGAACGTAAAGGTCTCGTTGGCTTGGATTCCTGGTCATGTTGGTATCCCAGGTAACGAGATTGCAGATCAATGTGCAAAAGACGCCACAGAAAGGGGTTGTATTTCAACATTTACATGTTATGCCCAAGATTTGCTTTCACTAGCTAAGTGTCGTCTTGATGATGACTGGTTTGTTGATTGGTCACGATCTAGTCAGTTTAAAGGTATGCATTACGCCGATCTCCAGGACAGAGTTCCTGTAAGACCTTGGTTCTTTCGATTCCGTGAGGCAAGCAAAAAAGTAACGTCCACAATTTGCAGGCTGCGCTTGGGTCATTCGTGTACTCCCGTATTTTTGCACAAAATCCGAGTCAGAGATTCCTCGCTGTGTGAATGTGGTTTGGATGAGGGTACTTTAGACCATATTCTTTTCGAATGCTGTAGATTATCTTCCTCTTTATATGATATTCTTCCTCCCTATATTCCTCGCCCTGTTAACTCTAAATCTTTACTTCGTTTAGTTTTCACCCCATTCATCGCCATTTTATGTGATTTTTTTAGTTGTAATAACATTAGATTGTAGTTAAGTAGTTTATTTTATGTGTATAGAATGAACTTAACAGTAAAATTTGCATTTTTGTCCGGTATTTTTCTATATAAAACTAACTTGCTTCTGTGCAGTTTGCCCGTTTTTTATATATTTTGTAATATATGTTAAACGTCAAATCAGACGTCAAATGTCAAATCAAAACTGTCTTTGGCAAAGGCCCCTGAGGCTGCCACTTCATTATTAACTAACTATCACGTGTTTTATATCCGCATTTTTCTTAGAACAATAGGTACATTTATCATCACTTATAATTTTCATCCGATTGAGATGTGCTGGAACCAAGCAATGACCAGATCGCAAACGATTAATGCACGTTATGAACTTCCTGTTAATGTATTTGAAGCTGTTATACCACGGTGCTGTTGGTAAGTTTTGCTGTAGTTCTGCGTACCATTTTCCTTTTGTCTCTGTAGTAGCGTCCCAGTATTCCTTCCACATTCTCTTTGAAGAGCTTTTAAACTGGTGATAATAATCCGTAAAAGGTACTTTAAATGATTCTGTTAAATCAACGTCGTGGTCGCGACGAGTCGCAAGATCCACAACTTCATTTCCTGCTATGCCACTGTGGGAGGGAACCCATACAAATTCTACATTTTTTCCTAACTTAAGTATCATATCCTTAATTCTATATATAATATAATTTTGTTTATATGCTAAATTATAATTGCATAAGGTGGATAGCACACTCTTAGAATCACTAACTACTAATATATTTTCACTATTTACATTTGTATATACATAAGTCAAAGCAGCTAATATTGCCCAACCTTCTGCAGTAAATATGCTACAATCACTTGGTATTTTATAGCATTTAGTTAACTTCATTTGAGAGTCATAGTATGCTGATTTAACATGCTCACTCTTAGAACCATCAGTGTACAAAGTATAGAAGTTTGGATTTTCACTTAAAAGTTCTAAGAAATCATACTTATTTTTCACAGAATCTAGGTGACACTTAATATCACGGTAGCTAAGCAAAGTGTTATATGGGCACTTGTAAATTGGCCACTTGTTACTGGTGTACATGTTTCTTGTCAGGTTTTTTGTACATGTTATTATGGTTGGAATTTCAGGTAAGGAGCCTGAAATAAGAGTACTAGCCGAAATACTGGATGTCTCAACTGACTGTGTGATTACTGCGGGATGCGTGATTTTCTCCAAGACAACACTATTATCACAGGACAACTCTTTCAAACAAAATCTCTCAGCCAGCTGTAAACGTCGTAAGGACAATGGAGGTATACAATTTTCAATTTCCATAGTGTTAATAGGAGTGGTGCGCATAGCTCCACTTATCACTCTCAAACCCATATTCTGTATTACATCCAACTTTCTTAATAAGGTACTACTGGCATTCATATAAGCCAAGGAACTATAGTCAAAATGACTTCGGACTATGCTTTTGTACAACATATTAAGAGTTTTTGGGTCAGAACCCCAAAATGTCCCTGCCAGGCTTCTCATTACATTTATGCTCTTCATGGCATTCTGACATATATAATTTATGTGCTTATCAAATTTTAACTTATCATCTATAACAACACCTAAAAATTTATGATGACTAACAATAGGAATTAGATTGTTATCATATATAATATTTACAGCAGACTGTGCAAATGGGTCTCTACTGAATATTAATACTGCACTTTTTTCTGAACTTATTTCTAACTTTAAAGTGTTGCTATAATAAAGTTGTAGTTGGTTTAATGCTGCATTCATATTATTTACAGCCAAGTTCAAGTTCTGATTTTCACTGTACAAAAGTAGGTCATCTGCAAATTGCAAGATTTTAACTTTGGATGTATTTACATAATGAAGGATTTGAGATGTATATAAGTTGTACAACAGAGGTGACAATGTAGCGCCTTGCATTGTCCCTTTACTTACATTTCTAGGTCCATGTAGTTTATTATTAAATTTAACAAATAAGGTTCTATTGTGTAAGAAATCGAAAATCCATTTTAAAGTTTTACTTGGTAAGTCCAACTCATGTAAAACACGAATCAGACTTTCAATGTTAACATTGTCAAAGGCACCTTTAACATCTAAAAAAACACATACAACATTAGAGTGACAGAGTTTTGCCTTTTTAAGATCAGATATGAGAGATACAAAGCTTTCAGAGCAACTTCTGCCTTTTCTGAATCCATATTGAATATCTGGTAACTTTCCTTGTGTTTCAGCAAAGTAATCTATTCTTA
This sequence comes from Epinotia demarniana, assembly GCA_945867215.1. Lineage (NCBI taxonomy): Eukaryota > Metazoa > Arthropoda > Insecta > Lepidoptera > Tortricidae > Epinotia > Epinotia demarniana. The sequence goes on from OX244283.1 coordinate 5,913,071, forward strand.
ACTTTAACATATTTTCAAAAAGTTTCCCTAAACATGATGATAAGGAAATAGGTCTGTATGATAAAGGATTATTGACAGGTTTATTTGGCTTTAGGATGGGAATGACACATTGTGTTTTCCATGATGACGGTATAACTAAACTATTCCATAATTTATTATAAACTTGTATTAAGATTTCTACAGCATTGGGATGTAACCTTTTAATTAACATATATGGTATGTTATCCAACCCTGGTGTTGTGTCTTTTCTAGTTTTGAGTGCTATATACAATTCATTCAAAGTAAATGGCTTATTGAGAAAAGAGTTTGTTTGATTCTCTGCAGAGCAATTTAATATGTCACTAAGGTTATTTGGATCAAACTGAGTTGACTCTGATATTTTGTCTTAGTAACTTGGTACCCATTCTTCATTTAAATGCCTGTTGTGAGAGGAACCTAATCTTTTAAATCGTTTAATGTAGCCCCATATCCTAGCAATAGGTGTCATTCTATTAAAACTACTGCACAAGTCATGCCATGAATGAACACTTTCTTCTTTTAGTATTCTTTTCTTTTGGGCATCTATCTTTTTGTAGTTTATGAAATTGGTAATACTTGGTGATGTTTTATACTTTATTAAAGCTTCTTTCGATTTTTGTACGGCATTATCACATGTTGGATTCCACCAAGGAGCAGGTTTTCTCATGACTTTCGGAGTTTGTTTTGACTTTAGCTTTGGAATTGCTTCTGATCGAATGTTATATAAAATGTTTACAAAGTTATTGTACAAATTAAGAGGTTCAGTATTATTAATATCTAATTGAGAAAAACAGGTTTCTGACAGATTATAATATTTAGTCCAATCTGCTTTACTATAAATATATTTTTCTTCTACAGGTCGGATCTCATATATGGAAGGCTTCACATTTACGACCACTTGAGTTGGATAATGATAACTGCCCATTGGATCGTCATGAACGCTCCATTCACAAAAAGGAGCCAATGAGGGACTGACCAGAGCTAAATCAATTGCAGACGGATTTCTATTTGGATATGACACAGTTGTTGCACTACCATCATTTAAAACACACATGTCAAATTCATCAATGAGTTTGTACAAGCTGTTGCCTCTATTATTATTTGAATGACATCCAAACAATATATGATGTGCATTAAAATCTCCCATGATAATACATGGCTTAGGGGTTTCCAGTAATACCTTTTTCATTTTGGAGGTGTCAAACCTGTTACAATTAGGAGGACAATATACACAGAGTATACTTAAAATTCCTCTTGATGTCTCTATTGATATACAGATATTTTGAATGGATTCATAAAAAGTTGTGTTTGTTATGCTGTACTGTAAGTTTTGTCTAATTAATATTGCAACTCCATTATGTGTATTCACTGATTTTTTATGTATAAAGTTATATGGTGTAAAATTAGGAATTATACTTGTGCTTTTGAGCCAAGTCTCATTCAATAAACATATATCAATATCTTGTTCTGAAAGAAATGTTTTTAATAAGGTTTTCTTGCTCTGTAAACTCTGTATGTTAAACTGTGCTATTTTTAAAAATGTATCCATGAATTAGTTGAATAAATTTGCTAACAATATTTCTTTAATTCTTTTAAATGTGATCGGGGTATTATCTTTGTCATTTCCAAGACAGACCATTGACTTAACAATTGCATTCATTATTATTTCATTATTAACAAGTTGTTCCATGTTGAAGGTTTGCGGGCTAGTAGGTTTACTAGGCATAGCTGGAAAGGTAGTAGGATTGGCAATAGGTGGTAGTGATGGAGGACTCACCACAGTGGCATATGACTGGTTCGAATTAGCGTATTTCTTTTTCTTCTCTTCAATTTTCTGTTTCTTTATGGGACATTCCCTGGATATAGCGAGGTGGTTCCCGCTGCAGTTTATACATACGATTTCATCGACGTCACATTCCTTGTATGAGTGTTGTCCAGCACAGGATGAACACATTTGTTCACCTCTGCAAACCCGGGCTGAATGATTAAACTTCAAACATTTATAGCATTGGAGAAGGGGTGGTATGTATGCATGTACCTTGTACCTAAACATATTCAGATATGCATGTTGAGGTAATAATGTAGTTGCAAAAGTTATTGCTATTGTCCCCAAAGGGACCAGTTTCCCCTCAACTTTTCGCATGAACCTTTTAATCGATATGATTTCTGCGTCACATGCAATATTTTTATATATTTCCTCATTTTTTAATTCTTTCGGTACATATCGAAGTACACCTGTGGTCTCAGTCAGTGTTGCAGGCACAAACGCTTTGAGTTTATTTCTGCCCAGGAAAAGGTCCATTTTCAGAAAATTATTCGCTGGCGCGGGCTTCCTAAATGTTATTCCGATTTTGTAGGCATTCACTCTGTGGACACCTACAATACCCTTTACTTGCTCCGTAAACAGTTTTGTTAGAGTAATAGGGTTTCTATTACCTAGCTTGTCATTGTCTTGAGATTCTACGTACACAACGCACTCGGCACTGTGATTTTCAGGGAATTGTCTTTTATAAATCGGTTTAGTGAACATTTTATAGTCTTCAGCACTCTTGTCGAGTTTTCGCTTTTTTGGTTCTTTGTCACCGGGGGCCTCGCCCCCGGCGCTCGTATCATTCATTTTTGTACACTATATTCACTTTGTATTAACACTATATTTACAAGAAAAACAATCAAACATATACAAGAATAATTAATTTGCTAAATCGAGAAAATTTTAAATGTCCGCTTAGTTTAACTTCCCGCCAAAAAGTCCTTTCACATCAGTGTGGCCAAGGTGTGGCCAGTTAACAGAAGGAAAGCGAAAACTAACCGATGAGATAGGGCAAGACAGCACGTCTAACACACAGCCGCGACATACTCTCGATTTTTCTCGCATGTCCTAATAAGAGAGAGACGGATAGTGCGAGAAAAATTGAGAGAGCTCGCGTGCCGTCGCGTACTAGCCGTGCAGCACACAAAAATCGAGAGTACGTCACGGCCACCTCATGATCGACGTGCTGTCTCGCCCTATCTCATCGGTTAGTAACAATCTTGCAGTCCGCTGCGCAGGACCGTTTGAATGCGGCAATTTTCGCTTTCTTACTGTTAACTGGCCACACTGAATGAAATTGTAGTTGCAAAACACCCGTTTAAAAAAAATTACAAAATTATAGTGTAAAATATTCATACAAAGTTCTTTAGCATATATTTTTTAATTATCGTTTAAATTTATTTGTATGAAATTTGTGAGAAAATAACTTGGCAGATCATGCAAATTCCATGGTCCAAATTGTGATTTACATGCAATTAGTCCGTACAACTCGTTTGACGCATGCATCCACACTATAGCAATTAGTCAGATTCTGATGATTACTGTTTACATTAACCGTTTGACTTGTAACTATGGTCACAGACGAAATGGCGCTGTGTATCAAAAAACTTGTAACTATGGCGTTACCAATAAAGTATTGTATTGTATTGAATTGGGGCTGACAAATCACTTAATGTGGATTGTCCATCAGTCATCAGTGTCATTAGTGATGTTGCTGATGAAAATTCATTAAGTGTTCCCCGCCTCGTTCAAGATTTATTATCAAATCCTGTCTATTTCATACCTGTATTTAAATTCATTTTAAATACTGTGGAAAAAATTAGATTATTATACACATTTTATATAACTGTAAATTTTGTAAGATCTTATGTAAGAATAATGCAATGAATAATGCTCTATTGTAAAGTAGATGACCAAATGTTATATTTGTGTACTATTATTCCAACTGAAGTACTTTGTATCCATGGTCATGAAATAAATTTAAAAAAAAAATGTAGTTGCAAAACACCGGTTTAAAAAAAACAAAATTAGAGTAAAATATTAATAAAATATTCTACAGTATAATTTTTTAATTTTCGTTTAAATTTATTTGAATGAAATTTGTGAGAGAAAAAACACTTGGCAGATCATGCAAATTCCATGGTCCAAATTGTGATTTTCATGCAACTCCGGACAACTCGTTTGACGGTTGGAACATGCCAAAGAGAATATAATCACTACGTTGAACATGCATCCAGACTATAGCAATTAGTCAGATTCTGATAAATTGGGGCTGACAAATCACTTAATGTGGATTGCCCATAAATCAATTTAATGCCGCGTTTATACGCTTGCGATGGCTTGGCGCGTGAGCAGGACGCAGCTATGTAAACGAAAGAGATCGAATTATAGCCCTCTAACGCATAGCTGCGTCCTGCTCACGCGCCAAGCCATCGCAAGCGTATAAACGCGGCATAATAGTGATAATGCACGGTCCAACAATCCGACTCCTTGTGGCTTCGGATTTTCGGGCTGTACATTATCTGCGCGGACTGAAAATTTCCAGTGAACCGACGCCACCCCGCTGCGCGGGGTGTCTATTTCTGGTCTTTCGGGTCTGGACAGATTTCGCTTATGACAAGCCATTTTTGTCCGCCCTGATCTTAGAGCATTAAACCAACCGGAGCCGTCATTGACAGGCGTCCCCCTCTGCCAAATGTATATGACCAGTGGTCATACACATTGTATGGACTGACGTTTATCTGACGTAGCTATTTTCACGTTACGCATACATTTGACGTTCCCCTCCCCCGCAAAAATCGGCAGACTTTTTATGTATAGAAAATGACTTATGGCCGCTCGTTGGTTTAATGCTCTAAGGCCCTGATAATGCAAAAAGTGGATGCGGATTATCAGGCTATACATTATTGGGCCGTACATTATTGGCTGTCAAATTGACAGCGAAGCCAAGAATACGACTACCTACATTTTCTCCTGGTTTTTTTTTTTGGCGGGAACGTTGAAAGTGATAGGCGCGCTTGATAAAATATTTTATTGTAAATTAATTTTAGGTGTTAATTTGTACATATTTAGTCTTAATTTTAATTTAAATTCATAGTTGATTTGGTTATCGGTTTGGTGCGCTTCCCCAGTCATGGGGAAGCGTACGGGAAAGCGTTCTCGGTTGGAGGGCTTGGAGCCGGAGCCAGATCTTCAATCTGAAAGTAGTTCTGATGCGGATACAGGTGCGCCCTCGGAGCGCATACCTGCAAAAAAGAAGACTAAAGAAGATGACAAAGAGAAGTATACTCCTTTCAGGGCCAAAAGTTATTACAGGTTGTACGACGAAAATTCAGCTAAGAAAGAATTTATTGTTTTTCTGAATCACAGAGAGGATGGCCACAAATTTTCTGACAAAGATAGACTTGCTTTGTCCAATGCAATCCGAAAGCATTGCGTGTCGGGCGTGATGCATCTAAGAACAATTAATGCATACAAAGTTGGGATTATGTTCGATCTCCCAAATCACGCCAATGTCTTCCTAAAAAATGAAAAATTATTAAATGAAATTCACATGAATGCTTCAATCCCAGCATCTGAGACCGAGGTTACGGGTGTTCTCACTTCAGTGCCGATTGATTATTCGAACCAGAAGATTTTCCAATTAATAGCTTCCAGTAAAAAGGTGATAAGCGTAAGACGGTTTATGCGGCGGGTAAAAGACACGCTGGGTATCGTCTCAATGGTTCCAACTCAGACGGTTGCCGTGACTTTTGCCTCTGTACAGTTGCCTGAATATGTAACACTTGACCATTGGAGGCACGAAGTAGGGATCTATATTCCTCCAGTAAAGCAATGCCTTCGTTGCATGAAATTTGGTCATATAGCAAAGTATTGTAAAAATAATGAAGTATGTTCAATTTGTGCTGAACCTCATAATTTCAAAAATTGTAATAAGGTTAAAACACAATGCGCAAACTGTGGTGGGGATCACGTGGCTATATCTGCTGCATGTCCAATTAAAAAACAGAAAATTGAGGAAAATAAGTTAAAATCACGTAGTGCTAAATATTCCGATTTGTTTTGTGACGTTGCATTTCCGCAGCTCGGCTCAAAATATATTGACACCCATCTAAGTAATCTGACCAAATCTGACAGATTTATGAATCTACTTGTGGAAGCTATAGTTAAAATTTGTGCTGATAAAGAAACGCCAATAAATTCTAACAATATAAAAGAAACACTTAAAAACACTTTCAGGAAACAACCTTAATTTTTTTCTTTATGGACATATTGAACATAGTGCAGTGGAATGCTCAGAGTATAATAAGCAATAGGCTAATCTTTACTAGATTCTTATATGAAAATAACATTCACATAGCAATAATTTCTGAAACCTGGTTAAAACAACATCAAAAATTTTCAATTAAAGGATACAATGTCATTAGAAATGACTGTGGTAATAAACATAATGGTGTAGCAATACTTATTCATAACAATATAGTATATTCTAATATTAAAACTTATTTTGACAATGCTCTACAAAATATCTGTGTACAAATAATTATAAACAACAAGCAGTTGAGTGTAGTAAGTTTTTATAGTCCATCAAATTCTGATCCCCCATTTAATAAAAGTAAATTTGATGCTTTGATAAAATCTATTCCGCAGCCAATGCTTTTTGGAGGCGATCTAAATGCTCATCATATGTCATGGGGCTGTGTTGATACATTGCCTCGAGGTAGAGATGTCTTAGATATTATTGATGGCAATGACTTGGTTCTTTTAAATAATGGTCAAACTACTACAACTGGTTCTTCTTCTTGGCGTCCTAATGCTCTGGATTTAACTTTCGTTTCTCCATCATTGGCACTTTCATGTGATTGGTCTGTTATGGATTGTCCTCTTGGCAGCAGTTATCATTTGCCTGTAATGATAAAAATGATAGTTGGTAATGAAAATAGCTCACAAAGTAACCCAATATGTAATAATGTACATTTGCCCATTCACCCAAATTACAAACAGGTGAATTGGAAAATGTACAGGCAATCAGTTGATTTTTGTTTGGCTAATATTGATTTTGAAAATATGTCTTCGATAGATGCGCTCAATCTGTTTTGTAATATTTTGCGATCTACTGCTGTAGAGTCCATCCCTAGACATAGGTCTTTGAATAGTTCTAATACGTGTACACCAAAATCTTTGAAATTTCCCCGGCTGCCTTGGTGGAATCAAAAGTGTTCAGAAGCTGTACTTAATTCAAAACATGCTTATATAAAATTTAAAAGTGAACCTAGTGAAGAGAATTATATAGAATTTAAAAGACTTCGAGCTCTTAAAAAGCTTGTTCTTAAGACTGAACGGCGTAATAGTTGGATAAATCTGTGTAACTCATTTAACCGGTGCACTCCTTTGACATTAATATGGAATTACATGCGGAAATTTAATAAAACATTCATTTCAAAACACGCTAGTAATAATAGTTGGATATCAGATTTTCTTAAGAAATACACTCCTGATTTTGTGCTTAATGAGTCTTTAAATTATGTTCACACAGAAAATGATAATGATAAGTATCTTACTGAACCGTTTTCTTTGCAAGAGCTTAAATCTGCCCTATTTTCAAGAAGAGATACATCCTTTGGTCTTGATGGAATACCATATATTTTACTGAAAAATTTAAGTTCACAAAATCTAAAGACCTTTTTAAACATATTAAATCAGCTGTGGGAAGAAAACTTAATTCCTGATGATTGGAAAACAGATTGCTTGGTCCCAATTTTAAAGCCTGATAAAGATAAATTGTTACCCGACTCATATCGACCTATAGCACTCACATCTTGTGTAGGAAAGGTTTTTGAACAGCTTCTAAAGCAACGGTTGGAATTTTTTGTCGAACAAAATGGTCTGTTACCCTGCAATCAGTTTGGTTTTCGTAAAGGTCGGTCTTCTCGTGAGAGTATTTTTCAGTTGCAACTTGATGCACTTAACAGCATATATAATAATCAGTATCTTCTTTCGGTATTCTTTGACATTGCAGGTGCATTTAACAGTGTCAATATTTCCGTTTTATGTAGAGAGCTGTCAATGATAGGGTTACCTGGCAAAATAATAAATTTCTTACAAATGTTTTTAACAAACAGGAAGGTTTTTGTTAAATTTAACAATCACTTATATGGCCCAAGATTATCTTCTTTAGGGGTTTGTCAAGGAGGTATCTTATCCCCTTTAATTTTTATTTTGTACATTAGGAGACTAAATCTTATTCTAGGAACAAAGGTTAAAAATCTGCAGTATGCAGATGATTTGGTTGTTTATGTGTCAGGATCTGATTTAAATCAATTAGCTTTGACTATTAATGAGGCATTAATCAACTTACATAAATACTTTGCTTATCTGAACTTAGATGTAAATTCGACTAAAACCAAAGTTTTTATTTTTGGTCGCAAAAGCATGTGTTTGCCCACAGTTTTGTACAATGACATATCACTGCCTATTTCATATGATCTAATAAAGTTTTTAGGTGTTATATTTACTTCAAAACTTTCCTGGATAAAATATGCTGACAGTATTATAACCAAAGCTAACAAAGCATACAATGTGTTAAAATCGCTGTGCGCCACTTCATGGGGTGCAGACCCCAAAATTTTGTTAATCTTGTATAAGTCTCTAGTTCGAAGTCATTTTGAATATGGTTTTCTATGTTTTGCTGGAGATGATAAAATTGTAAATTCATTACATAAAATACAAAACAAATGTATGCGGACAATACTGGGTGCATTTAAAACTAGTCCTATCGCTGCTATGCAAATTGAATCGAATCTTCCTCCTATTCATATTAGATTTCGTTATTTAAAAGAAAGATTTATTTTAAAGTTATACAGCTTGCCTAAGAACGATCTTCTTCACAACTTGATTTATTTCCAATCAGCGCCTTTTCAAAGGCACATGTATGTTCTTCAGGATTTTACTTCTTTCTTTCACTCTTTGCAGGAGTTAAATATACATCTTGATAATGACCTTCTTCCCTGTTACACAGGCTCTTTTAAGAGTAAATATCCCGATATAAAAATTGTAATAGATTCAAAGCTAACTTCCAAAGAGGAGGCTTATTTATTGTTGTCAGAATGGTCTAATTGTAAATTTATTTATACGGATGGTGCCAAAAATAATAATGCTGTTTCCTTTGCAATTTATCAACCTGAAATTAATAAAGGTATTGGGTTTAATATCAATAAAAATGCAAGTATCTTTACCGCTGAAGCAACTGCCATCTTATTTGCTTTGAAACATGTTAAAGAACATAATCAATATAGTAAAGAATGGGTCATAGTAAGCGATAGTATGAGTGTATTAATAAGTTTATCGAGTAACAAAATGAATGCTAGCACTTGCTATCTAATTTTTTCCATTAAAGAATTATGGTTAGAACTATCTTTAATTGGTATTAAAATAGATTTTGTATGGGTTCCGTCTCATAAAGGAGTTTCTGGTAATGAAAACGCCGACTACCTAGCTAGAACTATTGCTAATGCATCTGACTTGTCCCTGGTTCCCGACAGCAGGGACTTAGCTGTGACCTTGCCATATTCTGATATTATAAGTAATCTAAAACAGCGTATGACTGTTCTTTGGGGAAGACATTGGTATCATTTTACAGAAGTTGAGAATAAGGCTCATTTGTATGCTTTGTTAGATAACCAAGTTAATAGTAAGCCTTGGTTTTGTAAGTTTAATACTTACATGCATCGTAGGTTTTACACCATAATTACTCGTATGCGCATTGGTCATTGTCGTTTAAATTTTCATCTCCATCGTAAAAACTTTGTCTCTTCCCCTTATTGCGATCATTGTCAAAAGCAAGAGGTTCAGTCTATAGATCACATTCTGTTTAGTTGCTCATCCTTTGGCATTCAGCGCCTAGTGCTGATGGATGAGTTGCTTGAGATTTATGGAGCTTCTAATCGAATCCCGCTTTCAGTAACTGATTTGTTGAAGGAGTCGTCTACTTATTTACCTTTGTTTAATTTTGTACATAATACTGTGTGTATGCTGTAAATATGATGCTAAATTTAAAACTTGCTTAAAATTGTATATATTTTTATTGAAGCATTGTACCTATATTTTGTTGGTCAAATGACTTTTTGGAATGTCTGGATGAGGTGTAAGCTTTTTTGAAGAGCTAAATATTGGATTTGACGTTTTTATTGGAACATACTCAAGACTTTATTACTGGATTTGACTTCATGAATTGGATTGGAACAACTGAAGACTTATTTTTTGGATTTGACACATATGTTGATAATACTGATGACTCAATATCTAGATTTGTTCATATGAATTGGAAATAACTGAAGACATATTTATTGGACTAGAGACTTCTGATTTGAAACTACTGAAGACGTTATTACTGGATTCGATCAAATGAAATTATACTTACTGAAGACTAGGCAGTATGGCCCATGGTCTTAGCCTGTCCGAATGGACGAATTTAAAAAAAAAAAAAAAAAAACTATATTTTCTCCTACTGTCACAAACTATATAGAGATGAGATACCCTACTGTGCAAAGACTTGCAACTGCTACCAGATGCGTTTAATAGTTGATGATGGAGTCTCCAGCGCCGAAGGCAACAAGCGTAGACGAAGTGTGTGTGAAGTTAGAGCACTCTTTGGGTTTCGAGGGTGTCTGTATTAAGAGCGAGCCCTTGTACGATGCGTGTATACAAGACGAGCCCTCGTGCTCGTATGAGTGTGTAAAAGACGAGCCCTCGTGCTCGGATGCGTGTGTAAAAGACGAGCCCTCGAGTCCGGAGGCCGCGGACGCGTGCGGCGTCAGCGATGCGGCAGCGGCCGCGCGGCTGTACGCCGACCACGTCGTGAAGGACGAGCTCGTGCTCACCCTAGAGCTAGTGCAGCCGCGCCGCGTGCTCTGCGCAGCGCCAGGTCAGTTTATACAATGTATGCAATGAGGAAGGAGTGGATTCATCAATCATGGAGAAAGAAAATACATTGCACAACTTACACAATAACAATAAAGAACAAGCAAAAGGAAAGACTTAAATACTAGGATGTTAATCAGGATCCCCACTCGGCATCACTAAGGCTGGTTTTAGTGACACTCGGACCGTCCGCGGAAGCGTTTTAGAGTAATGTGGACTCTCCATACATATTGGTCGTGTGGAGCTGTCCGCGCAGACGGTCCGCGTGACACTAAAGCCAGCCTAATGCTGGATATTTGTATCAATTTGAGTACATAAGCAAGTTAGCAAAAGTTTAAAAAACGTAACGAAAAAATCTATGGATTCCTTGTATTTGGGCCACTTGACTTTTTTTTAATTTTGATATAATTTGGTTTTTCTACTCGAAATCGAGAGCACTTTCGAACGTTATAGGAGAAAAAAGTGTCCCAGGATTTTTAATTCCTTTCCGTTACAGTTTCCATATTGGAGTGTATGATGATCATCCATTTCCAACTACGATAATCAGCCTTGTATGAGCTTAACATCAAAATTGACGGCATCAGCCTTCGACAAGTCGAACAAGTTAGGTACTTGGGCTTTACAATTGACTCTGCCCTGACATGGTCTCTCCACATCGACTCTGCATGTGATAAGTTGTCCTTAGCTTGCTTTGCCTTTTCATATTATGGCTATTTTCACTCAGTATTAACTCAAGTAATAGACCTATGAGGTACAGCAGCAGATTGTGATAGACCATTTTAAAAATCAGAGACGTTCCATACATATTATGTCAAACAAACCATATGATCACCCGGCGAAGGATATGTTCAGAAACCTAAAAATATTAACACTACCAAGGGTCTTCCTATTGGAGGCCTGTAAATATATAAGGTTGAACCTTGACCAATATACTACCCGTGGGCAAATCCATGGCAGAATCACTCGCGGACGAAATCTCCTGGTTCCGCGCCGTCGACTCGCCAAAACGCGAAAGTCACTAGGTGTCATTGGTGTCAAGATATATAACACTCTTCCAAATGAAATAATAAACTCATCAAATGATGCAGTATTTGGGAAAAAACTAAAAAACTTACTTGTTGACCTAGCATGTTATAGCGTAGCCGATTTTTTATAAGGAAAAAGGATTCTAGAATATTAGATAATAATAATCGTCTACTTATTTAATAAATGTTCACAATTTGACTTGTAAAATGTACCTGTACTTTTAGCAATAAAATTATCTGAATCTGAGGGTAAGGGAATGGAAAGCCGAAAATTCGTGATTCGTGAAAGTTTTATACCACACAAAACATAACTAGTATTTCAGCTTAATATTTCGATTTAGTATTTCAAGATAAGAGCAAAAGTGTGAAAATGATGCTCAATAAACCATTATTTTATGTGTAAAGATACTGTTTTATCAAAACCAATATTCAACATAATGATATAGTGAATATTGAACTTGATTATAATAATATCTTAACACATTCACAGCCAAGAATCGCTACGCGCTACGTTTGTAGCAGGTTCCGTGGTTTTCCTCGTAGGTAGCGGAATGCGACTGCGGCGAAAGTGCTAAATAGTAACGAAATAATATGGTTTTTTTTTCATAACGTTATAAAGGCTTGGTATAGAGCCAAATAGACAGGGAGAAATCAGTTTTTTTTTTTTTTTTATGGCTATTACTCCTTGCTGTTTTAGCAAGGTGGATTTGCCAATATCAGTATAAGATTGACATTACACACGAGGAGAATGTTCGGTTTAATTTTGACGGTTTTTGGGGAAGGATCAGTCCGGAAACCTAAAACAAATAAAAATTATGGACATCACAGACAGTCACATGACGTTTACAAGGGGGTGTCAGGTATTGACACTTTCCTGACGGACTGACTTTAGCGGGCGCCTACGCCGTAGCCAATTTCTGAGCGTAGCGCCGATGTTAATCTCCTAATTCTTCCATGCCTTCACCTTACAGTAACTTTTTACAATTGTTTACTTATAAAAGTATGATTTACATGTCACTGTAAAACAAAATACAAATATGTAATTATTATTGCTTACGTACATATAATTTTGTTACGCAACATCGTTTCTTAGTTCGATTTTCATGTATCAAAAAAATAAAACACTGTTTTCAAACGCGATAAATAAAGTAGTCTTAGTAGTAGTAGTCTTCAACTCTAACCTCAAGAAATAAAGACCATTTTAATATTTTTGGAATCTGGCCTTGCATGTTATGGACATTGTAAGTACTTACTTAGTTATAATTTAATAGATATAAGTATTTTTACACAGTAGATAAGGAAACTTTTATGAGTGCTGTTCGCCAACAAACTGTTATGCAGTTTGGCGTAAATTTAAATGTAATTTTTTCTGTGTAACTCTTGTTTTGATATAATAATAATAATAATAATAAACCCGCGGGGGCAGCTTGTGGCGAGCTGACGGTGAGTGGCGACACCGCGGACCCCTAACCTCCAGAGGGCCCGAGTGATCTGGCCCTCGCCTCTGTGCTTGCCTTAACCGGCCGGCCAGAGTGGAGTCGCAAGAGCGGAACCTATGCTCCAGGTTGGAAGTGTAAAATGTCATAACGCCGGTGGCCCTTGAACGGATTACCGGGATCTGGCGCGCCGCAGACTCACCTCTCGACAACCTCACAGCCGCTCAGACGTGTTGCTCCATTGTCGCACTGTGCGTGCGACTGTTTGTGGGGCCCACTTAACGAGTTGGCAAGTCACCGCCTGCCTTTTCACAATTTTGAGACTTATTGTCACGGCAGGTGTCCGCTAGTCTCCTCCCATAACCCATTTTCCAGACCACCCACCATTCAACCCAATAACCCATGACCTTAGCTTCCATCGCAGCGCAGTGTTGCACTGCAATAGTCTTTGCACCTGGCGGGGACCATCACCGGGTGTATCATGTTGTGCGCTCGGAAATGGTATCCGCCATGTGTATCCCTTTCCGCTTTAGATTATTTTTGTTTTAAAGGGCCTCTGCGCTGTTGGCTTCGGCCCCACGCATGCCTTCCAAAAGTCCGGGACCCCATGGTCCCGAGATATGGAAAGAACATACAATAATAATAATAAAAAAAAAAAAAACCCGCTGTCACGACAGACGTGTCAATTCTTGTTCATATTTTATAAATTCGTTTTTAATGTTTTCTGTGCCTTTGTAAACATTTTACACCTGTGCGAATGCACCTAATAGTTTCCCACAATGTGCAATATATTTAAAATACGGCACCACGTTTGCTCACCATCGAGGGAAACTGACAAGCAGCTGTCAAAGGCATGACCTAGGACTGCTGGGGATGTCCCTGCATGGCAAGTACGGATTGAGCGGCGTATCAATACGTTCAGGACTCTCATTGCAAAGCTGATCTGCTTCAGGGGGGGCAACAACCGCCCCCGAGTCATGCGCTTTGTGAACCAGGCCTTCGCGGGAACTGGTACCAGGCCCCGCGACTACATAGCCTGTGTCACGGAGCGCATTGACTTTCTGAAGCAGAAAGTCTATGCATGGGCAGCCCGTATTCGCCGCTACAGAGAGCGCGTGGACCGATACCAGCAGAATCGCTTATTCCAGAGTGACCAAAGGAAGGTATACCGAAAGTGGGAGGAAACCGATCGTCGTGTGTCCGACAAACAGCAGCCTGATGCTACTGCCATGGTTGACTTCTAGCGTAGTATCTGGTCAGTGCCAGTCGAACACACCGAAGGCGAGTGGATGAGTGTTCTCGAACGTGAGTGTGAGGACATCGAACCCATGGGGACTGTTACTATCAGCCCCGAAGACGTTAGTTGTGCCATCCGTTTGGCCCCGAACTGGAAAAGTCCTGGGCCGGATGGATTGCACAACTTCTGGGTGAAATGGTTTCGATGCTCACACCTGCGTTTGGCAACACAGTTCCAGCAAGCCCTTGAGCTCGGTTCCCTACCATCTTTCTTTACAACTGGTATTACCTCCCTGCTCTACAAGTCCGGTAGTACCACGGAAGCGAAAAACTACAGACCCATCACGTGCTTGCCTACGCTGTACAAGCTCCTTACATCCATTTTGAGAGCAAAAATTAACGCACATACCGTTGCGAACAATGTTTTGGCCCCTGCTCAAAATGGATGTAGGGTTGGGTCTCGTGGTACTAAAGAGCTCCTCCTCATAGACATGACCATTTGCCAACGAGTCCGGCGGAACAAAGGGACCCTCTCGGCCGCCTGGATTGACTACAAGAAGGCCTATGATTCGGTGCCTCATTCATGGCTGAGGAGGATCTTAGAATTGTATAAAGTTGATGCAACTCTAAGATCCTTCTTAGGCGCTTGCATGGGGCAGTGGACCACAGTCCTTCGTCAACCGGGGGGAGGAGATGGCCCCTTTAGTCTGCAGGACTCTATAAGGATTGAACGTGGGATCTTCCAGGGTGACAGCCTGAGTCCTTTGTGGTTCTGCTTAGCGCTGAATCCGCTCAGCACCCTGCTGAAGGATTCAGGGCTAGGTTGCCGGCTTCGGAGAGGGGGTGAAGTCATTTCCCACCTGCTCTATATGGATGACCTTAAGCTGTTTGCACCGAATAGACATGACCTGTTGGAACTACTGAAGACAACAGAAGTCTTCAGTAGCGCCATCAAAATGGAATTTGGTGTCGATAAGTGTGCGGTCATGCATGTACAGCGGGGGAAAGTTGTAAATTCAACAAATTTGCAACTTTCTGAGACAATGTCCCTCAAATCTATCTCCGAAGTAGAAACCTATAAGTATCTTGGTATGTCACAGTCATTGGGTATTGAGAGTGAGGGCGTAAAGCGGGCGGTGAAGGAGCGCTTCTTTTGTCGCTTGACAAAAGTACTCAATAGTCTTTTGTCGGGCGGCAACAAGGTTCGCGCCTTCAACGCCTGGGTGATGCCCTTGCTTATTTACTCCTTTGGCGTACTAAGGTGGACTCAGACTGAGCTGGATGCCCTGGACCGAAGAGTCCGAGTACTGCTTACTGCGCATCGCATGCTACACCCACGCTCGTCTGTTATGAGACTGTACCTCCACAACCGCGAGGTGTGCAGTCTCAGGGATTATTTCCTAAACAACGAGTGTGGGATGCATCGCGACGTAGTAGCAGTAGACGGAAACTTCACCCCGCTCTCCTTTGCAAACGAGAACTGGCGCAGACTTAAAGTAATGAGCGCCGAGGACCGCAGGGCGGTATGGAGGAGCAAGGAGCTACACGGGCGGTTCTACAAGGCCCTCACAGGGCCCGATGTCGATCTGCTCGCGTCGGTGAACTGGCTACGTTTCGGGGATCTCTTCGGGGAAACCGAGGGTTTTGTCTGTGCAATTGCGGACGAAGTTATCATGACGAACAACTACCGGAGGTATATCCTGAAGGACGGTACGGTCGACATTTGTCGGGCATGCCGCCGTCCCGGGGAGTCGCTCAGGCATATTATCTCCGGTTGTGGTCATCTTGCTAACGGCGAGTACTTGCACAGACATAACCTTGTAGCCAGAATTATTCACCAGCAACTTGCTCTGCTATACGGTCTTGTGGTCTCCGAAGTACCTTACTATAAGTACACACCTGCGCCAGTTCTCGAAAATGGTTGTGCCACGCTCTATTGGGATCGATCTGTCATCACGGACAGGACTATTCTTGCCAATAGGCCTGATATCGTGCTGATAGATCGATCGAAACGCCAGGCAGTGCTCGTCGACATCACCATCCCCCATGACGAGAACCTTTTGAAGGCCGAGAAGGACAAAGGCAGCAAGTACCTAGACCTGGCTCACGAGGTAACCGCCATGTGGGATGTTGATTCGACGAACATCGTCCCGATAGTCGTTTCGGCGAACGGTTTGATAGCGAAGAGTCTCGACCGTCACCTAAAGAGACTCGCTAGATGGCTGGATCAAGGGTCAGATACAGAAGGCGGTACTCTTGGATACTGCGCGAATAGTCAGGAGGTTCCTGTCTCTGTCGCCCTGACCACCGGCAGCTTAGGCCCCGCCTCGCTGCCGGCGGTACCCTAGGTTAGGTTTTTATAATGGTTTTATGTTTTATATGTATACTTTTATATTTTACTTTTTATATAATTATTGTAAAAACCTAGCCTGAGTTGAAGATTAAATGAAGAGATAATAATAAAAAAAGTTGTACTGTAGAAAAGACTGAACTCATGGAAATCCGAGAATACGAGAAACACGTTAATAATTTTTACTTCGTCAAACGCGGCCAAATAGAGGGTGCACAATCACATACCTGAAGTGTCCAGGTCTGGAGCCTCCCAGGGGCTTTCTGTTCTCTGAAGGCACTCTCAGCTACTAAACGGGCCTGCAGATCTGACTTACCACCGGTCTTCGCCTAAAGATACCTCAAAGACACAGCCCAAACTCTCTTGATGTGACATGCACTCTTAAGAATATAACTTTTTAACTTCTATGTGGAAAGCGCGATCTTTATATGAAATTACGATAAATTAGGCGCAGCGTGTGCGACTTCAAAAGCATAAAATTGTGGTAGTAATGGCCACAGGAAGTAGTTCCTCCTAGTGTTGCCCTATCTAAAACGGAAGTTATATTTAAAGTTACCATACGAAAACCGATATTCAACACGAGAGTTCCGCTCACCTAAATAAGCAGTATTTAAGATACTAATAAACGTTAAAACTAGACAGATTGCTTAAAACTATGACTCTAAGTTAATACCTATAACATTAGTTAGCCAGTGGCAGTGGGCACAGTTTCACGACTGGCCTTCTGTAGTGACCAGTGGCCGTCTTGACCGTGACGACTCTACATACACCATCAGCTCCCGGATGTAGAGCTGAGATGCGACCTAAAGGCCATTTTAACGGACTTGTCTGTTCATTGATTAACAAGACCAAAGTACCAACGACAATGTTTGTGTTAACCTTATTCCATTTTGACCTTTGTTGAAGTGTGTGTACGTATTCCGCATGCCATCTGCGCCAAAAGTCTTGATGCATTTTTTGAATCAGCTTCCATCGCTGACAAACACTAATCTTTAGATCAACAAGATTCTCTTCAGGAATAATCGACAAAGGCTCTAAGGTAAGAAAATGTCCAGGGCTTAGCGCCGACAGGTCGTTTGTATCCGAACTTAGAGGCGTCAATGGACGCGAGCTAAGCATTGCTTCGATTTGTGTGAGGACGGTGTAAAATTCCTCGAAGGTTAACCTTTGATTACCGACGACTCGAGCGAGATGCGTCTTGACCGAGCGGATCCCAGCCTCGGCTAAGCCGTTGAAGTGCGGGCTACCCGGTGGGTTAAATGAAAATTTAATCTCTTGTGCATCAGCTGCGCTCTTCATAATGGAACCAAGATAGTTACTTGCCCCGACGAAGTTGCGACCCTGATCAGAGACAATATCGCTACACCGTCCACGACGTGCGACAAATCGCTTTAACGCACAAAGGAAGGCTTCCGTCGATAATTCCGAAGCAAGTTCTATATGGATAGCCTTAGTGCTGGTGCAAACGAATACACAAATGTAGCCTTTGTATGTTCTAGCGCCTCGTCCACGTCCGAAAGCGATATCAAAAGGGCCTCCATAGTCAATGGCGACACTCGAAAAGGGTTTTATTTGAGAAATACGACAAAGAGGAAGATTTCCCATTAGCGGTGCCGAAGCCGGCGATGGGTTGACACGAAAGCATTTAACGCAACCACTAATCACGGCCTGAATGGCTCACTTGGGCGACAGAATCCAAAATGATTGCGACAGTAGATTCTGTAAAGTTTGAGCACCGGGGTGTAGAAATCTTTTATGATATTCGTCAATGATTAAAACCGTTAATCTATGGGAGCGAGGCAATAGTATGGGGTGCTTTATCGAAAATTTGATTGGAGAATTGACTAAGCGACCGCCCACCCTGAGAATACCCGCGGTGTCAATAAACAACGAAAGCTTGCGCAAACACTTTGGCAATGAATTCAAACGACCCTCTCTCAAGTGATTGATCTCTACACCGAACGTAGTAAGCTGCACATGTTTTACTAAAAACATGAGAGCCGTAGTCGTTTCAGACGACTGCAGAGATCCGACAATCTTTCCATCTTTCGACGATCGTAGGAAACGGAAACAGTGGGCTAACACACGCTTTAAAGTGAAAAGCGAGGAGAACCTGTTGAGGAGTTCATCAATCAAGTGAAGATCGTTTGCAACAACTAGACTACAAAGTCGTTGCTCGTCTGCGACAGAACTGTTTGGTGGCCCAGTCAATGTAGACCGAGGCCAGTCCTTTTCTTCTTTTAGGAGCCAGGAGGGACCTCGCCACCAAAGATCACATTCAACAAGATCTTCGGGCAACAATCCTCTCGACCCAACGTCGGCGGGGTTATGTAGAGTGCTCACGTGGCGCCAGCGATCAGGAGCGATAATATCCTGTATATGGCTTACCCTATTGGCCACGAACGTCTTCCAGCGCGACGGGCACGACTGGATCCAAGCCAAAGCTACGCTTGAATCAGACCAGGCCACCTCGCCACCAAAGATCACATTCAACAAGATCTTCGGGCAACAATCCTCTCGACCCAACGTCGGCGGGGTTATGTAGAGTGCTCACGTGGCGCCAGCGATCAGGAGCGATAATATCCTGTATATGGCTTACCCTATTGGCCACGAACGTCTTCCAGCGCGACGGGCACGACTGGATCCAAGCCAAAGCTACGCTTGAATCAGACCAGAGATCTGGACAGAGAGATCTGACAGAAGCACGGCAGATTGAAGCTCCAGGCGTGGTATGGACTGTTTATGCAGAGGCGCGACTCTAGATTTCGCGCAACAGAACTCTACAAATGTAGAGCCTTCTGCACTGACCGCCCGACAGTAAATGACAGCCGCATATCCACGCTCTGACGCGTCACAATATCCGTGGAGCTGCAACGAAACAAAGGAATGAACAATGCGTCGGGGAATAACGACACATTTTAACGACGACAGTTGCGATTTGAAAAGCATCCATTCCGAAGCTATTGCTTCTGGTACGTCATCATCCCATTGGACCCCCGATGACCACAAAACCTGCATCAAATATTTCGCATGAAACGATGCTGGACACAAGAACCCTAACGGATCATAAATGCGTGCGATGTGCGAAAGAATCATACGCTTGCTGCACCTTTGGTCATTGGGAGTAGTAACCTCAAACTGGAACGAATCTGTTTGTGGACGCCACGACAAACCTAATATTTTAAGCGACAAGTCTGAAAGTTCGTCAAAACATTTAAAATCACTTGAGTACAACTCAGTGGCAGGAAGATCAGCGATAAAACCTTTATGATTGGAGGTCCATTTTCTTAAATGGAACCCACCCGACGACAATATCTCAGAAAGGTCTGATCTTATTTGTAGAGCCTGCTCGATAGAGTCAGCGCCTGTGACAACATCATCAACATAAATGTCTCTCTCCAAAACTGGCGAACCGTCAGGATAGTCGGCTGCGGAATCCTGAGCTAACTGCGCGATACTTCGAAGAGCCTGGTAGGGAGCTGACTTGACTCCGTACGAAACCGTGCGCAGCATATAATCTTTAACCGGGCTGTCAGTAGATTGACGCCATAAAATCCTCTGGTATTCAGCATCCTCTTCCGGCACGACAATCTGACGGTACATGGCTTTAATGTCACCTGTGAATACCACTTTATGCCACCGAAATCAGGTAAGAATATCAAAGATATTTGTTTGCAGCTTAGGACCCGCCAGAAGCGTATCGTTTAGCGATAAACCATTGCTATCGTGACAGCTAGCGTCGAAAACACAACGTAGAGGCGTACTGACGGACGCAGGAGATGTAATTTGAATAAAAGAAAAGATTAGCCACGACAAAATGTGTATTCTTCTTTGGTAGAAAAAACCCTGTGACAGCAATGGAACGTTAGTTTCTTTTCGTATGTGTTACAGACTAAACATAAGTAGCAGAGTCTATATCTAATTAACAGTACCAACATAATAAATGTAGTTACGTTGTATAGTGCCAACATTACCAACACCCCCTCTCAACGTAAATACATTTTATTTAAAAAAATAAAATACAACCAAAGTACCTCTCCCGCTAAACAAAACTAAATCATTATTGCACAACACCACATGCTTGTAAGTGTCTTGAAATGAGCTCTCTACTCAACGCCTTTGTTAGCATATCTGCTGGCTGCTCATTAGTACTTACATACTGAACACAAATCTTACTATCCCTAACTAGTTCTTTCACAAAATGGTAGCGGATATCTACATGCTTTAAACGCTTAATGGCTTCAGAGCTTGCATTAAGTATGGCTGCTTGATTGTCACAGTATATGTTGACAGGGCAAACATTCTCAAAATCAAAATCTTTCAACAAATTGATTAGCCAACATGCTTCACTGGCGGCCATACTAAGTGATACATATTCAGATTCTGAAGATGAAAGGCTCACTGATGCTTGCTTCTTTGAGCACCACACAACTAGGCAATTGGAGAGCGAAAACATGTAACCTGATGTGGACTTTCTGTCCTTAAGGTCTCCACCCCAATCAGCATCACAGTAGCCCTTCAAGACTTCATCATCACACTTAAAAATAAGTTTAGTATTTACGCTATATTTAACATACCTAAACACCCTTTTTAAAGCGCTCAGTAAATTATTATTAGCAGATTTTTGATATCTACTCAGCATAGACACTGGAAAACACAGATCCGGCCTAGTGCCAGAAACTGCATACAATAGACACCCTATCATTTCTCTACATACTTTCTCAATATTTTTATCTACATCTACATTACTTTCATTCAAGAACATTTTTGTATTGATATTGTGGTCCATGGGAGTCGACATCTCCTTACAATTTTCCATATCAAACCTTTTAAGAATGTTTCCCAAGTATTTTGTTTGATTTAATTCAGTTACACCTTTTTCCAAATTTTGTGTCACATTTATTCCTAGAAAGTTTGATATTAGCCCCAAGTCTTTCATTTTAAACTCATTATTCAACACTAACTTTAATTGAGTGACATCTGTCACTCTAGTGCCAAACACCAAAATGTCATCAACATAAACTAAAACAAAGGTTTTATTATTTTCATCGAACTCCTTTTTATATAAACATGAGTCACACTTTGACCTCATGTAGCCTTCTTTTGACAGAACTGAGTGGAACTTTTCATTCCAACACTTTGGGGAACTCTTTAAACCATAGAGTGACTTTTTTAATCTTACAACTCTATTACCCTCAGTATAGGCACCTTCGGGCAACCTAATATACACATCTCCAATTATGTCACCATACAAGAGGGCTCCTGTTACATCCATCTGATATATTGGCACACCTAACTTTGTTGCTATTGCTACAAAAACTCTAAAAGTGGACAATCTAGCTACTGGTGCATAAATTTCGCATAAATCTAAATCATTGTCCTGCTCGAACCCTCTAGCTACTAACCTTGCTTTATACTCCTTAATGTCACCACTCCCTTTCAATTTAAAAACCCACTTGCTACTAACTACTTTCTCACTTACTGGTACTGTGTCGCAGGCCTCCCATGTATTGTTCTCTTTCAGGGTTTGCAGTTCCCTTGCGATAGCCTCACTCCACTGGGGTGCCTCTTTCCTCTGCATGGCATCTTTGAATGTCACAGGTTCGCTTTCTTCATGAATGACATTGTTACACTTGTAGAATGAAGTTTGTTTTCTTACCCGTCTACTTCTCTCATTTCTAGGTGGCACTGGTTCCTCCATCTCCGACAAGCATGGCTCATACTCACTTGGTGATTCACTTGAGATGTCACCTAGAGTTTCGTTTCCGCCTTCTACCAGTATATCACTATTGACACTCGCATCACACACTGGTATATTTTGCAGTTCTTGACAGTCTGCTGGTTCATGTTCTGTCATTATTTCTAGCATGCTGTTTTGAACAGCCATGTTACTCGAATCCAACATGTCTGCAGTTTCTTTCACTTCATTCGAGGTGGGCACAATATTAGGGAATACAATGTCTCTTTTAACTTCAACACAATCTTTGTCCGGGAAGTAAACTCTAAACTCTTTTGTATTTTCGCCATATCCTACCATGACTCCCTTATCTCCTTTCTTGTCCCACTTTCTCCTTCTTTCTTTGGGTATGTGTACATAAACAGATGATCCAAAAATTTTGAGGTTATTGACATCATATGTTTTTCCTGTCCATAGCTCATAAGGCGTTTTTCCTTCTACTGAACTCTTCCCAGTCCTATTGATTACATAAGCAGCTGTATTCACAGCTTCTGCCCATAAGCAGACTGGTAAATCTTTTGCATAAAGCATGGTTCTTGCCGCTTCAACTAGCGTTCTATTTTCCCGTTCAACTCGTCCGTTCTGGGCAGGTGTGTAAGTTACAGATGTCTGGTGTGTTATTCCTTTTGATAGTAGTAGTTCTCTCACATCACTGTTAATGTACTCCGATCCTTGGTCACTGCGAATAACTTTCACCCTGTTTCCAGTCTCATTTTCTGCTTGCTCTATGAAATTTCTCATGCATGTTTTTGCTTCCGACTTCGCTTTTATGAAAAACACCCTTCTAAACTTGGAGTAGTCATCCTTAAAAAGCACAAAGTATCTGGAACCACCAACTGACGGCTCCTGCATTGGCCCACAAGTGTCGACATGGATTATCTCACACGTTTTCGTACTGACATTATCACTTATCGGGTGGGGTAATCGGTGTAATTTACCCTTGAGGCAACTCTCACACGTTTCAGAATTGTTTACGTGAGATTTGTTTACCATAATGTCATTTTTCTTGAGCACGTCTTTCACATACACCATGTTTTGATGCGCAAGCTTCTCATGCCAGTCCTTTAAATCCGCGCACTCAGTATTAGCGACATTAGCAGTACAAGTACTAAAGTATCGGAAGTCTAAATAGTACATGGTTCCAATAAACTTCAAACTTCAAACTTCAAAAATATTTATTGCCACAAAATAACTTTTACTAACTAACTAATACATCAATATGTACTTACAACTAATTAATCTAAACGAATGTTACAATTTTTTATGAAGCAATAGGTCTCGGTCTCAGCATGTGCTGGGCAAGTAGCCCAGCGCTGGTTTTCAGACCAAGCCTTGAGTTGTGTCGGTCACAAAAGAAAAAAAAAAGACAAATAACATTTTTGTTAAGTGGTGCTTCAGTAGACCGTTACATAGAAAAGATAGAAAATAATAATAATTAATTTAAATATAAGAATCAGAGAAGTGCCAGGTATGTATGTGTATATAAATATAAATGTGCACGTGTATATATATATGTATATATGTGTGTGCATATTTGTATATATGTATGTAAGAGATGTAAGAGATGTAAAGGGGTGCCGTCTGGGGAGCTTAAAACTTGCCCTGCATGTCTAAAAGGTGTCTTCGGACTAACTGCTGGTACTTTACAAAGGCCATGGGTTCCCGCAAGGGTGGGGGGAGATCGTTCCAGACCTTTGCAGCTGCAAATTTGAAGCTCCCTCTGAAGAAAGCATTTTTGTGCTGAGGTGTCGCTAGTTTGGTACATCTTCTTAGCGCCCTGGTCCGCGTGTCCTTAACCCATTTCAGCTTCTCAAAGAGGTATCGGGGCTTCTCGAACTCCAATATTTTTCGTACTGCACAGGCCAGGTGCATTGTCCTCCTGTTTGCCATATTTAGCTTGGCCTTGTCGTTTAGGTAAGGAGTAATATGCGCTCGCCTGGGAACTTCGTAGCAGAAACGAGTACATGCATTTTGGACGCGTTGTATGTATTTTTTTGTCTCTGCTAATAGTCTGGGTCCATACACTATGTCTGCATAGTTAAACGGTGACAGTACAAGTGCTTCTACGAGAATTTCCCTAACTCTTACCGAGAGATATTTCCGAATTCTGTAGAGTATTTTTAAGCGGTAGAAGGCATTTCTCACTTTAATATTTACATGCTCAATGTACCTCAGTTGTCCATCCATGACTAAACCGAGGTTTTTGGCCTTGTCTACTTGCGTAACCAGCTCCCTCCCTATCGCTACTGTGGGGTTTTGTTCCTTAATTTTTGAGCGCTGCCACTTGCTTCCTAGTATTATGTACTGGGATTTAGATGGGTTTAGGATAAGGTTATTTTTATCTGACCATTTCGCTACAGCTTCTAAATCTGCGTTGATTTTGTTAAGAGCAACTTCCAGATCGCTCGGCACAACAGAATAATATAGCTGAGTGTCATCCGCGTATAAATGAACAAAACAATGTTCAATATTCTTTACTAAATCCGCTGTATAAAGAATAAAAAGCAATGGACTCAAGATAGAGCCCTGTGGTGTGCCGCGCGTGATTTCAAGTGTTCGCGACCTCAGGAATTCACCCTGGTCTGTTTCCATCTCAACATATTGCTTTCGACTTGTGAGAAAAGAGCGGAACCATTTGCATGAAGCCGGGGATATTCCATAATGTGGCATTTTGGCAAGCAGCAATGTTGGATTGAGGCAATCAAAGGCACGCGAGAAGTCCAAGAGTACTAGAACGGATCCCATTCCCTTGTCGGAGGCTTCAATGATATCGTCCGTGACTTTCGCTATTGCCGTCGCAGTCCCATGTTTACTGCGGAACCCCGACTGTGTACATGGGAGTAAGCTATTATCCTCCAGGTACTTAGATATCTGCTCACAGACAATTTTCTCAAGAACTTTTGATAGTACCGGCAGGATACTAATCGGTTTGAGATCTTTGTATTCCTCGGTCCTGTTTGATTTTGGTATTGCTTTTACCTTGGCGATTTTCCATGCTTCTGGGTAGGCGTTTGTTAGGATGGAAGTGTTGATGATGTCTGTTATGACCGGCAAAGTTACGTCAAGTGTCAGGCGTATCATTTCGATTGATATAGCGTCGTGGCCACTTGCATTCGTCGTGATGGACGTGATTATTTTTGAAACCTGTGACTCTGTGCAGTCGGTTATATTGAACACCTGACCTGTGTTTTGTTTTGCTTCATAGTAGGCCAGCATTTCACAGTCGGTATTAGAATTACCTGGAATATCCAAGAAAAAATTATTTAAGCCGTCAGGGTTACGTAGATGTTGAGGGATAGTGGGTCTGTCGGTGTCACCTAGACTTGCCGAACTACGAAGGTGTTTCCACATTTGTTTTGGATACGATCTGTTTTTATTTACGTAAAACGTGTAGTATGCCGTTTTTTCGCGCTCTAAAGCTCCCGTTGTGTAGTTACGTAGTTCCTTATAGTATTGGTTTTACGTGCTCTTTTCAATGCATTGTCACGTAAATGCATCATACTTTTAATGTTGTCTGTTATCCAAGGATAGCTTTTGCAATCAACACGTAGTTTTTTTACAGGTGCATGTTTATCAAATAAGTTTGTCAGCAGTTGGTTAAATCTGCTCACTTTACTGTCTAAGTCTGCAATTTGTAGGATTTCCTGCCAGGGCATACCTCCAAGATCGATATTGAATTCTACCATATCCATTTTTCCCAAAAGTCTTCTGTAAATGTATTTAGGTACTTTTTGAGGTTTCGGACATAATAATGGAATACATTCAGCGATCGCCATAAGTTTCTTATCTTTGTAAAACTCACATTTCATGTCACCTGTCACAACGACGTAACCTTTGCGGGTGGCACAATTGACAGAGAACAAGTTCGCTTTCAGTTCGGGAACGTGTAATACGTTCTCTATGGTCGTGTCAATCCAATCTTCGCCGTTCCAAACTTGTGCTGCCACCTGTCCGCAACCATGAACACTAACCTGCGTTCCATTCCCAACAATTACGTATTTGTTGCGTACACTTGAATACGTATTAAATAGCGCTAAATCACAGCACATATGTTCGCTGGCGCCCGAATCTACCAGAAACTTCGTTTTTGAGAACTGTTCATCAGCCGCACTGTTAACTGCAAACGCATTTTTCGCATTTTTGTCCTTTGACTTTCGAAACCGACACTGCGCCTTGAAATGTCCGATCTTTCCGCAATAAAAGCACTTATTGCCATTCACCTTCTCTTCGTTCTTTTTGTTATAGCTATTACTTTTACATTCAGTCTGGAAATGTCCCATTTTACCGCATTTATAACACTTCACGCTCTTTTTAGCTACAAACGCCGACGAGGATGGAGTCTCTTCACACTTTTCCTTCACCCTCTCTTCTTCTACTAATAACCTGGCCACTAAGTTATCAAATGTTTGTTTGTCATCTGGTGCGGATTCCCAAGCCGAGATGAAATGCTTGTACTCTTCAGGCAAAGACATTAGCACTTTGGTGATGGCAAACTTGTCTGTGACCTCTTCGCCCATTTGCTTTAATTGGTTTTGCATTTCTTGGATTCTCGACAAAAACGTTGACATCTCAACACCTTTTTCAAATTTGTACTGGAAGAAACGCTGCTGCACGATATGAATACTGGTCTCTGACTTCTGCTCGTACACACTTAGAAGTTTGTTCCACATCTGAGTTGAAGTTGTACAAGTGATGAGATGTAACATGACCTCTTCCGACATTCTCGTCACCAATAACGTTTGGGCCTTTGCATCTCTGGCCTCCCAGGTAGCTTTTTCTGCTGCTACTTCTGGTTTTGTACTTCGACCTTCTACAATATCTAGCCAGCCGTAGCCCCGCAATAGTACGGTTGTTTGGAATTTCCAAATATTCCAGTTCCTGGCCCCTTCCAGCTTCATCACACTGCTGTTATTCCCTTCCATTTTGCCTTCCTTCCTCGCTCAATCACCGGAACGAGTCTTTCTTTTCTTTTCTTCCCGATGAAAAAATTTGAAATTCAACCGCTAATGGCGTCTTCGAAAAAATTTCTTTTCGACAATATTCATCCGCTAGAATTATTTCCGCGTACTTCTTTTAACTGATATACGAGTCTGGGCCCATAACCAGATGTAATTTGAATAAAAGAAAAGATTAGCCACGACAAAATGTGTATTCTTCTTTGGTAGAAAAAACCCTGTGACAGCAATGGAACGTTAGTTTCTTTTCGTATGTGTTACAGACTAAACATAAGTAGCAGAGTCTATATCTAATTTACAGTACCAACATAATAAATGTAGTTACGTTGTATAGTGCCAACATTACCAACAGCAGGTCGAAGGATTGCAAAATGGGGGATATAGTAAAATTTCCCAACACTACTTGGGGGAGGTCCTACTTCCTCCATATGACCGCTAGACTCGTAATCATCCATGAATGAAACGTAAGCTTTACGAAAATCTGCATGTCTAGCAAGCTTGCGTTCCAAGGAGAAGAGTCTGCGCATCGCGATTTCACGAGTGTCCGAAAATATAGGCTTATTCGTAGGATCAACGAAAGGAAGGGGTACCTCGAAGCGGCCTTCACTCGTACGACAGAATTTACTGACGAAAGTATCTTCGCAAAGTTGAAGACAAGATTGGTTTACTAGGGCTACTAACATTTTTTAACTCCCAGAACCTTTTTAGAGAACTATCCAACGACAAATTTGATTGCAAAGAATTCGACACGAAAAAACAATCTTTCCGACGACAATTTGTGAAAGATTGTGAATGGCTCTCATCGCATCCACCCATGATGACCCATCCAAATAGGATATCAATAGCCTTTGGCTGACCCGGACATCCCTGACTCCGACCACTCAGCAACGATGAAGCGAAGATGTCTGCATTAAGCAGTAAGTCGATTGGTCCAGGATCACTAAAGTCAGGATCAGCAAGAGTAAGATTCTTAATATGAGACCACTCCGAAGATCTAACTGCAAGACATGGTTGATCAGCGCAGATAGAGGGAAGCACTAGTGCTTCACAATCAAAATTAATTAAATTTGTTCCAATCGGTTTAATGGAACACGACAATGAACCATGTGGTTTAGCTACCGAATTTCCAATTCCAGAAACTGATTCACCCGTCTGATGTATATCTAGTCCAAGCCGCTTCGCACAAGCTTGTGATATAAAATTGCTTGCACTTGCACAGTCCAATAATGCACGAGCTTGCTGGTATTGGCCAGTACTACCCCGCACCGCTACCCGAGCAGTAGCAAACAACACCATATTATTATTTGATGCAGATGTCAGAGTGACATTGTTGGTGGATGAACCACTAGCGACAAGCTTTGTTGACAAATCAGAATCTGGAGCCGATGATTCAATCTTATTAAAATGTAGCAGCGTATGATGCGAATACCCACACACACCACAACGCGATGCCTTTTGGCACTGCTTCACCTTATGGTTACTCGAAAAACAACAAACACACAAGCCCCTAGATTTCACAAATTTAAATCGAGCATCAGTATCTAATTTTATAAATTTTTCACAGCATGCCAAACTATGCTGGTCAGTACAGAATTCACATATACTTGTAGTGGTGACAAGAGTTGCCTTTGATTTTTTCTGATTATACGTTGCATTGATATGCACTTTATTTTGCACATTATTGTTAGAGCACTTTACATCTGATGCATCCAATGCTCGAATTTGTTTCTCCACAAATTCTTGCAATACTTCAAACTTGGGAATATCATTGGAGTTAAATTCCAGTAAGAATGCTTCACGGGAAGATTTATCAAGCTTGGACCACAATAAATGAACCAGCATGAAGTTTTTATCTGGCAGGCCAAGCTTTTCTAACACTTGTAAAGTTTCCCTAAAGATTCGATTCACTTTCTCCATTTCAACTCCAGATTTAGATTTAACTTGCTCACACAACAGCATTTTTTCATAATAACTAAATGCAATCTGTCGCTTTCTATTATAATACTCATTTAATGCATTATATGCATCAAGGTAACTCTCGTCTGATATAGGATAATTCTTGATTAAATCTAGAGCCTTACCCTGAACACTAGTTAGCAAGTAGTGTAATTTTTCAATGTTTGAAATGTTACGTTTGTGAATTAAAGATTCAAATAACTGGCTAAACGACAACCAGTTCTCTAATTTGCCATCGAACGGCTTGATTTGAATCTTTGGCAACTTCGCGGCCACATTCTCACAACTATCACTTATTGTTTTAACTACCGGCGCGCGCTGTCGTAATCGCGATAAAATTGACTTAACTTTCATTTCAAAATCTGTAGTGACAGGAAATTCTGCACTGCAGTCTTCACTATTCGCTATCACTTCTCTTTGCGCTCGGTGGAAATCCGAGGCGATTAAATTTACATCGGATTTGACATAACCTACTAAATCCGTTCCATGAATAAGTTCTATTCTCATCATAGCGTAATCTCGCTCAACCCTGCTCATATTTGCCTTGGCATCACTGTTGGACTCGTTGTCCGACATATTGATCACAATTCAACTAAAATATACGCGAAAAACTAGTGTGTAGAGTGTAGACTAGTGTGTGTAGAGTGGCCAAGCTAGAATTGCTCAACACCACTCGTGACGTATCCACTGCCAGAGGCTGCCCACAGGGGGGGGGGGTACTCTCCCCTCTGCTATGGACCCTTGCAGTGGATGAATTGCTGCATAAGATGGCGGAACTACGCATCGACACCCAGGGGTACGCAGACGACCTTGTGGTGACGGTGCGGGGAAACTGCCAATCTACACTATCGCACCAAATGCAGAAAGCCCTAGACACATTATTAACATGTGGTGCAGGGAGAATGAATTATCCGTTAATGCTGACAAGACGGTTGGTGTGCCGTTCACAAACAAGAGGAAACTTGACAGCCTGAGACCTCTGTCTATGAACGGCAAAACAATTCCGCTATCCTCCGAAGTCAAGTATCTGGGCGTTATACTCGACCAGAAACTGACTTGGAATCCGCACGTTAACGGCATTTTGCAGAAGGCTAAAGTAGCCCTCTCAATCTGCTGTCGTTTAGCGGGTAACAGATGGGGTCTAAAACCCAGAATTGCCCTGTGGCTATACACGTCCATTGTGAGGCCGATGCTGTCTTATGCCTCTGTGGCCTGGTATAGGAAAACGACACAGAAAACAACAATAGCAAAGCTCAGCAGTCTGCAGCGGACGGCTTGTATAATCGTTACTGGAGCCATGTCAACCTCTCCAACAGCTGCCCTTGAGGCGTTGCTGAACCTTCCGCCCTTGAATCTCCATTTGGAAAAAGAGGCGAGGTCCAGCATGCTCAGAATAGCGACAGCAAAAAGAGGGGACTGGCTATCCTCAGCCTTGAGAACACTCAAGGAGTCAGTCTACGATATTCCTGTTCTGGGGATGCCTCTAGACACAATGCCCCCAAAACTCTGTACACAGACAAACTATTCAGTGGAACTCCTCAGGAGAGAGGACTGGTTAAACGGCCTCATAGATTGGAAACCAGGCAGCCTAAAGTGGTACACTGATGGCTCCAAATCCGGATCGGAGGTAGGATGCGGAATATATGGAGAAGCACCCAGGACAGCGATCAGCGTAAACCTGGGCAAGTACCCTTCCATATTCCAGGCAGAGGTATACGCCATCTTAGAATGTGCGACAGCCAATCTGGAAAACACCTACCTCAATAATACTATTTATATCCAGGCGCCAGGATAGCCAGGCGGCTCTCTTGGCCCTAACCTCTAACGTCATAACGTCGAGGCTGGTCAAGAACTGCCGGGATCTATTGAATGACCTGAGCGCAAAAAACAAAGTCATATTACGTTGGGTCCCAGGGCATGCCGGTATAGAGGGAAACGAGAAGGCCGACGAGCTTGCACGAGCGGGGGCGAAGGGGACGCTCTGCGGACCAGAGCCGTTCTGTGGCATCCCCAAAAGCCTGACCAAGCTCACTCTAAAGACCTACTGTTTCTACAAGAGCATTCAAGCCTGGCGAACTATACCAGGGCTGAAACGTTCCAAGGCGCTTATTAGAGCCTATAGTAAAAAGGCGTCTTCTGATGCCTTAGCGCTAAGCAGGAACCGTCTACGCATGTTGGTAAGGATGCTTACAGGGCACTGTCGCCTAAATAAGCACATGCAAGCGATAGGACTGTGTGACACAAGGCTGTGCAGACTCTGCCTGGATGCGGAGGAGACGCCTACACACATCCTAACCGAGTGCCCCTGCCTCATGCGCCGTCGCAACTCCTTTCTGGGAAAACACATCATGTGCCCGGAGGAGATCAAATTTCTTGAGTTCAATAGTATCCTGCAATTCTTCGAGTTTGCAGGACTTGACCAAGAATTGTAGTATGTGGCGATCACAATAGATCAGCAATGGTCGCAGTGATATAAGGGCTCTCACGGTCCGGAAGCCGCTACAAGAAATAATAATAGTAATACGCGAAAAACTAACGAAAACCGACAAAATAGTTGTTTTGTTTACAATGTCGATGCGAATCAACGAAACTTCAATCTTGACACTGACAGCTTGACACTTGCAACCTACACGTTGCCATACGCAAGAAACGCACTGAATGAATGAACGGAATGAAGGAGATTTGCTATGACACGAACTATCACAATGCTACCAACTAAATTCTACTACACTAAAGATCAACACTTCCTGCCCGCCATTATACACACAATTAAAAGTTTACCCTCAACTTTTTTATCAAAAAATTACAACGCGAAAATTATGATTTTAATGAATTCAGCATTAAATAGGTCACTTTTCACAATACGGCCGAAGGACCAATGTTTTCAAACGCGATAAATTAAGTTGTACTGTAGAAAAGACTGAACTCATGGAAATCCGAGAATACGAGAAACACGTTAATAATTTTTACTTCGTCAAACGCGACCAAAAAGAGGGTGCACAATCACATACCTGAAGTGTCCAGGTCTGGAGCCTCCCAGGGGCTTTCTGTTCTCTGAAGGCACTCTCAGCTACTAAACGGGCGTGCAGATCTGACTTACCACCGGTCTTCGCCTAAAGATACCTCAAAGACACAGCCCAAACTCTCTTGATGTGACGTGCACTCTTAAGAATATAACTTTTTAACTTCCATGTGCAAAGCGCGATCTTTATATGAAATTACGATAAATAAGGCGCAGCCTGTGTGACTTCAAAAGCAGAAAATTGTGGTAGTAATGGCCACAGGAAGTAGTTCCTCCTAGTGTTGCCCTATCTAAAACGGAAGTTATATTTAAAGTTACCATACGAAAACCGATATTCAACACGAGAGTTGAACAAACACATTTAATTCTCATTTTAATTTTGTATTGTGTACATTGCAGGGCAAACTCAACAGGAGCCAAGAGGGAGACCTAAAGCTTACCAATGTGGGCAATGTAGTTTCACAACTGCTAGAAAGGCCTCTTTAGTAAGTCATGAAAGGAAACACATTGAAAAGGAACACTTTATCTGTGACCACTGTGATTACACAGCCAGTGACAAAGCATTGTTACAAAATCATATGAGTAAACATAATCGCAACAGGTCTTATAAGTGTGGCCAATGTAGTTACACAAGTTTCCTAAAAAGCAAATTACTAGTCCATGAAAGAATACATACTGCTAAAAAGTCTTACAAATGTGACCAATGTAGTTTTGCCAGTGTTTATAAAGGTAATTTCAAATGCCATATAAGGTTACATACTGGAGTGAAGCCATACACATGCGGCCAATGTAGTTATGCTAGTATCCAAAAACGTAACTTAACTGTCCATGAAAGGATACATACTGGAGAAAAGCCGTTCAAATGTGGCATATGTAGTTATGCTAGTGCCCATAAAGGTAATTTGAAAAACCATGAACGGAAACATACTGGTGATAAGCCACACAAATGCGGCCAAGGTAGTTATGTGAGTGCCAGAAAATCTACTTTGAAAATCCATGAAAAAATACATACTGGAGAAAAGCCGTTCAAATGTGGCATATGTAGTTATGCAAGTGCCACGAAACATACTTTGAAAATCCATGAAAAAATACATACTGGAGAAAAGCCGTTCAAATGTGGCATATGTAGTTATGCGAGTGCCAGTAAAGGCGGTTTACAAATCCATGAAAGGAAACATACTGGAGAAAAGCCATTCAAATGTGGCCAATGTAGTTTTGCAAGTGCCAGAAAAGTCGGTTTAAAAATCCATGAAACGATACATACTGGAGAAAAGCCGTTCAAATGTGGCATATGTAGTTATGCAAGTGCCACAAAACCTACTTTGAAAATCCATGAAAAAATACATACTGGAGAAAAGCCATTCAAATGTGGCATATGTAGTTATGCAAGTGCCACGAAACCTACTTTGAAAATCCATGAAAAAATACATACTGGAGAAAAGCCGTTCAAATGTGGCATATGTAGTTATGCGAGTGCCAGTAAAGGCGGTTTACAAATCCATGAAAGGAAACATACTGGAGAAAAGCCATTCAAATGTGGCCAATGTAGTTTTGCAAGTGTCATAAAAGTCGGTTTAAAAATCCATGAAAGAAAGCATACTGGAGAAAAGCCATTCAAATGTGGCATATGTAGTTATAAAAGTGCCACGAAATATTATTTGAAAATCCACGAAACGATACATACTGGAGATAAGCTATACAAATCTGGGCAGTTTAGTTACGCTAGTATCCGAAAAGGTGATTTAGAAACCCATGAAAGCTTACATGACGTGGTTCACAAATTCGGCCAATGCAGTTATTCCTGCAACCAAATGAGGAAGTTAAATGTCCATAAAAGGGAACAAATGGGTGATACCATTCCTAACATTAGTGCCGCTGCAGAAACCGGCCGTATACCCGCCGACCACGCGGACAGTGGAGCGCGTCACCACGTCGACCACGACCACACTTACGAGAGACGAGAGCCTGCACCAGGTTTGTACGCATTTCTTACTTTAGCACAGTATAAATAATAGTACTCCCGTGCAGGAGGTCCTATCTAACAAAACCGATGAACTAATAAGCTTTTCTCAAACAAAAACAATATTGACGTGTTCTTGATAATGGGCTTCGAAGTTTCACGTTTCGGGCGCAGCGAGACGAGAGACCCGTAATGGAATTTAATACAAAATTGGACGCCTTGGCTGGCAAGATGGTCTTTTTTAATTTCCATTCCACAATTTGTGGCACAGGATCGTGATCGTTTTCGGAACTTATATACGCAATATTTACCGTTAACTTTTCAGTGAAGGATAACATCGTCAGGAAACCGGTTTAATCCCAATAAGGTATAGTTTTCCCTCTGGGTTGGAAGGTCAGATGGCAGTTGCTTTCGTGAAACTAGTGCCTTTGCGAAATCTTGGGATTAGGTGTTAAAGTGAACCCTGTGCTCGTTTAGGGTACAACCGGGGACAACGCTAGGAGGATGATTACGTTATTATCACTGTGAAAATTATGTTAAATACAGATACTAAATGACCTCATTTTATATAGAAAACTTCCATCAGAATCAGACTTACGAGTTATGACATAACTCACATAGGTGTTAAAATACATGAAAACGGTTCATTCACAATTAAAAGGTCGAAAATCGCTCGACGTATTCCGATCCGATTCACGGGAGCCGCTTAAAACGTTAGTGACCCGTTTTCATCATATTTTAATATCACCCTTGTAGGGTGACGTATAGTTTATAAAGCATGGGCAACATGTATTGTGACGAATTCAACATACTACACCAGTCACAACAACATATAAACAATAATCTCACGCGTAAGGGTAGAGCGTATCCGTTAGCGAAGGCGTACAGTAACCGACTTCCCTGTTCCTTTCACAGTATATATACTTACACTTTAATTTTAAAATCATAAAATAATTCAGTCAAACAGCGCAGGAAGGGTCCCACGTCACCACGCCCTTAATGATATTGTTCCGAGGGTACTTGTGTGCCATTAGAGGGTGCCTTAGCCGGTTTGCCCTTGGACACTCAACACGTGTCAACACTTTTGCTGCTTCGCACATTAGTCGCACCTCCCGGGCGCCTGGCACCGGCTGAGCTGGCGGCAAATCGGAAGAGGGACAGATACTAGGTCCTATCCAATTATTTATGTTCCGCTTGCGGTGGAGACGACTGGGTCTTGGTGCTCGGAGGCCAAAATCTTTTTTAGGGAAGTGGGGCGTCGTGTGCAGGAGAGAGGCCTGGATCCCCGCTCTGGGTCATTTCTGGTGCAGAGGTTAGCCGTAGCTGGGCAACGAGGCAATGCGGCTAGCGTGATGAGCACCTTCGCACCTGGAGTTGCGCGGGGCGGGTTATTTGATATTTAGTTTTAGTTTAAATTAGTAGTGAATTTTAGGTTTGTAACGTAAGGTATGTTATGCCTGTTTTTCTTTAATAAATTAAATATATACCCATTTAGTCAAGCATCTTTTATTTGTCTTTGTACGTTAAGATTTATTTATAATTGGGTTTTTAACCTTCCTTGAGCTAAACCTCCTGGCTATATTATGCTTAGGCTATACACATCGCGATAACGCGAATATTCGCATTATCGCGATGTATGTAGCCGAATATTCGCGAATACTTCGGCACTTCGGGCGAAGCCGCAGACACTTCGCCCCACTGTCGGTAAACTCGCGCACATCAAAGGGTTTTAACTATTGCGACATTTCTTTGTTTGCAATGTGGCCATGCACATTCGCCGTAGGCCGAGGAGGAGGAAGTTTTATCGCAATAATTCTATCGCGATGTGTGTGGCCCTAGCATTACTGACGCATGAGTGACAGATACATTTTAATAGAAGAACCATAATGCCCAGGGGCGTAACATAGACTATTGTAATTCTGTATGCCTGCACGTTATGAAGCCTTTACGAGCAAGTGTGATTAAAATATCATTAAAGCGAATATTGAATTTTATACAGGGTACACGGTTATTTTATCTTCAGCAAAAATTATAAAATACGTGTTCTTTTTGTTTCAGCATCTTCACAGTATCTTAACACACTCACTGCCAAGAATCGCTACGCTCGTAGCCGATCCTGTGGTTTTCCTAACCCGCCTAGGGGCGCCTACGCCGTAGCCACTTTCCGCTACTTAGCCGGCCCACCGCAGGATCGGCTACGAGCGTAGCGCGTAGCAATTTCTGGCATGAGTTAATCTCCTAAGTATCCCATGCCTTTATTTTACAGTAACACAATACAATTGTTTACACTATTTCTATGGTTTACTTATAAAAGTATTATGGACATGTACATTCAATATTCAACAAAATACAAATGATAATAATTATATTATAATTTTGTTGCGAAACTTCGTTTCTTAGTTAGATGTTTATTAAAAAAAATAGGCCTTAAACGTTTTTTTTTTTAATTTTGTGCTGTATACATTGCAGGGCAAACTCAAGAGAAGGAGCCACCAAGAGGGAGCCTAGGAGGGGAGGGGAGGGGACCTAAAGCTTACCAATGTGGCCAGAGTAGTTACACAACTGCTAGAAAGGCCTCTTTAGTAAGTCATGAAAGGAATCACATTGACAAGGAACGCTTTATCTGTGATCACTGTGATTACACAGCCAGTGACAAAGCATTGTTACGAAATCATATGAGTAAACATAATCTTTACAGGTCTTATAAGTGTGGCCAATGTAGTTACACTAGTTTCCTAAAAGGCAAATTACTGGTTCATGAAAAAAAACATACTGCTGAGAAACCATACAAATGTAGCCAATGTAGTTTTGCTAGTGCCCAGAAACTTCATTTAAAAATCCATGAAAGGATACATACTGGAGAAAAACCATACAAATGTGGCCAATGTAGCTATGCTTGTGCCCAAAAAGGTGATTTAAATAGGCATGAAAGTATACATACTGGTGAAAAGCCATACAAATGTGACCAATGTAGTTATGCGAGTGCCAGAAAAAGTGATTTAATTAGGCATGAAAAAAAAATACATACTGGAGATAAGCGATACGAATGCGGCCAATGTAGTTATGCTAGTGCCCGAGAAGGTGAGTTAGAATCCCATGAAAGCGCACATGATAAATTTCACAAATTCGGCCAATGCAGGTATTCCTTTAACCAGATTAGGAAGTTGAAAGTCGATAAATGGGAACATGAGGGTGATAAAATTAGTGCCGCTGCAGAAACCGACCGTACACCCGCCGACCGCGCGGACAGTGGAGCCCGTCACCACGTCGACCGCGACCACGCTTACGAGAGGCGGGAGCCTGCACCGGGGCCCTGCGGCACTTCTACAGGTTTGAGCGCATTTCATTACTAACTTGAATGAATGAATGTAGTTTATTCACTATAAACATATGGTACTGGTGTTACAGGATGAATCCTAAGTCGTGAACAGACATATGTGTTTCTTATACTGTTTAACTTTAGGCACTTGTCCCACCGCCGGTGACGAGCGATAAACGAGTAGAACTAGAAACTCCGAAGTAGTTTCGATAGTTTTGTCGCTCGGCTATAAGCGAGTGTTCGAGTGTGACGGGCGTTTACTCGCACCACTCGCTCAGTTGTACGGTAGAATGATCGCTCTGATCGCCAAGCGTTCATCGCCAAGTAACGCTGGGTGAGTTTTATTAACCGACTTAAAAAAAGGAGGAGGTTCTCAATTCGGCTGTATTTTTTATTTTTGATTATTATTATTATTTTCAATGTTTGTTACCTCAGAACTCCGTCATTGATAGCCGAATCGAAATTTTTTTTTTGTTCGTATGTATATACTTCCAGTTGGGTCCCATTTTTTCCAAAATTCAGTTAGATGATGGGATCCATGAGGAATTGAGGGGACTCCTCAATTTTATTAGGTACACATGTAGTGATTTTGGTATTTTCTGTTAAAACTCGTGTATTTACATCCGGAATCATAAATTTGGTGGCGAGGAATTGATGATGAAGACCACAGATGACTTATCGAATTCCTCAATTATGTACTTAAAAGTGCAAAAGTACGTCACAGGTTCTGATAAAATTCCGTTGAAATAGGAACTAATGAAGTGCCATTGGTGATGATCTTGGGGAATCGGTGGAAGTCCTCAAATATTATCGGCCCACATACAGCGATGCGGTTTTTTTCTATAGTAATCAACGCATTTGCTATCGGAAATCAGTTCATGTGGTAAATTGTAATAAAAATATAGGAAATGTTCTCGTGGCTTGGCGGAGTACTAAATTGAAGTCGGTTAAAACTTTGTTTTTAAAGTACCTAAATTATCGTTGATAGCTTTTGTCGCTGCGATCAACTAGTGAAGACAGAGTAGTAGCCGGTACCGGTAGTGTGAACAACCAGCGATGAACTATAAATATATATCTCTCTTTTATTTACGAGCGATTATCTTTTGTTCGTTTCTTGGGCGAGAAAATCGCTGATAGCTAATAGCTTCCTCGCTCTCGGTGGGACAAGTGCCTTAGTTCATGCGGGTGGACGTGACAGCAGGCAAACATATATAAACGTTGTTTGTGTATTCTTTAGTTGCACTTGCAAATGCACACGCAGTAAGCTCGGCCGAATTGCACCTTCCCATACAAACGTAGTTACGCTCTCATTTTTGAACTACGTGTTGGATTGTGGCGAAACTTTGCATATACAATGACATGAGGTATATCTACGTCTGTAATTAGTTTATATGGTTCCAGTTTATAAAACAAACGAAATACAGCAAAAACTAGTTTTGTATGATAAACTTAAAGTCGCTGTATTTTTTTTACTATGGTATCTTAAGCTACATAAACTAATTACAGACATAGATATACCGCATGTCATTGTACATGCAAAGTTTCGTTACAATCCAACACGTAGTATTAAAATGAGAGCGTAACTACGTTTGTATGGAGAATCGAGCTTCCTGCGGACTCTTAAGAGAAGTTGGGCAATAGCGAATGTCATCTCACTCATATTCCGGAAGTATCTCCGCCTTAGAACATAAATAACTGGAATAGCCATTCAGTAATCATATAAAGACAATTTCACAATCGATTAACCTTTTGACAGCCAGCGTGCAAAACAAAACGCTGCCTACATGACGCCTGAGATAAATTAGAAGCTATGAGCGAGTATGAAAATTATCGTCGTCCGTAGCCGTCGTGGCGTCAATGGCACGACTTTTAGCTGTCAAGTGGGTGTCAATGGGTTAATGGCTGACACGGCGCACACGGTCCGGCGTCCTAGGCACACACTCACGGACCCGGACGACGAAATCACAAGCATCCATCTTGTACGGGGACGTCCACCGCGAGATCGCGACAACACACACACATACAGTCAATATTCGTCCCGGTAGCGCCGCATACCGGGTAGAATCAGTCCGACCCAAGTCGGGCCTAGCTGAGTTTCTTGCCGGACTCTTCTCAGCAAGGCTAGGTTTTAGCGAACCAGCGATAAAATTCCCAGTGGTTCGACACCACTCACATCCCAGATTCGGTTGATACCGTTCAACCAATCTCACTGGAGCGCAAACTCAGTATTCCAGCGGTTAAAATTTCCCGCGTGGTCGTGCCGGAGGCTTCCCCTGGATTTTCCCCAGGCTACCCTCCAACCATTACATATTCTCTACCAGTCAACCATAAGGCCAAACAAGAGACACTTAAAATTATCGCGTGCCTTTCATGCTTTGTAAAAATTAACCTATTGTCAATGGGAATACTGTTAATAATAATATTTGCAAGGATTATCTAAAATGACAGATCAGTGTCCCGAGAGTCCCGAGACTCAGAAGTAGAGATGAGGTTAGTGTTGATGAAATCAATAATTATTGATAATTATTTTAACTAAGTGTGATTCAGAAAGGACCTGCAAAATTGCCAAGTGAGCACCATTTATTCGAAAACGCGATTATCAAGCGGGTTCTTCTGTAATATAATACTACTCGCTACGTTATAATATATGTATGTAGACGATTGAAATGTAAATTTGGTAATAAAGGTAATTTTTTAAATTTCATATTTTTGCGTTATTATATTTTATAGCTTAACAATTATTTCAATATACAAGAGTTTCAATATCCTATTAAGATGTTCATTATAAATTATACTAAAATTGTATTTCTGCAAATATCAATAATATTCGAATAAAATAAAATAAATAAATAAATTGTAGGTTACGTAGGTACTTATTCCATGTGTGAAATGAATTGTGTGCATCAAAATGAGAATGTGTTTTCCCTTTAAAAATATGTGCGTGTGTAAATAAACAGATCATTTTTGCATTAGTCCCGCGCAAAATTTTGCAGACTTTTTTTGTACACACACACGAGATATAAGGCCACTCCAGCGGCCCTAGCATACTAACAAAATGACGTCTTTTATGCACATGTTTTATGCCCACAACCGACGTATAAAATTTTACCGTCATGAGCTAACATGGTATACGGTCATCTACGTAAAATGTGACCATTTATATGTCTTGCACTCAAAACTACTTTTTTTACGTCACATTCTAACATGCTCTTGACTTTGGCACATAAAACGTGACGATATGAACCGTTGACGGACGTAATTTTATGTAGGTCACTCGAGACCCCTGATAAATTTTAAAACTAGAACTAAAAGGCGTACGAAAACATATATAATATGCGCATCTTCAAGAAACCTAATAAAATGATTATGGAGTAAATAATTAAAGAAAATAATTATACTTAATCATATACAAATTCTCCTTATCGATTGTTGAAATTGTTGAAATTATCTATACTAATATAAGAGGACAAAGTCTGAGATTGAAGCTTTGCAAGTTTTTGTGTTTATGGGGTTTCTGGGTGGTGGTAGGCTGTATTTTATCCCACGGGTTTGCCTACTTTCTTTGAATTACGAGTATGCGGGAGAAGCAGCGCGGGCAGCTTGCCGTCTAATAAATAAATTGTTAGCTTTAGCCTTGGTTAATATTTACTTTTCCTCAATTTCAACCAGCATGCTACGCGGCGGATGCTACTGCTACTGGCGGATTAGTGTGCTAGCCGTTCGTCCCAGTGCTAGGGGGTCAGTTATCTATGCTCTAAGATCTCCGCCTTACAGAGGAAATTTGACTTCACCAAATTAGGTATTTTATAGAAAATCCAAAAAAGTACAACAAAGTACATCATACCATCCCGCTCGGGCGCGCTCGCCGCACAGCTCGTGCTCTCTCGCTCCTTGACCGACCGGGGCAGCGATACCTGAGAGGTGTGCGAGAGCCGAGGTCAGCCGAGGCGGCAAGAGGACCTGGGGATCGATTTTTGAATCTCACCAAGTGACTAATTCTCACCGATGTGAGTGATTTCCGAAAGTTCGTATTTTTGAAACTCATCGGTGACTTACATTTGTCATACCTATGATATCGATTTACGAGTGCCCCTGGCCCCTACTCACTCGTAATTGAAATCACCATGCGATTGTTTTTGACAGTTGACGTATGTGACATCTGCCAAGAATTATTCAAAACTTTAATTTTTGGTTACATGACACTGACACATACGCTACGTTTTACGTTTGAATCTGTTTTATGTTATAGTATGAGAAAATAAAAACCGGTATCAAGGACAACATCTGCGTAAAAAGGAACGTAACGGGAAGATTGTCTCTGACTGACATTCTAAAATTTCTGCATGTTGGTAAACAGCGTGTGACTTTCAAAAATACGGCTTTAGGAAAATGGTGACATAAAAGATAAAAGTCATCGGTGATAATTTTAGTCACCGGTGACTTTGATATCACCAGTGAGATTCAAAAATCGCACTCCTGGCCTGCTATTACATTCCGCTGCGCGAGCTGACCCCACTTTCAGTAAATAACAAATACTTCGGTTCCTTGGTAACAGTAATTTAAAATTTAATTGGAGGTTCAATTCTATGTTACCATCTCCCTGAACAAGCACCTGTTTCAAATGGGTATGAAACAGGACGCAACTTGCAGGTTCTGCCAGGAGACAGAGGAAACAGCAATGCATATTCTCTGCTCCTGCGGAACACTCATGCACAAAAGGTGGTACAGATGCCGTCAAACTTCTTGAACATTTGACCTTGCCTGCGCAAAGGCGAATTGTACCTGCGAGCTGCCCCCCCACTTCGTCCCGCATGTTCAAGAAGTTTGACGGCATCTGTACCATGCCTCTAGTCGCTATTCGGCCGGATAACCGTTGCTTCAATAAAATTAGCTTGATGGCGCAGGGGTGTCCCGACACGCACTTTGCTGGTTTTATTATTTAGTCACTTGTTAATATAATTTATTTGTCCACAGAACCACGAGACGAGGCTTCGATTGAACAAGACACGCAGACCATTTGTATCCTCTAGCCGCCCCCCATACAAAAAAAAATTGTCACATAGAGATAGTTTAGTTTTTTAATGAAATCAAACAAAAAATTGCAACTCTGTTCCCGTTTAAAATTGTATTCATTTCTTAAAGAGGAGGACGGTTATATGTATTAGTATTAGATTGTATTAGGATTGTTATTGGATAAGTATTAGATGCACTCATGATGTAATTTTTACTGACTAGTAAATCTGTGAATTGTTGGACGTTTACGTCCAAAGCATTATTATATAGGAGATATATTTTATGAGTTTTATGACAGTATAATTATTTTTTGTGTTCCCGTTCTTCAGATGTAAAAAACCGGTCAAGTGCGAATCTGACTCGCCTGCCGAGGGTTCCGCACAAACTTTCACACACTATAACCATCACGACCCCATTCATTCTTGAACAATCGT
Source organism: Epinotia demarniana (assembly GCA_945867215.1). NCBI lineage: Eukaryota > Metazoa > Arthropoda > Insecta > Lepidoptera > Tortricidae > Epinotia > Epinotia demarniana. The sequence goes on from OX244283.1 coordinate 5,956,261, forward strand.
ACAGCTCATAAGTTACCGTTGTACAGCGCCATTTGAGTTTTAGTACTAATTTCTTGCAACCTAGTTTGTGTTTCAGTGATTATTCTTTAATACGCGTACCGATTCCGATAATTATAAGGGTTCCTTGTACGGAACCCTAAAAAATGCAAATATGACAACGAATGGAATCATATATCCCTTTCCGTCAAACTTATTGAGGTTTATATTCTACCATCTCGCTCGGTCGTGGTATTATTATTACCCACAGATAACAGAAAAAGCCAGATAGCCTCTAATAAATTGAACGTATTCTATGCACCCGATCTCTTCTTACTTTTGTACTTAACAACGAGTAAGAAAGGGATAGAACCATTTTATCTGCTAGGTCCATGCTAGGTCTTCATATGTCCATGTCTCTGCTTTTTCGCTCGCACGATGTATCCCGCTTTCTCGCTCGCTCGAGATTTAGTGAAGCGAAAGATATTTTGTTACATGTTATTGACATCGATATTTACTTTTCATATATTCGTCATCTGCACGGCTATCACGCGACGCCGCGCAGGCTCTCTCGATTCTTCTCGCACTATCCGTCTCTCTCTTATATAAACGACAAGAGGTATAGTGCGATAAAAATCGAGAGTATGTCGCGGCCGTCCCATGATAGACGTGCTGCACCATTCGTAATTCGCCGTGTCCACACCGCACGAACGGCTCGCCCGAACACCGTTCGCCCAAACGTGCTCGCCCGGTGTGGACGTGATTCGGGCGAGCGGTGGCTCGCCCGAATTGCAATTGCCCGAACGATTTGCCCGAGCCGCAAGCGGATCAGCCTATGTGGACGGTGGTTTTGTTCCGCCCAACGACAGAAGGTGAGGGCGATTTTAGCCCTAAGTGTACTATTATGTCTATGTAGCTTCGTAGGACAGTGTTATATATCGGTAGCTATCCAAGTTTTGACAAAGTAAAAAAAAAATGTCTGGCAGGTAGTAGAGGTCAAAGATATGTATATACCCAAAGTTACAAAAATATATATACAACAATCTTATTTCCGTAGTAATAAGGTCTGTATACATATTTTTGTAAGTTTGTGGTGTACCTATACATATTGGTGACCTTGACTTACTTTATGTAGCGGCTGAAAAAAAAGCCAAGGAAGCCATTATAAATATAAGTTGTGACATGCGAGACTTGGCTAAATGTGAAAACCTCTGTATTGCAGATTTCATCGTAATCGTAAGAGCTTTTTCAGAGAACGTGGTTACAAGTATTTATACGAATAGGTAGTACCTATTGCTCGTTTGAAAGTAAGTAAAATAGTAGGTTATAGGATGTAGGAATATGGGCTCAGGAAAAAAAAGTTAATGTAGGTATGGCGGGCTATGCGCACGTGCGGCTTCATCGCGAACGTGAGCTCACAACTATCGGTAAGTAAATTCGCCTGAGCTGATTTGGCTCGGGCGAGCCTTGCCCGAACGCCCGTCCACACCGACCGAGCGCTTGCGGCCGAGCCTTTAGCCGGCTCGCCCGAACCGTTCGGGCGAGCGTTTTTGATGGCTTGGGCGAGCCGTTCGTCCGGTGTGCACACGGGCCACACGGCTAATAAATTGTTTCTCCATACAACATGTACACAAAATGTGATTTACGGCATTAACCACAATAAAAACAAAAATCATAGGTACCTTAACTACCTAAGTCTTGTTTCTGAGACACGACTACCTTTGTGAGGAGTAGAAAGCTATTGGCTTCATTCAGACTTTTAAAAAATATCAAAATAGTAGCTCATGAACTGGAGGTTACTTTCGTATACCTACCACATTAACAGTTGTATTGTTTATTTTAATAGATAATTAAAACTTAAGAGGTATAAAGAATACGCTCAATCATGAACCTATATATACCTATTAGGACAAGCTATGGTAATAATAATACCGGAGGGGCTACCGCGAAGTGAAAACGAACTTCGTTCGCGTGTCTCCGTCTCTGTCACTCGAACTAGCAAGTACAATAGAGAGGGAGATACACGAACGAAATTCTCGTTTTGCGGTAGGACCTCTGAGGCCTTACCGCGAAACGAAAACGAAATTCGTTCGTGTATCTCCCTCTCTGTTGCACTTGCTTGTTCAAGCGACAGAGAGGAAGATACTCGAACAAAGTTCGTTATATAAATACTTTCACGCGGCAGACCCTCGGTAAAGAATGAGCGTCTGACGCCCTCGGACATCTAGCATCTAGGGTTAGGATTCTGGTGGCATTTTTAGCACAAGTAGTGCAGTGGAGTCGCCATTGTATTTTTTTTTATTTGAATAATTGAATAACTGAATGATAAAGCCATATATTATGTAGATTTCAAAATATTACATGTCAATAAATTTTACTATTTAACTAAGTTTCAAAACCTTGCATGTTATCTTCATCTGATGTTAAATGGTTGTCAAGATTATGAAAAGCATACACTATGGCAATATGTTCCATATTCACTGGCGTTATACGATTTCTCAACTTGTGAAAACTCCATTTACCATAGAAAATAAATATTATTTTCAATGTACGCTGCCGCCGTCATCAGTGTACTTGAATTGACGTTACTTGTCACGCTTTAATCACAACTAAACTCGCAGTACATTGCAGCCTAGAGTAATCTTAAAAGGGTGGTAAAAATTTAAATACGCGTTATTTTCAAAGGTCGCTGAACAAATGTTACCGTGAAACATGCCTACTTTGCCCACTTTTTTCGGAAAAACACGAATATCTCATATTTTTATATATGGTTGGATGATTTTTTTTTGCTTAACTAATGTTTCGTAGTCATACGCATATGTTCATGAGAAGAAATATTTTTTTAACCAACACGTGTTCCAAATTTTTATCGATTTTGATCGCGGGTAAAGTTATATGGACTTTTGCCAACATTGACCATGTCGAATTATTGACGCAACTATAGCTCTTACGATGTTGAGACAAGACTCAGTTAAAATTTTTGGGCAAACATGGCGTTCCATTTTAACATCTCGGTCTTAATATGGAAAAGTTTTACTCAGTACAGATGGGTAATGTTACCTAGGTGTTTTCAACTTTGCCATACAAATCCATACACCTCACATTCCACAATTTGCTACAAGCTCTTGGCTGAAGTTAAAGACATGTACGACTCAAAGTAAAGTCATAAATGTAATCTAGTTTCTACTAAAAATAGTAAGCTTGCCATAAATATGTTGTGTTTTCGTTCATTGCCGGATTTGTTTAAAAGTAGCTTTTTGGGCAAAGTTTTGCCTGGTGGCAAAGTAGGCATGTTTCACGGTACTGAATATAAGGAATACAACTTACATTCTAATTTTTCGCCCCGGTTGTGGGCCACATGCTGTATTAGAAAAACTACTCAAAAAGTTTTGACCGTTGTCGAAGTAATCTAAATTATCAGTAATATACTGAAACTTATTGCAACGGAAAATTGAGATTGTAAATAGAGACAAAATTACACATTTTAACAAAACATGTGTTATGTTTTAATTTAATGAATCAATTTACTTGTATGTTACTAATAAATTTTATTATGCATTATTGATTTAACATTAATCATTTATCAATCATTTATTCATTCATTCATTCAATCAAAAAAAAAATAACAAGGACTCCATTCCTCTTTGTTCACCCAATGCCACCAAAATTCCTAACTCTAAGCATCAGCTATAGCCATAGAGGTTAGCTGTGGATATAGCTATTCAAACGCACAATGCCAAACAAAGCGTTTATTGAACAAGATTGCTAAATATCGAAACGGAATGCAACTAAACGCACACCTCACTCAATGTCAAATTGACAGCCAAGCCAGCAGAAGCAGAACAAAGAGAATATATAAACACTACGTTTCTATATAAAACTAACTTGCTTCTGTGCAGTTTGCCCGTTTTTTATATATTCTGTAATATATGTTAAACGTCAAATCAGACATCAAATGTCAAATCAAAACTGTCATTGGCAAAGGCCCCTGAGGCTGCCACTTCATTATTAACTAACTAACTAAACACTACGTTAAGAAGAGACGGAACTTAGTACATCGTATTTATTCTAAAAACAGAGCTACCAACCTAATAGTAATACTTCAGAGGTACCAACATAGGCAAACAAATCTACCATCTGTCAAAAATAGCTAGTGATTTCAAAAGTTGAATGTTATATCGATAGTAGTGCTGTACTTATTTTTTTTATCGATATCGATAATTTACCCGAACAGACTCCCTAATGCTTTATGTCTGACATAAAACTTAGTGTGCTAGGGGGTCAGGAACTCGTCTCAAAAGTAAATTATGACGATATTAGTGATAAGTGACCTACAGACCGAATGTAGGGCTTTATATATTTGCCAACATTGGTCTGAAGGTTCTCATTCTGATATCGTCACCAATTCTACTTGGAGGACTATTTAAATAAAACAACTTTAGTTCTGTAAGTTTATAATAATGAAATGTTTTAAAACGTATATGAAAGAAACATAATTAAGCCCAAAGAAAAACGAATCTTACTCTTTCCGGGCCAACGACTTAACCACTTGTCTACACCAGCATTAATTTTACAATGTTTTAGATTAAACCTTCAGGATTCACTTATTAATTTGTAAATCTTAGCCAGAGACCCCGGGTTTGAGTCCTGGGCTCTACCACGTTGGAGCACGATTGTTCTTTCTTTGTGCTTTGTATCAATCTTATATTAATGTGGATGTTTTAGTCTGAAAGAACGAGCATATCTGAACTATATATGAATAATTCGCTATTAACTTACGATCAATGATAATTATACTTGTTTTGTTACTACTGGTGACGTTATTGTTGCGTTTGTCCCATTTGTTCTGCTTTTTTAGTAATATCTTTTATTTTTTCTTCAGACTCGGCTAATCTTTGATTAATTCTATGGCACTGGCGCCTAATTAATAAATGACTTAGGCGCCCAAATATCCTGTCTAAAATTAGGTGAAAGCATGTATACCAAGATGTGTCGCAATGTGCAATAAATAGCATTTTACATAGTTCAGTTATGTTTCTTTCATAAAGTTTTGGTATAACATCAGCTTCAAATACGCCAACAGCTGTCTCGATCAGTCTACAAAGTGGAATCGTTGGGTAGGTGAGTGAAAGCTTGTCAGTAAACCATTCACGTAGCTGAATGTATCTGTATGTCTCAGCTTGCTGTTTTTATTTATTTATTTATTTATTTATTTACATTTGGAGAACCAACAGCTACAGAAACACAATGATTTTTTCTTTGTCATCTTCAATTAATAACCTTCGGCAGCTTGCATAATCCAGTTTTTTTAAAGTCGAAGCTAAGTAGCCACAGACATAAACGAGTGGTTGGTGTTTTATATCAGCAAAATCCGTTTCCTCTTGTAATTCCGATTCCTCCGGAATGCTAAATATTGCAAAGTCTTCTTCTTCATTAACATCATAGTGAGTTCCAACTGATGTAGCTGGTAGTACATTTTCTTTGTCTTCTGTAATTGCCACATCGTCAAGTGCGCCAAGAACATCAGCAAAATTAGTGAGCAATTTTTGATTGTCATCTTCACAGTTTCCTTTACTGTGCGGTGCAGTCATTCCTGACACCACTGATGCTTTTAATGCTGCTGTAAACCCCGTACAAGTTGGGTTGCGGTTCGTCGGGCAGTGTTGGCGTATAACTCCAAAAAAATTTTCGAGCCCATCCTGATTTAACCCCCTGAAGTTTAAATAGCGAAATCCCTGCGAACTTAAATATTTCCATACATCCTCCAAGGTGTTCAAAGATGTCAACATGCCTTGTACACATTTAACATTTTTTGCCGTGGTGCCGTCTTTTTTTATAAATTTAAGACATGACATTTTTTTTTTGAATTCGTTCCAAGTTTCTGGGTGTTTTGTCTTCTTTTAAACATTTTCCCGTCGCCCTTTTTTAATGTCATTCTTGGACGATGGACCGTTTGTAACATCAAAAAGAAGGTCCAGTTCCTCTATGATCAGCCCTGTTTCAAAAAATTTTTTTCTCCGCTCTTCGTCACGTTCAGCTTCGGACATTAATTTCAACACAGCTGAAACCGTTTTGCTTAACGCCTGTGCTGCGTATTTAACTTTCATTTTTTGCCTGTATTTAGGTCGTACATGGGCTGCTGTAATTTTGCTGAGATGTAGTAATGTTTTGTTTTTATATTCAGCCTCCTGCAAGTATGACCACCAACCTGACTTCTGGTCAAATTGGATCTGACCATGATTCATGAAATTGTTTCTTATCGACTTAAATAAATGAGGGATGTCATACATTATGAAGACTGTGTTCCCCTCGTCGTCAATGAAAAAGTTTTCTTTATGGCTTTCAATCGCCTGACCTGATCTGGGCATTGAATTTTGTTTAAGTGTTTTCAAACCCCCCATATTTGTAGGGCCTTGGTCGCAAACCGTGACAATCACCTTGAATCCAGTGTCATTGACAGCTTTGATACAGCCTTTTATATAAACTGCCAATTGCTGGGATGATACTGTGCCCTTTACAAAATAATAGGCTAATATTTGTTTGTATCGTGCACGGAGGCCTTGGATCATGAATACGACGGCGTGATCGGCTATCTGGTCGGTTCGTCCAGAATTTTTTCCTTTGTCCTCAAAGCCGTCAACTTGGTCCGTGCCTTCGTTATATATGAGACGCGGTTTGAGTGCGATTTCATCAAATAAAAGTGCGCAAAATTTATTATTTTCTTTCATCGTTGACGAAGCTTTTTGCAGATGTCGTAAAACAGCCGTATTCATTACTGTTTCCATAGGTATTTTCCGCATCAAGTTGTGCAGTGTTTTAACACTGGGTAACATTACACCATGGGCTAAATATCTGTATGTTTTTGGTGATCTCTTGAATATAGCAAGAGCAGATATTTTTTCTTTTAACGTCCAACGTCTGCCTTGCGGCTTTCTTTTCTGATTTTTTAAATCTGCGGCAACTAAGTCCTTTAAAATCGGCGAAGTCACTTTTTCGATCAATTTAGTACTTCTTTTCAAAGAGGCTAATGTGCACTTTGTTTCTTGAAGTTCTAAGACAAGCTTCTTCTTTCGTGGCGTTAAATCTGAAAAAAAGTTAAATGATTAACATCATTCTTTTACGTGAAGCGTTAAGGGGTGGAGAGGTGGTGGGGGGGTATATAACCTTATTCTTATGTACAATAAAGAATACTTAATAACGTCTGCTATATGAGTACTGCAAACACTGAAACGGTTTGCTAACATTGTTAACATAAACACAGTAGTATTTTCAACAATCGTAATAAAATAAAAAATAAATTGAAGAATCTCATTCTTAAGGTTCGTTGTCCAAAGAGTAAAGGTTTATAATTATATAGATATATATAGGGTGTAATCGTTACGTGTAGCCAGGCGATTACTCCGTAAATATAAGAGATATTAGAAAATATCTAACGGATATCGAAAGTGAGTCATCTAATGAGTAAAATTACATTAATAACTTTTTTTTAAAAAATCAGAACTATCCAAACATTAACTTCAAACCCTCCCATACATTTAGTACGACGTTCGTTGAAATACTAGTTTGTACTGTCTAGTCATTTCACCGTTATCAAATGATTAATGAATTGTTTTATTTTATTCCATATCAATCAATTATCATTTTCAAGTAGTTACACGTACTGATCTATTATTATCTGACGGTTTTAAATGAATACAAAAGTTAGGTATTTTCATTCCATTATTTTATAAAGCAACTCACACACGGAGTTTCACCCTGCAGTTCGTCGAGCAGGTCCGTGTGTGTTATTGAAGTGCATAAGAAAAAAAATTTTGGCTTATAGGGACCATAAGCTAAACTTTTCTTCCAGGTCATAATTGTTTAAAAAAAGAAAATTATTTTCATGTCCGCCAATTTAAGTATCGGGATTGCGGAAACAGAAAAACGTACTTATGACTGTGAACAAAATGGCATACTTACTCTAAAAAAAATGTTTGATTTATTAATTTATAAATGGTGGTTTTATTATTTTATTACAGTTCATTCGTGCATCTAATGAATCTCAAGCAGTTTTATCTCTTACGGCACCGACGTTCTACTTTGAGAGTGAGTCGTCGTAGGTACTTAACTGTATGGCAGCGTTTAAACTCAATTAATACAATTTTACTCATTGGGTAACGCACTTTCGATATCAATTTGAAAAAATCTAATATCTCTTATATTTACGGAATAATCGCCTGGCTACACTTAACGATTACACCCTGTATATTGGACCTTAATCGTTCTATTTTCTTGGACCTTAATCGTTCTTTTATCTTTAATTAATAAAATATATTTTATTGAAAAGTCAATAGTACCTACAATATTGAAAAAAATAAATATAGAGGAGGTCCTATCGCAGGCAACGCCTTCTTTTTCCCCATTTAAAAATTCTCATTCGAGGACCCTAATTTGATGCTTTTAAAATAGATTTTTGAAAAATACTATTTTTTCCGCCCTGCAAAACTTTTTTCTGTAAGACTTAAATTGTATATGGTGTAGTGATATTAAACAAAAATGTAAGTATTTTTTATCATATTCAAACTTGCCATAGACACCTTTATCATAAAAATATCAAATAAAGTATATAGTCCTCCTTTAGTTTAGTTTTTTATTCGCTATTTTTTCTAATTTTTCCTTCCAGAATGATATTTTCCCTGACCTGTCTAGAGCTTCCCTGACTTTCCCTGACTGCCATGAACTACCCTGACTTTCCAGAAAGTGGACACCCTGCAGGGGTAGCTGTAAACCCAAGAAAGCTTACAAGGTCCTTTTTATCGGACTATGGGGAAGTAAAAAATGAGTTGTTTTTTTACCTTCCCGGGCGTAGTTGCTGGCAAACAAGTAATAAAATAAATTTCTAACTACACCGTTCTCTCCTCAAACAACTGTACGTAAATTTGGCCTATTATCTATTTTAGACTTACCTGTATTATGTTCTAAATGTCTACGCTTGTTAGCTTTCAGTCCTGTTCGAGACTCAGCTCGTCGAAAAGCCTCATTAAATTTTCTTTTTTTAGGTGTTGTGTCTGAAAAAAAAAAAAGACTGTAGGTACACTGTATTGTGTGTCAGATCGAATTTGACGTTATTACAATGGCCCCGACACTTTTATGTGTCATCATATCAGCCGAAAGACGGCCACTGCTGGACATAGGCCTCCTCCAAAGAGTGCCAAAGTGACCGGTCCTGCGCCGCCCGCCTCCAGTGGACTCCCGCAACCTTTACCAGGTCATCAGTCCACCTTGTGGGGAACCTACCTACGCCGCGCCTTCCGGTACGCGGTCGCCACTCGAGAACCTTTCCGCCCTAACGGCCATCGGTTCTACGTGCTATGTGCCCTGCCCACTGCCACTTAAGTTTAGCGATTCGGAGGGCTAAGGCTTGATTCTGGTGCGGATAGCCTCATTTCTGATGCGATCACGCAGAGAAACTCCCAACATGGCCCTCTCCATTGCCCTTTGGGTGACTTTGAGCTTTCTTATCAGGCCCATAGTAAGCGACAACGTTTCAGTGCCATATGTCATCACTGGCAACATACACTGGTCAAAGACTCTCGTCTTGAGACACTGCGCAATATTGGACGAAAAGATGTGCCGTAGCTTCCCGAACGCTGCCCAGTCGAGTCGGATTCGACGAATATTATCAAATTAATAAGTTACAAATTAAATTTGCAAACACTTATTCTATTTTACTGAGAAATCGACAAATATATTACCATTAAGGTTGCGACCAGGAGTGGACGATAATCCTTGTAAACTCGTGGAAGGCAATACATCTATTTCATTGGCAGTTGCATCTGAAAGTATTAAACAACAGATCTTTATTATTTTTATTTATTGCTTGTAATCAAATCTTCATATCACACAGAATTTTTAAGTCAATTGGAGAACATAAAGAAGAAAATAGACTTGAAAATCAAGAAAACAAGTTTCTGTCATAAATTTCATTTTTGGTACATGCTTTTATTGCTGACTGTACTTTTCTGTATACCACCATCAACTTCTCATTGAGACGATTCTAACGAGCCCAAACTCGATGGGGTTGCGTCGTTTAATTACGGAGTTCCTATGGCCACCTTCCAGCTATGGCATCAGATCAGCTCTATGTCATAATAATATTGCATTGTCATTCGATTTATACATGCATGCAAAATTTTAGTTCAATCGGAAACCGGGAAGTGGATCAAATTTAACTGGCAAGATTTGGTTCATTTATTTATTTATTCATTGTATAGTCATGTAGGTACAGTAATGCTGGTGTTTGGTTACCTTTCAAGAAAGTCTGTACATGACGCCCTGGCAGGGCACACAATATCACTTATATACTAACTTAATATTTACAGTACACAGAGAGATGTAAGGGTATTGTAAGTTTTATTTTGAACCTATTTAAAACCTAAAACTAATATAATATAGGTAGCTGATGCAACTGTTTATTAAAATTAACATATTTAAGTAGAACTCAGATTAAATCTTTAATTTTCATGTCATTTAATTGCATTCCTATAACTAAGCCTATATTTTTGTGCCTATATTTGTGTGGATTACAGACAGACAGACAGACAACGGGACAGGTGAAACTAAATAAAAGCTTGTAATATAAACTTTTTTATATTTCCGACGGATTTCTGTAGTTTTCATATAAACTAAGTGATACTGTCCTTTTCCCGGTAGCAGTCGCTTACATCATACTATTCAGTGGTTGGTTGGGTTTCTGTGAAATAATTAGTTTTAAGCATAGAACACCTCCACTAGAAGCCTAATGTTTCTCAGTTTGTTCGCGACTCGAGTCACCAAGCGTTGGTGTTGTTGCGCTTATTTAATCCGCGGTCGCCCGCCTTTCCGTTCGCTCCTCCGCTATATTGGGTCCGTCCTATTATAGCAACAGTCAGGTTCAAAAAAAAAAAAAAAAAAACCTTTCCGTTCAGTTGCGTCCATGTTAACGACCTGTGCGGAGTGTGCATGACTCTCACAAAAAAAACAAAATAATAGGATTTTCGCGGCTAAATATGGGCTTTTGTAGTGTGAGGTGGTGCGGAAAGTCGTCAAAGACTTCTAATTACAAAAAAGATGGAATTTCATTCCACAGTTGACTCAAATTCAATATTTCATTGAAAATATTTATAGCCAGCGGAGGCCATTTTATACTGGCCGGTGCGAATACTGAGGTACAGACACACTATGTCTGTCACTTTTCATCACTTTGAATATGCAATATGCTATTCCTTTCTTACGAAAACACGTCACGACTAGTGATGTCCCGATGATGCTATGATGGTCAATCGACAAACCACGTGATTTCGTTCCTACCGATTTGAAGAAATGTAACAAAAATACAGATTTCTCGTTTATTTTGGTTTGAGTAGTTATTCTGTAGATTAGAACTTAAATTTAGTTTTATTTATTGTTCGTTCTTTAAAGTAAATAGTGTAATATATAATAAGTATTAGTAGTACTAGTAGTAGTAGTTACTTTACTGTTTTAGTAACTTTTTAGAATGCTCTTGGTGAACAGTTGCGTCTAGGTTTCAGGATGGGCCTGATGATAAACTTTGGGAAAGTGCGAGGGTACTCGTAGTTAGTTTGAGAGAGATATAGGTTGTGCGGGCTTTTTAGAATCCTCTCGGGGAGCAGTTGGGTCCAGTGCCACAAGATGGGCCTGATGATGAACTTCGAGAAGGTGCGAGGGAACTCGGAGTTGATTTGAGACAGACATAGGTTGTATGGGCTTTTTAGAATCCTCTCGCTGAGCAGTTAGGTCTAGTGCCACAAGATGGGCCTGATGATGAACTTCGAGAAAGTGTGAGGGAATTAGGAGTTGGTTTGAGATAGATATAGGTTGTGCGGGCTTTTTAGAATCGTCTCGGTGAGCAGTTGGGTCCACTGCCACAAGATGAGCCTGATGATGAACTTCGAGAAAGTGCGAGGGAACTCGGAGTTGGTGTGAGATAGATATACGTTGTGCGGGCTTCTTAGAATCCTCTCAGTGAGCAGTTGGGTCCAATGTCACAAGATGGGCCTGATGATGAACTTCGAGAAAGTGCGAGGGAACTCAGAGTTGGTGTGAGATAGATATACGTTGTGCGGGCTTCTTAGAATCCTCTCAGTGAGCAGTTGGGTCCAGTGCCACAAGATGAGCCTGATGATGAACTTCGAGAAAGTGCGAGGGAACTCGGAGTTGGTGTGAGATAGATATACGTTGTGCGGGCTTCTTAGAATCCTCTCAGTGAGCAGTTGGGTCCAATGTCACAAGATGGGCCTGATGATGAACTTCGAGAAAGTGCGAGGGAACTCAGAGTTGGTGTGAGATAGATATACGTTGTGCGGGCTTCTTAGAATCCTCTCAGTGAGCAGTTGGGTCCAGTGCCACAAGTTGAGCCTGATGATGAACTTCGAGAAAGTGCGAGGGAACTCGGAGTTGGTGTGAGATAGATATACGTTGTGCGGGCTTCTTAGAATCCTCTCAGTGAGCAGTTGGGTCCAATGTCACAAGATGGGCCTGATGATGAACTTTGAGAAAGTGCGAGGGAACTCGGAGTTGGTGTGAGATAGATATACGTTGTGCGGGCTTCTTAGAATCCTCTCAGTGAGCAGTTGGGTCCAATGTCACAAGATGGGCCCGATGATGAACTTCGAGAAAGTGCGAGGGAACTCGGAGTTGGTGTGAGATAGATATACGTTGTGTGGGCTACTTAGAATCCTCTCAGTGAGCAGTTGGGTCCAATGTCACAAGATGGGCCTGATGATGAACTTCGAGAAAGTGCGAGGGAACTCGGAGTTGGTGTGAGATAGATATACGTTGTGCGGGCTTCTTAGAATCCTCTCAGAGAGCAGTTGTGTCCAGTGTCACAAGATGGGCCTGATGATGAACTTCGAGAAAGTGCGAGGGAACTCGGAGTTGGTGTGAGATAGATATACGTTGTGCAGGCTTCTAAGAACCCTCTCAGTGAGCAGTTGGGCCCAGTGTCACAAGATGGGCCTGATGATGAATTTCGAGAAAGTGCGAGGGAACTCGGAGTTGGTGTGAGATAGATAATACGTTGTGCGGGTTTCTTAGAATCCTCTCAGTGAGCAGTTGGGTCCAGTGCCACAAAATGGGCCTGATGATGAACTTCGAGAAAGTGCGAGGGAACTCGGAGTTGGTGTGAGATACGTCACCATCCTAAATAGCCGAATGCCTTTTTCGTGTTTTGTTTGTTCTAATTTAAAATGAGAACAATAAATACAACTTTTAAAGGAATAATGAGACTTTACTTATTATCAAACTGCTCCGAAACTTCCCATAAAAAATACTGGTATTTTTAGTTTAATCTTTAGAACCAAAAATACTAAATGGTCAGTATTTTTTTAGCACACTTTTAAGTATAGATAGTTTAATTACCATTTTAATATGTACAGTAAGTACCACCATACTTTATCAGCAAAAAATTACGGTACCAGTTAGGATTCCTAACTTACTGTGTATTAAAATGGTAACAAAACTTAACCTTAACTTAAAGATAAAAGTATAGTAAACTTACTTTACTTTAAAATGTACCTAAAAAATTAGGATGCTTGTACGTGAACATGTCCCATCACTACGCATTCCGCGCGCGAGCGCAACGACCAATCGCAACGCTGTTAGCACCCGCCCTTCCCCTCACCTCTTCCTCATGCTTTGGTGACTTGCGTCGGGAACAAAATTACAAACATTAGGCTTCTAGTGGAGGTGTTCTGTGGTTTTAAGACAAGCTTTGTTGCCATCTCTCTCTCTCTCTTCTTTTGTATAAATAGCATGTTAAGACAAATCAAAGGAGCCCAAACACGAAGGTTTTATCTAATCTAAGTAACAAACCTACCACACATACGAGTACCCACATTGCAAGATATAATAAGTTTGTGCCAAAAAATAACTTCAGAGACATTTTTTGTCGTGTGCCTACTGGTCAGCATGGCTATCACAAGACGGCGCGCGAGACGACAAATCGAGAGCTCCCGCGCTGTCTTATGATAGCCAAGCTGGACGAATTTAAAATCCAGTTGCAAGATTTTACTTAAAACAGACATACATACAAAGTTCAGCATAAATGTAACTGTGTTTTTTTCTTTTTCTTCTTAAAATAAACTATTTGTATTGTATAAGTATGTTTATAGTTGATCTAGTATACCCATAATTTACTTTGCTCAAAATAGAGAGAAAATTGATTTTTCACACTGGTAATCCCGTAATCCTCTTTAATGTTACTCAATTAAATGTACAGGCTTCAACACTTAGAAATTGCTTACCATTAAGGTTCTGTCCAGTACTGGAACACAATTCATGTTGACTCGTAGAAGGCAATGGTTGCACATCTGAAACTATACATAAAAATAGTTGATTTATTTATTTAATATTTACAGCACAAAAGACAATCTTAATGCAAAGAAGACAGAAGATACCAGTCAACTTTAGGGCGAAGCAGATAAATTTCAGGCGGATGGACAATTATAATAAAGAATTAAACAATACATATTTGCGGACAATCTTATATCTTATACAAATCCACCTAGTCCAAAACTAAGCAAAGTTACTTATTTAATAAAGAACTAGCTTCTGCCCGTTTTTCTACGCATTTATAATATTAGTATGGATATGGATTGAATGCACATATGCTGAAAAAAGGGGCTAAGTGCGAGTCGGACCACGCACAACAAGGCTTACCTGCCTGAAAGGCCTATCGATTGATGTGCCACACGTGGGCATACAATGAAAAGTTTTATGTATGGAGTGCACCCCTAAAAAACTCTTTTTTTGTAATTTCATTACATAACTATGTAGTGGTTAACAAAATATGTATACCTATCCTCAAAATGTTATTCAAGTACACCTTGTTTTCGAGTAAAATGCCTGTGACATACATACGGACGGACGGACGGACGGACAGACAGACAGACAGACAGACAGACAGACAGACAGACAGACAGACAGACAGACATGACGAATCTATAAGGGTTCCGTTTCGTGCCATTTGGCTATGGAACCCTAAAAATCGTTTGTTGTAAGGACGCCCCCATTTAATTTTTATTATTTGTTGTTATAGCGGCCATAGAATATACATCTGTAACATTTCAAGTCTCTACCTATTACGGTTCAATGATACAGCTCTGTGACTGATACACAGACAGACAGACCAACTGGATGGACAGCGCTAAGTAATGGTTGGCACCCTTTGGGGACGGAGACCTAACAAATGAGGTGTGAAACGGAGGACATTACTAACTTGGATTTTATAAAGCTGTTTTACCTGTTTTGCTTGCCACATGTAAAGGAAATTCTTGTAATTTGTCATCCGTAAGCGGACCAGCTAAGAGTTGCAGTTTGGGAATAGCCCATTTTTTAAGGCAGTTGCCTTTTTTATTAAAATCATTCTTCTCAAAGTGGTCTCCACATACATATCGCAGCCGATGTAGCTTTTCAAGTGGCAAAGATACAAGATCTTCTTTGCCACACATACGGACCCACTCTTTACACCTATAACAAAGAAACAATTGAGACAACTGCAAACAAGAAGTATGCCTATGACAGTCAGGGATATACAGTCATCACTATATCATCAAGACTTATTAATTACAGAGTCAGCAAGACTCACAATTGGCAGATATTTATCAACTCTAAGGGACACCCCATCGAAACATTTTGTAGCGATGCTGTTGCATGTTTCATGAACACGCTACTTCATCACAACTATTATCAGCATCGCGTTTGTATCGCGTCTGCAGCGTGACTATCGCGACTGCATCGCTGAAAAAAGTCGCGCATGGCATTTTAGGCCAGTTACCCAGCATCCTCGGGAGGGCACCAGACGCCACTTGCATATTGTTCACAAACGTATTGTTATGACAGTTGATGAAATATTTCTGATACTTTTAAGAAGTAAGTAAGAAATAAGTGTATGTTATTATCTGATGTGAAGACTTTATAAATATATAACAAGTTGATTTTATAAATATATGATGATTAAGTTTTAGTATTTAAGTATGTTGCTACACCCTTGTAGGCTCCATGCCTGTAGCGGTTAGACTTAGAACATCCTGTAAATACCATGGTTGCAGCGAATAAATGAATATGAATATGAAAATATGAAGTAAGTGACGCACTTACCGGTTCTCATCCAGTGGGAAATTGGCAAAGAATCCACCTCTGTGTCTTTCCCTGACACCGCAAGCTTCACAGATTCTACTTTTATCACCCATATTGATAAAAAAACACTTAGAATACGAGTTTTTATCCCAAAACACCGAGTCCTATCTCTTCACAGTTCACACAAAAAATACGAGTCCTATCTCTTACACAAATCACAAAATAAACACGAGTCCTTTCTCTTCACAGTTCAAATAACTAAAGATTAAAATAATAAAGACACAAAAAGCAAACAACAAAGGCAAGTTTTCAAAAAGAAAACGACCGACGCCATGACCCATGACCCATGACACATGACACAGGAAAAAATATTTACTAATTTAGTGTGGCCACCCTTTTTCTAAATTCCTACCATAATTTACACGGCTCTAATATTTAAGGCATGAACCGTGTTCTTTTGACCACTCACAATCCAAATAATATTATTTTGGAAATGTTTACATCGTTTTATTTAAGATTATGAGAGGTGTTTCATTATTTTTATGTCATACCTCTTTTATAAAATTATACTCCGTGAACCACTTGTTTTAAACATAGCAACATTGCTTCTTTATGTTGGTACACAAGACACGTCTTCAAGTATATATTTTTTTTCTGCCAAACGCGATCGATACGATACGCGGTATTATAAATATACACTCTTATCTTATTTATGGATGGATACGCGATCGATACGCGATGTTGGCTGCAAGAGTTATTGAAACATTGAATAATTTATTTGGAGTTAGTAGGTAGTTAAAACGAAAGCACTATCATACTATACACTACTATAAATCATTTCATTTCAAAGCATACGTCCATAGAGGAAATTCTTCTCATACAACTCTCAGATACAGAGAGAACTCTAAACCTAGACTTTATAACAGACGCGTTTACGAGTTGATGATGGAGTCGCCAGCGCCGAAGGAAACAAGCGTAAAGGAAGTGTATGTGAAGTCGGAGCACTGTTTGGATTTGCAGGGTGTCTGCATTAAAAGCGAGCCCTCGTTGGACGATGCGTGTGTACAAGACGAGCCCTCGTGCTCGGATGCGTGTGTAAAAGACGAACCCTCGTGCTCGGATGCGTGTGTAAAAGACGAGCCGTCGAGTCCGGAGGCCGCGGACGCGCGCGGCGTCAGCGAGGCGGCGGCGGCCGCGCGGCTGTACGCCGACCACGTCGTGAAGGACGAGCTCGTGCTCAGCCTCGAGCTGGTGCAGCCGCGCCGCGTGCTCTGCGCAGCGCCAGGTCAGTTCATACAATTTTGACGACCGCTTTAGCCTAGTTGGTAGTGACCCTGCCTACGAAGCTGGGTTCGAATCCCGGTAAGGGCATTTATTTGTGTGATGAGCACGAATATTTGTTCCTGAGTCATGGATGTTTTCTATCTATTTAAGTATGTATTTATCTATATAATTATGTTTATCGTCGTCTAGCACCCATAGTACAAGCTTTGCTTAGTTTGGGGCTAGGTCGATTTGTGTAAGATTGTCCGCAAATATTTATTTATTTATTTATTTATTTATAAAATATTTATTTATTTATAATACATATATTTTTTAATTGCATACAACATAATACAATTTGTTATATACAACAAGCAAGGAGTGGAATTCATAGAGCAGAATTTGTAAATCGGTTTTCTTTTAGGATTAAGCATTTTAATGACATGGGAATGATCTATGAAAATTCCAGCTACATAAATATAATATCTGATGTTGATGTGATTTATTTTAATGTGGAAATGCAAGCCACTTATCAAATATGTCAAATGTTAAAAGAGAGAGAGTGGTCAGAGTATAGCAAAGGGGGCGCGATTAAGTTTTATCCACTCTTCTATAAAAAAAATAACTACAAAGACGGTGGCAGGAGCAGAGCTCCCGCCACCAACTTCTAAGCTATCCGCCATCTGAGTCCGAGTCGATCTAGAACCATTGAAATGACTGATTCAGGAGCCAATATCTCGATGATGGACATGGAGCTGGGAAGACCTGGACAAGACTTGCAATGGATAGGGATAAATGGAAAATGTTGGAGAAGGCCTCTGCCAAAAGGCAAACAGACAAGTAATGTGTACTAAAAAGTAACTGTTATAATGTGTAAAAACAAAAATAAATGTGAATTAGGTAGTGGTTAGTATTCCATATGAAAGTAGTGAAAACATATAAATAAAAGTATATCTAATTAATTCTAAATGCTACATTTTATATTCAATGATTACTTTTACTTACTACCTATCTTTAGTAAACACTGTATGCATAATTATTAATCCTAATGTTATTGATTAAAATTATTATTATTATTAGCCTTTATTGCTTACAACTACATATGTGTCTGTGAAGTGGGGGCGTGTCTATGTGACACAAAGGCCTCTTCCAGCATCTCCCACTCTTCTTATGCTTATGGCTGTGTGGTACCAAGGGCCCGCTATCTTTCTAATGTCGTCCCTCCCGGTTTTAAATGTATTGATCACAGAGACATCATTGAATACATGCTTCCTCGTCGACATGATAAGTCAATCTCGTTTTTAGTCACACCATCGGGACTCATCCAGGTACACGTTCTGTGCTCGCGTTTCTTGAATAAGGAATTCGTCATGTAGAGTCCCTCCTTCTCCAAGAAACCAGCCAGAGGTTGGCCCCAGTGGTTCCGACTTCCAACTCCCGAATTGCCCCACTATCAGCTCTTCAACATCTCCCTTGCCCAGTCTTGCGTTGAAGTCCCCCATGACAACGGTGAAGTAGGTTTTAGAACTATGAATGGACTTAGATATATCTTCATACATAGCCCCCACCTCGTCGTCGGAATGTGTCGAGGTCGGCGCGTAAACCTGTATGACCTTCAACGAGTATCTCTCGGATACTCTAGTATCGTATAAGGTACGCCACCCTAGTCGACACACTCTCGATCTTCACCACGTTGTTCACTAGGGACTTGTGGACGATGAACCCGACACCTCCCTGGGACGGTTGGTCGCCCTCCCGGAAATAAAGCAAGTTGCCGGATTTCTGGGTTATCGTGTTTCTTCGAACTCCAGATAACCCTTCTCTTCGAACTCCAGATAACCCTGTGACAGCCCACCGCAACTTGCTCAAACCTTCCTCCAGTTCCGCTATTTTTTCGCGTTATACGTTGCCAGGGCCAGGGGTCGTCGGTGGTGGTAGACGGATCTACGCCTGAGATTCTTAGCACCCCTGACCCCGCTAGTACCCTGGCTGCTACCATAGCCAGGGTACCGGGGGTCGCCGGAACCTCGGGCTTGGTTGTGTTCTGCATGGGGCCTATATGCCATAATCGCCACGCTTGGCATGCGGGTTGGCGATCTCAGTATTTCCACCGAACTCCAGAGATGCTGCTGCCCATCCCCTGGTGGTCTTGGTCGTAGTTTTAGAACATACCCGGGTATTGTTTACTTACAAAAGTACTATTTACATGTCAATGCTCAACAAAAGACTAATTATTATTATTATACACAATTTTGTTGCGCAACTTCTTTCTTAGTTAGATTTTTATTTATAAAAAATAAAAACACTGTATTTCTCTTTTTAATTTCGTACTGTATACATTGCAGAGCAAACTCAACAGAAGGAGCCAAAAGGTGGACATAATGCTTACCAATGTGGACAATGTAGTTACACAACTGCTAGAAAGGCCTCTTTAGTAAGTCATGCAAGGAAACACATTGACAAGAAACGCTTTATCTGTGATCACTGTAATTACACAGCCAGTGACAAAGCATTGTTACAAAATCACATGAGTAAACATAATCTTTACAGACCTTATAAGTGTGGCCAATGTAGTTACACAAGTTTCAATATCGGTCATTTGAAAATCCATGAAAGGATACATACTGGAGAAAAACCATACAAATGTAGCCAATGTAGTTTTGCTAGTGCCCGAAAAGGTGATTTAAAAAGGCATGAAATGATACATACTGGTGAAAAGCCATACAAATGTGACCAATGTAGTTATGCTAGTGCCCAAAAAGTTGCTTTAAAAAGGCATGAAATGATACATACTGGTGAAAAGCCATACAAATGTGACCAATGTAGTTATTCTAGTGTCCAAAACAGTGATTTGAAAAACCACGAAATAATACATACTGAAGAATTGCTATACAAATGTGGCCTACGTAGATATGCTAGTGGCAAAAAAAGTAAATTAAGAATCCATAAAAGGAAGCATACTAAAGACAGAAGTTTCCTAAAAGGCAAATTACTAGTCCATCAAAAAAAACATACTAGTGAGAAATATTACAAATGTGACCAATGTAATTATGTGAGTGCTTGGAAAAGTTGTTTCAAAATCCACGAAAGGCGACATACTGGAGAAAAGCCATTCAAATGTGGCCAATGTTGTTTTGCTAGTGCCCAAAAAAGTGATTTAAAAAGGCATGAAATGATACATAGTGGTGAAAAGCCATACAAATGTGACCAATGTAGTTATGCTAGTGCCCAAAAAGTTGCTTTAAAAAGGCATGAAATGATACATACTGGTGAAAAGCCATACAAATGTGACCAATGTAGTTATGTTAGTGCCCGAAAAAGTGATTTGAATATCCATGAAAAGAAACATACTGAAGACCAGACTTACTGATGTGGCCAATGTAGTTTTGTTTGTGCCCAAAAAACGACCTTAGAAATTCATGAACGGATACATTCTGAAGAAGAACCGTTCGAATGTGGCGTACGTTAGTACCCGAAAAGGTGATTCAGAAACTCATGAAAAGATTAACCAATGCGGTTAATGCTATTATTCCTGCAAACAAATGAGGAAGTTAAAAGTCCGTAAACAAATGGGTGATAATGATAATATTCCTGACATTAGTGCCACTGCAGAAACCGACCGTACACCCGCCGACCGAGCGGACAGTGGAGCCCGTCGTCACGTCGACCACGACCACGCTCACGAGAGGCGGGAGCCTGCACCGGGGCCCTGCGGCACTTCTACAGGTTTGTGAATATTTCTTACTAACTCGCTATTTGATTACCAGATGATAAAAAATAGTGTGGTTCAAACTTTTACGATTCTCACACATTATTTATACTAAACGGGACTTAATCGCGTATTAACTTTTACGTGGCACGTAAAAAGAACCAGGCCAGTATTCCTTTTAAATGCATTGATATCTAACAGTAATTGTAAATTTAATTGAAGGTTAATTTCTATACGCATTTCGGCCAGATACCGGACAGCAGTGTGGGGCAAAAAGTAATTGCAATACAAATTAAAAATTACTATCACAAAAATGTATTTAATTTAAACTATCAATTACATTACAAGGAAATAAAAATTGCATTTTCAATTATTAATCGCAATTACAAATTCCATTTTGTAATTATAATTTGCATTGAATTACTTCGTAAAATTACAAATTACTTTTAAATAAATCATTTTTTTCTTTATTGACCGAGTGAGCAAACCGAGCAAAGTCTCAGCTTAGAGGGTTGCTTTCGTATGCCCGGATTTCCGACTGTTGTCGCCCACAGGTAACATTTCTCGTAAAATTGTGTGAGCAGGTTCGTGGAACGTGGTCGATTTATGGTACATTATTGTCGAGTCGGTTTTCCGAGAAAAATTAAACGGGCGGAAATAAGAGTCGAAAAAAATTATTTTGGCATTTCGATATTAACATCCAAATACCCAAACATAAAAACTTACACGTTAATCATATTAGTAAGAAAATAAATTTATTATTTGAAAAGCAAATATGAATACTTCCTTAAAATTGTTATGTTTTAATAATCACTCCAAGTAAATTTCTTATTTAGTTAACTAATTTTTTTATGTAATTTAATTTTAATCATAAATTACGAAGTACTTCAAATATCATGTATGTCAATTACACGTGTAATGCATTACTAGTAATTAAATTAAATTTCACATACAAATGTAATTGATTACGCCCAATATTGCCGTTGCTTCTCTAATATTTGCGCTCGAACCACGTCTTGGAGTGGGTGCTTGATGGCGCAGGGGTAGCGGGAGAACTACATAACCGTCCACTGTGCGTGGCCCGACACTCACTTTTCCGGTTTTATTATCTAGCAATATCAGAGGTCACGTGTTATTACAATTTAATTGTTCGCAGAATCACGAGACGAGGCTTCGATTGAACAAGACACGCAGACCAGTTTTATCAAAAACATTCTGTAAAAAACTAGCCAATTCTCGATGGAGCTACTTATTTATCTCTAAAAAATAATGAAATCTAGACAAATTCGTGCCAAGTCTAAGGTTCCTTACTGACTTAGTACTGGCTTAGTTAATATTGTGTTACTTGGCTGTTGACTTGTACCCACTAACGTATAAAGAATGTTCAAATTATGTTCTCAACGAACATTCATACTATGTAATCCTCTGTGTACAAATGTGTTGAACATTCACCTTTATATTTGTGAGATATTTGTAGTACCAAGTCTCAGGCATTCTTATTATTCTTTATTTGCTAATAAATAAAGTTCTGCAACATGGCAATCACACAACTTTATTGCATTTAATAACAATAATAATAATTATTATTGCATTTATGGATACCTAAAACTATGTAGTATTGTGTAATTGCCAAGTCACAAAATTTGATTTAGTTAGAGAATTAAATTTGATTTCACCCGTCACGTGAATTAAGACGTAATCCTTGGAATACAAGGAAAATAAAGACGTTTAAATAAAATGATAATGATGAGCTACACTTATGTTTACTTATCACTTTAGTTGCGATTACTAATGCCACTTTAGTAACCTACCTACTTCCTTTGATAGGAAAATTGCATCAATTTTTCTCTAGTCATCATAGTAGCTAGGATAGGTAAATTTAAAAGGTAATTGTTAATTTTCATGGCTTTCCGTTATTCTGATTGTATTTGTTATTTAGAGAAAAATGACTTTCAATCTGCATCATAAAATACAGCACATTATTTTTTGTCACATTTGACCGGTTCGAGTCCCGACTGAGACAAGCGATTTTTCATAAATCCTTAAATGCAGTATTTATTGTTTTCAAAAACAAAGGAAAGTCTCCCTTACACAAAATGTGCTATTTACAATATTTAAGGTAGTTGCCATCCATGTGGCATTCGATTTTTCCGCCCTGTATACTACCTATTGTGAAAAATCACCTTTCTTGGTTCAAAGGTTTGAGCTGGGCGTTTATTTAAGTCAGTCAAGTTGGAATAAGTTGATACATTCATGCTGTAAATTTTACTGCCTAATAAATAAATGTGTGAAATTGTTGGACGTTTATTTATCCTACCAGCTCTCAATGCATCATTATACTATTAATAAAAACGCGGTACTTTATTCCCATACAGTACAATCATTTTTAGAGTTACTACCGTACCTTCAAAATGAAAAGGAACCGTTGTAGGATCACTTCCAAGATCCTTTTTCTCAGGCACGCGAAGTTATCAAGGTGTGATACTCGGGTCTCCAAGCCATGGAGCTGTACGAGTAAATAAACTTCGTAATTTGACTCCATCTAAAGATACAGTCGTTAGGGTGAGTATCCAGCGGAGCTGTGCGAGGCAGTGAGCGAAGAGACACTGCTGCAATGGCGAGCGACGCGCGAGCGCAGCCAGTCACGCTGTTAGTGGAATCCACTAACAGCGTGACAGGCCACACTAAGTGGACGTTTCTCGCTCACTGCCCCGCAACCTCGCACCGCACGGTCAACACAAATTTTGACACTCAAAAATGGGTTCCCCTCCGTTAGCCCTAATAATTTCATACCTAATTTTACAAGCCCTAATTTCATTAAGGTGAAGGGGTGGGCAAACCAGTAAAATCGAGGTGTTTTTGTGCAAGTTGTTTGAAGAAAATAAGGCTCGTAATGTTCTGAAAATTAAAGATACAGGTCGCATATACCCTTGAGTTTTACATATGCTGATTAATATGTTCACGTACTTTATAATTACGACTACAAACGACATAACAGGAGGAGTAAAATCGAAACGTATACCAGTTTTGTTCCGCCTGGGCAGAATTCTAAGTTTCCAAAATAAGCACATCCATTATTAACGATTTATTATATTATATGTTATGACTAATACTCATCCGCACTGTATAATACGGATTTCAATCATGAAACATTTGCTCGTTATATGATCGTAGGCGTCTTTATAGCGTGAATCGTAAATAATCTCAAACGTGATCGAAAAAGCGAATATTTGTATTAAAATCAGCAAATAAAATGTCTAAAAGTCGTGTACAATTAAAAAAGAAACAACAAGTTATTTTCATTAAGTTGAGTATTACGTGAGATTTGAATTCGTATACGTAATTTTTTGGACTACAAATCTATAATTTCGCATAGGTATACATAACTAGGCTATTCTAGCAGCGAAAGCGACGTTGCGAGTTCGTTCGCGGCACGGCGTGCCGGCGCGCGGCTACCCAAAAAAAGCGATGTTGTCAGGTGTTCGTTCGCCGTGGACCGTGGTCGCGTGGCGTTTGTTTTGATGCATTCGATGCATTTGCATTGCCATTGCGTTCTACGATTCCGTACCGTACGAAAGCAGTTTTTGTAGCGTTCTTCGTTTGGAGTTTGTCTTGTTATTGTCATTTCTGTTATATATCGTTCTGTTACTGTGTTATCGTTGTTGACATTGGTTTTGTGCGGCGTGAGTGATACTGAACAATCCGCAAATATGGGAAACAAGCAGGGCCGAAAACCACGGGTTTCGGTCAGATTGAAGCGAAAACGTTTGGGCCGTCAGGCTCATAGTAAAAGATCCGATGCACAGTAAGTACAATGACTAATACTTGTAACTATTATAGTTGTACGTAATTACTGATGTAGCAGCATGCTCTTTATTTATGTATTTTCACAAAACAGTATTATTGGTCAAACTGGACTAGTAAATTATGAGCTAGGTGATGAGTAGGGTACGTAGAGAAGGCAAGAGCCTTCTCTAAGTACGTCACTAAATTGTATCAAAACTAGGTACCTACTTACCATATTTTATATTATGACAAAACTCGACTACTTATGCTGGATTCAAAACTTGATGGGCATTGTGTCTTTCAGGCCTCCGGCAGCCCATTCAGATATGACAACAGATGTTACAGATGACAGTGTACAAGAGGTCAGTTCTGTGAATGCAACAGCAAGTGGAATAGAACCGTAAGTTATTTATGTGTACCTATGTAATCTATGTACCTACCGATGAAAGATTTTGTATCCCATATTCCCATATAAAAACCGTTCGTCAAAGGGACGAAACCTTGCATGCTATGCTAGCCATGCGAAGATATGTAGAAGAAATGATTAGGTACAAGCTGTTATTTACCTACTTATTTATTTAGTTTCACATGCCATAGTGATTGACTGTCATCACACAGGTTACAGGTTGTACTTGTAGTTAACATTCCTGTTCAGACTGGAAAGCATACCTTATGTTATGTGTCAAGTTATGTCATCTTGTTGTTATATTGTTACAGGTCATCATCCACTCATTATCACAGTGAGATAGGTAAATGAGAGTGAAGAAATTGATTTGGTTGAGGCAGATAAAAATGTGACCACTGGCCCATGCCAGTGGGCCAATATGCCTTATGTTTACATACTATTCCATAATAGTAAGTAAACATAAGGCATATTGTATTGAGTTTCATCCGTCTTCTATGGAACTTTTCATACATGATAGTTTATTTATGTTCACTTTATTAATAATTGTATCTTTTATTGTTTCAGTAATGACCGTGCTGAACCAAAGTATGGTCGCAGAATAGAGAATGTGAACTTGCAAGAAATATCATCACATCACCCTCTAAACTGTGGACAGGTGCAGCAGCCATAATTGGAAAAGAACAAACAAAATACTGTATTCAGCAATCAAAAATAAGTATTGCTCAATTTGCTCCGTTGCACAGAACAAAAAGGTGGAAGCACGAGAACATACCTGCTACAAGAATTACTCCTCAGGTAAGTGAATATAACTATTTCATTAAATATTACTTATGTTGGTTTGTATACAGCGCTGTAAGATGTATTTTACTGACTTGAGAAAAAGATTGTACGCTACACAGCCATGAGATGTAATGTACCTATATTGTTTTGTTCCGTTATGTTTTATGTTCTTATTTTCTACATATGTGTTATATAGACCAATATTGAAAGTAGGTATGAGATTTTGTATGTCAAGATTATACATAATTTTCTTAACTACTGATCTGATGACTATACCCATATTACATATACCCTATATTTATATCGGTACTAGGCGACGATATATATATACATACTTCTATACATAAATAAATGCTTTTATATATATAGTAAACACCCATGACTCAGAATTCTCAGTGTAAGGCCTGAGTGGACGCCCCACTCAGTCCCACTAACTCAAATTTATATGGACGCTTGACGCTCAGGAACAAATATTCATGCTCATCACACAAATAAATGCCCTTACTGGGATTCGAACCGAGGACCGCCAGCTTCACGGGCAGACTCACTACCAACTAAAGCGGCTGTCCAATAATCATAGTAATATTATGTTTACAAGCTTTTATTTAGTTTCACCTGTCCCGTTGTCTGTCTGCAATCAAATCTTGCAAGTTAAATTTTACCCACTTTCTGGTGACCAATTGAGCTGAAATTTTGGGTTTATGTATAGTTTGGATGACAATTCAATATAATGGTACCATCGAGCTGATCTGATAGTGGAGACAGAAGGTGGCCATGGGAATTCAGTACTCAACCGACGTAACCCCGTTGAGTTTGGGCTCGTTAGAATCGTACAGTCATTTATTAGTCATTTATTGCTGACTGTACAGAGATGTACAGTCAGCAATAAAAGCATGTACCAAAAATGAAATTTTTGACAGAAACTTTTTACATGGAATGCTTTTTATGGGTTATTTTGTATTGGTTGAGACTTTCATGCTGGAGATCCAGGGTGGCAGTAATGATATTCATTTATTTTCAGGTTCCTCTTCTGGAATGGATCCCAGATCCATAACCAGCTACCAGCCTAATATCCAGCTAATGAAGATACATCGCCGCCCTGCCGTCGAAACAAATAAAAGTGGCATTATTTCAAATATCTGTATAATTATTTTTCTTCCCTTGTTATCTTCCCATTTAGTCCAGTAATGAACTGACTACTAATTCTATGTATAATTTTAATATGGAATAAATAGGTACCTATAAATTTTGGGAATAATTTATAATAGCTTATTTTTCTGTGTAACCGGATATTATTATCAATGCAATAGTTACCCAGCGACAGAATCCGACAAAATTTCAGACATGATAAATATTTTCAAAGTAATTATTTAAGAACATGATAAATTAATTAGCTTCAGAAAAGTCTGAAAAATACTAATGAATACCTATAAAATTTGGTTATTTTACATTTGCTCTTCCATATTCAAGATAAACTATACAAACAAAGACAATGCACCAACCATTATTAAATCTACATAATTAATTCCGCGTGGAAATTTTGTTGGATTCTTGAATAAAACATCTTACAATAAGATTTTAAAATGAAATCAAAATAACGCTATTATTCCTGGAGTAAGTAGTTCTTGATAGTAGATACAAATGCTTTTACCGATAAACAAAAAGTAAAGTATCCGTCTCGTTCTGACACCAAATCGTACAGACATACGGATCGATTCATTCATGCCTCTGCCACACCACACTCCACCCGAATGTTGTTGCCGTCCTTGTCTAACGTATTTATGACTGACAAGGACGGCAACAACATTTGGGCGAAGTGTGGCTCCTGGCATGACAGTTTTTTTATCATTATTAGGTAATCATTCTGAAATTAATGTCAGTATAAAACAACAATGAGTACACGAGAACTGAGCGGCTACCACGAAATTCGAAAGTCGAAGTTCGGGTATTTCCATCTCTATCGCACTCCCTTACTCGAGTGACAGGGATGCACGTATTACGAACTTCGACGTAGGTAGCCGCTGTGGTATATGAATGAAATTAACGAGTAATAAAGACGCATGAAGTGTGGAACTCTATATTGGTTCACACCACTTAATCTTATCTACATAATTATAGAAACTACGTTAGTCAAAAAAAATTGCTACACACGTGACACGTGAACAAACTGAGCGCCATCTGCCCGCACAAGCGCGAGAAATTGTAGGTAAGCGATAACGCACTGGTGGTCATAATTCATGAGATAACACACAGATGGCGCGCTCGTCAATTCTACCAACTCCAGAGGCTCAAGGTCACTTGCTCACTCCGGGGCCTTAACCCTAAAATCACAAACCCGAATTTTCATTGTTCCTAATTATTCATTAGCCCTAATTTCAGTATCCCGAATTTTCATAATATCTAATTTCTCATGACCGAATTCTCACTAAGACTAATTTTATTTGACCGATTTCTTCCTAGGCCTAATATTGCAATGCCTAATAATGACTACACCTTATTATCAATGGCTCTAAAATCACTAACCCGAATCTTCATTTTGCCTAAGTATTTTAGCCCTAATGTCATTAGCCCGAATTGTCAGTAGTACTAATTTTATTTCACTGTTTTTTTTTTCTTATAATGTCGGTTCTGGCGCTTCGCCGGCCGCTGCCGCGGTACGCTCGCTTCGCTCGCTCGCTGTAGGGTCGCAGTTCTGCCTAACACTCCTCCTCGCTTCGCTCGTCGTCGTACCTACACTGACCTGCCTTATGGTAGAATAGGTGGGTAATCCGATGTCTATCTAGCTCACTCTTATTAGACAGAAAAGTATCATGCGAGAAAAAAGAGAGAGCTCGTGCGCCGTCTTGTGATAGCCGTACAGCAAGTCGACGTCGCCCCGCTGCGCGGGGTGTCTATTTCTGGTCTGAGGGACACAAGTGAACCCTAACCTAACCGACCTAAGATAGAGTTCGCTTATGACATGCCATTTTCGTCCGCCCTGATAATGCACGATCCAATAATCCACGTCCACGAAAACTGGACACGGATTATCAGGCCGTACATTTTTGGCCGTGCATTATTGGCTCCCATTTTGACGAGATAAGGACGTCTATCATGGGACGGCCGCGACATACTCCGCGGTAAAAAGTAGCCTGTTCATTAGGGATGCATTAATTAGTACTAGACAAACATTAGGGCAAAAGTTAATAGGTCAAGTGATAGTTAGGTGTGACGAAATTAGGTGTAGTGAACATTAAACATAGTGATCATTAGGCACATTAATCATTAGGCTTAGTAGTCATTAGGAAAAATGATTATTAGTTTCCAATATATTAGCACACTTGATGTTTAGTATTAGGAATGATTAGGAGGTTTGAAATTAGGCGCAGCAAATAATTATGCCATATAAAATTAGTTATCCGAATATTAGGGCTAATGAAAATTATATCGAACGTTGTTAGGTGTAATGAAATTAGCAGTAA
Source organism: Epinotia demarniana (assembly GCA_945867215.1). Taxonomy (NCBI): domain Eukaryota; kingdom Metazoa; phylum Arthropoda; class Insecta; order Lepidoptera; family Tortricidae; genus Epinotia; species Epinotia demarniana. The sequence continues at coordinate 5,985,758 of OX244283.1, forward strand.
CGATATTAGTTTATGTGGGGGTGACCCTCAAAAATGAAAAGAAAACCCTGTACCCTTTCGTGCCATTATGTTGGTACGACTTACTTCCGTATTGGACTTTAAGCAATGACGCGTAATTCAATGTCGGAGAGGCAACCGGATGGCTCGCGGTATTTGAGCTCCCGAAGTGTTGTGGAACCGCCCTGTGCAACCCGAATTGAGCCAACTGTGACTGGCTCGGAAATAGGAGGGGGGTGGTAAAAAAAAATTGTTGCGAGGCAACCGATTGAAACGCGGTAGCCTGAAAGTGTGTACGCTGTTTATACTATGAAAGTTTTATGCCATCCCTCCAAGTGTGACCAGAGCCGGGTAAGCAAGAAAAGAAAAAAAAAATTGCAGGCAACCGCTTGAAAATTTCCATGCTTGTCATCACATACAGACACTGTAAAAAATATGCGGTTATCGAGCTGTCAGAGTTGGAAGCCGGAAAAGAGTGGTGGTGGACGAGAACTTAAGAAAAAGGCACTTAAAATCATTGAAATCGTATGTCATTTGTTTTTCGAGTCTTATATGATGTGGTACATGATATGCACAAATGCCATCCCTCTCCTATGAAATTTCATCCCGCTGTGGCCACCCTTACAAACGCGAAATTCGTCAAATTGGAATACGCGCAATAAAAGGTTCTACAATCAATTGCCAATGGACAATTTTCGCGTGGGAGGCACGGTGCGTAGTTTCTAGTTGCTGTACTAGTCACCGGTATTTACGACTTCATAAAGTTTTCTATCTTCAACATTTAAGCCCGTCACAGACGTAGCTATATACCAAATATATACTATATAAAAAATATACCAAAATATATATTTATAGCAAGGCATCTTACGGTATATTTTAGTAGGAATATTATAGCTGCGTGTGTGGACTCTGTCAAATAGTACGCAAAATATATCGTAATATACCTACTGTAAGATGGCTTGCTATAAATATATATTTTGGTATTTTAATATATATAATCTGTCAAAGGCACGTCAAATTATTTTGTTTACACAATTATTTTGCATTAATAATTGCCGTAATATGGGTAAAACAATAAAAAGTAATGTGCGAAAGCTGCTACATATTATGATCAGTATGTTCAAGTAAAAACAAGAGGAGAAAGAAGTTGTTTTCCAAGAGAAACAACAATGTTTAGATGCGATGTCAGATTTTCTAGGTTAGTATCGTATAGTTGTCGGCTGATTATTTGTTATAATAATATTGACGAGAATGATCATACGTTTCTTATGTTTACAGATAATCTTGAAAATATTCAAGGAATCCGTAAAAAGCAAAAAAATAGTAATACCATATGTATTTTTTTTAATTTGCCGCGTTTTCCCAGGTCACGCTTTCGTTTGCCAGACTAGCTAGCTAAACGCATGGCATAATATTTAAATTACATCTAAGGTTGTTCACGACTATTGTTTATAAATCGTACCAAATGTTATGAATACCTGAAGTATTACAAGTGCAATAACAGTTTCTCTACCAAAAATCTTTATGGTGAAATATTTAACAGGGCATCTTGTTAATCAATCAAAACATTTATTCTGTAAATAGGCTTATGCTAGCTCTTAGCTTACAACTATATATTTATATGTATATATTCCATTTTAACATAAATGCATCCTTATCTTCTACGAATTCCATTAAAGTATAATAAGCTTTCTGTAAAAGCTGTCGTTTCACAGTTGACCTGAATTTATTCATTGACAATTTCGTTAAATTAGATGGTAACCTATTATAAAAGGCACACTGGCACACTGTTCCCCATAAATTACATATTATTTACTCTATTTAAACGTAATCTCGGAATTGCCAATTTATTTTTATTTCTAGTATTATAGTTGTGTATGTCACTATTCAATTTATACATGTCCATATTTTTCCTTATATACAATATATTTTCGTAGATATATTGAGAAGCAACAGTGACAATATTCATTTCTTTGAATTTGTCTTTAAGGGACTCTCGTGTTCCTAAATTATATATGGTACGTACAGCACGTTTCTATAAAACAAAAATTGAATTTATGTCAGCGGCTTTGCCCCATAATAATATGCCGTAAGACATGACGCTGTGGAAATATCCAAAATATATCAGCCGTGCTGTCTCAACATATGCAAGTCGACGGATTCTTTTAACTGCGTATGCTGCAGAACTTATCTACCTGCCAGTGTAGAAATGTGCGTGCCCTACTGTAATTTTGAAACCAGGGTTAAGCCTAGAAAAACAGCTTTTTCTTCAAAATCTAAAATTTCGCCTTTTAAAACCACCCGTGCATCACTCATATGCTGGACATTAGGCAAAGAGAATCTAACTCATTTAGTTTTCATGGCATTGAGAAGAGAATTATGTATGATGTATTTTTGTAAATAAGTTGAATTAGGTAACTTATTTATTTAAATCATAGGTTTAAAACTACCAATAAATACATTTTCTTAGTGCGGCCTTTTAAAAATTGAAAATATACTACCGTAAACATATTTAATTTTAGTGGTCTTGTGGACACCACACGGATTGAAAGTACCTTAAAACCCGTCACAGACGTAGCTATAATATATATTATAATGTTAACTTTAAAAAAAGTCCAGGTCACGCTTTCGTTTGCCAGACTCTATTCGATAAAATAACAGGCCAAAAGTGTGTAGCTCACTTTATAATCACAATCATCCGCCATTTTCTCAAGGGGTCTATACATGTAATGATTTGTCAGCCCCAATTTATCAGAAGCTGACTAATTGCTATTGTCTGGAGGCATGTTGCGCTGCTGATCCAACTGTCAAAAGAGTTGTATTGAGAAATTGCATGCACATGTGATTGGATTGTTACATCTATACGACACACCCAATTATGACTTCGACATGTTGTACTGACAAATTGTGGTGAAATCATATAATCTGTAGACCCCACCAGCCATGACCCCATAGATTAGTAATTGTCAATCTGTCATTTTATATCTGAATTATAAAATGTTTAACAAGTAATTTTTGTTTTGGGATATTGGAATTGATTTTGAACGATATCAGGTAGAAAACCCAATTGCTTTTTAATAATGCGCATTGTTGAATGTAACTTTTTTGATATTGGAAATGTTGGCCATATCTACGAATATTTACTATGATGTGATGATCAATGCAAAAAGGTTGGCTATATCTGACATGTTCGATTGACAATGACATAAGTGACTTTGACACTTAATGACAGTGACATATCTGTTGTAGTTTTTTTGGTCTTGAATTAGGTTTCCGAGTGTAGGTTCATGAATGCAACTAAACAAGAACTAGACGCACAGGTCGCTCAACGTCAAAATTGTCAAATTGACAGCCCAGCCGAAAACGTAGTGCATTGCATTAATTTCATAATTACAATTTCCATGTTGCCTGAAAGTAAAAACATCGTGCCTTATTGGTTGCTTCAAGTCGTTGAAGCGTTGAATAATTTAGCAAGATTAAGAGCGATAGCACATATCTTTCGGATTGCTTCTTAACGTGGACTTGATAACGGAGGCGTTTACTAGTTGATGAAATGATGATGGATGCGCCAGCGCCGAAGGAAGCAAACTTGTGTGTGAAGTCAGAGGACGCTTTGGGTGTGCACCCTGCACACACTGTCTGTATTAAAAGCGAGCCCTTGTTGGACGATGCGTGTATACAAGACGAGCCTTCGTGCTCGGATGCGTGTGTAAAAAACGAGCCTTCGACTCCGGAGGCCGCGGACGCGCGCGGCGTCAGCGAGGCGGCGGCGGCCGCGCGGCTGTACGCCGACCACGTCGTGAAGGACGAGCTCGTGCTCAGCCTCGAGCTAGTGCAGCCGCGCCGCGTGCTCTGCGCAGCGCCAGGTCAGTTCATACAATACATATTTTTTCATTTTATGCATCAATACAATTTGTTATATACAACAAGCAAGGAGTGGAATTCATAGAGCAGAATTTGTAAATCGGTTTTCTTTTAGGATTAAGCATTTTAATGACATGGGAATGATCTATGAAAATTCCAGCTACATAAATATAATATCTGATGTTGATGTGATTTATTTTAATGTGGAGATGCAAGCCACTTATCAAATATGTCAAATGTTAAAACATAATATGAGAAGATATACAACAAGTGAAGAGATTTGACACTCGTAAAACCGATAACTGAAATAGTTGATAAATCAATGGTCAATCTCTCTTTGACAATAGCTGTCAAGTTTTTTCATTCTGTGGATCAAATCTTGTCTGTCTAAAGCAGCCTGTAAATCCTGATAAAATTTTAGTTTCAGATCTATGTAATAATAATAATAATAAAACGCCAGGCAGTGCTCGTCAACATCACCATCCCCCATGACGAGAACCTCGTGAAGGCCGAAAAGGACAAAGGCAGCAAGTACCTAGACCTGGCTCACGAGGTAACCGCCATGTGGGATGTTGATTCGACGAACATTGTCCCGATAGTCGTTTCGGCGAACGGTTTGATAGCGAAGAGTCTCGACCGTCACCTCAAGAGACTCTCGCTAGATGGCTGGATCAAGGGTCAGATACAGAAGGCGGTACTCCTGGACACTGTGCGAATAGTCAGGAGGTTCCTGTATCTGTCGCCCTGACCACCGGTAACTTAGTCCCCGCCTCGCTACCGGCGGTACCCTAGGTTAGGTTTTTATAATGGTTTTATGTTTTATATGTATTGTTTTATATTTTACATTTTATATAATTATTGTAAAAACCTAACTTAAGAGAAATATTAAATAAAGAGATAATAATAATAAGCCCTTTTATCCTGAACTAGTAAAATTTATCTGAACATTTGATTTTGTGGAGTTATATAATGTCCCATAGTTCAGTGTGCCTCTTGGCATAGGCCTCCTCCAACATCTTCCATTGAGTTCTGTCTTGTGCTACTCTTCTCCAAAGGTTGCCAGCTGTGAGTTTTAGGTCATCTTCCAATCTTGTTCACTGGCGCCCTCTGCTTCGCTTGCCATCTCTGGGGTACCAATCAGAAACAATTTTGCTCCATTTGTCGTGGGGATCTCGGATGTCATGTGACCCGTCCATCTCCACTTTTGTTGTTCTATTCTAGCAGTTATATCCGCAACTTTGGTAATTTCTCTAATTTTGCTACTTTTCACTTTTTCTTGTTTCCTTATTCATGTAATACTCCTCTCTATGGCCCTTTGACAGCATTCCAACTTTTCCCTATGATGTTTGGTGAGAGCCCAAGTTTCACAGCGAGTTCCACGCGGATGGAGTCGCGGGCAGAAGCTAGTTTTCAATATGCCTCTTACCAGGCGGTGATCACTCCCGGTTTTAAACGTATTGATCACAGAGACATCATTGAATACATGCTTCCTCGTCGCCATGATGAAATCAATCTCGTTTTTAGTCACACCATCGGGACTCATCCAGGTCCACGTTCTGTGCTCGCGTTTCTTGAATAAGGAATTCGTCATGAAGAGTCCCTCCTTCTCCAAGAAACCAGCTAGTAGTTGGCCCCGGTGGTTCCGACATCCAACTCCCGAATTGATAGTGATCAGTTCTTCAACATCTACCTTGCCCAGTCTAGCGTTGAAGTCCCCCATGACAGCGGTGAAGTAGGTTTTGGAACTATGCATGACCTTAGATATATCTTCATAAATAGCCTCCACCTCGTCGTCGGAATGTATCGAGGTCGGCGCGTAAACCTGCACGACCTTCAACGAGTATCTTTCGGATACTCTAGTATAGTATAAGGCTGAAGTACGCCACCCTAGTCGACACACTCTCAATCTTCATCACGTTGTTCACTAGGGACTTGTGGTCGATGAACCCGACACCTCCCTGGTACGGTTGGTTGCCCTCCCGGAAATAGAGCAAGTTGCCGGATTTAAGGGTTATCGTGTCCTCCCCTTCTCTTCAGACTTCAGATAACCCGATGACGGCCCACCGCAACTTACTCAAACCTTCCTCCAGTTCCGCTATCTTTTGGTCGGTGCGCAGTATGCGCGCGTTATACGTTGCCAGGGCCAGGGGTCGTCGGTGGTGGTAGCCGGATCTTCGCCGGAGATTCTTAGCACCCCTGACCCCGCTAGTACCCTGGCCGCTACCATAACCAGGGTACCGGGGGTCGCCGGAACCTCGGGGCCGTGGCTTGGCTGTGTTCTATATCGGGCCTATATGCCATAATCGCCACGCTTGGCATGCGGGTTGGCGATCGCAGTGTTTCCACCAAACTCCAGGCATGCTGCTGCCCATGCCCTGGTGGTCTTGGTCGTAGTTTTAGAACATACCCGTGTATTTTTTTATTTTTATTTATATAATATTTATTGCACAAAAGAACAACTTATCGTACAAAAGGCGGACTTAATGCCGTAAGCATTCTTTACTCGTACCAGTCAACCTTTGGGCAAAGCAGACAAACTGAAAATTGGTATTGTTTACTTATAAAAGTAATATTTACAGGTCAATGCTCAACAAAATACTAATTATTATTATTATTATACATAATTTTGTTGCACAACTTCTTTCTTAGTTAGATTTATATTTATAAAAAATAAAAACAATGTATTTCTCTTTTTAATTTCGTACCTGTACATTGCAGAGAAAACTCAACGGAATGAGTCAAAAGGTGGACATAATGCTTACCCATGTGGACAATGTAGTTACACGCCTGCTAGAAAGGCGTCTTTAGTAAGTCATGCAAGGAATCACATTGACAAGGAACGCTTTATCTGTGATCACTGTGAATACACAGCCAGTGACAACAGTGACAATTATATGAATAAACATAATCTTTACAGGTCTTTTAAGTGTAGCCAATGTAGTTACACAAGTTACTATATCAGTCATTTAAAAATCCATGAAAGGATACATACTGGAGAAAAACCATACAAATGTAGCCAATGTAGTTTTGCTAGTGCCCAAAAAGGTGTTTTAAAAAACCACGAAAGGAAACATACTGGAGAAAAGCCATTCAAATGTGGCCAATGTAGTTACGCAAGTGCCAGAAAAGACACTTTACAGAGACATGAAAGGAAGCATACTGAAGAAAAGCTATTCCAATGTGGCCAATGTAGCTACGCAAGTGCCCATAAAGGTAATTTACAGTTCCATGAAAGGAAACATGCTGCAGACCCGACTTACAGATTCGGTCAACGTGGTTTTCCTAGCAACCGAAATGGTGTTTTAAAAACCTATGAACGGAAACGTACTGGACAAATCCATACAAATGTGGCCAATGTCGTTATGTTAGCGCCCAAAAAACGACCTTAGAAATTCATGAACGGATACATTCTGAAGAAGAACCATTCAAATGTTGCGTACGTTAGTACCAGAAAAGGTGATTTAGAAACTCATGAAAAGCTTCACAAATGCGGCCAATGCAATTACTCCTGCAAACAAATGAAGAACACATGGGTGAACATGGGTGAAAACATGAACAAATGGGTGATAATGATAATATTCCTGTCATTAGTGCCGCTGCAGAAACCGACCGTACACCCGCCGACGCGCGGACAGTGGAGCGCGTCACCACGTCGACCACGACCACGACCACACTTACGAGAGACGAGAGCCTGCGCCGGCCGGGACCCTGCGGCACTTCTACAGGTACTACTACTAATTAACTACCGGATGATAAAAAATAGTGTGGTTCGTTGACAATGATTTGATGTATTGATTGATGGTATTATGAATTATGACTTTAGTATAGTCCCTGTTCAACGTGCGCCGCTCTACCCTACATATTGAAATGTTTTTTTGTCGTGAAAGTGTTGGGACGTTTGGGCATTATGAGACTAAGGGCGGGTTGCACCGACTTACGATTACAGACCGATCAACGTTAAATATGGCGTTGACAGCTGTCAGTCCATAGAAACTTGTCAAACGTTCCATACATTCAGATTTTAACAAACACCGCTTACGATTACAGACGGTTTGGTGCAACTCTCCCTAAACTATTTTGAAATTGGACCATATTAATATCCCGGTATTAAAAAAAATAGGCATTGTGTAATTTAGATATTTTGAGACCAAGAAATGTTGAGATCTGGGAATATAGATAAAGAGGTAAAATAAAATTTAGTAGTTATATATTTCCCCAAAGCGAATATTTAAGGTCTTTTATACTTGGTGGCACGTAAAAAGAACGCTGGATGCCATATAAAGGGCGGGCAGTATTCCTTTTAAATGCATTGATGCCTAAAAGTAATTGTAAATTGAATGGCCGGCTAATACGCCTCTATTCGCTTTTCGGCCAGATACCGGACAGCAGTGTGAGGCAAATAGTAATTGCAATACAAATTAAAAATTAAAATTACAAAATGTAATTTCAATTATCAATTAAAATTATAATGATATGGTAATTGCATTTTCAATTAACAATTGCAATTACGAAATGTAATTTGTATTGCAATAACTAATTCCATTTTGTAATTATAATTTGCAATTAATACGTAAAATTACAAAGATGAGAAGAAGACCGACTGAGCAAAGCGAGCAAGGTGTCTCCGTTTCAGCTTGGGGGTTGCTTTCGTATGCCCGGATTTCGGCTGTTCTCCAGTGGTGCTACCTGTGGGCTAGCATTTCTCGTAAAATGTTGTGAGCAGGTTCGTTATATATATATATATATATATATATATATAAATAAAATATATTCCATATATATATATATATATATATATATATATATATGGAATTTATTTGTCAAGTCAGTTTTTCGAGAATAAGTAAGTGGGCGGAAATTTGAGTCGAAAAAAGAATTCAGAAATTTCTATATTATTAACATCCAAATACCCAAACATAAAAACTTTCACGTTAATCATCTTAGGAAGAAAATAAATTCATTATTTAAAAAGTAAATGTAACTAATTCCTTACGATGCTAATTTGTAATTAAATTGTTTTGTTTTTATAATCACTCCAAGTAAATTTCCTATATAAGTAGTTAACTAAAAAATTGTACATAAGGTAAGTTATTGAATAAGTCAATTACCACTTTACCAGTGAATGCAATTTTAATTAGAAATTACGAAGTACTTCAAATTACGTGTATTTCGGTAACCTATCGCAATCACTAAATTTTAATGACCGAATATCGTTTGTCCGAAAACTTTTCGTATTATTATGAGTTCTCCGAATATACAATTCATTACTTTTTTCATTTACCATTTGATGTTATCGAAATGTTTCAGTTGTCCGAAAAACTTTTATTGCTACAGTCATTTGGGCTTTGGCTTGTTACAACTTTTGTTTCACAGCCAATTTTTTACTTATCCATCTTTACTTTCCGCGTTTCATACGTGGAGACATTCCTTTATTTTTAAAAAGAAACAAAACTGCATTCAAAGATTTTCCAAAACTCGCTTGCCTCGCCCGGGACTTTTCCGGGTTTTCGAAAATCTTTAAGTAAAATGAGCCAGCTTAAGGATTTAAGGTGGTTTCCCTCCAGGGCTCGACTTATCTTTCCACCCTATATAGTACCTTAATTTCGTTATCATTGTCATATGAATCAATGGTGAAGAGAACAAATTATTGACTTTCAATCTTGTGATAGTTTGTTCAAATCTACAGGGACTAAAAAGCGTTTATAGTTTTTTTTTTCCTTTTATGTTTAACTTTTTACTTTAAGTAAAAAATCTTTCGTAATTTAGTAATTTTAACAACATCAGTTTTGGTTTCAAATTACGAAAACATTGGAAGCGCATTCCATTTGTTGGTTTTACTCTAATATTAATTACTTCGTAAGTTCTTGAACACGTTCAAGTTACGTACGGCCAAGATAATTTACCTACAGCCCAATAATCCACATGCAATGTACATGAATTGTACTGAGCAATCTAGGTCCGGGGCTGATACTGCTATGCACGACAAAAATGAGAAGGGCCGTAGGGGAGACCGGCGCAAGATGAGACGCTTAAGAGAAAAAGCGTCATAATTTTAAAATTATACTGTTTATTGAAAAATCTCTTACAACAAAAGCAACACTCATAGTTTTAATTCGGTTCCCCCTGTTTTGGCATAGTTTTTTTAGTAATAATTCTATTTGGCATAATCTATGAGGGCATTATTGACTTTGCGCTTAACTCTTTTGGCAGAATCGAGATTCACATAGTTCGATTACGCCGAATTTCAATAGTCCGAATATTATTTGTGCATAATTTTGATGCTCCGAATCATGTTCACGCATAAAATAGATCAGCATATATTTCTTTGCCAATTATTTTAACCTAACCTAACCGTCAGGGTGCCTATTTCCGCTCTAAGGTATACAAACTAACCCTAACGTAACCTACTAATAATACCATTTTTAAGAGTATTAAGATTTTTTACTGCGGGGGGCTTTGCCCTCTGAGCATCTCCCCTTGTTCTAGCTGCCCTAACCAAATCTACTATATTATAATCCTTATCGAAATCATATAATTATATTACATAGAAAGATAAAATGGCAGCGCTGGCGGTTACGCATCGACGCCAAAATCGAAGTACCGGTAACAAGCGACCGTGGGTCCGCTAATGGCGACGAATATTTCAATCCCTTCCACTATTGTATTTACGCCTTAGGGAGGCTCGTAGCGACATCTACCGCGAAATTATTACAACTTCTGAAACGGACCAACGTCTCAAGTTACATTGAAAATCGTTAGTAACAATGTGGTTAGTGAGTTCGCGCGAATGGCGCCGTTTTCGGCTCTGTTGTGTTCACCAGTTACGCACGCAAGCACATTTCCCGTCCTGCCCCGAACTTCATCTTGCCCCGGTCTCCTCGACATTATTTGGCCGTGCATTATTGACTCCCATTCGGTACTAAATTCTGTGGTATTTTAATCAGATTTTATTTTAATTGTCGTTTTCGACATAATTAGTTCAAAATCAAATATTTAAAATGTCAAAAAACTAAGGTCATATTTTAATTTAATTACGAAATAACGATTAATGAACTAAAGACAATACCTATGCATAATTTTTACTAAAATAATAAACAAAAGGTAAACACTGCTAGACAACAGGCAAAATAGTAGTACTTATTCTTTTTACTTTTTTCAAAAAACATTAACAATATTTTTGAATAGGGGAAAGTGATAAATAATACATAGGAAAATAAAAGTTCTGTGCACTGTTACTGCATTCAGCACTTTTCGTGTTGAATGGCGCCGTAGGCCTAGTGGTGTATAATAGGCATGACGACTCATTTTCAAATTGATAACGTAGTGTTTGTAAATGTATAGTAAACCATCGAATTATCGTTATAAAGTATACATTATAAAATATGATTAAAATCGTAAAAAGATATGAACCTTGAAAGTAATGAAAAAATATGCATTTTTTTTTATTGTCCAAGAGTAAATTTAAAGTTACCAATAGAATCCTTGCGCTTTTATAGAAACAAAATTGTACAACAACTATGTACTTAAACGCAGTATTTCGCGACTGAAACAACAATTTACCTGATTTTATATACTACGATACTTGTACTAACAATATTGTGACGTCACAATTAGCTGTCTATTAGTATGGAGCGTTTTTCGCTAATGCCAGCGAGGTAAATCTTTGTCTCATTTTTTTGGGTATTTATGTTCTTTAATTGTAGTTACTCCCATACAAATATTTGTTCCTCTCCAAAAACTGGTTCGAATGACATCATAAAAAAATCTTTGTCGTCATCCCTATTATAATCGTAAGTAATTTTGCGGCGCTAAGTAACGTAGCTCCTGCTTCAATGACGGCTCGCGTCCGAATGAGCTCTGAGAGTAAGAAACAAACTTATGTCACAAACGTTTGACAGACAAGGAAACAACATCATCAGAAAGGCAAAGGGGCGTTTACTTTCAAAAAAGCGAAATCAGTAATGATGGGATTATTATAAATATTATTATGAAGGGAGTATGTTTTATAAAATGAGATTCAAGACGAGTATAGATTATCATTTCAACTAAGTTTCGCCGCTTGATATCATGTTACTTACTCACACTGGTTAAAAATCTAAAAAAATCGAGGAAATTTCAAGCAATCGCGTATCGATCTAGTTGGAAGAACCAACATATAATCAAGAATCATACAAGTATATCTGAAAATCAGGCCTCATTGTCTCCTAGAATGGGCAGAATGGCGTGCCAAACAACATTGATATTTTTCAATACAGCCCCAACATCTTAGTCTGAGGGCCGCACCGACCGTGTTAGTAACTTATAATGCGGCAACCGTTTATTGCCTGCGGTTGCCGCTTATCATCGGGTGGGTGGTATGCTTGGGCTACTTTAGATTTAAAAAAAAATTAAAATAATTTATGATCTAGCTTTCGCCCGCGACTTGATAGGTATATGACGGGATAAAAACTATCCCATATTTTAATCCAGGCTATAACTATCTTCGTGCAAAATTTCATTCAAATCGGTTGAGCCGTTAAAGCGTGATGGAGTAACAAACATCCAAGTTTTCGCATGTATAATATTACTAGGATAGCCAAGTAAGTTTTGCATAGTGAAGTAAACAGAAATAATATCTATCGTAAGATGAACAAGTGTTATTTGAGTATGTATCTTGGAGTGGGTGCTTGATGGCGCAGGGGTAGCGGGTGAACTACATAAACCGTACGCTGTGCGTGGCCCGACACGCACTTTGCCGGTTTTATTATCTAGCCATATCAGAGGTCGTGTTAATATAGTTCATTTGTCCGCAGAATCTCGAGACGAGGCTTCGATTGAACAAGACACGCAGACCAGTTTTACCCTCTAGCCGCCCCCATCATACAAGAAAAATTGACAATGAAATTGGAATTAACTATATACATAGTAGGGATGTTATGTTTAAAATGAAATTAAACTTCTTTTTTTACTCTTTTCCCGTTTAAAATAGTATTAATTCCATTGAAGAAGAGGATGGGATGGTTATAAAAATACTAGCTTCTGCCCGCGACTCCGTCCGCGTGGAACTCGTTTATATCGTAGCTCCATACAAACATTCACCCCGTTAGAGGATGATTTCCAGGATAAAAACTATCGTATGTCCTTCCTTAGAGAACTTGAGACTTAAAATGTCTCTATATACCAAATTTCATCTAAATCGGTTCATTCAGACTTTGCACCCCTTTTTAACCCGTTTAGGGGTCGGCTTTTTCCAAAACCCTAAAATTTCTTTTCTTGTATTGTAATAATGAGTCCATATACAAAGTTTCAAGTCTCTTACTTGGTATTTTACTCCATACCCATACAATCTTTCAACCCCCTGGAGGGTGGAATTTTCAAAAATCCCTTCTTAGTTAATACTTGCGTTATATAGTCTACCTATTGTGAAAAATCACCTTTGTAGGTTCAAAGGTATGAGCTGGGCGCTTATTTAAGTCAGTCAAGTTGGAATAAGTTGATACATTCATGCTGTAAATTTTACTACCTAATAAATAAATGTACGAAATTGTTGGCCGTTTATTTATCCTACCAGCTTCCAAGGCATTATTATCTAAATATATAAAAGAAGCTGACTGACTGACTGACTGACTGACTGACTGACTGACTGACATATCAACGCACAGCCCAAACCGCTGGGTCTACGGATTCCAAATTTGGCACGTAGGTTCCTTATAAAGTGTAGGGGAGCACTATGAAAGGATTTTTCAAAACTCACCCCCTAAGGGGGTAAAACGGGGGTCCAAAGTTTGTATGGGGGAAGCATTATTTTTTGAACTACAGACTTAAAACTTTGTAGGAAAATTACTTATTAAGATACAAAAAAAGCACTTTCAGCGTTTTACAAAATTCCACCCCTAAGGGGGTCAAATAGGGGTGCAAAGTTTGTATTCAAAACTACTGGGACTACAAATTTGAAATTTACACCAGACCTTCCTTTTCTGACGTAGGCAAGGGATAAGACGGGATTTTTGGAAATTCTATCCCTAAGGGTGTTAAATAGGGGTGCAAAGTTTGTATGGGTGAAACATTATTTTTTGTACTAGAGACTTGAAACTTTGTAGGGATATTTCTTATTAAGATACAAAAAAAGTTCTTTCAGCGTTTTAGAAAACTCCACCCCTAAGGGGATTAAATAGGGGTGCAAATTTTGTATTCAAAACTACTGGGACTAGGAACTTGAAATTTACACCAGACCTTCCTTTTATGACGTAGGCAAGGGATAAGACGGGATTTTTGGAAATTCTATCCCTAAGGGTGTTAAATAGGGGTGCAAAGTTTGTATGGGTGAAACATTATTTTTTGTACTAGAGACATGAAACTTTGTAGGGATATTACTTATAAAGATACAAAAAAAGTTCTTTCAGCGTTTTAGAAAATTCCACCCCTAAGGGGGTTAAATAGGGGTGCAAATTTTGTATTCAAAACTTCTGGGACTAGGAACTTGAAAATTACACCAGAACTTTTTATGACGTAGGCAGGGGATAGAACAGGATTTTTGGAAATGCTATTCCTAAGGGGGTGAAATGGGGGTCCAAAGTTTGTATGAGGGAACATTATTTATTGAACTGGAGACTTAAAACTTTGTAGGAGGATTACTTATTGATACCAAAAAGGTACTTTTGGCGTTTTATAAAATTCTACCCCTAACGGGGTTAAATAGGGGTGCAAAGTTTGAATTAAAAACTATTGTGTCTAGAAACTTAAAATTTACACCAGATTTTCCTTTTATGACATAGGCAAGGGATAAGACGGGATTTTTGGAAATTCTGTCCCTAAGGGTGTTAAATGGGGGTGCAAAAATTGTATGGGAGAAACATTATTTTTGGTATTAGAGACTTGAAACTTTGTAGGGATATTACTTATTAGGATACAAAAAAAGTTCTTTCAGCGTTTTAGAAAATTCTACCCCTAAGGAATTCAAATAGGGGTGCAATATTTGTACGAGGTAAACATTATTTAATGAACTAGAGACTCGAAACTTTGTAGGAAAATTACTTATTAGGATATAAATAAAAATATCTTAAGCGTTTTTATAATTCCACCCCTAAGGAGATTAAATAAGGGTGCAAAGTTTGTATTCAAAACAACTGGGACTACAAACTTGAAATTTACACCAGAACTTCCTTTTATGACGTAGGCAAGGGATAAGACGGGACTTTTGGAGGAAATCCTGTCCCAAAGGGGGTTAAAAAGGGGTGCAAAGTTTGTATGGGAGAAATATGACTTTTTGTACTAGAGACTTGAAACTTTGCAGGGATATTACTTATTAGGATACAAAAAAAGTTCTTTCAGCGTTTTAGAAAATTCTACCCCTAAGGAGTTCAAATAGGGGTGCAATATTTGTATGATATAAACATTATTTATTGAACTAGAGACTTGAAACTTGGTAAGTATTTTACTTATTAGGATACAAAAAAAAGTATTTTCAGCTTTATATAAAATTCCACCCCTAAGGGGTTAAAATAGGGGTGCAAAGTTCGTATTCAAAGCTACTGGGACTAGAAACTTGAAATTTACACCAGAACTTCATTTTATGACGTAGGCAAGGGATAAGACGGGATTTTTGGAAATTCTATCCCTAAAGGGGTTAAATAGGGGTGCAAAGTTTGTATGGGAGAAACATATTTTTTTGTACTAGAGACTTGAAACTTTGTAGGAATATCATTATTAAGATACAAAAAAGTAATTTCAGCGTTTTATAAAATTCTTCCCCTAAGGGGGTTAAATAGGGATGCAATGTTTGTGGAGGGGAGACATTATTTATTGAACTAGAGATTTGAGACTTTGTAGAAAGATAACTTATAAGGATACAAAAAAAGTAATTTCAGCGTTTTATAAAATTCCACCGCTAAGAGGGTTAAATGAGGGTCCAAATTTTGTATAAGGGAAACTTATTTTTAGCTACGACGTACTTAAAACTTTGTGGACAGATTACTAAACTTATTAATTTACAAATAAAGTGCTTTCAGCGTTTTTGAAATAATTACACCTAAAGGGGTTAAAAAGGAGGTCCAAAGTTTGTATGGAGAAAAAAGATTAGTTAGACAATTTTATTCGATAATTCACAGGATAATTCCTAACGATAAATGAGTAAACAAGTGTTTCCGGTTTTTTGAGAATTCAACCCCTAAAAGGAGACATGTGGTGACAAAATCTGAAAATCAACATCGGCATCTATTGTTTCTATGGTTTATCGGGTCGCTGATTAGGAAAACAACAACGATTTTACATTCCAACGTGGCGTCTAAATATCAATATGGGCGTTGTTATTACGGTTTTTTGGGACGTTAATAACGAAAATCACATAGATTTTGAAATGTAATGTTGTGGACATGAAAATTCATGAAAATATTTGTGCCAAATTGCAATTCAATCGGTCCAGTTTTTTTCGTAGCAAATCGGTTGTAACAGACGGACTGACAGACAGCCACACGTGATCCTATAAATAAGGGTTCTATTTTTGCTTTTGAGGTATGGAACGAGACCCGCGTTATATAGGGTTATAGGTTTTAAAGTTTGTATTTGGTGCCATCTCGATCGTCAGCAATCGGTACCTAGGCGAGTGCGGGCGGCGCGGCGGGACGGGAGGGTAGGAGACATTGGGAAAGTGCCTGCATCCGTAATAAGTACATTCAAGGTGCTGCACGAAGATCTGCTTACTTTTAATAAGTTAAGCATTTTGGCCGCCGTTAAATTAAAACAAATTTTTGGGTATTTATGTTAAATACTGGTTCGAAAAGCATGGAAAAAAATCTTAGGAAACAAGCCTATAGCAATGTCCAAGCCACAAATTTGACTTAACATTCGTGGAGATATTTTGGTATTTCAACATTAATGTTCATGAACATAAAGTAGCTTTTATTCCAGAGGACAGATTCTCATTAATCATGATTGTAAATTTAATAACAGAAATACGTACATACATACATACATTGACGCCTTTATTCCCAAAAGGGGCAGGCAGAGCACATGAACTTTATGTTCCAGCGCCACTTTTAGCATAAATGTGGGTATAAAAAAGATCGACAAAAAGTGATATTGCTTAGGTTGTTAGCCCATCACCCAGGACACACTTCAACCCTGCTCTCTTGATCGACTTTTACGACACACACGGGAAGAAAGAGGGTGGTGAAATTCTAACTCGCCACCACACGGGCATAAATATAATAGTAAATAAAAATTAATTTACCATAATGGGTTATGATGAAGGGTTATTAGTAGGGGAAGTTAGTAGTAGTAGGTTAGTAGGCGGCGTAGCAATTCAATAATTATTAGAAAATTACTTTTACTACGCGGGCGAAGCCGCGGGCAAAAGCTAGTACTATTAATAAAAACGCGGTATTTTGTCCCCATACAGTACAATTATTTTTAAAGTTACTACCGTACGTACCTTCAAAATAAAAAGGAACCCTTATACCTAGGATCACTTCCAAGACCCTTTTTCTCAGGCACGCGAAGTTATCAAGGTGTAAAACTCGGGTCTGCAATCCCATGGAGCTGTAAATAAACTTCGTAAGTTGACTCCATCTAAAGATACGGTCGTTAGGATGAGTATCCAGCGGAGCTGTGCGAGGCGGTGAGCGAGGAGACACTGCTGCTATGGCGAGCGACGCGCGAGCGCAGTCGGTCACGCTATTAGTGGATGTTTCTCGCTCACTGCCCCGCAACCTCGCACCGCACGGTTATCACGAGACGGCACACGAGCTAAAGACGGGTAGTCTACTCGTATCTCGCCGCGACACAGCTCGTATGCCGTCTTGTGATAATTTACTTATTGTTTCATTAAATTTGCGGAGGCTGTTAACAAGACAGGGAAGGGATTTGTTTTCCCGATATTTCGATTTACGGGCGTATTCCTCTAATGATTTGACTTTTAGATATATGGGGTGGGTCGTAAACTGAAAGGTGCGGAACAAAAATCGGTCAGCAAGATATTGGCGACGAAGATCGAGGGGCGGCTCCAAACATTCCACCTGCAGAGCCTTGACAGGGCTCGACCTCATTGCCCCCAATACTATACGTAGGGCCTTAGATTGAACGAGGTCAAGACTACGTAAACCAGCTCTACTAGCCGGTTCCAGTAGGTATGTACCATAGTCTAATATACTCCTGATTATGGCGTTGTAAAGTAGTTTTAGTGAAAAGGGGTGCGCACCCCACCACACTCCTGCCAAACATCTAAGGATATTGATATTACGTTCACATTTAGCAACAATATATTCACAATGTGGTAGACCAGAAAGCTTTGAGTCTATTACTAGACCCAAAAACTTGAATTCACCTTTTACAGGGATACGTTTACCATTTATTGATATATCAACCATTGGGATATTTCTTTTCCTTGTAAATACGACTACGTTACTTTTCGCAGGAGATTATTCTAAGCCGTGTTCCACCAACCATACGTTAAGAGACTAGAGAATTTGAGACCGAATCGGCTGCCATTTCAATTTTTGAGTTGATGGAATATAAAAGAATGTCATCAGTCATCAGCGTATTATAGGATGCTTGAGTGTTCTCGTTCTAAATCATAGGTGTAGATATTAAATAATAATGGGCTAAGGACTGAGCCCTGAGGTAGGCCCTTCCAAACGTACCTACTTGGATGAATCGATTCATCATTGCCTCTAAATGTGATGCAACGTTCGGACAGCGTCCGTATCATGAAACTGCTCAGTCTCGCCGGGACTCTCAGCTCTTGAAGCTTCTTCCTGAGAGAGGGAATCTGAACGTTATCATATGCCGCCGTTATGTCAAGGAACGCAGCTACCACTGATTCGTTTCGGGAAAAGGAAAGCCTGTAGTGAATATTCCTAGGCTGTCGAAAGTACTCCTACCTTTTCTAAAACCGAATTGTGATTTGGCCAAAAGATCGTTACTCTCCAATTCAACGCGGTTCTTGACCAGGTGCTCCATGATCTTCAATAGAACCGATGAAAGAGCAATAGGGCGGTATGATCGGGGGTCTGTAGGATCTTTGTTGGCTTTATGAATAGGTATTACTAGTTGTGATCTCCAGGTTTGAGGTAGGTGTCCGGTAACAAAGATTATATTTACTAGGTCCAAATAATATTGAAGGAAATGATCATTGCAATTACTGATAAAAAATACGGAACACCGTCGGAACCTGGGGTAGAGTCTCTTACTGAATTTAAAACATTCCTAAGTTCAATAATTGAGAAAGGGGAATCCAGCGGATCCACAGAATTCAAGCAGTACTCAAAATTAGTTTCCAGCTCATTTGGTGCGTATTGGAGAGCAAGAGTATCCATAAAGTTATCGGCCCACTCGGGCGAAGGAGGATGGGAACGGGATGATGATTTTGTGGAGCCTCTGTATCTTCGAATATTCCTCCATAAAAGGCAAGCTGGGGTGGATAGTGAAATCGATAATCGATTGGAATGAAGAAATAACTTTGTTTCTGCCATAACTTTGTTTAAGAGGGTGAAATTAGCCTGATTAATATTACTGCGATACTCTATCTCAGCCTTTTTACGTTCTTTAATCTTATTGGTTCATTGATGGTCCCACCACGGGGGAGACGGGATTTTATCCGATACGACATTTTTCACTGGAGAAACTGTTTCCGCGCATTTACACAGAGCATTTGTAAACAACAAAGTGCAGTCTTCAATCTTATCCAAAGAAATAGGTACCAATAACGAATGGAAATCCTGCAGGTTGTGTTTAAAATCTTTCCAATTAGCATTAAAAAGGTTAAATTTGAGTAGGGGGCGTTGGGTATTACATTTTGACACGATAGCGGAGGAAAATCGATTACAATTGGGAAATGGTCACTTCCGAATGACGAATCAAGGACCTTCCATGACAATTGAGAAGCTAAACCGGGTGAACATAACGAAAAATCAATGGCACTACTGATTTCTTAGAAGAACCGGAGTTTATGATGCACAAGTTACATTTATCTATATTAAGTAACTGATTTCCGAGGAGATCGCTTTTGCCACTGCCTCATACCTGATTGTGACAATTAAAATCTCCCAACACCAAAAGGGGAGGAGATAAAGACTGTAAGGTTAACAACAAATTATCCAAAATAGTCTTTGAGGAATGGGGTATATACAGAGACACAAGGGTAAATTGTTTAATTTTTAACGCTACTATATGTAAACCATCAATGGGGAAATTTGAATAATAGTAAAAGGAAGATTTTCTTTGACCAATATTGCACTGCCGGCATACCCATCCGGTCTATCGTCACGAATACTAACGAAACCAGGGATGCGAAAATTGGTCTCAGGTTTGAGCCAAATTTCGGACAGAGCGAAGCTCAAAGGTTTAAATTTGCTTAAAAGGTGGATTATAAATCATTTTTTTTTACTACGGATACTCCGAATGTTCCATTGTAGGATTACTGGATCCATTGCTGAGAGAAGAGATTATTATAGAACAAAGAGGGGCAACGTGGGACATCAAAGATGGGGAAAAAGATTTAGAAACTGCAGAAAATAATATGATGTCTTGTTTGAGGAAGAAGATGATACCACATTGGAATATGATTTTCCTAGTGTCGGATGAAATTTATTTGCTTCAGCATAGGAAACATTAGTTTCCGCCATAGTTTTTTTAATTTTACATGCCGAGTATATTCAGGGCATGATTTACTAGTTGCAAAGTGCCCCGTTTCTCCCTTGCAATTAACGCATTTGGCGATATCGCTATCATCATCACATTTGTCCCCTGAATGGCTGCCCCCGCAACGGAAACACCGAGGAACAGAGCGACATGTATTTTTCGCGTGTCCGAATCTACAGCATTGGTAGCACTGGGTAGTTGGATAAGTGTATAAGTCCACCTGAAACGAGTTAAAACACGCAAAGATTCTGGATGGGAGAACTTGCCCATCAAATGTAAGAATAAGAATGACTGTTTCTGATGGGACCCATGTGTATGTCCCGTCTTGATAGTTTTTTTTTTAAAGTTAAGGCGTCTTGAATTAATTATCGGACCGCACCCTGTAGGAACCTTGACAAAATTTTGTATATCGTCGGGGGTCCACTCAGTAGGAATTCCTTTGACAATTCCTACCCTAGTCACGTGAAACGAGGGAATAAACGCCTTGTAACGTTTGTTCGTAATTGTGTTGGAAAGCAGGAAATTGTTGGCATCTTGTGCAGAATGAAAACTAATAGAGATTCTATTTCTGCCTATACTCTTTAACGATCCATCAACGACATTTGGAAACTAAAGTCACCGGGTGAAGTGTGGCACCTGGTGATTCACTGTCATATTGTACGTGGAGTGTGGTCCTGGGTCATTTAAGTAACTTGTAGTGTTTCCTATCCGAAACTGCGAGCGATGGAGTAGCAGGTAAACTCTGTGTTTGCGATACAGGAGGGGATGCCTGAAGGGGAGTCGGGGGTGTGGTTACTTGAGAGAGTTGAGATTTAGAACCTGATGGTGACCTTGAATTCTGGCCAAGTGGTAGAAACACAGATTCTTGAGACATTGGTAGACCTGTAAATGATTTTTTTACGGGAATTTGTACATTTATTTCCTCGTTGGATACTTCTGAGTTAGATCGAGACCTAGAACGCGAGTGCCGATCGGAAGTAACTTTTTTCTTTTTACGAGATCTACGATCCTCCTTTCTTTGTTCATATGGTGTTACAAACATTTCTGAGTCATTTACATCCTCCTTGACTGTCATATAAGCCGCTGGCGATGGGGGAGCCGAAAGAGAACCCTCGTTCGACCCCCCCGGGTCGCCGGGGGAATTATCCCCCATGGCGGGATCTACCCGCACAAATTGACGAAAAAAATATTATACTATTACTTACTACGAACTAATTATACGACAGACACAAAACACAACTTACCACATACAGCAAACACCACACACAAACCCTGATCTGGTAAAAACTCAGAAAGATTGGAGAAAATCCAAATTTGAAATCTAACCACTATCAACACGTCTTATCGCGATTGACGCTCGGCCGGAAGTTTGATGCACTTAACAGCATATATAATAAACAGTATCTTCTTTCGGTATTCTTTGACATTGCCATTGAAACCCTGCATCACACTGGCGCGGCCTAGCCGCGGCGGACAATAGTAAACTTGTCCGCCGCTGTCAAATTTACTATTGTCCGCCACCGCAGGCCGCGCCAGTGTGTGGCAGGCCTATAACAGTGTCAGTTAGTTAGTTAATAATGAAGTGGCAGCCTCAGGGGCCTTTGCCAAAGACAGTTTTGATTTGACATTTGACGTCTGATTTGACGTTTAACATATATTACAGAATATATAAAAAACGGGCAAACTGCACAGAAGCAAGTTAGTTTTATATAGAAAAATACCGGACAAAAATGCAAATGTTGCTGCTAAGTTCATTCTATACACATAAAATAAACTACTTAACTACAATCTAATGTTATTACAACTAAAAAAATCACATAAAATGGCGATGAATGGGGTGAAAACTAAACGAAGTAAAGATTTAGAGTTAACAGGGCGAGGAACATAGGGAGGAAGAATATCATATAAAGAGGAAGATAATCTACAGCATTCGAAAAGAATATTGTCTAAAGTACCCTCATCCAAACCACATTCACACAGCGAGGAATCTCTAACTCGGATTTTGTGCAAAAATACGGGAGTACACGAATGACCCAAGCGCAGCCTACAAATTGTGGACGTTACTTTTTTGCTTGCCTCACGGAATCGAAAGAACCAAGGTCTTACAGGAACTCTGTCCTGGAGATCGGCGTAATGCATACCTTTAAACTGACTAGATCGTGACCAATCAACAAACCAGTCATCATCAAGACGACACTTAGCTAGTGAAAGCAAATCTTGGGCATAACATGTAAATGTTGAAATACAACCCCTTTCTGTGGCGTCTTTTGCACATTGATCTGCAATTTCGTTACCTGGGATACCAACATGACCAGGAATCCAAGCCAACGAGACCTTTACGTTCTTACAGGAAAGACAATGTAGGAGGCGTTTAATTTGTAGAATAACATTAAATTTGATCTTTGATCGCAGTTGATTGGCTAATATAGCTTGTAGGGTACTTTTCGAATCAGTAAAAATTACACAATTATGTAGGTTATGTGAGTCAATATATTTCAGCGCTTCCAGAATACCAACCGCCTCACCTGTAAAGACAGAGGAATAAGAAGGTAATTTATAATTCAAAATTACATTAAATCTAGGGATCCACACTGCAGATCCCACATTACCTTGTACTAACAATTGAGAGGTATCTGTATAAATCGTGATCCAATTCGGCCAATGCTTATTAATAGCTTTATTTAAAAGAGAGTTCGCAGAAACCGAATCCTTATCAATTCCCAAGTCAAGGAGGACACTGGGTCGGAACATAATTGCTTCATAAGGAGTTTCAAAGATAGGATTAAGCCTAGTCTGATAAATTGTGCAGGGAAGACGAGTTATTTTAAGATAGCTTTTGATTAAACATGGGCTATCTTTGTGAGACCAGTAATTTGAGGAGATAATTAATTGAGAAAGGGAGTGAAGTTTAGAAATAAGTGGGTGAGTGGAAGACTGCATGAGTTTGAAAAGAAATCTGTCAGACAAGTACTTCTTAAGTTAAGAGGCGGGTCAACACATTCAATTTGGAGTGCATTAACAGGGGACGATCGCATAGCGCCAATAACAATACGAAGGCTTTTAGACTGAATTCTGTCAAGAGAATTTAAACCCAATTTATTACAAGGTTCTAAAAGAAATGACCCATAGTCAAGGTTACTTAGGCATTATAGACTAATTTTTGACAATAAGGGTGGGACCCCCACCAAACACCAGAAAGGGAACGGATAATATTAATATTTTTCTCACATTTTTGAGCTACGTAATTGATGTGGTGGACCCCGGATAACTTTGAGTCTAAAAATACCCCGAGAAATGTAACCCTATCGGTAACCGGGATAGGAACCCCGTTACAACAAACAGACAAATCAGGAAGATTTCTTTTACGAGTGAAAGGTACAACTGTGCTCTTAGAAATGGAAAGAGATAAGCCATGGTTCTCTAGCCAGATACTTAAATAACTAAGGGCAGAACTAAGCACCGGAACAGTATCCAATATATTTGAAGCTGAAGCATACAAAAATATATCATCAGCGTACTGCAGAATACTACAAAAACAGTTCACTGACAATTCTAGGTCATAAGTGTAAAGGCTATACAATAATGGACTTAATACAGAACCTTGCGGAAGGCCTTTCCACACAGGCCTAGGAGGAAGGGAAATATTATTATAACTTACAAGGATTGATCTGGATAAGAGAAGGTTCAAAGTAAAATTAACTAGTCGCTCGGGAAGATTTAAATCGTGCAATTTTTGCCTAAGGCGGGGAAGAAGAACGTTATCACACGCAGAGGCAATATCCAAGAAAACACCCACTACAGACTCACATTTTGAAAATGCAATCCTAATATCAGTAGTAAAGATGGCTAGACTATCTATAGTGCCAAGGTCCTTACGAAAGCCAAATTGGCTCCTTGCCAGCAAACCCTTGCTTTCCACCAGCCACTCTAACCTGTTTTTAATAAGATGTTCAAGAATTTTTGCTAGGGTTGACGAAAGAGCAATAGGACGATATCCAGAAGGATCATTGCTTAGCTTCCCTGGTTTGAGTATGGGAACAATAATTTGAGTCTTCCAATCCTCCGGAGGGGTGCCCGACAAAAATATTTTATTAAGGATATCAAGAAAAAACTGTTTTGAATCAGAATTAGCATGCAAAATAAAAGAGTAAGGAATACCGTCAAATCCAGGGGACGAATCTTTAAGGTGGCTAATGGCTGTTAAAAGTTCCTCATATGAGAACGGACTATCAAATCGGTTAGTTATATTACGGAACGGAGAGGGCAGAATAGGCGTGACTTCCTCTAAAGTAGGAGCTGAAGGGGGAGATAATTTAACCGCAAATGGCTCAACCCACTCAGTAGGATCGTTAGACTGTAATTTTGATTCAGAAACAAAAACCCCACGAAAACGTCGTAAATTCCTCCATACTAAAGAAGATGGAGTAGAAGGAGAAAGACTCTCGCAGAAATTTTGCCATCCTTTTTGTTTTTTATTCAATACTCAATACTCAATACTCAATCATTTATTGCATTCCACAATATTAGTAAAAGAAATTTAGAGGATTCCTCTGCAGTTTTTAAATAATTATCATAATTATCTCTATTGAAGGATTGAGAAAGCAATACTTCGGCATTTTTTCGTTTTCCTATCGCAACAGAACACTCAGAATCCCACCACGGGGGGAGAGGGGTCTTTTTTCTATGCCCCGTCTTCAGAGGAATAGATTTGTTTGCCGCGGAAATAAGAGCGCTTTTAAAAGCCTTATATATTATATGGACATTTTCGACAGATGGATCAGAAATACTGGAAATTTCGTTACCCAGTGACAAACTGAAAAGAGGCCAATCAGCATTAGCTGTCTGGTATTTAACCCTACGTGAAGAAAAAGTTGAAGACACAGGATCAGGGAAAGACAAAATGATGGGAAAATGATCACTACCAAATGAATAGGGGAGAAGGCGCCAGACAAGTCTAGAAGACACCGACGACGAAGAAAGGGATAAATCAACAGCACTACTAGGATTTTGAGAAAAAGTGACCCGTCTGGTGGGAGAACCATCATTAAGAACGCACAGATCGAAAGAGTCAAAAAGGTCTAGGAATAGAGGAGAAACAGAATCGCAATAGTGCGACCCCCACGATGAGTGATGTACATTAAAATCTCCTAAAATGACAAGAGGAGAAGGAAGAGCCGATAATATACACGAAAGTTCGGAGATCATTTCAGGATGAGGGTTAGGAATATAAATGGACAGAAAAGAAATGTTATTCACTCTCACAGCAACAACACTAATGTAATCACTGTGAGGGCGAATTGAAAGTTGGGAGAAAGTGACGGACCGGGATACTAAAATGGCCGCACCGCCATGCCCGTCACTTCTGTCATCCCGGAGGCATGCAAAGCCCGCAACTCTAAAAACAGAGTCGGGCCTTAACCATGTCTCCTGGACAGCAATAAGAAATGGCTTGTATTTGTTAATTAAATAAATTAAATCAGATTTTTTATTACGTATGCTGCGACAGTTCCACTGTATCATCGCTAGAGACATTTATAGAAACAAGGGTTAGGAAATTTATTATCTTTTGGCGCATGCTGTTCGGTTCAGAGTCTCTTTGTAGGTATGTTGCTAAGCTTAAGAGTATCTCTATGATATTATCCTCCTTCATAACTGGGCTATTTAGAGCACAACCATTTGGTTGAGCAGAAGCAGGGTCTCTAACAATATTATTATGCAACCTCCTGTCATAACCAGGACTGGAGGCAGGAGATGGAGATTTGCGAGTGACGAATATAGTTTTTCGGTGAGATTGGGAGGGTGTTTGGCTAGGACTAGTAACAGGATGAGATGACAAACGTGAAGAGAACGATGGACGGTTGAGCTGAGACTGAGATGGCGAAGAAGAAGAGACAGAAGCTTCCGCAAATGGGCGCCTTACACCAGGATAACGGGCAGCAGCTTCCATGTAAGACAAGTTTTCCTGTGACATCGCCAATTTTATATTACGCTGTCTGTGATGTTCAGGACAAGCTTGATTATTAGCGCAATGGCTACCGGAGCAGAATAAGCAAGAAAATACCGTAGTTGTACAAGTCGCAGCCTCGTGATTTTCGCCACATTTGTAGCAACGCGCTTTCGATCGGCACTGAGCCTGAATGTGACCAAACCGGCAGCAATGATTACATTGTATTGTCGGGTATAAATAGCACTCGACATTGAGGCTATTGTAGAAACAATAAACATGAGGAGGCAGAGTTCGGTCAGAGAAAGTGAGTACCTACCACCGACTGAGTGGGTACCCATTGCACAATATTGTTTTAATTCGTAATCTTCCTACTCAGTCGACGGGCCTTAATTACTCTACCAAACCCAGCAGGTACCTCCACGTTGAGTACAACTTCCTCCATTGTCCATTCGGGAGAAATA
This sequence comes from Epinotia demarniana, assembly GCA_945867215.1. Classification (NCBI taxonomy): domain Eukaryota; kingdom Metazoa; phylum Arthropoda; class Insecta; order Lepidoptera; family Tortricidae; genus Epinotia; species Epinotia demarniana. The sequence continues at coordinate 6,012,641 of OX244283.1, forward strand.
TTTCGAACAATTCCCATGCATTCTCGTTAAATAAAAAGATGGAATTACACCACAGAAATTTGCCTTAACAAGCGCAGGATGGTTTAAACAGTTATTTGCGTGTAAAGCGGAGTCGAATTCAACCGCAAAACGATTTCGCCCTATGCGTTTCACGCCGTCTTTTACTACCCCTGGGATGCTGTTTTTATACAAGAAATGTCCAAAATTTATAGCCCTCAAAGTAACACCCGAGGCTGGGTCAGTTTCGTTTTTCTGGATGTTTATAATAAAAGGAGCAATGTCCGAGTCTGAGTACTTGCTTCTTACTTCTTCAAAGCCCGGGTGTGTGTATGTGGACTGGATACTATTATTAGAAGATGAATGGTCTGTTGGTTTTTTTGGTGCCGAAACATCAACTTTAGCATCTGAAACACGCTTAAGCGGTCGAGGTATGTTATCTCTAGAACTATTTATTGGCAGGACTGATGGAGAAGAGTCCATAGCAGTTTCAAACAACTCGCCGCCGCCGGGATCAGGCGGGTCATTATTTATGGTGGTCATTATGACTTACCAAACAGGGGCTTGATGTAAAAAACAACACTACGGATAATGGAAATAAAAATAAATAAATAGTAAGCAACACAACAGCAAATAAGATAAACCAAACAATATACTAATTTAAAATTCGCGGACTTGCTTCTGACAATTACAATATTCTACTCACGCAGCAACTTTAATAAGGAATAAAGGAATAAAATATAATTGTAGCAAATATCTTTAAATAACAGTTAAAAAAGAAACTGTCTCATTTTATGCAGTTTTCTTACAATAAAGTAGGAAATTCCAAGGCCCATTCTATCCGCTTGTAGTAGTGGGTAGTTTTCTGAAACAGTCTTGAAAAATCACGATTGTGTGAATACATCACTACTGTACACAAGTAACGACTGTGCACAATGGCGAATGTGGTGAAATACTATTGTGTGGAATTCAAATTGTGCAGAATTGCGAACAGGAAGAATCGCTTATGTACACAAATAATGTCTGTGCACAATGGCGAATGTGGTGAAATACTATTGTGTGGAATTCAGATTGTGCAGAATTGCGAACAGGAAGAATCGCTTATGTGCACAAATAACGACTGTGCACAATGGCGATTGTGGTGAAATGCTATTGTGTGGAATTCAGATTGTGCAGAATTGCGAACAGGAAGAATCGATATTGGCATGAACATCGATTAATCCATGAGGACGTTGATATTGTTTCAGATTTCAGATTTCAGATTATTTATTGATAAATGTACATCTCATTTACAAGTCAGAATATAATCATATTAAAAAAAGATTTGGCCTGTGTTAGGGTCAATGATCTTTTTGGAGAAACTCATTTACATTGTAGCACGCAAGGTCAGTAAGCAATGCCTTTAGTTTCTTTGTAAATAAGGCATCACTCTCAGCTGTTTTAATGTGTTCGGGCACACAGTTATATATATGGATCCCGGCAACGCTGAGTGCCGCGCGAGCCTTAGCCAAGCGCCGGCGCGGGGGCTCCAGCAGGTGCCGCCTGCGCGTAGGCCTTTGGGTGGGTTGACCGTAGGTTTTATAGTTATGTAGGTTGCATCGTATGTGTGAACAAGCAGTTAATATGTATACACTTGGTAACGTTAGGATGTTATGGTGTCTAAATATGTCTCTCGCGGGATGGTCTACTGGTTTACGGTCGATGATTCGCAAGGCTCGCTTTTGAATTCTGAAGACTCTGTCACGGTTGGCAGACATTGCCCACAGATCTACCCCTTGAATTAGAATTGAGTGAAAGTAACCGAAGTAAGCTTTCCTCAAGTTACTGGGAGACAAAGTAGGTGCGAGTCGAGACAGTGCATAGCACGCGGCGGACAACTTGTCGCATACATAGTTTGTTTCGATAATGTTGATAACGTTTACAAGAATTATTGTTGTGATAACGTTTTTATGGTCAATGATTGTCAAACTTCTTGCGATGCGGCCCATGATGGTCAAAATGTCTGTCGTAAATGTCGTAATGTAAAAGATGTTCAAAGTTGGATTGGCAATGGCAAAAGTGTTCAAACTTTTTATGATAAAGTCAATGAATCTCAAACTTTTTCTGAACAAGTTAATGTTTGTCAAACTTTTTGCGATAAAGACAATGTTTGTAAAACTTTTTGTGACAAAGTTGAGGTGCGTGCTGTTAAAACTTCTCGCCGCCCTATTTTGAATATTAGTATTCTTGGCGCGAACGGTTCTGCGCTTGTTGATACTGCGGCTAAAAGTTGCATCGCTGGTCATACGTTATATGCTCTCCTCGAACAGAAAGGACACCCGTTAAAGTCGTCAACAAAGGTTGTTAGGTTGGCTGACGGTGTACGTAGGGAGATGATTGTTCTCACCACTGAAGTAGAGGTGACACTCAAACACAAAACAAAGAAAGTCAGTTTTGTGATTTTTCCTGGGTCGCATAATAATGAATCTCTTTTAGGAATTGATTTTCTGATGGCGTTTAACCTTAACTTTGATTTTGGCACTAACAGCTGGCACTTTGGTGAAAATAATAACCAGAAGTATGAGTTACACTTTGAGAACGTGTCACCTCTCACTTCATGTGTAGCAGCTGTAGAGGCACTTAGGGAGGACGAAGCGACTTTGCTTAGCGCACAGCGACGCGGGATGCTTGCGCAGCTCCTCACTGAGAACCAGGACATGTTTGAGCCAGGGGGAGAATGGGGAGAACCAAGTACTTTTGCCGAGCATAGGATCGACACGGGCGTTCATCCGCCTGTTGCCGTGCCGCCTTGTCATGCCACTTCTATGAAGGAGGAGGTCATGTGGCCAGACGTCGGTAAGTTGCTGGCAAAGAATGAGTGTGAGTCTCCATTGTGCTCTCCTGTTCTCTCGGTGCCTAGAGCCAACGATAAGGTAAATAAGGATCATGGTGGTGTATGCTCAGTCGTCGTGGACTTATCTGCTCGCAGCCCCACTGATCTCCGACGTGCTCAGCTCGGTGACCCGGAACTGGAAAAGATTATAAGTGAGTTAGAAAATACGTCAGATGCTGCAGGCGTCGGAGTGAAGCGTTGGTCGGAGCGAGGATACTTCATGCAGCAAGGCGTCTTGTACGGGTACAATCCCGATGTCGAAAGCGAAGAGCCGCAGCTGGTGGTTCCCGTTTCGCTTCATCTTGATATCTTGAAGGAATGCCACGATTAACCACTGTCGGGGCACCAGGGGATTGAGAGGACCTTTTACAAGATCTCGCAACGCTTCTTCTTCACAGGTATGCGTCGTATCATTGCTGAGTACATTAAGACGTGTGTACCTTGTCAGCGGTACAAAGCATCTAATGAAAAGCCGTCCGGTCTTCTTCAGACTCCCGTTTTAAATCAGCGCAACGAGGTGGTGGCGATTGACTTGTTTGGTCCCTTGCCAGAAGGTAAGAACGGTGAGCGCTGGATCCTGCTGGTCGAAAACACGGCTACACGCCGGGTTGAGCTTTATGCTCTAAAGGAAGCAACTTCTGAAGCATGTGCTCGTACGCTCGTAGAAGAATACTTCATCAGGTATGGTTTCCCTCGCAGGGTGGTATCGGACAACGGAGTGCAGTTCGTCGGAGCGGTCATGCAACAGTGTCTCTTTGTTCTTGGAGTTAAGCAGAGCCTCGTGCCGTTGTACCACGCTGAAGCGAATCCCGCAGAGCGTAAAAATCGAGACTTTAAAGTTCAGCTCGCCAGGTTAGTTGAAAACGAACACTCGTCGTGGCCAACTAAGCTTGCTGTCATCCGGTTTGCTATGAACAGTGCCATGTGTCGCACCACCGGAGCTACTCCTGCATATCTCATGTTTGCGCGCGAGATGAGGTCTCCAACAGAGGTGAGCTATGATTTAAGAACCCATACTTGACAAAGAAAACTTTGTCCCTCAGATCACGCCATATCTGCGTTCGTTTATCAGCTCATTGTCAGCAGTTCGAGATCGCGTGGAGTCACAGCAGGATAAACGTAAAGAATATGCTGACAAATCTCGTCAGCCAGGTGATGTATTCGACGTCGGGGATAAGGTCCTCGTTACCACTAAGCTAAGGGCGTCTCGGCCAAGTTTATCCCAAAAAGGGATGGTCCTTATCTGGTCGTTAAGAAAGTTAGTCCTACAACTTACCTGGTCTCTGGTCTCAATACACCCGAGGAGGTGCTGGGCAAGTACCACGCTTCACAGCTCATTCGTTTTAATGCTAGGGATGACGTGGTTCCTTCTCCTGTGGTGCCTAAAAGGAAAAGAGGTCGTCCACGTTGTCGAGATCAGGATGTTGTGCGAGTCCATGGACGTGGGCGTCCTCATGAACTCGAGGGGGAGTCTATAGCGTGTGACAGGGACAACCCTATTTCTCACACGTTACCTCCTAGGGCCAATAGAGGTAGACCCCTGGCTCGCTTTCAAAAGGACTGAGCCGCGGATCTACATTCGTTAGCCGGTATGCGCGCGCGCTATGTAGCCAGCCCGCGCGATAGTTGATGATGGCAGTCGGTTACTGTACGCCTTCGCTAACGGATACGCTCTACCCTTACACGTGAGATATTGTTTATATGTTGTTGTGACTTGTGTAGTTTGTTCAACTCGTGACATATGTGTCCAAGTGTCAGTGTTGTGTTTTTTTATAAACTATACGTCACCCTACAAAGATTTATTTTAAAGTTACATAGCTTGCCTAAGAATGATCTTCTTCACAACTTGATTTCTTTCCAATCAGCGCCTCTTCAAAGGCACATTTTTGTTCTTCAGGATTTTACTTCTTTCTTACACTCTTTGCAGGATTTAAATATACATCTTGACAGTGACCTTCTCCCCTGTTACACAGGCTCTTTTAATAGTAAATATCCCGATAAAAAAATTGTTGTCAGAATGGTCTAACAGTAAAATTTGTTTATACGGATGGTGCCAAAAACAATAATGCTGTTTCCTTTGCAATTTATCAACCTGAAATTAATAAAGGTGTTGGGTTTAATATCAATAAAAATGCAAGTATCTTTACTGCTGAAGCAACTGCCATCACAATATAGTAAAGAATGGGTCATAGTAAGTGATAGTATGAGTGTATTAATAAGTTTATCGAGTAACAAAATGAATGCTAGCACTTGCTATCTAATTTTTTCCATTAAAGAATTATGGTTAGAACTATCTTTAATTGGTATTAAAATCGATTTTGTATGGGTTCCGTCCCATAAAGGAGTTTCTGGTAATGAAAACGCTGACTGCCTAGCTAGAACTATTGCTAATGTATCTGATTTGTCCCTGGTTCCCGACAGCAGGGACTTAGCTGTGACCTTGCCATATTCTGATATCATAAACTCAAATGAATGAACTTGAGAATAAGGCTCATTTGTATGCTTTGTTAGATAACCAAGTTAATAGTAAGCCTTGGTTTTGCAAGTTTAAAACTTACATGCACCGTAAGTTTTACACCATAATTACTCGTATGCACATTGGTCATTGTCGTTTAAAGTTTAAATTTTCATCTCCATCGTAAAAACTTTGTCTCTTCCCGTTATTGCGATCATTGTCAAATGCAAGAGGTTCAGTCTATAGACCACATTCTGTTTAATTGCTCATCCTTTGGCATTCAGCGCCTAGTGCTGATGGATGAGTTGCTTGAGATTTATGGAGCTTCTAATCGAATCCCGCTTTCAGTAACTGATTTGTTTAAGGAGTCGTCTACTTATTTACCATTGTTTAATTTTGTACATAATACTGTGTATATACTGTAAATATGATGCTAAATTTAAAAAAAACTTGTTTTGTATATATTTTTATTGGAGCATTGTATATTTTGTTGGTCAAATGATATATTGGAATGTCTGGATGAGGAGTAAGCTTTATTGAAGAGCTAAATATTGGATTTGACGCTTTTATTGGAACATACTGAAGATTTTATTACTGGATTTGACTTCATGAATTGGATTGGAACAACTGAAGACTTATTTTTTGGATTTGACACATATGTTGATAATACTGATGACTTAATATCTAGATTTGTTCATATGAATTGGAAATAACTATTGACATATATATTTATTTATTTATTGGACTTGAGACTTCTGATTTGAAACTACTGAAGACGTTATTACTGGATTCGTTCAAATGAAATTATACTTACTGAAGACTAGGCAGTATGGCCCATGGTCTTAGCCTGTCCGAATGGACGAATTATATAAAAAAAGAAAAAAATGTCAAGACAGCCCCGCCAACACAGACTAATAAGAATACAGACGCGCAGTATAAAGCAAGACGATGTTTCATATAGTTGTCTCTGTCACTGCTTATGGTCAGCTGATGTGAGTTAGAATGAGACGAATAGTATGGTATTTTGAGTCTATCACAGATTACAGAGAAAAGCAGATAGGCCCTAATAAATTGAACGTTTTCTATACATCCGATCTCTTCTCACTTACGTACTGAACGCCGAGTAAGAAAGGGATAGAACCATGTAATCTGACAGGTCTTCATACGTCATTGTCTCCGCTTTCTCGCTCGCACGATGTAATTCGCTCTCTCGCTCGCTCGAGATTTAGTGCACAGAAAGATATTTTCTTACAAGTTATCGATATCGATATTTACTGTTAATAAATTCGTAATATGCGATACTCGTAAGTAAATTGTATCTCTATCCATACTGTGCAAAAATTAATATGGTACTTACCAAATAGAAAACAAAAACCATTACACGACTACGAATATAATAAACTGCATTCATGTTTCATATGTTCGCTACAAATTAAATTATGCAAATACATAGGTAGTCAGACGAGTTACTTTTTAAGTCTCACTATTTTGTGGATCTTTAGTGGAACACATTTATTTTTAACCGACTTCTGAAACTTATCAATTCCGCTGGCTCTTTATTTTTTTATGTATGTTCCTCGATTACTCTTAGACGCCTGGACCGATAAGAATGGTGTTTTGTTAGAAAAGGTGGTCCTAGGCAGGTCAGGATCTGAAGATGGGATCTTGGAGAAAACCAGAGCAATCTTCAAATCTTATTTTGAAACGATTTGGGTACTTTGAAATCGTGCATTTGCTTTCAGAAAGCATTTCATGCGGTAATATGGAATGTGGCTTCGTGAAGTATTGATTTGAAGTCGATTAAAACTTTGTTTTTAAAGTAAGTTAACACAAAATAACAACGCAATTTTATTCCTGAAAATATCTCATTTTAATAAGAAAGTTACATCTAATGCTTTAAATAATAAATATCCAATTATATAGAACTTTTTGCAATCAGTAAACTTGCATCACCTGAAGAGGCAATGCAGATGTCTTAGGTATTGTATCTGGTAGCCTTTCATTACTGCTTAGCATCATTTTGTTGTAGTTGCCTTCTAATTGTTGATCCTGGTGAGATCCCTGCATTAAATACAGTAACGAAAACATTATTATACAAATTCTTTGCATATACAAAACTTAAATGAAACCAACTCATCTGGAGGGACCTCAGAAATGTCAAGTAATAAAATAAATAAAACTCACTATACCAACTTACCTCAAGCGGCCTCTGAAAAACTGTAGGTATCGCATCTGGCAGCAAGTGTTTTATGTTTTTAATAATAACGAAACAGTTAGTTTCGAAATGTTTCTAACATATTCTATGGTGTTTTTTCGGCGTCCAATTATTGCGCCCTACAGCGTCAATCCATTTTTTTCGAAGATTATTATTTACCGGAAACCTGAAGTTAACAGTTAAGACATGTAACATTAAAATATTTTGTCTAAACGCCTACATGAATAATTCATGTCGACGAAATATCGATATATACATGGTAACAACACTACCCATGTTTACGACAATTGTATTTTTACTAAAAATCCCAAAAATATCAAGTTTGATCCATGTAAAAAGTACTTATCCGATAGTATCAAGCATCTGCTGTAATCCCAGACCATTATATTGCGTAATGTACATGAAATATTTGAAAAATAACCAAATGATTCTTACCGAAGAAATCCGATTGTTTCTCCGGTCTTTCTTAACAATCTAGCGTAACTTCGGCAGTACGGAACTGCACAAGCCATTGTGCCACTTCATACAACTTAAATCATTAACTTATTACAGAAATATTTACTTTTTCAACACAATATTCTTGAAATAACCAACTTTCCTCAAGATTCACAAGAGATTTGACGTTGATTTGACTTTGACAGATTGTTTAGCATTTAACACCGTGGTTAACAGTTTTTGGAGACAAGTCGTCAATAGACTCAAAATACCATACTATTCGTCTCATTCTAACTCACATCAGCTGACCATAAGCAGTGACAGAGACAACTATATGAAACATCGTCTTGCTTTATACTGCGCGTCTGTATTCTTATTAGTCTGTGGAGTCTATTGACGACTTGTCTCCAAAAACTGTTAACCACGGTGTTAAATGCTAAACAATCTGTCAAAGTCAAATCAACGTCAAATCTCTTGTGAATCTTGAGGAAAGTTGGTTATTTCAAGAATATTGTGTTGAAATACTAAATATTTCTGTAATAAGTTAATGATTTAAGTTGTATGAAGTGGCACAATGGCTTGTGCAGTTCCGTACTGCCGAAGTTACGCTAGATTGTTAAAAAAGACCGGAGAAACAATCGGATTTCATCGGTAAGAATCATTTGGTTATTTTTCAAATATTTCATGTACATTACGCAATATAATGGTCTGGGATTACAGCAGATGCTTGATACTATCGGATAAGTACTTTTTACATGTATCAAACTTGATATTTTTGGGATTTTTAGTAAAAATACAATTGTCGTAAACATGGGTAGTGTTGTTACCATGTATATATCGATATTTCGTCGACATGAATTATTCATGTAGGCGTTTAGACAAAATATTTTAATGTTACATGTCTTAACTGTTAACTTCAGGTTTCCGGTAAATAATAATCTTCGAAAAAAATGGATTGACGCAGTAGGGCGCAATAATTGGACGCCGAAAAAACACCATAGAATATGTTCGAAACATTTCGAAACTGTTTCGTTATTATTAAAAATATAAAACACTTGCTGCCAGAGGCGATACCTACAGTTTTTCAGAGGCCGCTTGAGGTAAGTTGGTATAGTGAGTTTTATTTATTTTATTACTTGACATTTCTGAGGTCCCTCCAGATGAGTTCGTTTCATTTAAGCTTTGTATATGCTAAGAATTTGTATTAGTACATTGATTATCTTTATATATCCATAACTACTATAATATGTATTATACATGGGAAAGTAACTCTGTGTCGGTTTGTTGTTTACCTGTTCATACTTAAGCAGCTCAACTGATAGATATTGTATAATAATGTTTTCGTTACTGTATTTAATGCAGGGATCTCACCAGGATCAACAATTAGAAGGCAACTACAACAAAATGATGCTGAGCAGTAATGAAAGGCTACCAGATACAATACCTAAGACATCTGCATTGCCTCTTCAGGTGATGCAAGTTTACTGATTGCAAAAAGTTCTATATAATTGGATATTTATTATTTAAAGCATTAGATGTAACTTTCTTATTAAAATGAGATATTTTCAGGAATATAATTGCGTTGTTATTTTGTGTTAGCCTACTTTAAAAACAAAGTTTTAATCGACTTCAAATCAATACTTCACGAAGCCACATTCCATATTACCGCATGAACTGCTTTCTGAAAGCAAATGCACGATTTCAAAGTACCCAAATCGTTTCAAAATAAGATTTGAAGATTGCCCTGGATTTCTCCAGGATCCCATCTTCAGATCCTGACCTGCCTAGGACCACCTTTTCTAACAAAACACCATTCTTATCGGTCCAGGCGTCTAAGAGTAATCGAGGAACATACATAAAAAAATAGAGAGCCAGCGGAATTGATAAGTTTCAGAAGTCGGTTAAAAATAAATGTGTTCCACTAAAGATCCACAAAATAGTGAGACATAAAAAGTAACTTGTCTGACTACCTATGTATTTGCATAATTTAATTTGTAGCGAACATTTGAAACATGAATGCAGTTTATTATATTCGTAGTCGTGTAATGGTTTTTGTTTTCTATTTGGTAAGTACCATATTAATTTTTGCATAGTGTGGATAGAAATACAATTTACTTACGAGTATCGCATATTACGAATTTATTAACAGTAAATATCGATATCGATAACTTGTAAGAAAATATCTTTCTGTGCACTAAATCTCGAGCGAGCGTGAGAGCGAATTACATCGTGCGAGCGAGAAAGCGGAGACAATGACGTATGAAGACCTGTCAGATAACATGGTTCTATCCCTTTCTTACTCGGCGTTCAGTACGTAAGTGAGAAGACATCGGATGTATAGAAAACGTTCAATTTATTAGGGCCTATCTGCTTTTCTCTGTAATCTGTGCCCGCCAACAACAATTGAACAACCGATTGTCACGATTCCATATACCTAGCCTGAAAACATCGTGCCTTATTGGTTGGCTGCAAGTTATTGAACTTATTGAAGCGAATAATATATTTGGGTTAAGAGCGATAGCACAAATTTCGGATTGCTTTTAAACGTAGACTTAATAACAGAGGTGTTTACTAGTTGATGATGGAGTCGCCAACGCCGAAGGCAGCAAATGTAGAGGAAGTGTGTGTGAAGTCAGAGGACTCTTTGGGTGTGGAGGGTGTCTGTATTAAAAGCGAGCCCTTGTTGGACGATGCGTGTATACAAGACGAGCCCTCGTTTTCGGATGGGTGTGTGAAAGACGAGCCCTCGTGCTCGTACGCGTGTGTAAAAGACGAGCCCTCATGCTCGGATGCGTGTGTTAAAGACGAGCCCTCGAGTCCGGAGGGCGCGGTCGCGTGCGGCGCCAGCGAGGTGGCGGCGGCCGAGCGGCTGTACGCGGACCACGTCGTGAAGGACGAGCTCGTGCTCAGCCTCGAGCTAGTGCACCCACGCCGCGTGCTCTGCGCAGCACCAGGTTAGTTTATACAATGTATACAATGAGCAAGGTGTAGAACTCATAGAACAGAATAAGTTATTCTTTTTTCTTAAAATCCATAGATGTCTAAGAAGCGCCACAAAATGGCTCATTGAATGGGTGCTATGCCCATTATGGCATAGTAGGGGTTGGGGGCAGGGTGTCAAAACGATGCCAGCGGTTTAGTTTGAACTTGCACACACTGGGTTTTATTGAGGCATATGTTTGGATATAAATTTGTAAAAAGCTCCCATTCTATGGTTTTCTCATTTGCTGGGATTAAAGCCGGGTATTCATTAGGCTTTTTAGGTAAAAACTGGATGGACAAAACTCGTGATAGAGAAAAATGGAAGAAAATGGGGGAGGCTTTTACCCTAAATAGGGACCACAAAGTAAAGGAAAGAAAAGAAAAATAAAACACTATGTAGAACACAAAGTGGGAAATAAAGCTATAATAATAATATAATAATAAAAATTCATTAGGCTACATTTGTTAATAAACACTGCTTATAAACAGTTTTTCATCATCTATGTAATGTATGTATGTATGTATGTATGTAAGCACTTCATTGTACACAATAACAGGTTAAGGAATATACATGTCACACTATAGATCAAAGTACAAAGGTGAACTTATCCCTTCCAGCCTTATAAGGGATCTCTTCCAGCTAACGTTTGAGCAATTGAGAGGAAGGTAGGTAGAATGAGATAGGCAAACTTATACCGTGTACAAAAACACAGAGAAAATGAAAGCAAATCCTAATAAGTATTAATTCTAGACAAATAAAAACATGCCAATACATACATAAATATACAATATAAAATATAATACACACTAACATATGTAACATATATATCGCAAATATACAATAAATAAATAAATACTATATTCAACCAATTCACAAGTCATTGGAAAGCCACAACTTCTTCAAATTCATCTTAAGTGACGCAACAGACTGCGACTGTCTTAGCGACAAAGGCAACTCATTCCACAATTTAACAGCGTGCGCAGTAAAAGATCTGGAGTATGTTCGCGTCTTACTAGACGGCACAGCAAGAGTAAGGCTAGTACTCGACCGCAAGCGGTCGCCACTGCCGTCTGCCATATAACTAACTGTACTAAACCGCTCAGAAAGGTAAGGAGGGGAAGTAGGGGTGAACAGTGTGTTGAAAAGTAATGACAGGATATGCACATCCCTGCGCCGGCGAATCAGTAACCATCGAAGCTTAGAGCGGAATTCAGAGATATGATCATACCTGCGTAGACCAAATACATATCTGATACATACATTTTGTAGACGCTCCAGCTTATCAAGTAGCTCCTCGTTGAGGTCCAGAAACGCAATCAGTAATAATCATTCAGTGTAATCAGTTTATAAACAACAGTGATGAAACATTGTTTACTAAACATGTTGCCGTGTTCCCCACTTCGAGTGGAGAGCAAGACTTATAAGCAAAAACCAACAGGTGTGGACGTGTGTTGCGCGAGTTTATAAACATGAAAATAGTGTCTAAGGTCATCAAATACGTAAGTTCTATTCAAGAGGTAATTTTTAATCCACTTTTTTTTGTCTTACTCTTGTCAATTATTATATAAGCAGCACAGATCATCACTACCTCCTCGGGCGGCATCCTAGCAAGAACCGAGTAGTGTGGACTGTCAAGTTTCAGAAACAGTGTTTACATTGAACTTGTTGCGAAACATCATGATCAAATTCTAAACAGTTTATTAACAAATGTTGCTTGATTAACAAATGTGAGCTTAACAAATGATGACCCGGCTTAACCATTTTAATGACATGGAAATCATGGGTATTCATTAGGCAACATTTGTTTATGAATTTGATAATCATGTTTCGCAACAAGTTTAACGTAAACACTGTTTCTGAAACCTGGCAGTCCACATTAGTCAGTTGTTGCTAGGATGTCGCCCAAGGAGTGATGCTCTGTGCTGCTTATATAATAATTGACAAAAGTACGACAAAGAAAAAAGGTGGTGGATTAGAAATTACCTCTTGAATAGAACTTACGTATTTGATGACCTTAAACACTACTTCCATTCATAAACGTTGTTTATAAACTGTTTACAGAGATGATGAATCACTGTACCTATATAAACTGTTTAAAATCAGTGTTTATTAACAAATGTTGACTGATGCACTAGCGTAAGGTAAGATTCCAAAAACTGTTGCAAAGTCATTGAGCTTTCACTTCTGCCGGCACTCCCGGAGTGCAACCCGGTCTTTTTTTTATCAGATCGAAATTAAACGTGCATTGTAAGTGTTATATTTTTTATTTAATCACTACTTTTGGTATAGAGCCAGATAGACAAGGAGAAAGCAGGTATTAACACATTCTATGTCAGTAACCCACGTATCGGGCGCCTACGCCGTAGCCACTTTCCGCTACTCAGCCGGACCACCGCAGTATCGGCTACGAGCGTAGCGCGTAGCGATTCCTGGCAGCGAATTTGTTCTCCTAATTCTCCCATGCCTCCGCCTAACACAATACAATTGTGTTTGCTTATAAAAGTATTATTTACATGTCAATGTTCAACAAAATACAAATTATTACTGCTTACATATAATTTTGATGCGTAACATCGTTTCTTAGTTCGATTTTCATTTATGAAAAAAATAAAACACACATAATTCTCGTTTTGATTTTGTGCTGTATATATTGCAGGACAAACTCAACAGAAGGAGCCAAGAGGAAGACCTAAAGCTTACCAATGTGGCCAATGTAGTTTCACAACTCCTAGAAAGGCCTCTTTAGTAAGTCATGAAAGGAAACACATTGAAAAGGTACACTTCATTTGTGATCACTGTGATTACAAAGCCAGTGACAAAGCACTGATACAAAATCATATGAGTAAACATAATCGCATCAAGCCTTATAAGTGTGGCCAATGTAGTTATACAAGTTTCCTAAAAAGCAAATTACTAGTCCATGAAGGAAGACATACTGCTGAAAAGTCTTACAAATGTGACCAATGTAGTTTTGCCAGTGTTCCTAAAGATAATTTAAAACGCCATGAAAGGTTCCATACTAGAGTGAAGCCATACACATGCGGCCAATGTAGTTATGCGAGTGCCAGAAAGGACGATTTACAAACCCATGATAGGAAACATACTGGAGAAAAGCCATTCAAATGTGGCCAATGTAGTTATGCGAGTGCCAGAAAAAGTCACTTAACTATCCATGAATGGATACATACTGCAGGTAGGCCATTCAAATGTGGCCAATGTAGTTTTACTAGTGCCCAAAAAGGTGATTTAAAAAGGCATGAAATGATACATACTGGTGAAAAGCCATACCAATGTGGCCAGTGTAGTTATGCAAGTGCCAGAAAAAACGAATTAAAAACCCATGAAAGGAAACATACTGGAGAAAAGCCATTCAAATGTGGCATATGTAGTTATGCAAGTGCCACAAAATCTAATTTGAAAATCCATGAAACGATACATACTGGAGTAAAGCCGTTCAAATGTGGCATATGTAGGCATGGAAGTGCCACAAAATCAAGTTTGAAAATCCATGAAACGATACATACTAGTATTCGAAAAGGTGATTTTGAAATCCGTGAAAGCTTACATGACATGGTTCACAAATTCGGCCAATGCAATTATTCCTACAACCAGATGAGGAAGTTAAATGTCCATAAAAGGGAAGAAATGGGTGATACCATTCCTGACATTTGTGTCGCTGCAGGAACCGACCGTACAGCCGCCGACCGCGCGGACAGTGGAGCCCGTCACTACGTCGACCACGACCACGCTTACGGGAGACGAGAGCCTGCACCAGGTTTGTGCGCATTTCTTACTGACTCGCTATTTAATTATCTCCTCCTCTCTCTCCTCCGGGGCGAGCTGAAAGTGTCCCGGAGCGCGGTATTCTCCATTTTAAAAGAAAACCGTACACGATACATAAAAAGTGTGTAGGAACGAAATAATCCTTAATAAATTTACTATAAACCATTCATACATACAAAAGCGATATCTCTTATAGTATGTTCCGTGATTTTAGTCTGGGAGACCTGAATATATTTATGTCTGCGTTAATTGGCAGTGGCATCTGCAGGGCCTGGCGTGGAGTCTTACGATCTCGACCTCTCTAAGGAGGTGTTGGAAGCATGCAATCTTCTGGGGGCCGGTAACCAGTGTCCGTGTTAGTTTCACGCAGCCTTTGATCAGGCGCATGGTGTTGTTGAGGTGGGTGTCTATGCTTTGCGTGTAGGCGCTATTCAACCAGGCTGGGGCACAGTAGTCTGCTGTAGGGTACACCAGTAAGGCTAAGGCGGTAGATGTCAGCAGGCAGCCAATGCTCCCCACGAGGCACCGGTCAGGTTTTGCAGGATGTTGTTCCTAGTTTTCCCAAGCTGAAAACCGCGACGTTTTATAAATGCGTTTTATAGGTGAGGCTTCGGTCCAGTGTAACTCCGAGATATTTCGGGTAGGGATTATTCGTTGGGATAATGTCTACAAACCTGACGAGCTTTCTTCCAGCCAGGCGGTTGCTAAGATGAAAGCAGCCTACTTCAGTTTCGGATCTGTTTAGGCAAAATCGTTGTTCGCCAACGGGCGAAGTAGTCTTTCACGGTGGCAAGATCTTGCTGCGGGGTGGCTTCTGTGGTGTCAGTGCTCCAGCCTTGCCGCCCTTGTGAGATGTGAGCTAAGTCGTGCTAGTATCCAAATTTCCTCGAGAGTCCGGGATGTCATGGTGTAGAGGTGAAATAGCATGGGTGATAGCACCGTCCCCTGGGGCAGCCCGTTGTTGAGAATCCTTGGCTGGCAAACTTTGTCACCTAGGTACCTTTACTTGGAAATGCCTGTTGGTCAGAGCTACTTCCACTGTTCTGTATTATTATTCTGTTCTGTATATTAGCTTGGACAGCAGGCCTTGGCGCCAGACGGTGTCGTAGGCAGCAGTGAGGTCTACAAAGGCGGCAGAAGACTTGAGGTTTTCATCGAAGCCGTTCTCTACACGTGTAGTTAGCGCGAAGACTTAATTGTTACAGCTCAGCCCTGGACGAAATCCTGGCTGCTCATCCGGAATATTGATAGCTTCACAGGCGTTCTGCGTTAAGCGATTCGTCGCCAGTCTGGCGGAATTCCTCCCATAGGGTATTATCATTCCAGTAGGGGATGTACTGTTTGTGGTATCCTCGTGATATGAATTTTTGGCTGTTGCTATCACTAGCTTTTGGAAGCATTCGTAGTTTACTGGTTATATCAGAGGTAAACTTGTTAATTAAATTTATTTGTCCGCAGAATCACGAGACGAGGCTTCGACTAAACAAGACACGAAAACCATCATTATCCTCTAGCTGCCCACGAAGCAAGAAACATTTAAAAGGAAATTCGGATCAACTATAATAGAAAATTAATAAAGTTTCGACAACATGCTTGTGATTGTTCCAAAGTCACGAGCATCCGTGAGAAATAGAGAAGTGTTCGTTTTGTTTTAAAATGGAATGAAACAAAACACTGTTCCCATTTAGAGCAGTATTTATTCCAATTAGCCCGCGAGCTAGCAACAGATTTTCGTGACTCGCGGTCTAATTGTCTGTTAACAGGCCTTGGGAGGCTACAGGTTATAAGGACAGATGCAGGTGTAGCTATAAAAATGATATTTTGGATACTTATAAAATTCAATCATGCATGATGTATTTATTTCTGTTTAATAAATACAATGTGTGAATTTGTTGGATGTTTATTGATGGTGCAGTCGAGGACAAGGCGATGTTTACACGTTTCGCCTTATTACCATAGAATAAGATACAAACGTGTAAACTGTATCTGTTTCCGAAGAATTTTAATATTATGAATGAAAGTGTGACATTCTCGCAGACGTCCGCCAGGTTTAAATGCTTTTAGGGTTCCGTACCTCAAATTAATGGATACCTTATAGTCGTGGGATCACTTTATATATATAAAAGGTATTAAATGTCGTTTCCTTTGTTTTTGAATAAATTAAAATAAATACTTCTTCTCACTTCCATGTTTGTATTGTATTCTCCTCTTTAAATCTTAAATAGTTGCTGCCATAGCCCACCAGCACGGCTGTCATGAGACGGCCGCGACATAGTCTCGATCTCGATTTTTAAGTGTTCTATTTATAAGAGAAAAACGCAGTGCGAGAAAAATTGATAGTATATCGCGGCCGTCTCATGATAGACGTGCTGGTTCCATTATTATTATTATTACAGTTGTATCTTTGAAGATCATGGCATTCATTCTTACAGATTAATAACACTCTTTCAGTTTAATATTATGGAATAATATAAACACACTTAATATATTTACGTGTATATCGAAGCATTCCTTAAGCATGTTCGCATATATCTCTGTTTTACTCAAACGCGGGTACTTACTATGGGCTTATTATAGGTACTAGACGACGATATACATACTTATTATAGATAAATAAATACATAGAACACATTCATGACTCAGGAACAAATATTCATGCTCATCACACAAATAAATTCCCTTACCGGGATTCGAACCCGGGACCTCCGGCTTCGTAGGCAGGCTCTAAGTAGGCAGGGTCACTACCAACTAGGCTACAGAGGTCGTCTACATACTTTTGTAATATAAAGGTGTAAACACATTATTAAAACGCGACCCGATGAAATGCGACGCGTGTGGAGTCGAATCCGCGGCGTCGCTTCGGATGTTCATAGTGTGATTCTGATTATAGAAAATTGGTCTCAACACGCGTCGCGTTGCATCGGTCGCGTCGCGTTTTAATAATGTATTTCCGCCTTAATTGTGACAAATGAAAATAGCCTATTCAATGGAATAAAATAAAAAATCGGAGCTTTATCAAACACACGATAGCGTAATTTGGTAAATAAGTATCGAGACGGAATGCAAAATAATGTAAGAACTAAACGCACAACTCAATGTCAAATTGACAGCTAAGCCAAGAATACGTACAGTGTACGAGATTTGGGACTGGTCTTTGGACAGTTCCAATATGATGTAAAGAGTGATGTGGCTAGAGTAAATCGATTGTCATAATATCCGATTACGATTGATGATGGCTAATAAAAGGAATCGATTGATTACTGTGTAATAATTATTTTTAGGAAATCAAATAGAGAGCCTAAACACTGTCGTCTGCTAACACAATTGTCCTGTAAGTAAAGGGAGAGACTGATAGTGCGAGAAAAATTGAGAGACCTCGCGCGCCGTGCAGAAATCAATGCCATATTTTCAAAGGCAACATTTTGCACAATCAAATATGTCGGTTTCGATCGATATTATCGTAACAGTAATTAAATAATACATTGTTATTTTCCTATTCACAATTATTTGATTCATATCGATTTATTTCTAAATTGACATACTCCAAACACAGATTACAGAGAAAAGCAGATAGGCCCTAATAAATTGAACGTTTTCTATACATCCGATCTCTTCTCACTTACGTACTGATCGCCGAGTAAGAAAGGGATAGAAACATGTTATCTGACAGGTCTTCATACGTCATTGTCTCCGCTTTCTCGCTCGCACGATGTAATTCGCTCTCTCGCTCGCTCGAGATTTAGTGCACAGAAAGATATTTTCTTACAAGTTATCGATATCGATATTTACTGTTAATAAATTCGTAATATGCCATACTCGTAAGTAAATTGTATCTCTATCCATACTATGCAAAAATTAATATGGTATTTACCAAATAGAAAACAAAAACCATTACACGACTACTAATATAATTAACTGCATTCATGTTTCATATGTTCGCTACAAATTAAATTATGCAAATACATAGGTAGTCAGACGAGTTACTTTTTAAGTCTCACTATTTTGTGGATCTTTAGTGGAACACATTTATTTTTAACCGACATCTGAAACTTATCAATTCCGCTGGCTCTTTATTTTTTTATGTATGTTCCTCGATTATTGTTAGACGCCTGGACCCATAAGAATGGTGTTTTGTTAGAAAAGGTGGTCCTAGGCAGGTCAGGATCTGAAGATGGGATCCTGGAGAAAACCAGGGCAATCTTCAAATCTTATTTTGAAACGATTTGGGTACTTTGAAATCGTGCTTTTGTTTCAAAAAGCAGTTCATGCGGTAATATGGAATGTGGCTTCGTGAAATATTGATTTGAAGTCGATTAAAACTTTGTTTTAAAGTAAGCTAACACAAAATAACAACGCAATTATATTCCTGAAAATATCTCATATTAATAAGAAAGTTACATCTAATGCTTTAAATAATAAATATCCAATTATATAGAACTTTTTGCAATCAGTAAACTTGCATCACCTGAAGAGGCAATGCAGATGTCTTAGGTATTGTATCTGGTAGCCTTTCATTACTGCTCAGCATCATTTTGTTGTAGTTGCCTTCTAATTGTTGATCCTGGTGAGATCCCTGCATTAAATACAGTAACGAAAACATTATTATACAATCTCTATCAGTTGAGCTGCTCAAGTATGAACAGGTGAACAACAAACCGACACAGAGTTACTTTCGCATGTATAATACATATTATAGTAGTTATGAATATATAAAGAAAATCAATGTACTAATACAAATTCTTTGCATATACAAAACTTAAATGAAACGAACTCATCTGGAGGGACCTCAGAAATGTAAGTAATAAAATAAATAAAACTCACTATACCAACTTACCTCAAGCGGCCTCTGAAAAACTGTAGGTATCGCATCTGGCAGCAAGTGTTTTATGTTTTTAATAATAACGAAACAGTTAGTTTCGAAATGTTTCGAACATATTCTATGGTGTTTTTTCGGCGTCCAATTATTGCGCCCTACTGCGTCAATCCATTTTTTTCGAAGATTATTATTTACCGGAAACCTGAAGTTAACAGTTAAGACATGTAACATTAAAATATTTTGTCTAAACGCCTACATGAATAATTAATGTCGACGAAATATCGATATATACATGGTAACAACACTACCCATGTTTACGACAATTGTATTTTTACTACAAATCCCAAAAATATCAAGTTTGATCCATGTAAAAAGTACTTATCCGATAGTATCAAGCATCTGCTGTAATCCCAGACCATAATATTGCGTAATGTACATGAAATATTTGAAAAATAACCAAATGATTCTTACCGATGAAATCCGATTGTTTCTCCAGTCTTTTTTAACAATCTAGCGTAACTTCGGCAGTACGGAACTGCACAAGCCATTGTGCCACTTCATACAACTTAAATCATTAACTTATTACAGAAATATTTAGTTTTTCAACACAATATTCTTGAAATAACCAACTTTCCTCAAGATTCACAAGAGATTTGACGTTGATTTGACTTTGACAGATTGTTTAGCATTTAACACCGTGGTTAACAGTTTTTGGAGACAAGTCGTCAATAGACTCAAAATACCATACTATTCGTCTCATTCTAACTCACATCAGCTGACCATAAGCAGTGACCGAGACAACTATATGAAACATCGTCTTGCTTTATACTGCGCGTCTTTATTCTTATTAGTCTGTGACTCCAAACGATTAAAGCAGTATATCACTAAATTTAAAAATAAAAAGTCGTAGGACGTAATGGTTTGCATACCGAGTTTTCAAATAAGCCGTAAAAAAATATTACAATCATTTTATAAGTGCTAAAAAGAGCGTGCATGGAGATTGAACTTTGTTTTGTAACTCGGAAGCGATTGAAACTTTTTTTTATTATTTCGATGAGCAGTGCCAATTTACGTTATTAGGGTGTCGCGATGTGTCAAAAGACCAGTTCCAAATCTCGAACACTGTACGACATTTCGCCTGTTTCGCCCAGCTGCATATGTACATATTAGTAATCTGTGATTTCGCCATTTCGCCATTTGTTCGAGATGGTCATACGGGTCATACTATTTCCATTTCCATATTGCATGAAACCATCATCGTGGCTTATTGAGTGCAAGTTGTTGAAGAGTTTAATAATTTACTTGGAGTTATGAGCGATAGCACATATCACACGGATTATTTTAAACGCAGACTTAATAACAGAGACGGTTACTAGTTGATGATGGAGTCGCCAGCGCCGAAGGAAGCTAATGTAGAGGAAGTGTGTGTTAAGTCAGAGGACTCTTCGGGTTTGGAGGGTGTCTGTATTAAAAGCGAGCCCGTGTTGGACGATGCGTGTATACAAGACGAGCCCTCTAGCTCGTACGCGTGTGTAAAAGACGAGCCCTTGAGTCCGGAGGCTGCGGACGCGTGCGGCATCAGCGAGGCGGCGGCAGCCGCGCGGCTGTACGCCGACCACGTCGTGAAGGACGAGCTCGTGCTTAGCCTCGAGCTAGTGCAGCCGCGCCGCGTTCTCTGCGCAGCGCCAGGTCAGTTTATACAATATATGCAATGAGCAAGGAGTATACTTGACGCCGTATATAGATTCCAAAATGATAACCTTTAAATTACTATTAAAATGAAATAATAACCGGCACTGGCAAACTTACACATTTCCAAAAAAAAATTGGCTATGTCCATCATTTCGAAGAGTGTGAGTTTGCCAGTGCCGGTTATTTTTTCATTTTCATAGCAATTTTAAGGTTATAATTAACTAGATGAATAGAACTGAATGTGTTTTATAGTTTAAATTGAGATCGGATAAGAGTTTAATTATTATTATTATTATAGCTTTGTTTCCCACTTTGTGTTCAACATATTCTTTGTGTATTATTTTTCTTTTCTTTCCTTTATTTTGTGGTCCCTATTTAGGGTAAAAGCCTCCCCCATTTTCTTCCATTTTTCTCTATCATGAGTTTTGTCCATCCAGTTTTTACCAGCCACTTCTATTATGTCGTCCACCCATCTCTTTCTTTGTCGTCCTACACTCCTCTTTCACAGTGGGCCAGTCCATACAGTGGTTGACTTGGTCCATCTTTTGTCCTGGTACCTTGAAACATGTCCTGCCCAGTTCCACTTTAGTTTTAAGGCATGTTGGAGGGCATCTGTTAGTTTTGTTTTCCTTCTTATGTCTACATTCCTTGTTTTTTGTATTTTCCTTAGTTTCAAGATGCTTCGCTCCATAGCATGTTGGCAGCTCATAATTTTGTTTTTAGTTTTGTTAGTGTACACCCATGTTTGGCAAGCGTATGTTAGTGTAGGCGGGATGCATGAGTCCATTACAATTTTTTTAATGTTTAGGCTGTAGTCTCCTTTTAAAATTTCTTTTTGAGTCCAGTACTTTCTCCATGCAGTGTTTATTCTTCTCTCAACCTCTTCCTCATTATTGTTGGCCTTAAAAGAAAAGTTTTCCCAGATAGACATATTCCTCTACATAATCTATTTCTTTTCCATCTACTCTTATTGGTTTTTGGTGGCTGTTTCTCATGATCATTGTTTTTGAAGCATTCATTTGCAATCCCACTAGTCGGCTTTCTCTATCTAGAGTTGTTAGCATTTTTTCCAAGTCTACTGCCGAATTACTGAAAAGGACGATATCATCTGCGAACCGAAGATGTGTGAGACTTCGTTTGTTTATCGATATGCCTAGGTTTTTCCAGTCTAAGTTTTGGAAGATGTCTTCGAGAACCGCTATGAAGAGCTTTGGTGACAGTGGATCACCCTGCCGGACACCTCTTTCTATGTCAAACTCCTCTCCTTCCCTTTCTAGCTTTACTCTGCTGACACTTTTAGAGTATATGTTCTTGATGATGGTGATGTATTTTTCTTCCACATTGCTATTTCTTAGGGCTGTCCATATTGATGTGTGAGTTAAGCTGTCAAACGCTTTGGAGTAGTCCACGAATGCCACAAACAGTGATTTGTTAAATTCCTTGTATTTTTCTATGACTTGTTCTGTTGCATGTATGTGATCATTTGTGGAGTAGTTCCGTCGGAAGCCAGCCTGCTCGATAGGTTGTTTTTTTTTCTATTTTCGGTGCTATTCGGTTTAGTATTATTGATGAGAATAGTTTGTATATCGATGATAGCAAGCTGATGGGCCTGTAATTGCCAATATCTAGAGGGTCTCCTTTCTTATATATTAAAATTATATTTGATTTGCACCATTGTTCTGGTACTTGTCCTGTATCCAAAACCATATTAAAAAGTTTAACTAAAAATGGTAAGAGTTTAATATATACAGTTAAATATATACTGAAACAAAAGTTCAAGTGGGCAGGCCACAAAGTTCGAATGCCAAACAATAGATGGACAAAAACAATAACAAATTAGACACCAAAAATCGGTAAAAGGAAAGTGGGCAAAACAAATACAAGATGGGAAAAAGACCTATTAGAAATAGTAGGCAAGGATTGGAAAGAAGCAGCAATGGACCGGCAAAAATGGAAGAATATGCTAGACAAATACCTAGCAAGAATAGAAAATGGAGGTTCGGAAGAGGCCTAGGTTTTAAAAGAACCTTGATGATGATGTTGATGTTGTGAAGGGACGCCTGGCCGGAAGCAGGCGGGCAGTCGATCGCTCGTCGCGTTCATTCAGCCCCATTCCCTAAGGTTGGAGCTTAGGGTTACTGTCCCGGCAGCATTCCCGCATCACAATCTTCCATTCTTCTTGTGTTCCTGCAGAACAGAAGGACATCTTTAAGGATGACATCCCTCAGTTCCCTCTCCTCTTACACGTCTCTACCGAATACTCTGAACCGCGGTGCCGCGTGCACGAAGCATTCCACTAGTACATGCTTGCTAGTTTCTTCCTCCCCACAGTGAGGACAGGAAGCGTCATTACTAATACCTATTATCTTTAAATGTCTATTTAGAGTGTTATGATGGTTATGATACCTATCAGCATTCTCAGATTGCTCTTACCCAGTTTCAGCAGATACCTGGTTCTTTTGTGATCCATACCTCCTATCATCATCATTGTCGGTCTGCATCCAGATGCTTCCCTCCATTCTCTTTCCCTTTCTTGTTCTTTTAGCCTTTCTATGACCCCCTTTGTGACTTGAGCCGAGAAGGGAAGGACCGGTTCTGGGCCTACAAACTCCCTTCCCGCTCCCTCCCTAGCCAGCCCTCTCATTTCCCGCTATCCCCTGATGCCCTGGCACCCACTCCAGCGTGACATCTGAGTTTTCTCCTATCTTGTTAAGTTCTTCGTTGCATTCTTTCACTAAGGCAGATGTCACCGTTGCCTTACTTAGTGCCTTCAGTGCCGCCTGACTGTCTGTGTATATCACTACCCTTCCAGTCTACCAGAGTTCACTACCAGAGTTTACTACCAGTCTGTTGCATTCTTTCTCTAATGATCTGTGCGCACCTCGTTATCGCGCACACTTCTGCTTGAAAAACACAAGCATACGTTCCCAATTAAATGAACCTTACAAACATTATATAAAATATTAATGTATTTTAATTTGAAATGTGTAAACGAAAGCAATCAGTTTGTATAATAATGGCTTCAATAAATAAATAAATAAAGTTTGCCAGTGTCGGTTATTTGTTCGTTTTAATGGCAATTTTAAGGTTATAATTATGGAATCTATATACGGCGTCAAGTTTAGAACTTATACAGCAAAATTAGTTAATCATTTTTCTTTTAGGATTAACCACCGAACGGAAAAACCATAGATGTCTAAGTAGCGCTGCAAAATGGCCCAACAGAATGGGTGCTATGGCCATTATGCGGGGTTGGGGCGGGGTGTCGTAACAATGCCAGGCAGCCGTTTAGTTCAAACATGTGCACACCGGGTTTTAGGGACATGTTTGGATAGAAATTTAAGCTGCATACGAATTAGAGCAGCCTCGCGTTGAGTTGAGGCACGCGCGGCTCACCTATTTCGCTCAAATTCTTACGCGCTCACGCGCTGCCCGCGAGCGGCGCGCGGCGAGCCGTCCAGAAGCGATCTTTTCCGAGCTCAAAGGCGCCTCAGTGTGCGTGCCTCGCGTAATTTGGACGCTCAGAGGCTCAAACGCAGCTTAAGAAGCTCGCATTCCATGATTTTTTCGATAGCTGGGACTAACAATTTTAATGACATGGGTATGATCTATGAAAACTAAAGCTGCATAAATGTCATCTGTTATGTTCTTATGTTGATGTGATCCATTTGAATGTGTAGATGCAAGCCACTTATCAAAGATGGCAAATGTTACAGAATAATGTTAAAAAGCTGACAAGCGAAGAGATTTGATAACACAGATAATTGGAATGTTAGATAAAACAATGATCAGCGCAGTGAATGGACAGCAATCCCCGGGGTCCTTGGTCTTGACGGGTGTACTGCAGGGATGAATATTGGGGCCTTTCCTGTTCCTTACCTACATAAATGAGTTACCTACACATGACAAGACTACAATGTGAATGACAAAACTCCATGGGATTAATTTTGACAGATTTTTTTAATTATTATAAAAAAATATATATACATTAGGGGACAATCTTACACAAATCGACGACGTAGTCCCATAGTAAGCTCAATAAGGCTTGTGTTATGGGTACTAGATGACGATATATTTAATAGATAGAAATACTTAAATACATAGAAAACATCCAAGACTCAGAAACAAACACTCACTCATCACACAAATATTTGTCCTTACCTGGATTCGAACCCAGGACCTTCAGCTTCGTACGCACCGTTACTACCCACTAGGCTAACTGTTCGTCAATTATGTTTGGAAATTTATGACATTGTATTCTCAATTTATTATTCTCGTAATTTGTTTTCTAGAAACATTCTAGACTAGTATTTTTTTATATAATTTTTACTTGATATAATTTCATTTTTTTATGTTTAATAAAGTGCTCTAAGAAATATACTAACTGACGATGTGCTTGAAAGGCCTACTTGAATAAAGATTATTTTTCCCCCTCCCACCCCTCCCTCTTGAAGTGTGATTTCTGCTAGGAGAATTCTGTTCCTTCTTGAGGCAAGCACAAGTGCGTGCTCGGAAGCGTGAATATCATGTTTTTTATTTTTTATTTTTTGGCCGTTTCAATAAATAAAAAAGTAATCACGGAGTTCCCTGAAACATGATATTGCTGATTTTTTGAAGCTCTTATAATATTTTTAGCTTTTGTGCATATAAATAGGCGTAGGGAGGGATGTGACGGGCCCATCGCACACCAGATTTCTGGTGCAATCAGTCAACGTAAGGCAGCTTGTGGCGGGCTGTTAGGGAGTAGCGACCCTACGTACCTGAGTGCTCCTGGGGGTGTCCTGTGGTCAGGTTGAGCCGATCGGGTGGATGGTTGGACAGGCCCCCCGCCTCTGGCTTGCCTTTACTGGCCGTCCAGCGTGGAGTCGCAAAAGCTGTTGCTCGAGGGTAGATGTGGACACCTAAGTGGCGAGTTGGCTATATGTTTAAAGTCCAGTGCCACCTCTCTACCCCCCAGCTCTCTGACCGGTGTTGCCCTTAGGCCATTTTTTAATGTCGCTATTAATATGGGCCCATCTAGCAGTTAGCGAGTCACCGTCTGCCAGAGATAAAAAGTGAAACAGTTTTATTAGGCAGGCGTCCGATGTTTCACCCAATAGCCCAGCCACTAGTCCACCATTTTAACCCAATAACCCGTTTCATTTCGGAAGATTTCCGGAAGATTTAACTGCCCGATTATGTGGCATTGGATCCAGACGGTCAGGACTACTTTAACTTACATCAAGTAGTCCTGACATTCAACATTGTGTAGATGTGTACTAACTAACATAGCGTATAAGTTTTTCAAATGTACTACTAACAATATATGGACCAAGGTCTGAAATAAATCATTTTTATTTTATTTTTATTTTATTTTATTTTTTTATTTATTTATTTTTATTTCGATTCCATCAACCATCAATAGGCCCTATACACTCCAGCGGGTGCTGTCTCTGTGTGCGTCCCATGACACGGGCAGAGACAGCATCCGCTCGGTTTACTCCTTTGCATTTCATTAAATTGTCAAAAGGGCCTCACGTGTTGGCTCAGTTGGTACTTTGTAGGTACCTACGCACTTTACGCACGCCTCCCAAAGGTCCGGGACATCATTGTTCCGTGAGCGGGAAAGACATACATAATAATAGTGGCGAGCTGACGGTGAGTGGCGACACCGCGGACCCCTAACCTCCAGAGGGCCCGAGTGATCTGGCCCTCGCCTCTGTGCTTGCCTTAACCGGCCGGCCAGAGTGGAGTCGCAAGAGCGGAACCTATGCTCCAGGTTGGAAGTGTAAAATGTCATAACGCCGGCGGCCCTTGAACGGATTACCGGGATCTGGCGCACCGCAGACTCACCTCTCGACAACCTCATAGCCGCTCAGACGTGTTGCTCCATTGTCGCACTGTGCGTGCGACTGTTTGTGGGGCCCACTTAACGAGTAGGCAAGTCACCACCTGCCTTATCACAATTTTGAGGCTAATTGTTACGGCAGGTTTCCGCTAGTCTCCTCCCATAACCCATTTTCCAGACCACCCACCATTCAACCCAATAACCCATGACCTTAATTTCCATCGCAGCACAGTGTTGCACTGCAATAGTCTTTGCACCAGGCGGGGACCATCACTGGGTGTATCATGTTGTGCGCTCGGAGATGGTATCCGCCATGTGTATCCCTCGCTTTATATTATATTTGTTTTAAAGGGCCTCTGCGCTGTTGGCTTCGGCCCCACGCAGGCCTTCCAAAAGTCCAGGACCCCATGGTCCTGAGATATGGAAAAAACATACATAATAATAGTAATAATAATAATAAGGCGTAGGGATGTGACGGCCCCATCGCCCACCAGATTTCTGGTGCAATCAGTCAACGTAAGGCAGCTTGTGGCGGGCTGTTAGGGAGAAGCGACCCTACGTACCTGAGTGCTCCTGGGGGTGTCCTGTGGTCAGGCTGAGCCGATCGGGTGGTTGGTTGGACAGGCCCTCCGCCTCTGGCTTGCCTTTGTTGACCGTCCAGAGTGGAGTCGCAAGAGCTGTTGCTCGAGGGTAGATGTGGACACCTAAGTGGCGAGTTGGCTATATGTTTAAAGTCCAGTGCCACCTCTCTACCCCCCAGCTCTCTGACCGGTGTTGCCCTTAGGCCATTTTTTAATGTCGCTATTAATAGGGGCCATCTAGCAGTTAGCGAGTCACCGTCTGCCAGAGATAAAGATTGAAACAGTTTTATTAGGCAGGCGTCCGATGTTTCACCCAATAGCCCAGCCACTAGTCCATCATTTCAACCCAATAACCCGTTTTATTTAGATTCCATCAACCATCAATAGTCCCTATACACCCCAGCGGGTGCTGTCTCTGTGTGCGTCCCATGACACGGGCAGGGACAGCATCCGCTCGGTGTACTCCTTGCATTTCATTAAATTGTCAAAAGGGCCTCTACGTGTTGGCTCAGTTGGTACTTTGTAGGTACCTAGCTCCACGCACGCCTCCCAAAGGTCCGGGACATCATTGTCCCGTGAACGGGAAAGACATACATAATAATAAGAAAAACATGTTACAAGAGTACATAATGTTAAAATAAACCCTTGTTAATAAGCCCTTTTGTCCTGAATTACTACGGTATATCTGAACATTTGATTTTGTGGAGTTATGTAATGTCCCGTAGTTCAGTGTGCCTCGTGGCATAGGCCTCCTCCAATATCTTCCATTGAGTTCTGTCTTGTGCTACTCTTCTCCAAAGGTTGGCCAGCTGTGAGTTTTAGGTCATATTCCCGTCTTGTTCGCTGGCGCCCTCTGCTTCGCTTGCCATCTCTGGGGTACCAGTCAGAAACAATTTTGCTCCTTTTATCGAAGGGATCTCGGATCATGTGACCCGTCCATCTCCACTTTTGTTGTTCTATTCTAGCAGTTATGTCCGCAACTTTGGTTATTTCTCTAATTTTGCTTCTTTTCATTTTTCTTGTTTCCTTATTCCTGTAATACTCCTCCCTCTCGCTTTTGTGCATAATTTGTAACGAATATTTTAAGTGTATTTTAGTCCTTTTTAGACCTATGTTCGTGATTTTTTTCTATCGAGGGAAAATTGCTTAATCAAGTTTCGAATCACTGATCTCGCTGCATAAAAGCCTCAAGATTATTTTTCGTATTTTTTTAAACCAGGTTGTACAGACTGTTCAGCTTTTTAATTCTCTGCAAATGGATTCTTACTCGGCTAAACAAATTAAATCCTTTTTGTTGATTAATTGACTATTTCTTGTTGGTTATGATATAGAAACGTTTCATTTAGTAAAACTATTCACTTTTGATAACATTTTAAATCGAACATATAATTTATTTTATTAATTCCGCCTCTGGTGTAATTATCAATATACCTCACTTGTATCACAATGTACTATTATATAACACAAGTACCCAATAAAAAGGGATTTTTGAAAATTCCACCCTCAACGAGGTAAAAAGGGGGTTGAAAGTTTGTATGGGTATGGAGTAAAATTTTAAGTGAGAGACTTGAAACTTCATTTCATTTAAAACATAACATCTCTACTATGTATATAATCCAAATTTAATTGTCATTTTTTTTTGTATGGGGGGCGTGGGCGGCTAGAGGGTAAAACTGGTCTGCGTGTCTTGTTCAATCGAAGCCTCGTCTCGTGTTTCTGCGGACAAATACTTATATTGTATTAAAACTTGACCAAACCGGCAAAGTGCGTGTCGGGCCACGCACAGCGTAATACAGCTATGTAGTTCTCCCGCTACCCCTGCGCAATCTAGCGCCCACTCCGAGACGTGGTTCGAGCGCAAACGAAAGGCGTTCAATAAAAAGTGAGAATGAGAATGTTATAAACACCTTTTTTTAAATGTCATTTTATTTCTTGACAAAGTCACCTTTTAGCATAATACATACATTAGTATATATTTTTTCTAAACGTAAAATTCCATGTTTAAAAAAGGTCTCGGCTTGTAACCTAAAAAATATTGTACAGTCGAGGTAAAAGATATCTTTACAATTGAGTGTTACAAAAATACCTTTACATTTAAATAATTTTACACACTACATGACAAAAATTTACTTACAACGCACATTACAGTTTCATCTTTTCACTTAATGCACCAAAGTTCTGTTTACCATCAGTCTTCCATAGAAACATTTACACACATTGGGACATAATAGGTTTACATTACATGTTACAAAATAAGATTTCCTAGTCAATGTGCCTTAAATATGTTTACATTTGCAGTGGCACTTGAAACTTTACGCTCAAGCGTACTTTCCTTTACTTACACCTGTTGCTACATAATAGTATTTTTCACAATCGTGTTATAATAGGGAGCTTTCTAGTCGAGTACCGTGTTTAGGCCACGAAGCTTGCTGAGTGGCCTAAGTAAGGTACGAGATTAAAAAACTTGATTATGACACTATTGTGAACAATACTTTTTCTACGAGTCAACTGAACTAATTAAACAAACTTGGTATCTATTGAAAATGAAGTGCAACCAACGACTTTTTCATTTTTGTGCGTTGATGTCTATTTACCTTTTGACTTTCTCATGACGGCGTCCTATTGGTCAAATCCATTATAGTTCAGTAAAGGCGCCACGTGATTGGTCAATTTCATTACAGTTCTCTCAACAGTTATGAAATGTTGAGTTGGTAGCTCCATAGTAAAAAGTATGTGATTTAAGTTTGGTGTATGAAGTCTTAATTCAAACATTAAGGTCGACGAGTATAAAAATATCTTTAGGGTGTTACCACACCAAACGACCGATGCCACCGATCGATATTGGCCGTTTGGTCTGGTAGGTTTAGCTGATAGTAGAAACTGTCGATCGACGTATACATAATCGATCGATGGCATCGACCGATTGGTGTGGTAACACCCTACAGTTTGACACGAACATCGGTTCTTATTTCAAATAATGACAATCACCGAAAACAGTACCATACTGTCAAATATTTCTGTCTCTTTCATTTTGAATGCAACAAACGGACATTCTTTGGGAAGTTTTGTTGCCCACGGTTAAAAGAGCATTTGGTGAGGATGTAATCGTATATTTGGTGCAAGACAATTCGTCGGTTCATAATTCGCATCTCGTTCAGGTGTGGATTACGGAATAAAAAAATATGGAATTAATAAGATTGACCCCTAAGTCAGCCGACCTGAACGTGATTGAAAACATGTGGGCCATCATGGTTCAGAACTGGGATGCACCTGAGGTGAGAAATTTGTACAATTTGAAGCAACACGTGCACGAACTATGGGATCATTTCCGAGGGTTGAATTATTGTAAGGAATTAGTGGATTCGATGAGACGTCGGCTCCAGTACGTGAAAGATGCGGAAGGCGGCTACACAAAATATTGAAGCGTAGGCGTTACGCTTATGTCTAGCAAATAAAAAAACCTGTATTTTGTGGTATGTTATGTGTAAGAAGAATTTATATATTGGTTTTGTACAGTTTATAGTTTTACTTAGTTAAGAAATACAACCCATTTTTTGAAACATGAGTCTTACTCAAAGTTAGTTAGTCATTTAAACGGCTGAACCGCTTTTAATTGAACTTAGCAAAGTCAAAGTCAGCTCTTTATTTAAGTGTCTAACAAAAATACATCACAATCGGTTCATCCACTTGAGAGCTATAATGCCACAGACATTCGTTCAACTTTAATATTTACTAACCCCTCATTTTGCGCCTGGAGTTAAGTTTTTGCATAAATAAAATACAAGAAGATACGTCAACGCCATACATTAAAATAAATCCGCCTTATTTGCTATGAGCACCAGGGGGCGTTGGTGAACTGGTATGTACATTTGCTGTCAGCACTAGATGTCGCTTAATATCAATATGCCGTTTATAGATTATCGAATACACTAACGACATCTGTACCTACAACAGGTGATGTTGTAAAGAATCTGTTTTACGCAGTCAATAGATGTCACTTTGCAAGATAGATTTACACGAAGTCATAAATAAAGTTACTTTATGACGAAGTAAAATAATAATATCATTAATATATATTTCTGTTTTGTTAGATCACACGCGAGCAGTCAATGCTCAATTTTTGTACCTCTTCTGAGAACCTCCACCGTACCATACCGTACCTACCATCATGTACCATAAATAATGTACAGCAGTACTTGCTACTTAGCTATGTGGCGTGTTCTTGGCGGTAAGCTTGCCAGTGCCAGGGCTCCAGGGGGTGTGTTATGTGGATCCTCACTATCAACAAAACTCATCCTGTTTGATGATGTGCATTTGTACTAGTCAATCTCGAAACTGTAAGTACTCTGATTAGTCATTTTGTTGCCATGCGATTAAATGCAGTAGTGGCTCCATGTGCTCAGTGCTGTAGAACTCGCGAGGCTGTCTTTTTTTATTTATTTTTAAAGAGAGTCGAGTAAAGAAACGATATACTTAACAAACCTGCTCACAGAATTTCACGAGAATCGGTTAAGAATTCGATCTTTAGAGGAGAACGGACAGCAGGACAGATACCTAAGTCTCTCATATTATCATTTACTTTATGGCTAAGCTGAAGACGGACGGACAGACGGACATATCGAAACAATAAGGGTTCCTTGTTGACTCCGGAACCTTTAAAAGCTATTGAGGTTGAAAGCTTGAGTTTTAAAAAAAGGTGCGTACTCCACATACAGTAAAAAAAGCCTCTGATCGCATTTTGTTTGCCCTTGCGTGCATCACATGCGATCCGAGACATTCTTCTATTTACTGCCTGCGAGTGCTGTGAGTAATGTAATGTTTTCCTTCAGAAAAGTGTAAAGGTAAGGATTCAATAAAACGTATTATATATAAATTATTTCATTTATTTTGCAATAGCCTAATTTTTTGCTGATTTTGGATAAGATTTCTTTTGAGAGATTTACAATAATGATTTATTTTGGTAACAATCATTTTTCCCAAAACATAATTTATGTGCTCTGTACAATACATTTTTAATGTGTTTAAATAGTCTGTTTGTAGATTACAAATTAAATTATTCAAAATATTTTTTTTTACATTTAATTTATGTTTTACAATATCAAATTGTCGTTCATAATTTGTAAGACATACGTCAATCACTTGGTAAAAAGTGTCACTTGGGCATTTTAGTTTTGTACTTTCAGGGTTTCCATATGTTTTTTCCAAAATTAATAGTTGTTTTTGGTCGTCTAGATCAGCATTCACAGTCATCACCTGCAAGCATTTTATGCACTTGAATTTGTCGTTGCATTTTTTTGCTAACCATCCCGCAAAGTAAGTTACAGAGCATTGCTCTAGACTTGGAGCTACTTCAGCCGATGCGTTGCTCGTCGCCGCCTCCACGTTCACGCGAGAGGGGCTTCCTTCCAGGTACCTTTCTATTTGAGGAGCCGCAGTTGGATGTGAGGACGTGGGCTCTGGCGATGCGGGTTGTGGTTGCCACTCCTGAGGATCATTGACAGGATTACTCACTTTGTCCGGTAGGTCGCACGTCAATGACTCTACTTCTGCTTCACAGTTTTGATGCCCTGGGAGCCGTACGAGCATTTCCGTCAGGTAACTTCTAAATACGGATCTTAGGAGTCTTGCACTTGGATTTTTATTATTTCCTCCCTTCAAACGATATATGGAAAATAAGTTTTCCAACACATCCTGGTTTATCCGGTTTGTTAGTAGGTACTCTATTCCTTCTGTATTTTCTTCGTCAAATAGTTGCATTATTGCACGACAGCTTTGCTGCAATCCTTTGAAGCAAGGTGGAGTAGACTTTTTTTTTTGTTCCCTTTAACATTTATTTTCTGCAAATTCTCTAGGACTTCAAGTCCCTCTACTATTGCTTTTCTGGCAGCATTATCACCAGTCAAACCACATTTTTTAGGATTCTTGTCATATTTTGTCTTGCTGTTCAATGCATCGAATAAATCATTTATTAATAAAATAAACTCAGCTGTGTGTGCAGCAGTAGGACTGACTAATTCATGCGTTCTCATGACTGTATTCATTGCAGCGCCAACCGAATGCGAAAATACTTGTGTTGCTAACTTCACCTTCATCTTCTGAAAAGAGTTGGGGCTCAGATGACTTGGTGTTATTTTTAATAATGCCCGGCTTTTATTATTCTTATCAATTTCATATGTTGATATTATATCTCTGAATGAAACTTCCTTATTTTTGTAAGTATAATTATTCTGTAGCCAATTGTTTCTTAAGTTCTTGATGCAGTGCGGGACGTCAAATACTGCAAATAATTTGCGACCATTAACGAAGAAAAAAGGATTTTCTTCAGACGCACCGAGACTTTTTATCGCACTTTGGTTGGTAGTGACCTGGTCACATACTGTGACCTTGGGTAGCAACCCTGCATCAAACAGTTTATTAATTATCACTCTTATGAGTGTTTGCAACTTTTCGGCTTTAATATTTGTGTTCGACAAATAATAACATAGTGGCAATTTCCAACTTGAGTATATACCTCTGGCCAGGAATACCAGAACATATTTAGCAATTTTTTGAGTTCTCTCGCCCTTTCCCAAATCTTCAAATCCTTCTATAAAATCAAATTTCTTGTTATATTCTAGGCATGTCATTATTGACATTTCATCGAACGTCAACATACAAGCCTTCTCTTGGTATGTGGCGTTCTCAAATTTAAGTTTAATTTGCTCAAATGTTTCTTTTGCTGCTCCCGGTAAGCAGTCTGACTCTGACAACCACCGTTTAATACTTGAAACGGCTGGAAGTACAACCCCTTGATCACGTAGGAAGTTGTATGTGGCCGGAGATTTATAAAATATGGCCAAAGAGAATCGTTTCTCTTCTTTCGTCCATTTTTGCTTTTTTCGTCGCAGTTGCATGGTTGCCATTAGTTTGGACGATTTACTCGCAAACTTATGCTTACTGAGATAATTTTCAGGTAATAGTTTGTGTTTTAGTCTCTATATCTGCACTTTTTTATTTTTCAGTAAGAATTTTGTTGCATGCAGTTGCTTCTTTGTTTCAATGCACTTTGGCTCCGTGCATGTATCGCCCCGTTTTCTTTTTCGAGGACTTGGCATATTCAATTCATGGCCAAATTGGGATGACACTGATGAACTTCCCTCTTCTTGAACACCCAAAATAAGGCATGATTTTTTTGCATAAACTTTTTTAGGCGTTAGAACCTTCAATTTTTCTGGAGACGTTTTTGGTGACACTTCAGTACCAGTTTCTGAAATTTAAAAAAATATATATATAACTAAACAATATTATCAGAGCATACACAAATTTTGTTAATCGTCCTCTTAACCCCTTTCGTTGATAGAATTAGGACTTATACGAGTATATGTAATTCGAAATTCCAAGGTGTATGTGACGTCCTTGCTTGCCACCATATGTGAAGCAGAGAAAACCGGCCAAGTGCTAGTCGGACTCTCGCACGAATGGTTCTGTACCATTATCTACAAAAACAGCAATAAAAGAACCTTTGTTGTATGGGAGCCCCCTTACATATTTATTTTATTTTGTTTTAGTATATGTTGTTATAGCGGCAACAGAAATACATAATATGTGTCAATTTCAACTGTCTAGCTATTGTGGTTCTTGAGATACAGAATGAAAAAAAAACTTTGTTGTATGGGAGCCCCCTAAAATATCTATTTTATTTGGTTTTTAGTATTTGTTACAGCAGCAACAGAAATACATCATCATTGAAAATTTCAATTGTCTAGCTATCGCGGTTATTGAGATATAGCCTGGTCACAGACAGACAGACGGACAGCTAAGTCGAAGGAGTTATTTGGTTGGATCATAAATAAATATTTCTTCTATGGTCGGATTGTTTCCTAGGCAAAGCAAGCAATTTTATGAAAATCTTTGAGTGCAGTAGTACCTACGATTAAAAAAAATATCTCCATTCAGTAAAATATCTTATCTAACAGTATCTAAGGTACTTTCCGTCCAAGTTGCATAGTGCTGGGACACCCTTTTTATATTTTCAAGTATATAGTTGCTTGGATCAACAAGGTGCAATCATTCAAATATATAGTATCCTGAACATAATATTTACAGCCAGGTGTGTGCACAACAGTCATGATACCTATTAAACCAGTATATCCCAGCATACATATATACACGCCTTTATATATAAAAGGGGTAGGCAGAGCAAATGAGACTTGTGTCCAGTGCCACTTTTAGCATAAATGTGGGTATAATAGGTTGCTAGCCCATTGCCCACAACGCTCACTTCAACCCTGTTCCCTAAGTTCACTTTAACGACACCCACAGGGTGGTGCTATTCTAATCCAACACCACACAGGGTATGTCAGCAATATTTTTTCAAAGCTATCTAGTTTCGCAACTGTTTATTATATCTGAAACTGTAAAAAAATTCAGGATTGTTATAAAACTAACCTAACATAACCTAAAGGGTTCTACACAATGGCCCTGAAATAAATCCTGAAATATTTATATAGTTTCAGAGTTTGCGAAATGAAAAGTTGTGGAATGAATCAGGTTGCCAAACGTTAGTTGCAACATGAACGGATACTAAACTAATTGTTGCCCTTTTTCAGATAATGTGTCATCAAGTTTTTAAGCAAATACTATAAGAACAATAACAATCAAGACAAATACCTTGCATTGGCTGCTCTATAGACACAGAGCTAATGACATCAATTGATTCGTCTTCACAGTGATAGTGTCTAGGAATAGCTGTCCCGGTCAACCTTCTCTGGTTATCATTGTGACTCATGTAGCCGGAATCAAAATGCACTTCACAAAGATAGCGGTACTTTAATTGATCAGGTGTCAAAGACGTGAGATTGATGTTTCCTGGAATACAAAATAAATAATAAATAAATAAAATATATATTAATGGGCAATCATACACAAGTCGAACTAGTCCCATTGTAAGCTCAATAAGGCTTGTATTATGGGAACTAGGCGACAATATATATAAATACTTGAATACATAGAAAACATCCAAGACTCAGAAACAAATATCCATTCCTATCACACAAATAAATGCCCTTACCGGGATTCAAACCCAGCACACCTCTTGCTTGGTAGGCAGGGTTATTAGTGTTATTACCAACTAGGCCAAAGCGGTTGTCATAAAACTATATAAATATTTTTAATTTCCATCAAGAAAATTTCTTGTAAAAAACCTACCAGGCCTTCCGGCCAAAAAAAGTAGTGAAATTTCAAGCTAAACCAAGTTTACTTCAGCCATGATTACTTGGTTAGATATTTTCATGATTTGGCAATCACGCTGCAAGCATACTGCGACTAAGTAAATTCAATTAATATAATAATAATAATAAATCAGCCTACCTATACACGTCCCACTGCTGGGCATAGGCCTCCTCTCATGGATGGAGAGGGAAGGGCAGTAGTCCCCACGCTGGCCCAGTGCGGGTTGGGGACTTCACATACACCTTTCAATTTCTTCGTGGATGTATGCAGGTTTCCTCACGATGTTTCTCCTTCATCGAAAAGCTAACAGTAAATATCAAATGTACATAAGTTCCGAAAAACTCATTGGTACTAGCCGGGATTCGAACCCACAACCGCCGTTTGACAGCCACATGCCTGTACCGCTAGGCTACCGTAGCTTTCAATTAATAATTCAATTAGTAATTCAATTAATTAAAAATAAAATGCCTACAAGCAAATTCCTAACTATTTCACCTTCTTAATCAACAGGCTATACATCCCACTACAGCCTGGGCACCTCCTCTCATGAAAGATAGGAAAGGGCTACAGTCCTTACACTGGCCCTATGCAGGTTGAGCAGTTCACATGCCTACTTATATATTCATTTTTGAATTTCTTTGCGACTATTGCATGTTTTTATTACTCGCAATTATACATTCTATATTATATACATTATTTAAAAAAGAAAATGGGTCGGTAGGAGATAAGTATCTATTTACATACTTAAAAAGTATAACCATTATACAAAATGTCTTATAAAAAAATGCAACAGGCTGAACATTGAATTTATACATTAGGTTATTATATTTACTTTATGATTAGGTAGGTACAGTGCAAATTTGGAGCGAGAAATATAAACTTATAACCATTTATAACGTAAGTATAACAACGCCATAAATAACTGAAGTACAAAACGATGTTTTGAAACATGGAACATTGATAAAAAGTCAAGTTGTACGACATCACCAAGTATGTCGTTACTACCTGTTCGCGCTAAGTTTGCCATGGTTTGCCGCTGGCGATATGACGTAACTCGAAGGGTAGCGTTAGCAAAACGGTTTTTCTTCTCATTTTCGAAATAAGTCATATCCTTTAACACCAATGTTCGTAAATCACTTCTTAAAGTTTTGCCATTACCCATAGTTAAACCTCAGATTTAAACAAAGCGAAAAACGGACCGGCAAACTTAGCGCGAACGGGTAGTACGTGCTTAGTTGTATAATTTTGTTTATTGTAAATAAAACAGAGCTTACCTGAATTGTTTATCCAGATCCGTAGGCGATTTTTATCACTAACTGGAAAACTGAACAATGTGTGACTTCTGTTCGTATTGGGACACTTTATGAACTGGCACCGATGTGCCATTTTGGTAGATACAATAACAACATCAAATCAGTCCGGTCCGGTAGAAGTCCAAGTCGTCGTATGTAAATCACTGGCTAACAAATCCGTTTCGTAAGCAAATCGTACGTCCATTCAAATACGCGGGGGTCAAATATTAAAGGATAAACTGAAACACTAAACAATAAACTGAAACACTAGCAAAATAAAAATCTGAACAAGCAGAAAACCGAAGATGGCAGTAGACTCAAACTGCTGGTCGTCTCTGAGTTTCAGTGTTGCCAGTTAATTCTCTATCTTTCCATATACTTCTGACGTTTTAGCTTTGCCGATGTAATTACAAGTGTATTTTCACTACGCTTTAGTAAAAAACTATTATGCCGCACGTTCTTTTTATTTTTGTTTTCAATTGAGACTATAAAATCATACTAAATATTTTTTTCGCATGTTTACATATGGACAAAGTTTATGCTTTTTACCTACAATTTAAAGGAATGATTTTGTAGCAACATTTCCACATTTCGTCTGCACCGAGTCGTTTCGTTGTACGCGTCTCTTTACCAATATACAGTTTCAGAGACGAGTGCGAAGTGATGAAGAAATAAATAATTTGGCGTATGCTACATTATCTATTTTTATTTTAAGCAAATGTAGTCATTTTATATTAAATTTAATTAAATGTTAAATATTTGTAGTATCATCTACACGCAGGGATTAATTCGTTGTAATATATAAGATGTCGTAATGGAACGTTTTGAAAACAGAAGTTATTAGATAAACAAATTGGAAATTAGTGTAAACTGTTGTTAGCGACGTTGCCAGATCGAACCACGACGCTACCAGCAAGCTACCTATATAGGATGGCTGACAACGTTGCGCGTCATAAGCACTTCGATAAATTTAGGTACTTATTATTGGCAATTTGAATCATTACTTGATACGTACTTCCTCGAATGTGAATGGCAGTAGGTACATATTATAGGTATTAGTATTAGGTACCGATATGATATAAAGAAAGAATATTCAAACAAGTTGTAAAATAAAACCAGTTTTTAATAAATTTATGAATATTTATTGACCTTAGTGTGATAGGTTACCTATTCATTATTATCTACTAAACACTAAACCATACCATAAACCAAAACTCATCAGTCTCATCACAATCCTCCTAGCGATATTCCCGGGTTCGCCCCTAAAGGAGCCGGGGGTCCGCTTTGACGCCTAATCCCAAGATTTGGCATATGCACTAGTTTTTACGAAAGCGAATGCCATTTGACCTTCCAACTCAGAAGGAAAACTAGACTTTACTGGGATTGGACTGGTTTCCTCACGATGTTTTCATTACTTTATCCATTCACCGAAAAGCTAACGGTAAACATTCCGTACATATGGTACATAGTAAATATATCAGAGGGGCTACCGCGAAGTGAAAACGAACTTCGTTCGAATATCTCCATCTCTGTCGCTCGAACTTGCAAGTGCGACAGAGACAGAGATACACAAACGAAGTCGTTTTCATTTCCCGGTAGCCCCTCAGGTTTAAAACAACGCCATCTATGGACACTTATCGTACTGGAATCCTGCGCATGGATAGTTCGTCCACTTACAAGCTAAGCTGTAATAAAGGTCATGCCGTTCGATAGATGGCGCACAAATAAAGGATGTTATACATTATTTTGAATCTATTTACGATCTTTTAAGGCCTGTTTCTGGTTGTTTTTATTTGAAAAAAATATTTGAGTGAAAATGAATATTTGTTAATGATTATATATGAGATTTC
Source organism: Epinotia demarniana (assembly GCA_945867215.1). Taxonomy (NCBI): domain Eukaryota; kingdom Metazoa; phylum Arthropoda; class Insecta; order Lepidoptera; family Tortricidae; genus Epinotia; species Epinotia demarniana. The sequence continues at coordinate 6,052,649 of OX244283.1, forward strand.
GTTTAATGTAAAATATTAATATCCGTCAGTGGTGCTCCAAGCGACATCTCTTGAAGTTCTTCATAACTATTCGACCGCAATATGGGATGGGTTACTCTCCTTATATTTACTTTATGGTTTTTGTGTTTTCCATGTTGCTCCGTGATCTGTGACGGATTTATCCGTGTCCGCGTTAGAGCTATGGTGTGGACCTATCCATCGGTGGCTTCATAAAGGTTTAAAACTCAACGAAACGTCCTCTTGCATAAATTTGCGATCTGTTAGAATGAGATATAGAATCCGCCAAATGACGGACAGTCAGACGTGGCGAAACTATAAGCGTTTCTTGTTAACAAGAGAGCCAATATAAAAACGGTTTTTATGAATTCCTCACTTTTTAGGGTTCCGTATCCAAATGGCAAAAATCGGAACCCTTATAGATTCGTCATGTCTGTCTGTCTGTCTGTCTACGAGATATAAGGTCAAAAATGAATGATGATGAAAATTGGCAACAATTAGCGCATTTCCAAATGATGTGTTGGGATTGTATTATAGAATTTTATTATTGTTCATTAATGCTATTAATTAAATTATTTGGGTGTCGTAAAAGTCGACTAAGGGACCAGGGTTGAAGTGTGTTGTGGGCGATGGGCTAGCAACCTATCACTGCAATATCACATTTGTCTATCTTTTATACCCACATTTATGCTAAAAGTGGCGCTGGAACATACGTTTCATGTGCTCTGCCTATCCCTTTTGGGAATAAAGGCGTGAATGTATGTCTGTCTGTCTGCTATTAATTACCTTTTGCAACATCATGTCTGTCTGTCTGTCTGTCCGTCAGTATGTCACAGGCATTTTACTCTTAAACCATAAAGTGTATTTGAATAAAAAATTGAAGATAGGGTGTATTTTGTTAACCGCTACATAGTTTTGTAATGAAATTACTAAAAAAGATATTTTTTAGGGGTGCACCCCATACATAAAACTGAAAGTCAAAAAATATTTTTTCATTGCAAGCCCACTTGTGGTACATCAATCGACAGGCCTTTCAAAATAAATATAAGGTTTCTTAGCAATTTTTTGGATTAAGTGAATAGAGTCGGAGATAATCGCCCCGAAAGTCTCTAAAATTGTGTCCCCCCCCCCCCCCCCCCCTTTAATTTTTGAACCGTGTATTATAAAAATATGAAAAAAATCATGCTCATAGGGCTTATAAAATTCTTTCAGCGAAATTTGTTTTGAACAAGATCGGTTCAAAGGTTTTCGAGATATTTATAAAAAACTGCCTTCCTTAAAGAAAATGACTTAAGTGCCATAAGATTTTAATAACGATACGACCTTTTTAATAGACACGGAACCCTTGTTGTGCGTGGTCCGACACGCACTTGGCCGCTTTTTTGAAGTCTGTATTTGATAACAAAATGACGCAAACGATGAAATTAAGGAAAAACCATGCCATATGACAATTTAATGTCAGTATTCACAGTTCAATCAACCTGTAATAGTAAATTACGTAACTAGGGCGGTGAATTCGTTAATGCCCCAGATCGCAGGTGTTTGTGAATATGCGCCCATAAATATGCGCTCTGGTTTGCTTTACGAATTACCGCCCGTGTTGCGTACAAAATTTTACGTCTTCACCTGGCCACAATGCGAGTTTTCCCGTACGCGCAGCGTGCAGTAAAACTCGCATTGTGGCCAGGTGTGACGTAAAGATATTTATGTAGCAATAGGTGTAAGTAAAGAAAAGTACGCTTGCGCGTAAAGTTTCAAGTTCCACTGCAAATGTCAACATATTTAAGGCGCCGTAGGTTCATGGTCTTCTTTCCCTCTCACTGAGCATAAGCGTGAGCGAGATGGAAGTGCGTGCTAGGAAGCGCGGAATTCATGTTTTTTAATTTTATTTTTTTTGGCGAGTAAATAAATATAAAAGTAAACACTGATTTCTCTCAAACATGATATTGCTGATTTTAAGAAGCCATTTTAATATTTTTAGCTTTTGTGCATAATTTGTAAGGAATATTTTAAGTGTATTTTAGACCCTTTTAGACCTATGTTCGTGATTTTTTTCTATCGAGCGAAAATTGCTTAATCATGTTTCTAAACACTGATTTCCCTGCAGAAAAGCCTCAAGATTGCTGCGCTGCCTTAAGGCGCCGTAGGTTCAGCGAAGTTAAGCGAACAGAGTTTTTGAAACAATATAATGCGTCTGTTTATAATAATATGGTTTTAAAAAAATACGAATAGTAATCTTGCGGCTTTTCTGCAGGGAAATCAGTGTTTAGAAACATGATTAAGCATTTTTCGCTCGATAGAAAAAAATCACGATCATAGGCCTAAAATGGTCTAAAATACACTTAAAATATTTGTTACAAATTACGAACAAAAGCTAAAAATATAAAAATGGCTTCTAAAAATCGGCAATATCATGTTTGAGGGAAATTAGTGTTTACTTTTTTATTTATTTAAACGGCCAAAAAATTAAAATTAAAAAACATGATTTCCGCGCTTCCGAGCACGCACTTCCATCTCCCTCACGCTTATGCTCAGTGAGAGGGAGAGAAGACCATGAACCTACGGCGCCTTAAGGCACATTGACAGGAAATCTTATTTTGTATAATGCAATGTAAACCCATTATGTCACAATGTGTGTAAATGTTTCTATGGAAGACTGTTGGTAAACAGAACTTTGGTGCATTAAGTGAAAAGATGAAACTGTAATGTACGTTGTTAGTATTTTTTTGTTATGTAGTGTGTAAACTTATTTAAATGTAAAGGTATATTGTAACACTCAACTGTAAAGATATCTTTGACCTCGACTGTACATGCACTGCATGCACTGTACTGCAGCGACTACCGCGTCGTCCGTCGTCTTCAAATTTCTGGTCTCAGGTATTCTTTCAATTTCGGAAATAGGTTGAAATCACCGAGAGCGAGATCTGGTGAATACGGAGGATGCTTAAGGATATCGAACCCTGCATTACGAATTGCAGCCATTGAAACGGCGCGGACTTGTCGCGAAGCCACTTCTGGTCGATCTTCATGGCCGCGAATGAGTAACTATAGCACTCTAGCTTAGATATCTGTATTAGCATGTAGCAACTATGAACCTACACTTACAGCTTGCGGAATCCTTTATATATCTTTCAGATGAGCTCCCGCCTTGTACGTACCAGCTCCATATGAGCTGTGGGGACCTTCGTCCCCGAGAATGTCCTCCACCTCCCCTTACAGACATCCCTTAACCACACAACTGATGCTGTAGCTGTATATAACTGTATATGTAACTGTATTGTTCCCGTTATAATTACCCGGGTGCACCCTTGACTGATGACGATATGGCCTAAGTCTGAGACTACCGAACCTGAGACCCTGTTGTTACACTTGTTACTAATCCTCTTACACTAAAGAACTCCACGACTAAGAACTGTGTTATCGCATGTAAGTACGTGACATGTAGGAAAACCTTATTCATATAAATGATATACCGTCACACCTTCCAAATAGAATAAGACCTGTGGACGCACATAAATACATCACATCATAAACTCTTGACTATCCGTCTACCCGTCAACATTGTTATAAAATGATTACTTGTCGGTTTTGCTACATAAAAAAAGCGGCTGTTTGATACAAGATTATTAACATCAATGTAAATACTATCGTGAATCATGACCATTCACGACACTTCCGGCCCCCCCAGAGAACTGGCGATCATATCTCCAGTAGAGTATTAATATAATCATTATTCACAGCTTTAACTCTTCCTCGGATCTTTGAAATTACCATTTTTTCTTCATTTTAAATTTTGACAAGCTCTGGATCCTCTTCTACGCCTTGATTAGCCAATGCACACTTTGTAGGTGATTGCAACATCTTATAAAATAGATTAGTTGGAATGATGATCTACATAATTTCTGATAGCTGTAAAGTCTGTTAAGTTAATCTTGACGCACTTTCTAAATCAGTTCCAAACGTTTCGTGAGACCCGAGGTATACTAGTTAACTGTGAGGTCCTTGGCCAATGCACACTTTGTAGGTGATTGCAAAATCTTATAAAATAGATTAGTTGGAATGATGATCTACATGAGACAAAGACAAAATACTTTATTTGCGAATCATAGGTGATATGTTAGGTGTTCATTACACAGGCAATCTTGAAGTTCTGCTATGTTTCTGCCTTGCGGCGTACAAAATGTTTCTTAAAAACTAATAATATAGGCATTAGGTACTTAAATTATTTAAATATTCCTTTACAGAGTAATATGGTTTTTTTATTAAATAATTATGCAGTGCTTTCTTAAATTCTCTAACACTCTCTAAGTCTCGAATGGCCTTTGTATTTTGTTGTAGACTCTTGGGGCCATTCCTAGAACACTTTTTGACATGTGTGCCGTGTGTGACGAGGCTGCAAACAGTTGATTACGTAACCTATTACTAGAAAAATATTTAAATTGGTCTGGATTCGATCTTATAAATAAAGCTAGCTCCAATATATACATACAAGGAACAGTAAGTATGTTTAGGTGTATAAAATGAGGTTTACATGATTCCATAGGCCGTAACCCACACATAGCTCGCAAACATTTTTCTGACACAATTTCTGATAGCTGTAAAGTCTGTTAAGTTAATCTTGACGCACTTTCTAAATCAGTTCCAAACGTTTCGTGAGACCCGAGGTATACTAGTTAACTGTGAGGTCCTTTATCCTCGAGACCAACCAAGCTTCATCGTGTCTTGGTATTCCATGTTGTTATAAGCAATCAGTCGTATCCTATATATATATCGTAAACCGTATGTTGGATTTTCTAGCGTATTTTTGCTGTTAACATGAATTATCTCTCGATGGTGGCAAAACCATCATGATCATGACTATTTCGAATCTAGGCATAATCAACATCCAACTGAGATACATGCATACCGAGTAGGTACACAATGTTCAGTGTCTTTCACTCTCATGACACTGAGAGTTACGAAACGACAAAGAACTGAAAAAATACTTCCATACATTGTGCATTACTGATTACTGAGTACGTACTTTTAGGTGTCCGCAATAGGAGTTTCGTTATAGAACTTGCTAGATTGAAACGAATGTCTGGACAGATTTTAATATCATCTCAGTACTCGTTTCCTTTTTTCCATAAAATGGAATCCTCCTCCTCCCACGAGCAAATTGCTAACCATAATTTCAATAAACTCTACCCAGTAAGAAACGGTTCTACTGGCCTGTTCCACAGAAACATTTAGTGCGGTTAATACTAAATCATCAGCATACTGCAAAACTCTAACACTGCCATTTCAAGATGATTTTAAGTTTAATGTATAAATATTGCACAACAGAGGGCTAAAACAGACCCTTGTGGAAGTCATCTCCACACTAAGCGAGTAATCCTATTGTTATCATCTATGAGAAGACTAATGCCCCCTTGAAAAACAATAGTACATTATTGCAGCGGCCGGGAAGTAGCAATTAGTGGATGAGTTGATTTTGTCGGATGAAGCGATGTGTGCGTGTGGATGTGAGGAAATCAAATAATATTTTCAATAATCTTAAAATAGTGAGTATGTCAATAACCTATAGTGCCCGCCGGGAGCCAATAATGCACGGCCCAATAATGTACAGCCTGATAATCCGCGTCCACTTTTTGTGGACTCGGATTATTGGGTCGTGCATTATCACCCCGGACAAAAATGGCTTCCAATTATTGCCCTGGACCAAGTTTGCTCAAGAATAAGAATAAGAATCATTTATTGTCAGAAACTGTGTACATTAGATGATGTCATATAGAAAAGTCCAACAGCTTGCCCATCAATCATCAAGGTGATAATGTACAGCCTGATAATCGGCGTCCACTTTTTGTGGACGCGGATTATTGGGTCGTGCATTATCAGGGCGGACAAAAATGGCTTGTCATAAGCGAACTCCGTGTCGGTCAGTTAGGTTAGGGTTCACTTGTGTCCCTCAGACCAGAAATAGACACCCCGCGCAGCGGGGTGGCGTCGAATCGCTGGAAATTTTCAGTCCGCATAGATAATGTACAGCCTGATAATCCGAAGCCACAGGGACTCGGATTATTGGGCCGTGCATTATCACCTCGTACAAAATTGGCTTCCAATTATTGCCCCGGACCAAGTTTGATCAGGGTGATAATGCACAGCCCAATAATGTACAGCCTGATAATCCGCGTCCACTTTTTATGGACTCGGATTATTGGGTCGTGCATTATCAGCCGGGACAAAATTGGCTTCCAATTATTGCCCCGGACCAACTTTGCTCAGGGTGATAATGCACGGCCCAATAATGTACAGCCTGTTAATCCACGTACAGTATGGACGCGTAGTCAGTGTTCAACGAAATACAAATATGTAATTATTATTGCTTACATATAATTTTGTTGCGCAACATCGTTTCTCAGTTGGATTTTCATTTAACAAAAAAATAAAACATAATTCTCGTTTTAATTTTGTGCCGTATATATATTGCAGGACAAACTCAACAGACGGAGCCAAGAGGGAGACCTAAAGCTTACCAATGCGGCCAGTGTAGTTTCACAACTGCTAGAAAGGCCTCTTTAGTAAGTCATGAAAGGAATCACATTGAAAAGGAACGCTTTATCTGTGACCACTGTGATTACACAGCCAGTGACAAAGCATTGATACAAAATCATATGAGTAAACATAATCGCAACCTGTCTTATAAGTGTGGCCAATGTAGTTACACAAGTTCCCTAAAAGGCAAATTACTAGTCCATGAAAAAAAACATACTGCTGAGAAACCTTACAAATGTGGCAATGGTGGTCATGCTAGTGCCCAAAAAGGTGATTTAAAAATCCATGAAAGGAAACATAGTGGAGAAAAGCCATTCAAATGTGGCCAATGTAACTACGCAAGTGCATATAAGGGTCATTTAAAAATTCATGAACGCATACATACTGGAGAAAAGCCACACAAATGTGGCCAGTGTAGTTATGCTAGTGCCCAAAAAGGTAGTTTGAAAATCCATGAACAGATACATACTGGTGATAAGCCATACAAATGTGGCCAATGTAGCTACGCAAGTGCCATAAAAGATTATATTAAAATTCATGAACGGATACATACAGGTGATAAGCCATACAAGTGTGGCCAATGTAGTTATGCTAGTGGCAATAAAGGTGATTTAAAAATCCATGAACGGATACATACTGGTGATAAGCCATACAAATGTGGCCAGTGTAGTTATGCTAGTGCCCGAAAAGGTCCTTTGAAAATCCATGAACGGAAACATACTGGAGAAAAGCCACACAAATGTGGCCAGTGTAGTTATGCTAGTGCCAGTAAATGCGGTTTAAATTTCCATGAACAGATACATACTGGAGAAAAGCCACACAAATGTGGCCAGTGTAGTTATGCTAGTGCCAGTAAATGCGGTTTAAAAAGGCATGAAAGAATACATACTGGTGATAAGCCATACAAATGTGGCCAGTGTAGTTATGCTAGTGCCAGTAAATGCGGTTTAAAAAGGCATGAAAGAATACATACTGGTGATAAGCCATACAAATGTGGCCAATGTAGTTATGCTAGTGGCAATAAAGGTCGTTTGAAAAGGCACGAAATTATACATACACCAGTACCAGTACCATTCACCAGAAAAGCCATACAAATGTGACCAATGTCGTTACGCTAGTATCCGAAAACGTGACATAGAAATCCATGAAAGCTTATATCACATATTTCTGCAACCAAATGAGTAAGTTGAAAGTCCATAAATGGTCTATGATGATAATATTCCTGACATTAGTGCCGCTGCAGAAACCGACCGTACACCCGGCGTCCGCGCGGACAGTGGAGCCCGTCACCACGTCGACCACGACCACGCTTACGAGAGGCGGGAGCCTGCACCGGGGCCCTGCGGGACTTCTACAGGTTTGAGCGCATTTCTTACTCTTACTCTTACTCTAAAAAAGATATATATTCCGTTTTGTTGAGTGAAAACTAAACTACTAAACTACTAATACAAATCAGTTTCTGTTTTTACTTTTATTCTTGTAATTTACATTTACATTTGACATTGGTACTGGTAATAACTCATTCGTCATATAAGTACATATGTATATCTCATTAGTCTTATTACAATTTATCTAAGTATTTATATCACAACTTGTTCAAGGTACGTGTTCCTGGGTGCCAGGGAAATGCAATTAGTTGTGGGTACACCTACACACAGTTTATTTTATGGATTTGGGTTGGTGTCTGATCTACAACTTTTGTTGGTTTTGTAACTGAGGTAAATTTAAATTAAAACAAAATACAAAATACGTTTAAGTTGTAAATTAAATTAAATTAAACTAGATTACATAACTTTTTACAACCGGTATGTATTTAGAACTTTCAGCGTATCTAGCATTTGTGTGTATTGTACATTCTCATTGGATTCTTATTTTTGTTATTTCTTAATCGTTATATAATGTAACTTAATGGATGACTGTTATAGGCCTTATTTTATGTAAGCATGAATATGTCTTAGTTATATCTACAGCTGTTGTTATCCTCAATACCAATAAATAAATAAAATAAATAAACTAGGTACAGAATCCTGATTAGCGATGAAAATTACATGAAAGATACATGTATCTTTCAAAGGCCCTGTATTTTTCAATAAAATACAGTATCTTTCCTTGCGGATCTTCGATTGAATCTTTCGCAATTTCGATTTTTTAGTGGCCTGACTCCTGCTTGACTGGTTTTAATAAAAATACACTGATAATTACGAGTAGGTATTTCTTACTACAACTTAAATTTTGAAATAGTCTGCGGCGTCGCCCGTGAGATCTTTGAAGTCCGAGGGCAGTCCGTCGTACTTTGTGAGAGGGCACTCGATCACGACGTGGTGCACCGTTTGCTCGGGCATCCACAGTCACATTCTTCAGCGTCGCTTCAGCCCAATTTTTTGCGCTGTTGAGCACAGTGCCCTATTTCAGTCCTTATTCGATTCAGGGAGCACAAGACACGTCGAGCTTCTTAAAAACCTTGTGGGTGGCGGCCGGGGCTGAGTTCGAATCGGGTCGGTGACTCTGATTTGGCCAGCCACTCCTCCTGCCAGGCAGATTGGATGTTCCACTCGGTAGGCTATTGGTGTGAGAGTAGGGCTGGGGGTTCCGTGCGCGTTCCACTTTAGCCTGGGAGACCGGAATATGTTTATTGGCAGTTCGGGCCTAGCGTGGATCTTACAACCTCGACCTCTCTAAGGAGGTGTTGGAAGCATGGGGTTCCCTTTATCTGGCATAATATCGATTGTCCGAAATACACTCCGCATAACAGTTATCGCAGAAACATTTTTAGCCGAATGATACTTTAGCATAATTATATACTTAGCATAACTATCATGTCGCATAACACTTATTTGGCAGATTCTTTTTTGCAGAATAGTCATATGGCCCAATTTACTTAGTAGGGAACAGGGACATAGTGGCAAAAACCGACTCGGATCACGGATAGGTTAGAAGACGGAAGCGGCAGCAAGCTGCCGCTTTCGTCTTCGAGGTTATTTTCTTTATAAAAGATCAATTATGACAATCGTCATTATGCCAATGTACTATTCTGCCAAAGGAAGTTATGCGAAATGACTGCATGCAATGAAATTTATGCGAAAAGTAATTCGGCGAAATGATGATTCTGCCATGGGCTGTTATGCAAAATAAAATTATGACAATCAATTTTATGCAACACGTTAGTAACCCGGAAGTATGCAATCTTCTGGGGGCCGGTAACCAGTGTCCAGGAGTTGGTTTCATGCAGCCTGTGATCAGGCCAGGCGCATGGTGTTGTTGAGGTGGGTGTCTATGCTTTGCGTGTAGGCGCTATTCAACCAGGCTAGGGCACAGTAGTTTGCTGTAGGGTACACCAGTGCTAAGGCGGTAGATGTCAAGCAGGCAGCCAAAACTCCCCACGAGGCACCTGTCAGGTTTTGCAGGATGTGTTCCTAGACTTCCTAGTTTTCAGCTTGGCTGCGAAATTTTGTAAATGCGTTTTATAGGTGAGGCTTCGGTCCAGTGTAACTCCGAGATATTTCGGGTAGGGATTATTCGTTAGGACAATGTCTACAAACCTGACGAGCTTTCTTCCAGCCAGATGGTTGCTAAAATTCAAAGCAGCCTACTTCAGTTTTGGATCTGTTTAGGCAAAATCGCTGTTCGCCAACGGGTGAAGAAGTCTCTCATGGAGACAAGATCTTGCTGCAGGGAGGCTTCTGTAGTGTCAATGCCCCGCCCTTGTCGCGTTTGTGACATGAGAGCTAAGTCGTGCTTGTACCCAAATTTCCTCGAGAGCGTGTACGGGATGTCAATGTATGTAGAGGTGAAATAGCATGGGTGATAGCACCGTCCTCTGGGGCAGCCCGTTGTTGAGAATCCTTGGCTGGCTAACTTAGTCACCTAGTGCAGTGTTAAATTTATAAAAAAAAACACAAACAAAGAACACGATGGGCAATTTTTATTAATAACACAGGCCTAAAGTTACAATTTATAGTATTTATACCGCAAAAATCATAGTAACCTTCGCCTAAAAACCGATCACTAAACCGAGGTGTCCAATTCGCATAGGTGTATAGCAAATGATATCAATTCCAAGGCCTGATGGTTCGCAGAGCGCGCTCGAGCAATATACGTTCGCTTTGAAAGGAATGTTCGTGGTTAATATGCGTGTAGATGAATGTATGAAGGGTGTAATGGACGCATGACGAAATTTAATGGATGATAGCCGAGGATTGCCGAAATTTAGGAATCAATTGATTCCAATGACGTTGGCGTTTAAACTGCCTTTTTAAATTTTGAGGTTGGTGTATGAACAGATCCCAATCAAAGGTTGAGCTATAAAAAAACGTTGCGCAGGGCACATGAAATACACAAACAAAACCATGGAAAGGAGACGGTAGTACAGGTATAGCCTAAGATACAAAGAACGTCGCAAGAAGCTCAAGTTTGAATGTTATGGTAATTTAGGATTAAAGAATTCTAGTGTTAGACCTATCACGTGCTACTTAGCTACGGTTGGCTGCTCTAACGAAGATCCCCGCAAACAGGAACAATTTGCAATAGGCGGCTCAGTTGAAACATTTCTCCTTCACTGCGTCATCTTCGTACGGACCTCTAGTGATGGTTTTACCGACCCGCGTACTGGAGGCCTCGGACGTTGAGAAATAGATACCGCGCACTCCGGCTTGGCGATAGGGTATACCCGGAAAGCTAAGAACAAAATTAAAAGGTAAATACCCCCACTTCACAGTCTAATCTACGACCAAGCAACACCTACACCTGATAATGCTTACCCGGAAGGCTGTTGCCACATCCGGCCTTTTGATTCAAACGGGAACAACAAAACAGCTTTCAACCATCATGTAATTGCTCATTGTGTCGTTGTAATTTGCTTGCGCGCAACTGGTCTCTTCAATGGCGTGCTCCACCCCAGGACGAAAGAACGCGCTGGCTTACTGGCACTAAAAACTGTACTTTCACTGAGGAAACTGTGACCCTCAGGATCTTGGAAACGCCACTAAAAACTGCAGCACCATGCGTAACTCTTACAGCATCTAGGTGAAAGAAAAGCTGGTGGTGGTAGAAAAACCAACCGACCACTCCCGTTGTCTAATTTTATCTGCCACCAAGATTGTTTAATTCGAAACTGAAAATCAGAAGGAGGTTATAGAACAATCCCATTTCAAACTTCAAATTAAAATTCTTAAAAATATTACAAACGGACGGACACCACGCACGTAAAACCAACGACAAAGTGGAGTATTAGGACCTGAACAGGACCCTGTAATAAAAGAAACGCCATCTAGTAGAAACCATCGACACAGTCATCACCGCGAAGCAACCGTGCTTCACCAACAGATAGAAAACACGCGCCCAGCGCAACAATCGAACTTCTTAATTAATGCGTAAGATGGCGCAGAAGCCTAAAAATCAGTATAATTACGGTTCAGTGGTTCAATCGACAATGTTTTTCTGCAGGTGAGTTTAAGCTACACTAGGTATACTTGGAAAGGCCTGTTGGTCAGAGCTAAGTAGCTAACAGTGGAAGTCCACTGTTCTGTATTATTATTCTGTTCTGTATATTAGCTTGGACAGCAGGCCTTGGCGCCAGACGGTGTCGTAGGCAGCAGTGAGGTCTACAAAGGCGGCAGAAGACTTGAGGTTTTCATCGAAGCCGTTCTCTATACGTGTAGTTACCGCGAAGACTTAATTGTTACAGCTCAGCCCTGGACGAAATCCTGCCTGCTCATCCGGAATATTTCTAGCTTCACAGGCGTTCTGCGTTAAGCGATTCGTCGCTAGTCTGCCGGAATTCCTCCCATAGGGTATTATCATTCCAGTAGGGGATGTACTGTTTGTGGTATCCTCGTGATATGAATTTTTGGCTTTCGCTATCACTAGCTTTTGGAAGCATTCGTAGTTTACTGGTTTTATCAGAGGTAAACTTGTTAATTCAATTAATTTGTCCGCAGATTCACGAGACGAGGCTTCGACTAAACAAGACACGAAGACCATCATTATCCTCTAGCTGCCCACGAAACAAGAAACATTTACAAGGAAATTCGGATCAACTATAATAGAAAATTAATAAAGTTTCGACAACATGCTTATATGATTGTTCTGAAGTCGCGAGCATCCGTGAGAAATAGAGAAGTGTTCGTTTTGTTTTAAAATGGAATGAAACAAAACAAATGCAACTCTGTTCCCATTTAGAGTAGTATTTATTCCATTTAACCCGCGAGCTAGCAACAGATTTTCGTGACTCGCGGTCTAATTGAAAAGGAACATAGAGTCTGTTAACAGGCCTTGGGACGCTACAGGTTATTATTAGGACAGATGCAGGTGTAGCTATAAAAATGATATTTTGGATACTTATAAAATTCAATCATGCATGATGTATTTATTTCTGTTTAATAAATACAATGTGTGCATTTCTTGGATGTTTATTGATGGTGCAGTCGAGGACAAGGCGATGTTTACACGTTTCGCCTTATTACCATAGAATAAGATACAAACGTGTAAACTGTATCTGTTTCCGAAGAATTTTAATATTATGAATGAAAGTGTGACATTCTATTCGCAGACGTCCAGCAGGTTTAAATGCTTTTAGGGTTCCGTACCTAAGTAATGGATACCTTATACTCGTGGGATTACTTTATATAAAAAAGGTATTAAATGTAATTTCCTTTGTTTTTGAATAAATAAGAATAATTTTTTCTTTTCACTTCCATGATTGTATTGTATTCTCCTCTTTAAATCTTAAATAGTTGCTGCCATAGCCCACCAGCACGGCTGTCATGAGACGGCCGCGACATAGTCTCGATTTTTAAGTGTTCTATTTATAAGAAAAAAACGCAGTGCGAGAAAAATTGATAGTATATCGCGGCCGTCTCATGATAGACGTGCTGGTTCCATTATTATTAATATTACAATACAATACAATACAAATATTCTTTATTGCTCACCAGACAATACTAAAAAATAAAAAAAGAGGTAAGTTAAACATAAACAATGGTAGACAACAGGCGGATTACAGTTGTATCTTTGAAGATCATGGCATTAATTCTTACAGATAGACACTCTTTCATTTAATATTATGGAATAATATCGAACACACTTAATATATTTACGTGTATATCGAAGCATTCCTTAAGCATGTTCGCATATATCTCTGTTTTACTCAAACGCGGGTACTTACTATGGGTACTAGACGACGATATACATACTTATTATAGATAAATAAATACATAGAAAACATTCATGACTCAGGAACAAATATTCATGCTCATCACACAAATAAATGCCCTTACCGGGATTCGAACCCGGGACCTCCGGCTTCGTAGGCAGGGTCACTACCAACTAGGCTACAGAGGTGGTCTACATACTTTGATAATATAAAGGTGGAAACACATTATTAAAACGCGACCCGATGAAATGCGACGCGTGTTGAGTCTAATCCGCGGCGTCGCTGCGGATGTTCATAGTGTGATTCTGGTTATAGAAAATTGGTCTCAACACGCGTCGCGTTGCATCAGTCGCGTCGCGTTTTAATAATGTATTTCCGCCTTAATTGTGACAAATGAAAATAGCCTATTCAATGGTATAAAATAAAAAATCGGAGCTTTATCAAGCACACGATAGCGTAATTTGGTAAATAAGTATCGAGACGGAATGCAAAATAATGTAAGAACTAAACGCACAACCCAATGTCAAATTGACAGCTAAGCCAAGAATACGTACGACATTTCGCCATTTGTTCGAGATGGTCATACCGGTCGGGGCTGGAAACTTAGAAAAGAGGCAACACGCCGATTTATTGTATGGAAAGTGCTGACATCTGGCCGCAGTCGGACTGCTGTATTTAATGTTGTTGGCAGAAAATGGAAACAGATGTCAGTACAATCGACCCACGACAGTAAATTTAAGATTTTGAAATGAAATAAAATATATTTTTATGTTTGGAGATAGAATTTAATGTCCACTTAATTTTAAAAACCAAATATATAAAAAATACACAAATTATTTCAGTAACCAATTTTATCTGTAAGTAGGTATGAAATCTGTAGAAATAAAACGCATTTTTTATTACAAATATGGCGGAATGGATAACCATAGACAATCATGACCATTCACAACAGCCACTGTATTTCGGCAAACCATACTAGCTCAACATTATTGTCTCGACCAAGTACTCTGACTTCGAGTTTTATCGATATGAAATAACATCGCATCCCTATCCACCAAAGACAATACAGAGTATTTAAAATGTCAGTTGTAAGTTTTAAGTTAGAACGATTTTGGTTTTCTGCAAATAAATAAGTGTTTTACGATAAAATGGACGTATTATTATAGTAATAATGGTGTTGCACGTGATAACCTACATGTTACAACAATCGCATACTTGTAATTGCGTGTGATTACACCAGGAATGTGTATTTTTCTACAGGTAAGTAAGTGATTTGTTTGCATTTTAAGACAAATGAAAAGATTGATGTCGGTTATTATCAAATCGCAATTTTAGAATACACTTCGAAAGTACCGTTAGCACAAAAGCTAGAGAAAGATTGGAAATTCCTCGTACTGAAGTACTTATCAACATAGGTAGGTACTGCAGTAAACTATTTATCATCATCATCATCATAAATTTAAGAGCTTAGCTCTTGTCGGTGGAGTAATTTCCAATCTGATCTACATTCTGCCTTTGCCTTTAACTCTCTATAAGACCATATTTTTATCTTTTCTTTTATCTGATCCATATATGCTCTTCTAGGCCTTCCTCTTTTTCTCTTTCCTTCTATTATCATTCTGATCAAGTCGTCGTGCCGTAGTAGGTGTCCTATCATTCTTCCTCTTCTGTCATCAATTACTTTCATCAGTTTCCTCTTTTCGTTTACCATGTTCAAGACCTCTTCATTAGTTTTCTTCTCAGTCCAGCTAATTTTTTCTAGCCTCCTCCAACACCACATCTCAAATGCTTGTAGTCTCTCCCTGTCTCGTTGTGTCATAGTCCAAGTTTCGCACCCGTAGAGAGCTATGCTCCAGATGTACACTTTAACCAGTTTCTTCCGGGTGGCGCTTGATATTCTAGCTGTGAGCAAATGTTTTTTATGATTAAAGGCTTGCTTTGCCATGGCTATCCTGGCAACAATATCAGGTGTACATCTGGAGTCGTCTGTAATAATACTGCCTAAGTATGTGAATCTCCTTACTTGCTCGATTGAGATGTCAAATGTGAATATGAGTATTTAACACACTAGTTATCTAAGATTTTACTTTCTTTGTACCAAATGTGAATATGAGTATTTAACACACTAGTTATCTAAGATTTTACTTTCTTTGTACCAGGTGATGATACAGACGGCTCTGAAGACGATGATATTATAAAACCAGGTGTCGGAAAACCGGCAGGACGCCGCCCGGTCGGTCGGGCTAGATATCGGTTGGCGGATGTGGTGAATGCGGATCTGCGCGAGCTCCAGGCTGGCGACTGGCGGGAAGCTGCACAGGACCGGGATCAGTGGTGAGCAATTGTGTTGGAGGCCAAGACCCACTTTGGGTCGCTTTCTACATCTTCCTGCTTCCTGGCTTACTGATGAAATTAGGTCTCTTATAATGAAGAAAAACTTGGCAAAATCTTGATACAAGGGGAATTCTTCCGAGAAGAATAAAGCTAGGTACCATGCGATGCGTAATCGCTGCAGCACAATTTGCCGTTATGCTCAGAGACATCACATTCACTCGGCTGTGGAAAATGAAGAACCCTCTAAAATTTGGAAATTTCTTAAGTCTTTAGGAGTTGGGAAATCTACACAAACTTCGATTCCCAATGATGTCGACTTTGACAAGCTTAACAAGCATTTCTCTTCTTCTACCGCTTTTAGTGGGTCAGTTAAGACTGATACTCTTAACTTTCTTTCGAGTATCCCAACTCCTGACTTTCCTCCTTTCTCTTTTGCTCAATTCGCTGTCAGTGATATTAAGAAGAATGTATTAGCTATTTCCTCCAATGCCGTTGGTGTCAACAGCGTTAGCCGTAAGATGATCCATCCTCTCCTTGATCTCCTTGCTCCTGTCATTACGCATATCCTTAATTGTTCCATATCATCTGGTGTCTTTCCCACACTGTGGAAAGATGCCGATGTTATTCCTCTCCCTAAAAAAGCCAATCCTTCCGCTTACTCTGATTATAGACCAATTTCAATTCTCCCTTTCTTGTCTAAAGTCCTGGAACGCCTTGTTCATCAGCAGCTCACATCCTTTTTGAATAGATCCAACCTTATGAATCCTTTCTAGTTCGGCTTCCGATCTGGTCATAGTACGGTTACCGCTCTCGTGAAGATAACCGATGATATCCGTGCAGGCATGGACAACAGGAAAGTCACTGTGTTATCGTTGTTAGATTTTAGCAACGCTTTTAACACTGTCGACTTTCAAATTTTGATTAGTATATTGCGTTCTCTTAACATATCTCCTGCGGCGATTGATTGGTTTCATAGTTATTTACTTGGTCGTCGGCAGCGTATAAAGGTGGATTCTTTTCGTTCTTCCTGGTGCAACACGCTAGCTGGCGTCCCGCAGGGTGGCGTGTTGTCTCCTCTTCTTTTTTCCATTTTCATTAATTCCATTGCAAGTAACATTTTCTCATCTTATCACCTTTTTGCCGATGATCTTCAAATTTACTCTCAAGGGACTGTTGCTGATTTACCTCAGGTTATTAATACCATAAATAAGGACTTGAACAGTATTTCGATTTGGAGTGAACGTTTTGGGCTGAAGGTTAACCCTGCTAAGACGCAGGCCATAATCGTGGGCAGTCCGAAGCTCATGCCTAGGGTAGATTTTCCTAACTTGCCGGCTGTGATTTTGAATGGAGTCCAGATTCCGTTTTCACACCAGGTCAGGAACCTTGGTGTTATAATTGATCGCACGTTATCTTGGGTACCTCAGGTGAGCGAGGTCAGGAGGAGGATGTTTGCTTCGATGGGTTCCCTTCGTCGACTTCGTAACTTTTTGCCATTCGCCAGTATAATTGCGCTAGCTCAATCTCTTCTTCTCCCCATTCTAGATCATGCTGATATTTGCTATCTAGACCTTACAGAGGACCAGCTGAATAAGCTTGAGCGCCTCCAACATCTTTCTATTAGATTCATATTTATTTGGCTTGCGCAAATATGACCACGTATCCTCCTTTCGTTCTCAGCTCAAGTGGCTTCCAATTCGTCTCCGTCGGAATTCTCACATTTTATCTTTGCTTTACAGTATACTTTTCGTTCCCTCAACTCCTCCGTATCTCAAAGAGCGTTTTAATCACCTCACTTCCATCAGATCTCCAGATAGTCATCTTCTCGCTCCACCGCCTTCATCCACCAAGTTCTATAACAACTCATTCACCTTCCAGGCTGTTCGACTGTCGAATGCTTTGCCGTTGCATATAAGATGTGCAAAATCTCTTCAAATTTTCAAAAATCTGTTGAAACAATATTACTTGACGCTGCCTTAAATTGTCTTGTTGTCCTGTAATATATTTATATAATTGTGTTATAGTTTGTATGTATGTATCTATGTATTTATACAATACTTATTTATGATTTTATGATTTCTGAAATTGTCATATAATGTGATGTATGCGATAGTAAGCTTTTTGATTTATTCCTGCACTACCTGTTTACAACTTTTCTTGAAAATTTCCTGCTACCCAAAGGTTGTCTGGAAGAAATCGCTCTAAAGCGATAAGACCGCCTGTTGTTACCTTTATCTAACATTATGTACTATTGTAACTTGTTTTTTCTTATGTTGTGGTGCAATAAAGAATATATTATTATTTAATTTTATTATATTGTTTTTATTTGCAGCTGTTACTGAATTATTCAATATACCTGGAGTATTTGTTTCAATTTTGATTTTATTGATGATGATGATAGTTAAACTAGATTTGTTTCTGCTAAGAGTAGTGGCGCTAAGCCAAAAGTCAACCACAACATTATTTCCTTAATACATAAATCCTTACCAATATTGTGTGTTTTACTTATCTTCCAGCTGTTAGTTAAGTACTATCATAATATCATTTATTAGTTCTTGGTTAAGACATACGCAACTACATGAAGCCAATTTTTTCTACCGTTGTTGATTTTAATTTTTGATAGAATTAGATAACATTTGGTAGGTTGGAAGAGCTTGTGATTCTGTGAAATGTCTGCACAATTTACTATAGTGACAGTGAGCTACAATTTTATACCATTGAGAAAAAAAACGTATTGGATTTTCGCTCAAGGGAATTTTTAGCCAGGGACGTATCTTAATATTGTATTTATATCGCACAGAATCAGGTCTTCAAAACTTCCAAATTTTATCCATGTCTGCCGAAAAATTGAAATCGACAACGATAGGAGAAATTGGCTTCGTGTGGTTGCGTATGTGTGCGTGCGACTGTATGCTTGTGATGTGTGCGTGCTAATATAGGTATGCGTGCGTGCCTGTATGCAACGTGTCCCAAAACTCAACGATAAGCCGGCACCAGAGGATGGAGCTGCTTATGATTAGTCGAGAAAAAATAAGGAAAAAAATATATCTCAATAAAATATATATATATATATATCTTTTGAAAATAATTGCCATAGTGGTGTCAATACTATTTTTTACACCATGATGATTGAAAGTGGACTGTAAGAAAAAATCTTTCAAAATTGTAGGGACAAAATGAATTTTGATTATTTTTTGTGTAAAAACTACATGTATTATGGTATTTTTAAGAACTGTGTTAGATAGCAGGGCATACGCCATAATTGCATGTGCACAGGAGAATATAGACAGGCAAACCAGAGGGCAGACCATCTATATACTCAGTGACAGTCAAGCGGCCCTTAAAGCACTTACGGCGCCGAAAGTGGAATCTAGACTAGTCTATAACGGCGTCCAGGCACTGAACAAGCTTGGAAAGCATAATAAGGTGCAACTAGTTTGGATACCAGGGCACGAGGGCTTCATCGGCAACGAAAGAGCGGATGAGCTTGCTAGAGGGGGGTCTACAAACCACTTTGTAGGTCCAGAACCATTTGTGGGACTCTCGCAGGGAACCATTATTTCGGCCTATAAAGCCTACGCCAAAACCAAACACCAACACGAGTGGAGGAATGAGGCGGGCTTAAGGCACTCTAAGCTCTTCATAGGAGTGGACTCGGGCTGGACTAACAAACTCTGGAAATCCAGTAGGAAGCAGCTCAGAATCATATCTGGGGTGTTCACAGGTCACTTCGGGGTCAAGGACCTCTTGGCCAAGATGGGACTATCGGGCAGTTTAGACTGTAGAATGTGTGGCGAGGAGGATGAGACTATGGAACACTTATTGTGTGAATGTCATGCCCTTGCCAGACAAAGAATGAATTACTTCGGTAACGGTTATCCGCAACCAAAGGAATTCAAGGTACTTCCGCTGAGCTGCATCATCCGCTATGTGGAAATGATGGAGCGAAGTTGGGAGTAGACATAAGGAAAGGGCAAATGCACAAAAGATCCCACTGGGTCGAAGTGCATCCGAAAGGGCCCTCATCTAGATAAGATAAGATAAGATAAGATAGATAGCAGGGCTACTTAAGTTTCCAAAAACAAAAAAAAAACAGTAATATTTGAATATTTGTAGACATGGTCGTTAAAAATACCATTAGGGATGTCGATTTTCGATGAATTTCATTTTTTTTCTGTAATTTCTAAAATAATTGAGATATATTTTTTTCCTTATTTTTTCTCGACTAATCATAAGCGCTAAGCTCCATCCTCTGGTGCCGGCTTATCGTTGAGTTTTGGGACACGTTGTATGTGTGTCAACTGTCAGTGTAGTTCCTCCCAACATCCGCTTGGTGGCTATGAGACCCAGTAATTCTCGGAGTTACCACTCTTTACATGAACATACTTATTATACATTTTGATACCGGTCATACGATTTCCAATTTTCCATTTCCTATTGCATGAAACCATCATCGTGGCTTATTGAGTGCAAGTTGTTGAAGAGTTTAAAATTTTACTTGGAGTTAAGAGCGATAGCACATATCACACGGATTATTTTAAACGCAGACTTAATAACAGAGACGGTTACTAGTTGATGATGGAGTCGCCAGCGCCGAAGGAAGCTAATGTAGAGGAAGTGTGTGTGAAGTCAGAGGACTCTCCGGGTTTGGAGGGTGTCTGTATTAAAAGCGAGCCCTTGTTGGACGATGCGTGTATAGAAGACGAGCCCTCTAGCTCGTACGCGTGTGTAAAAGACGAGCCCTCGAGTCCGGAGGCCGCGGACGCGTGCGGCATCAGCGAGGCGGCGGCAGCCGCGCGGCTGTACGCCGACCACGTCGTGAAGGACGAGCTCGTGCTTAGCCTCGAGCTAGTGCAGCCGCGCCGCGTTCTCTGCGCAGCGCCAGGTCAGTTTATACAATATATGCAATGAGCAAGGAGTATACTTGACGCCGTATATTAGATTCCAAAATGATAACCTTTAAATTGCTATTAAAATGAAATAATAACCGGCACTGGCAAACTTACACATTTCCAAATTATGGGCGTAGCTAAAAATTGGCTATGTCCATCATTTAGAAGAGTGTGAGTTTGCCAGTGCCGGTTATTTTTTCATTTTAATAGCAATTTTAAGGTTATAATTAACTAGATGAATAGAGCTGAATGTGTTTTATAGTTTAATTGAGATCGGATAAGAGTTTAGAGAATGCATCCTAAATACACATTTTAGGCACAGTTAAACATATACTGAAACAAAAGTTCAAGTGGGCAGGCCACAAAGTTCGAATGCCAAACAATAGATAGACAAAAACAATAACAAATTAGAGACCAAAAATCGGTAAAAGGAAAGTGGGCTAAACAAATACAAGATGGGAAAAAGACCTATTAGAAACAGTAGGCAAGGATTGGAAAGAAGCAGCAATGGACCGGCAAAAATGGACGAATATGCTAGACAAATACCTAGCAAGAATAGAAAACGGAGGTTCGGAAGAGGCCTAGGTTTTAAAAGAACCTTGATGATGATGTTGATGTTGTGAAGGGACGCCTGGCCGGAAGCAGGCGGGCATTCGATCGCTTGTCACGTTCATTCAGCCCCATTCCCTAAGGTTGGAGCTTAGGATTACTGTCCCGGGACAGAAGGGACGCCGGCAGCGTTCCCGCATCACAATCTTCCATTCTTCTTGTGTTCCTGCAGAACAGAAGGACATCTTTAAGGATGACATCCCTCAGTTCCCTCTCCTCTAACACGTCTCTACCGAATACTCTGAACCGCGGTGCCGCGTACATTACGCATTCCGCTAGTACATGCATGCTAGTTTCTTCCTCCCCACATGTGGGCACACATGAATACCTATTATCTTTAAATGTCTATTTAGAGTGTTATGATGGTTATGATACCTATCAGCATTCTCAGATTGCTCTTACCCAGTTTCAGCAGATACCTGGTTCTTTTGTGATCCATACCTCCTATCATCATCTTTGTCGGTCTGCATCCAGATGCTTCCCTCCATTCTCTTTCCCTTTCTTGTTCTTTTAGCCTTTCTATGATCCCCTTTGTGACTTGAGCCGAGAAGGGAAGGACCGGTTCTGGGCCTACAAACTCCCTTCCCGCTCCCTCCCTAGCCAGCTCATCTGCCCTCTCATTTCCCGCTATCCCCTGATGCCCTGGCACCCACGCCTGCGTGACATCCGAGTTTTCCCCTATCTTGTTAAGTTCTTCGTTGCATTCTTTCACTAAGGCAGATGTTGCCTGTTGCCTTACTTAGTGCCTTCAGTGCCGCCTGACTGTCTGTGTATATCACTACCCTTCCAGTCTGTTGCATTCTTTCTCTAATGATCTGTGCGCACCTCGTTATCGCGCACACTTCTGCTTGAAAAACACTAGCATACCTTCCCAATTAAATGAACCTTACAAACATTATATAAAATATTAATGTATTTTAATTTGAAATGTGTGAAGGAAAGCAATCAGTTTGTACATATAATAATAGCTTCAATAAATAAATAAATAAAGTTTGCCAGTGTCGGTTATTTGTTCATTTTAATGGCAATTTTAAGGTTATTATTGTGGAATCTATATATGGCGTCAAGTTTAGAACCTATACAGCAGAAATGGTCAGCGCAGTGAATGGACAGCAATCCCCGGTGTCCTTGGTCTTGATCTTGTCTTGATGGGTGTACTGCAGGGATGAATATTGGGGCCTTTCCTGTTCCTTACCTACATAAATGAGTTACCTACACATGACAAGACTACAATGTGAATGACAAAACTCCATGGGATTAATTTTGACAGATTTTTTTATTATTATAAAAAAATATATACATATTAGGGGACAATCTTACACAAATCGACGTAGTCCCATAGTAAGCTCAATAAGGCTTGTGTTATGGGTACTAACTAGATGACGATATATTTAATAGATAGAAATACTTAAATACATAGAAAACATCCAAGACTCAGAAACAAACACTCACTCATCACACAAATATTTGTCCTTACCGGGATTCGAACCCAGGACCTTCAGCTTCGTACGCACCGTTACTTCCCACTAGGCTTACTGTTCGTCAATTATGTTTGGAAATTTATGACATTGTATTCTCAATTTATTATTCTCGTAATTTGTTTTCTAGAAACATTCTAGACTAGTATTTTTTTATATATATTAATTTTTTTATGTTTAATAAAGTGCTCTAAGAAATATACTAACTGACCATGTGATGCTTGAAAGGCCTACTTGAATAAAGATTATTTTGAGTTTGAGTTTGGACAATCCCTCTTGAAGTGTGATTTCTGCTAGGAGAATTCTGTTCCTTCCCAATTAAATGAGATCTTCTTGAGGCAAGCACAAGTGCGTGCTCGGAAGCGCGGATATCATGTTTTTTATTTTTTGGCCGTTTCAATAAATAAAAAAGTAATCACGGAGTTCCCTCAAACATGATATTGCTGATTTTTTGAAGCTCTTATAATATTTTTAGCTTTTGTGCATATAAATAGGCGTAGGGATGTGACGGGCTCATCGCACACCAGATTTCTGGTGCAATCAGTCAACGTAAGGCAGCTTGTGGCGGGCTGTTAGGGAGTAGCGACCCTACGTACCTGAGTGCTCCTGGGGGTGTCCTGTGGTCAGGCTGAGCCGATCGGGTGGATGGTTGGACAGGCCCCCCGCCTCTGGCTTGCCTTTACTGGCCGTCCAGAGTGGAGTCGCAAAAGCTGTTGCTCGAGGGTAGATGTGGACACCTAAGTGGCGAGTTGGCTATATGTTTAAAGTCCAGTGCCACCTCTCTACCCCCCAGCTCTCTGACCGGTGTTGCCCTTAGGCCATTTTTTAATGTCGCTATTAATATGGGCCCATCTAGCAGTTAGCGAGTCACCGTCTGCCAGAGATAAAAAGTGAAACAGTTTTATTAGGCAGGCGTCCGATGTTTCACCCAATAGCCCAGCCACTGGTCCATCATTTTAACCCAATAACCCGTTTCATTTAGATTCCATCAACCATCAATAGGCCCTATACACCCCAGCGGGTGCTGTCTCTGTGTGCGTCCCATGACACGGGCAGAGAGAGCATCCGCTCGGTGTACTCCTTGCATTTCATTAAATTGTCAAATGGGCCTCACGTGTTGGCTCAGTTGGTACTTTGTAGGTACCTAGCTCCACGCACGCCTCCCAAAGGTCCGGGACATCATTGTTCGGTGAGCGGGAAAGACATACATAATAATAATAATAATAATAATAAGCCCTTTTGTCCTGAATTACTACGGTATGTCTGAACATTTGATTTTGTGGAGTTATGTAATGTCCCGTAGTTCAGTGTGCCTCGTGGCATAGGCCTCCTCCAATATCTTCCATTGAGTTCTGTCTTGTGCTACTCTTCTCCAAAGGTTGGCCAGCTGTGAGTTTTAGGTCATATTCCCGTCTAGTTCGCTGGCGCCCTCTGCTTCGCTTGCCATCTCTGGGGTACCAGTCAGAAACAATTTTGCTCCTTTTATCGAAGAGATCTCGGATCATGTGACCCGTCCATCTCCACTTTTGTTGTTCTATTCTAGCAGTTATGTCCGCAACTTTGGTTATTTCTCTAATTTTGCTTCTTTTCATTTTTCTTGTTTCCTTATTCCTGTAATACTCCTCCCTCTCGCTTTTGTGCATAATTTGTAACGAATATTTTAAGTGTATTTTAGTCCCTTTTAGACCTATGTTCGTGATTTTTTTCTATCGAGGGAAAATTGCTTAATCAAGTTTCGAATCACTGATCTCGCTGCATAAAAGCCTCAAGATTACTTTTCGTATTTTTTTAAACCAGGTTGTACAGACTGTTCAGCTTTTTTAATTCTCTGCAAATGGATTCTTACTCGGCTAAACAAATTAATTCCTTTTTGTTGATTAATTGACTATTTCTTGTTGGTTATGATATAGAAACGTTTCATTTAGTAAAACTATTCACTTTTGATAACATTTTAAAACGAACATATAATTTATTTTATTAATTCCGCCTCTGGTGTAATTATCAATATACCTCACTTGTATCACAATGTACTATTATATAACACAAGTACCCAATAAAAAGGGATTTTTGAAAATTCCACCCTCAACGAGATAAAATGGGGGTTGAAAGTTTGTATGGGTATGGAGTAAAATTTTAAGTGAGAGACTTGAAACTTCATTTCATTTAAAACATAACATCTCTACTATGTATATAATCCAAATTTAATTGTCAATAAAATATGTGTCAATAAAAAGTGGGAATGAGAATGTTATAAACAACTTTTTTTAAATGTCATTTTATTTCTTGACTAAGTCACCTTTTACTATAATACATACATACATTAGTATATATTTTTTCTAAACTTAAAATTCCATGTTTAAGAAAGGTCTCAGCTTGTAACCTAAAAAATATTGTACAGTCGAGGTCAAAGATATCTTTACAGTTGAGTGTTACAAAATACCTTTACATTTAAATAAGTTTACCCACTACATAACAAAAAATTACTTACAACGTACATTACAGTTTCATCTTTTCACTTAATGCACCAAAGTTCTGTTTACCATCAGTCTTCCATAGAAACATTTACACACATTGTGACATAATGGGTTTACATTGCATTATACAAAATAAGATTTCCTGTCAATGTGCCTTAAATATGTTGACATTTACAGTGGAACTTGAAACTTTACGCGCAAGCGTACTTTTCTTTACTTACACCTATTGCTACATAAATATCTTTACAGGTTGATTGAACTGTGAATACTGACATTAAATTGTCATATGGCATGGTTTTTCCTTAATTTCATCGTTTGCGTCATTTTGTTATCAAATACAGACTTCAAAAAAGTGAAGAATTCATAAAAACCGTTTTTATATTGGCTCTCTTGTTAACAAGAAACGCTTATAGTTTCGCCACGTCTGACTGTCCGTTATTTGGCGGATTCTATATCTCATTCTAACAGATCGCAAATTTATGCAAGAGGACGTTTCGTTGAGTTTTAAACCTTTATGAAGCCACCGACGGATATATCCACACCATAGCTCTAACGCGGACACGGATAAATCCGTCACAGATCACGGAGCAACATGGAAAACACAAAAACTTAACTCCAGGCGCAAAATGAGGGGTGATATTAAAGTTGAACGAATGTCTGTGGCATTATAGCTCTCAAGTGGATGAACCGATTGTGATGTATTTTTGTTAGACACTTAAATAAAGAGCTGACTTTGACTTTGCTAAGTTCAATTAAAAGCGGTTCAGCCGTTTAATTGACTAACTAACTTTGGGTAAGACTCATGTTTCAAAAAATAGGTTGTATTTCTTAACTAAGTAAAACTATAAACTGTACAAAACCAATATATAAATTCTTCTTACACATAACATACCACAAAATACAGGTTTTTTTATTTGCTAGACATAAGCGTAACGCCTACGCTTCAATATTTTGTGTAGCCGCCTTCCGCATCTTTCACGTACTGTAGCCGACGTCTCATCGAATGCACTAATTCCTTACAATAATTCAACCCTCGGAAATGCTCCCATAGTTCGTGCACGTGTTGCTTCAAATTGTGCAAATTTCTCACCTCAGGTGCATCCCAGTTCTGAACCATGATGGCCCACATGTTTTCAATCACGTTCAGGTCGGCTGACTTAGGGGTCAATCTTATTAATTCCATATTTTTTTATTCCGTAATCCACACCTGAACGAGATGCGAATTATGAACCGACGAATTGTCTTGCACCAAATATACGATTACATCCTCACCAAATGCTCTTTTAACCGTGGGCAACAAAACTTCCCAAAGAATGTCCGTTTGTTGCAGAAATATTTGACAGTATGGTACTGTTTTCGGTGATTGTCATTATTTGAAATAAGAACCGATGTTCGTGTCAAACTGTAATAGTACATTACGCAACTAGGGTGGTGAATTCGTGAATGCCCCAGATCGCAGGTGTTTGTGGCCCGAACCGAAGGTGAGGGCCATAAATATGCGCTCTGGGGCTTTACGAATTACCGCCCGTGTTGAGTACAAAATTTTACGTCTTCATCTGGCCGCAATGAGAGTTTTCCCGTACGCGCAGCGTGCAGTAAAACTCGCATTATGGCCAGGTGTGACGTAAAGATATTTATGTAGCAACAGGTGTAAGTAAAGAAAAGTACGCTTGAGCGTAAAGTTTCAAATGCCACTGCAAATGTAAACATATTTAAGGCACATTGACTAGGAAATCTTATTTTGTAACATGTAATGTAAACCTATTATGTCCCAATGTGTGTAAATGTTTCTATGGAAGACTGATGGTAAACAGAACTTTGGTGCATTAAGTTAAAAGATGAAACTGTAATGTGCGTTGTAAGTAAATTTTTGTCATGTAGTGTGTAAAATTATTTAAATGTAAAGGTACCTAGGGTTTTTCCATTGTGTCTAGATGTAAGATTTTTAGACCAATAATAGTTTAGTCAGATAACGCAGTTGCTAAATGATTATTTTGTCAAATAATTATTTATAAAATGTAAATTTAACTGTTGATCATTTTACTACTAGTCATTTTACAAATGACTCACTTTGCAAAATTGGCGAAACATTTTTTTGCTGAACGTTGTTTGTCAAGTGTAATTTTGCCAAATGACTTTTGGTCAAACGGCAGGACACCGTTAGGAACTCTTGACTATCCGCCTACCCGTCAACATTGTTATAAAATGATTACTTGTCGGTTTTGCTACATAAAAAAAGCGGCTGTTTGAGACATGATGACATCAATGTAAATACTATCGTGAATCATGACCATTCACGACACTTCCGGCCCCCCAGAGAACTGGCGATCATATCTCCAGTAGAGTATTAATATACTCATTATTCACAGCTTTATTTAACTCTTCCTCGGATCTTTGAAATAACCATTTTTTCTCCATTTTAAATTTTGACAAGCTCTGGATCCTCTTCTACGCCTTGATTGGCCAATGCACACTTTGTAGGTGATTGCAACATCTTATAAAATAGATTAGTTGGAATGATGATCTACATAATTTCTGATAGCTGTAAAGTCTGTTAAGTTAACCTTGACGGACTTTCCAAATCAGTTCCAAACGTTTCGTGAGACCCAAGGTATACTAGTTAACTGTGAGGTTCTTTTATCCTCGAGACCAACCAAGCTTCATCGTGTCTTGGTATTCCATGTTGCGGGCGGTGGGGCGCGTAGACAGTTATAAGCAATCAGTCGTATCCTATATATATCGTAAACCGTATGTTGGATTTTCTAGCGTATTTTTGCTGTTAACATGAATTATCTCTCGATGGTAGCAAAACCATCATGATCATGACTATTTCGAATCTAGGCATAATCAACATCCAACTGAGATACATGCATACCGAGTACACAATGTTCAGTGTCTTTCACTCTCATGACACTGAGAGTTACGAAACGACAAAGAACTGAAAAAATACTTCCATACATTGTGCATTACTGATTACTGAGTACGTACTTTTAGGTGTCCGCAATAGGAGTTTCGTTATAGAACTTGCTTGAAACGAATGTCTGGACAGATTTTAATATCATCTTAGTACTCGTTTCCTTTTTTCCATAAAATGGAATCCTCCTCCTCCCACGAGCAAATTGCTAACCATAATTTCAATAAACTCTACCCAGTAAGAAACGGTTCTACTGGCCTGTTCCACAGAAACATTTAGTGCGGTTAATACTAAATCATCAGCATACTGCAAAACTCTAACACTGCCATTTCAAGATGATTTTAAGTTTAATGTATAAATATTGCACAACAGAGGGCTAAAACAGACCCTTGTGGAAGTCATCTCCACACTAAGCGAGTAATCCTATTGTTATCATCTATGAGAAGACTAATGCCCCCTTGAAAAACAATAGTACATTATTGCAGCGGCCGGGAAGTAGCAATTAGTGGATGAGTAGATTTTGTCGGATAAAGCGATGTGTGCGTGTGGATGTGAGGAAATCAAATAATATTTTCAATAATCTTAAAATATCGAGTATGTCAATAACATACAGTGCCCGCCGGGAGCCAATAATGCACGGCCCAATAATGTACAGCCTGATAATTCGCGTCCACTTTTTGTGGACTCGGATTATTGGGTCGTGTATTATCACCCCGGACATAAGTGGCTTCCAATTATTGTGTACATTAGATGATGTCATATAGAAAAGTAGAACAGCTTGCCCATCAATCATCAAGGTGATAATGTACGGCCAAATAATGTATAGCCTGATAACCAGCGTCCACTTTTTGTGGACGCGGATTATTGGGTCGTGCATTAACACCCTGGACAAAAGTGGCTTCCAATTATTGCCCTGGACAAAGTTTGCTCAAGAATAACAATAAGAATCATTTACTGTCAGAAACTGTGTACATTAGATGATGTCATATAGAAAAGTCGAACAGCTTGCCCATCAATCATCAAGGTGATAATGTACGGCCCAATAATGTACAGCCTGATAACCAGCGTCCACTTTTTGTGGACGCGGATTATTGGGTCGTGCATTATCAGGGCGGACAAAAATGGCTTGTCATAAGCGAACTCTGTCTTAGGTCGGTTAGGTTAGGGTTCACTTGTGTCCCTCAGACCAGAAATAGACACCCCGCGCAGCGGGGTGGCGTCGAATCGCTGGATTTTTTCAGTCGGCATAGATAATGTACAGCCTGATAATCCGAAGCCACAGGGACTCGGATTATTGGGCCGTGCATTATCAGCCCGGACAAAATTGGCTTCCAATTACTGCCCCGGACCAAGTTTGCTCAGGGTGATAATGCACGGCCCAATAATGTACAGCCTGTTAAGCTGTAGTCAGTGTTCAACGAAATAAAAATATGTAATTATTATTGCTTACCTATAATTTTGTTGCGTAACATCGTTTCTCAGTTAGATTTTCATTTAACAAAAAAATAAAACATAATTCTCGTTTTAATTTTGTGCCGTATATATATTGCAGGACAAACTCAACCGAAGGAGCCAAGAGGGAGACCTAAAGCTTACCAATGCGGCCAGTGTAGTTTCACAACTGCTAGAAAGGCCTCTTTAGTAAGTCATGAAAGGAATCACATTGAAAAGGAACGCTTTATCTGTGACCACTGTGATTACACAGCCAGTGACAAAGCATTGATACAAAATCATATGAGTAAACATAATCGCAACCTGTCTTATAAGTGTGGCCAATGTAGTTACACAAGTTTCCTAAAAGGCAAATTACTAGTCCATGAAAAAAAACATACTGCTGAGAAACCTTACAAATGTGGCCAATGTAGTTATGCTAGTGGCAATAAAGGTGATTTAAAAATCCATGAACGAATACATACTGGAGAAAAGCCATTCAAATGTGGCCAATGTAACTACGCAAGTGCACATAAGGGTCATTTAAAAATTCATGAACGCATACATACTGGAGAAAAGCCACACAAATGTGGCCAGTGTAGTTATGCTAGTGCCCAAAAAGGTAGTTTGAAAATCCATGAACAGATACATACTGGTGATAAGCCATACAAATGTGGCCAATGTAGCTACGCAAGTGCTATAAAAGATTATATAAAAATTCATGAACGGATACATACTGGTGATAAGCCATACAAATGTGGTCAATGTAGTTATGCTAGTGGCAATAAACGTGATTTAAAAATCCATGAACGGATACATACTGGTGATAAGCCATACAAATGTGGCCAGTGTAGTTATGCTAGTGCCCGAAAAGGTCCTTTGAAAATCCATGAACGGATACATACTGGTGATAAGCCATACAAATGTGGCCAGTGTAGTTATGCTAGTGCCCAAAAAGGTCCTTTGAGAATCCATGAACTGATACATACTGGAGAAAAGCCACACAAATGTGGGCAGTGTAGTTATGCTAGTGCCAGTAAATGCGATTTAAAAATCCATGAACGGAAACATACTGGTGATAAGCCATACAAATGTGGCCAATGCAGCTACGCAAGTGCCAAAAACTATTATATAAAAATTCATGAAAGAATACATACTGGAGATAAGCTATAAAAAATGTGGCCAATGTAGTTATGCTAGTGGCAATAAAGGTGATTTAAAAATCCATGAACGGAAAAATACTGGTGATAAGCCATACAAATGTGGCCAGTGTAGTTATGCTAGTGCCCAAAAAGGTCCTTTGAGAATCCATGAACGGATACATACTGGAGAAAAGCCACACAAATGAGGACAGTGTAGTTATGCTGGTGCCAGTAAATGCGATTTAAGAATCCATGAACGGAAACATAGTGGTGATAAGCCATACAAATGTGGCCAATGCAGCTACGCAAGTGCCAAAAACTATTATATAAAAATTCATGAACGGATACATACTGGTGATAAGCCATACAAATGTGGCCAATGTAGTTATGCTAGTGGCAATAAAGGTGATTTAAAAATCCATGAACGGATACATACTGGTGATAAGCCATACAAATGTGGCCAATGTAGTTATGCTAGTGGCAATAAAGGTGATTTAAAAATCCATGAACGAATACATACTGCAGAAAAGCCACACAAATGTGGCCAGTGTAGTTATGCTAGTGCCCAAAAAGGTCGTTTGAAAATCCATGAACGGATACATACTGGAGAAAAGCCACACAAATGTGGCCAGTGTAGTTATGCTAGTGCCACTAAATTCGGTTTAAAAAGGCATGAAAGAATACATACTGGAGATAAGCTATAAAAAATGTGGCCAATGTAGTTATGCTAGTGGCAATAAAGGTGATTTAAAAATCCATGAACGGAAACATACTGGTGATAAGCCATACAAATGTGGCCAGTGTAGTTATGCTAGTGCCCAAAAAGGTCCTTTGCGAATCCATGAACGGATACATACTGGAGAAAAGCCACACAAATGTGGCCAGTGTAGTTATGCTAGTGCCAGTAAATGCGGTTTAAAAAGGCATGAAAGAATACATACTGGTGATAAGCCATACAAATGTGGCCAATGTAGTTATGCTAGTGGCAATAAAGGTCGTTTGAAAAGGCACGAAATTATACATACACCAGTACCAGTACCATTCACCAGAAAAGCCATACAAATGTGACCAATGTCGTTACGCTAGTCCGCTAGCGCGGCGTCCGCGCGGACAGTGGAGCCCGTCACCACGTCGACCACGACCACGCTTACGAGAGGCGGGAGCCTGCACCGGGGCCCTGCGGGACTTCTACAGGTTTGAGCGCATTTCTTTCTAACTCGCTATTTAATTAGGACATAATAAATAATAGTACAGGAGGGTCTGTGCAGGAGGTCCCATCTAATAAAACCGATGAATTAATATAAGCTTAACTACCACACCTAGCCTGACACTGTCAGCCTACCATACCTATTAGGCTACCACGTAATAAATAATAGTACTTGCATACAGTCCTCTGTATTACGAAACTGATATGACAGCTACAAAATTCAGATGATGCATGCCATCCCGCTCCGACGCTCGCCGCATGCCGCATGGCACGTGCTTCAGATGTGCGAGAGCCGAGGTTAGATGAGATAGGGGGCGGCAATTGGCGCAGCAGAGCTGGTGAACTAGGTACAGAATCCTGATTAGCGATGAAAATTACATGAAAGATACATGTATCTTTCAAAGGCCCTGTATTTTTCAATAAAATACAGTATCTTTCCTTGCCGATCTTCGATTGAATCTTTCGCAATTTCGATTTCTGCTTGACTGGTTTTAGTTAAAAAACACTGATAATTACGAGTAGGTATTTCTTACTACAACATAAATTTTGACGTAGTCTGCGGCGTCGCCCGTGAGATCTTTGAAGTCCGAGGGCAGTCCGTCGTACTTTGTGAGAGGGCACTCGAACACGACGTGGTGCACCGTTTGCTCGGGCATCCACAGTCACATTCTTCAGCGTCGCTTCAGCCCAATTTTTTGCGCTGTTGAGCACAGTGCCCTATTTCAGTCCTTATTCGATTCAGGGAGCACAAGACACGTCGAGCTTCTTAAAAACCTTGTGGGTGGCGGCCGGGGCTGAGTTCGAATCGGGTCGGTGACTCTGATTTGGCCAGCCACTCCTCCTGCCAGGCAGATTGGATGTTCCACTCGGTAGGCTATTGGTGTGAGAGTAGGGCTGGGGGTTCCGTGCGCGTTCCACTTTAGCCTGGGAGACCGGAATATGTTTATTGGCAGTTCGGGCCTAGCGTGGATCTTACAACCTCGACCTCTCTAAGGAGGTGTTGGAAGCATGGGGTTCCCTTTATCTGGCATAATATCGATTGTCCGAAATACACTCCGCATAACAGTTATCGCAGAAACATTTTTAGCCGAATGATACTTTAGCATAATTATATACTTAGCATAACTATCATGTCGCATAACACTTATTTGGCAGATTCTTTTTTGCAGAATAGTCATATGGCCCAATTTACTTAGTAGGGAACAGGGACTTAGTGGCAAAAACCGACTCGGATCACGGATAGGTTAGAAGACGGAAGCGGCAGCAAGCTGCCGCTTTCGTCTTCGAGGTTATTTTCTTTATAAAAGATCAATTATGACAATCGTCATTATGCCAATGTACTATTCTGCCAAAGGAAGTTATGCGAAATGACTGCATGCAATGAAATTTATGCGAAAAGTAATTCGGCGAAATGATGATTCTGCCATGGGCTGTTATGCAAAATAAAATTATGACAATCAATTTTATGCAACACGTTAGTAACCCGGAAGCATGCAATCTTCTGGGGGCCGGTAACCAGTGTCCAGGAGTTGGTTTCATGCAGCCTGTGATCAGGCCAGGCGCATGGTGTTGTTGAGGTGGGTGTCTATGCTTTGCGTGTAGGCGCTATTCAACCAGGCTAGGGCACAGTAGTTTGCTGTAGGGTACACCAGTGCTAAGGCGGTAGATGTCAAGCAGGCAGCCAAAACTCCCCACGAGGCACCTGTCAGGTTTTGCAGGATGTGTTCCTAGACTTCCTAGTTTTCAGCTTGGCTGCGAAATTTTGTAAATGCGTTTTATAGGTGAGGCTTCGGTCCAGTGTAACTCCGAGATATTTCGGGTAGGGATTATTCGTTAGGACAATGTCTACAAACCTGACGAGCTTTCTTCCAGCCAGATGGTTGCTAAAATTCAAAGCAGCCTACTTCAGTTTTGGATCTGTTTAGGCAAAATCGCTGTTCGCCAACGGGTGAAGAAGTCTCTCATGGAGACAAGATCTTGCTGCAGGGAGGCTTCTGTAGTGTCAATGCCTCGCCCTTGTCGCGTTTGTGACATGAGAGCTAAGTCGTGCTTGTACCCAAATTTCCTCGAGAGCGTGTACGGGATGTCAATGTATGTAGAGGTGAAATAGCATGGGTGATAGCACCGTCCTCTGGGGCAGCCCGTTGTTGAGAATCCTTGGCTGGCTAACTTAGTCACCTAGTGCAGTGTTAAATTTATAAAAAAAAACACAAACAAAGAACACGATGGGCAATTTTTATTAATAACACAGGCCTAAAGTTACAATTTATAGTATTTATACCGCAAAAATCATAGTAACCTTCGCCTAAAAACCGATCACTAAACCGAGGTGTCCAATTCGCATAGGTGTATAGCAAATGATATCAATTCCAAGGCCTGATGGTTCGCAGAGCGCGCTCGAGCAATATACGTTCGCTTTGAAAGGAATGTTCGTGGTTAATATGCGTGTAGATGAATGTATGAAGGGTGTAATGGACGCATGACGAAATTTAATGGATGATAGCCGAGGATTGCCGAAATTTAGGAATCAATTGATTCCAATGACGTTGGCGTTTAAACTGCCTTTTTAAATTTTGAGGTTGGTGTATGAACAGATCCCAATCAAAGGTTGAGCTATAAAAAAACGTTGCGCAGGGCACATGAAATACACAAACAAAACCATGGAAAGGAGACGGTAGTACAGGTATAGCCTAAGATACAAGGAACGTCGCAAGAAGCTCAAGTTTGAATGTTATGGTAATTTAGGATTAAAGAATTCTAGTGTTAGACCTATCACGTGCTACTTAGCTACGGTTGGCTGCTCTAACGAAGATCCCCGCAAACAGGAACAATTTGCAATAGGCGGCTCAGTTGAAACATTTCTCCTTCACTGCGTCATCTTCGTACGGACCTCTAGTGATGGTTTTACCGACCCGCGTACTGGAGGCCTCGGACGTTGAGAAATAGATACCGCGCACTCCGGCTTGGCGATAGGGTATACCCGGAAAGCTAAGAACAAAATTAAAAGGTAAATACCCCCACTTCACAGTCTAATCTACGACCAAGCAACACCTACACCTGATAATGCTTACCCGGAAGGCTGTTGCCACATCCGGCCTTTTGATTCAAACGGGAACAACAAAACAGCTTTCAACCATCATGTAATTGCTCATTGTGTCGTTGTAATTTGCTTGCGCGCAACTGGTCTCTTCAATGGCGTGCTCCACCCCAGGACGAAAGAACGCGCTGGCTTACTGGCACTAAAAACTGTACTTTCACTGAGGAAACTGTGACCCTCAGGATCTTGGAAACGCCACTAAAAACTGCAGCACCATGCGTAACTCTTACAGCATCTAGGTGAAAGAAAAGCTGGTGGTGGTAGAAAAACCAACCGACCACTCCCGTTGTCTAATTTTATCTGCCACCAAGATTGTTTAATTCGAAACTGAAAATCAGAAGGAGGTTATAGAACAATCCCATTTCAAACTTCAAATTAAAATTCTTAAAAATATTACAAACGGACGGACACCACGCACGTAAAACCAACGACAAAGTGGAGTATTAGGACCTGAACAGGACCCTGTAATAAAAGAAACGCCATCTAGTAGAAACCATCGACACAGTCATCACCGCGAAGCAACCGTGCTTCACCAACAGATAGAAAACACGCGCCCAGCGCAACAATCGAACTTCTTAATTAATGCGTAAGATGGCGCAGAAGCCTAAAAATCAGTATAATTACGGTTCAGTGGTTCAATCGACAATGTTTTTCTGCAGGTGAGTTTACGCTGCACTAGGTATACTTGGAAAGGCCTGTTGGTCAGAGCTAAGTAGCTAACAGTGGAAGTCCACTGTTCTGTATTATTATTCTGTTCTGTATATTAGCTTGGACAGCAGGCCTTGGCGCCAGACGGTGTCGTAGGCAGCAGTGAGGTCTACAAAGGCGGCAGAAGACTTGAGGTTTTCATCGAAGCCGTTCTCTATACGTGTAGTTACCGCGAAGACTTAATTGTTACAGCTCAGCCCTGGACGAAATCCTGCCTGCTCATCCGGAATATTTATAGCTTCACAGGCGTTCTGCGTTAAGCGATTCGTCGCTAGTCTGCCGGAATTCCTCCCATAGGGTATTATCATTCCAGTAGGGGATGTACTGTTTGTGGTATCCTCGTGATATGAATTTTTGGCTTTCGCTATCACTAGCTTTTGGAAGCATTCGTAGTTTACTGGTTTTATCAGAGGTAAACTTGTTAATTCAATTAATTTGTCCGCAGATTCACGAGACGAGGCTTCGACTAAACAAGACACGAAGACCATCATTATCCTCTAGCTGCCCACGAAACAAGAAACATTTACAAGGAAATTCGGATCAACTATAATAGAAAATTAATAAAGTTTCGACAACATGCTTATATGATTGTTCTGAAGTCGCGAGCATCCGTGAGAAATAGAGAAGTGTTCGTTTTGTTTTAAAATGGAATGAAACAAAACAAATGCAACTCTGTTCCCATTTAGAGTAGTATTTATTCCATTTAACCCGCGAGCTAGCAACAGATTTTCGTGACTCGCGGTCTAATTGAAAAGGAACATAGAGTCTGTTAACAGGCCTTGGGACGCTACAGGTTATTATTAGGACAGATGCAGGTGTAGCTATAAAAATGATATTTTGGATACTTATAAAATTCAATCATGCATGATGTATTTATTTCTGTTTAATAAATACAATGTGTGCA
Organism: Epinotia demarniana; assembly: GCA_945867215.1. Taxonomy (NCBI): domain Eukaryota; kingdom Metazoa; phylum Arthropoda; class Insecta; order Lepidoptera; family Tortricidae; genus Epinotia; species Epinotia demarniana. Next base: position 6,089,520 of record OX244283.1, read on the forward strand.
TTTCTTGGATGTTTATTGATGGTGCAGTCGAGGACAAGGCGATGTTTACACGTTTCGCCTTATTACCATAGAATAAGATACAAACGTGTAAACTGTATCTGTTTCCGAAGAATTTTAATATTATGAATGAAAGTGTGACATTCTATTCGCAGACGTCCAGCAGGTTTAAATGCTTTTAGGGTTCCGTACCTAAGTAATGGATACCTTATACTCGTGGGATTACTTTATATAACAAAGGTATTAAATGTAATTTCCTTTGTTTTTGAATAAATAAGAATAATTTTTTCTTCTCACTTCCATGATTGTATTGTATTCTCCTCTTTAAATCTTAAATAGTTGCTGCCATAGCCCACCAGCACGGCTGTCATGAGACGGCCGCGACATAGTCTCGATTTTTAAGTGTTCTATTTATAAGAAAAAAACGCAGTGCGAGAAAAATTGATAGTATATCGCGGCCGTCTCATGATAGACGTGCTGGTTCCATTATTATTAATATTACAATACAATACAATACAAATATTCTTTATTGCTCACCAGACAATACTAAAAAATAAAAAAAGAGGTAAGTTAAACATAAACAATGGTAGACAACAGGCGGATTACAGTTGTATCTTTGAAGATCATGGCATTAATTCTTACAGATAGACACTCTTTCATTTAATATTATGGAATAATATCGAACACACTTAATATATTTACGTGTATATCGAAGCATTCCTTAAGCATGTTCGCATATATCTCTGTTTTACTCAAACGCGGGTACTTACTATGGGTACTAGACGACGATATACATACTTATTATAGATAAATAAATACATAGAAAACATTCATGACTCAGGAACAAATATTCATGCTCATCACACAAATAAATGCCCTTACCGGGATTCGAACCCGGGACCTCCGGCTTCGTAGGCAGGGTCACTACCAACTAGGCTACAGAGGTGGTCTACATACTTTGATAATATAAAGGTGGAAACACATTATTAAAACGCGACCCGATGAAATGCGACGCGTGTTGAGTCTAATCCGCGGCGTCGCTGCGGATGTTCATAGTGTGATTCTGGTTATAGAAAATTGGTCTCAACACGCGTCGCGTTGCATCAGTCGCGTCGCGTTTTAATAATGTATTTCCGCCTTAATTGTGACAAATGAAAATAGCCTATTCAATGGTATAAAATAAAAAATCGGAGCTTTATCAAGCACACGATAGCGTAATTTGGTAAATAAGTATCGAGACGGAATGCAAAATAATGTAAGAACTAAACGCACAACCCAATGTCAAATTGACAGCTAAGCCAAGAATACGTACGACATTTCGCCATTTGTTCGAGATGGTCATACCGGTCGGGGCTGGAAACTTAGAAAAGAGGCAACACGCCGATTTATTGTATGGAAAGTGCTGACATCTGGCCGCAGTCGGACTGCTGTATTTAATGTTGTTGGCAGAAAATGGAAACAGATGTCAGTACAATCGACCCACGACAGTAAATTTAAGATTTTGAAATGAAATAAAATATATTTTTATGTTTGGAGATAGAATTTAATGTCCACTTAATTTTAAAAACCAAATATATAAAAAATACACAAATTATTTCAGTAACCAATTTTATCTGTAAGTAGGTATGAAATCTGTAGAAATAAAACGCATTTTTTATTACAAATATGGCGGAATGGATAACCATAGACAATCATGACCATTCACAACAGCCACTGTATTTCGGCAAACCATACTAGCTCAACATTATTGTCTCTATCAAGTACTCTGACTTCGAGTTTTATCGATATGAAATAACATCGCATCCCTATCCACCAAAGACAATACAGAGTATTTAAAATGTCAGTTGTAAGTTTTAAGTTAGAACGATTTTGGTTTTCTGCAAATAAATAAGTGTTTTACGATAAAATGGACGTATTATTATAGTAATAATGGTGTTGCACGTGATAACCTACATGTTACAACAATCGCATACTTGTAATTGCGTGTGATTACACCAGGAATGTGTATTTTTCTACAGGTAAGTAAGTGATTTGTTTGCATTTTAAGACAAATGAAAAGATTGATGTCGGTTATTATCAAATCGCAATTTTAGAATACACTTCGAAAGTACCGTTAGCACAAAAGCTAGAGAAAGATTGGAAATTCCTCGTACTGAAGTACTTATCAACATAGGTAGGTACTGCAGTAAACTATTTATCATCATCATCATCATAAATTTAAGAGCTTAGCTCTTGTCGGTGGAGTAATTTCCAATCTGATCTACATTCTGCCTTTGCCTTTAACTCTCTATAAGACCATATTTTTATCTTTTCTTTTATCTGATCCATATATGCTCTTCTAGGCCTTCCTCTTTTTCTCTTTCCTTCTATTATCATTCTGATCAAGTCGTCGTGCCGTAGTAGGTGTCCTATCATTCTTCCTCTTCTGTCATCAATTACTTTCATCAGTTTCCTCTTTTCGTTTACCATGTTCAAGACCTCTTCATTAGTTTTCTTCTCAGTCCAGCTAATTTTTTCTAGCCTCCTCCAACACCACATCTCAAATGCTTGTAGTCTCTCCCTGTCTCGTTGTGTCATAGTCCAAGTTTCGCACCCGTAGAGAGCTATGCTCCAGATGTACACTTTAACCAGTTTCTTCCGGGTGGCGCTTGATATTCTAGCTGTGAGCAAATGTTTTTTATGATTAAAGGCTTGCTTTGCCATGGCTATCCTGGCAACAATATCAGGTGTACATCTGGAGTCGTCTGTAATAATACTGCCTAAGTATGTGAATCTCCTTACTTGCTCGATTGAGATGTCAAATGTGAATATGAGTATTTAACACACTAGTTATCTAAGATTTTACTTTCTTTGTACCAAATGTGAATATGAGTATTTAACACACTAGTTATCTAAGATTTTACTTTCTTTGTACCAGGTGATGATACAGACGGCTCTGAAGACGATGATATTATAAAACCAGGTGTCGGAAAACCGGCAGGACGCCGCCCGGTCGGTCGGGCTAGATATCGGTTGGCGGATGTGGTGAATGCGGATCTGCGCGAGCTCCAGGCTGGCGACTGGCGGGAAGCTGCACAGGACCGGGATCAGTGGTGAGCAATTGTGTTGGAGGCCAAGACCCACTTTGGGTCGCTTTCTACATCTTCCTGCTTCCTGGCTTACTGATGAAATTAGGTCTCTTATAATGAAGAAAAACTTGGCAAAATCGCGATACAAGGGGAATTCTTCCGAGAAGAATAAAGCTAGGTACCATGCGATGCGTAATCGCTGCAGCACAATTTGCCGTTATGCTCAGAAACATCACATTCACTCGGCTGTGGAAAATGAAGAACCCTCTAAAATTTGGAAATTTCTTAAGTCTTTAGGAGTTGGGAAATCTACACAAACTTCGATTCCCAATGATGTCGACTTTGACAAGCTTAACAAGCATTTCTCTTCTTCTACCGCTTTTAGTGGGTCAGTTAAGACTGATACTCTTAACTTTCTTTCGAGTATCCCAACTCCTGACTTTCCTCCTTTCTCTTTTGCTCAATTCGCTGTCAGTGATATTAAGAAGAATGTATTAGCTATTTCCTCCAATGCCGTTGGTGTCAACAGCGTTAGCCGTAAGATGATCCATCCTCTCCTTGATCTCCTTGCTCCTGTCATTACGCATATCCTTAATTGTTCCATATCATCTGGTGTCTTTCCCACACTGTGGAAAGATGCCGATGTTATTCCTCTCCCTAAAAAAGCCAATCCTTCCGCTTACTCTGATTATAGACCAATTTCAATTCTCCCTTTCTTGTCTAAAGTCCTGGAACGCCTTGTTCATCAGCAGCTCACATCCTTTTTGAATAGATCCAACCTTATGAATCCTTTCCAGTTCGGCTTCCGATCTGGTCATAGTACGGTTACCGCTCTCGTGAAGATAACCGATGATATCCGTGCAGGCATGGACAACAGGAAAGTCACTGTGTTATCGTTGTTAGATTTTAGCAACGCTTTTAACACTGTCGACTTTCAAATTTTGATTAGTATATTGCGTTCTCTTAACATATCTCCTGCGGCGATTGATTGGTTTCATAGTTATTTACTTGGTCGTCGGCAGCGTATAAAGGTGGATTCTTTTCGTTCTTCGTGGTGCAACACGCTAGCTGGCGTCCCGCAGGGTGGCGTGTTGTCTCCTCTTCTTTTTTCCATTTTCATTAATTCCATTGCAAGTAACATTTTCTCATCTTATCACCTTTATGCCGATGATCTTCAAATTTACTCTCAAGGGACTGTTGCTGATTTACCTCAGGTTATTAATACCATAAATAAGGACTTGAACAGTATTTCGATTTGGAGTGAACGTTTTGGGCTGAAGGTTAACCCTGCTAAGACGCAGGCCATAATCGTGGGCAGTCCGAAGCTCATGCCTAGGGTAGATTTTCCTAACTTGCCGGCTGTGATTTTGAATGGAGTCCAGATTCCGTTTTCACACCAGGTCAGGAACCTTGGTGTTATAATTGATCGCACGTTATCTTGGGTACCTCAGGTGAGCGAGGTCAGGAGGAGGATGTTTGCTTCGATGGGTTCCCTTCGTCGACTTCGTAACTTTTTGCCATTCGCCAGTATAATTGCGCTAGCTCAATCTCTTCTTCTCCCCATTCTAGATCATGCTGATATTTGCTATCTAGACCTTACAGAGGACCAGCTGAATAAGCTTGAGCGCCTCCAACATCTTTCTATTAGATTCATATTTATTTGGCTTGCGCAAATATGACCACGTATCCTCCTTTCGTTCTCAGCTCAAGTGGCTTCCAATTCGTCTCCGTCGGAATTCTCACATTTTATCTTTGCTTTACAGTATACTTTTCGTTCCCTCAACTCCTCCGTATCTCAAAGAGCGTTTTAATCACCTCACTTCCATCAGATCTCCAGATAGTCATCTTCTCGCTCCACCGCCTTCATCCACCAAGTTCTATAACAACTCATTCACCTTCCAGGCTGTTCGACTGTCGAATGCTTTGCCGTTGCATATAAGATGTGCAAAATCTCTTCAAATTTTCAAAAATCTGTTGAAACAATATTACTTGACGCTGCCTTAAATTGTCTTGTTGTCCTGTAATATATTTATATAATTGTGTTATAGTTTGTATGTATGTATCTATGTATTTATACAATACTTATTTATGATTTTATGATTTCTGAAATTGTCATATAATGTGATGTATGCGATAGTAAGCTTTTTGATTTATTCCTGCACTACCTGTTTACAACTTTTCTTGAAAATTTCCTGCTACCCAAAGGTTGTCTGGAAGAAATCGCTCTAAAGCGATAAGACCGCCTGTTGTTACCTTTATCTAACATTATGTACTCTTGTAACTTGTTTTTTCTTATGTTGTGGTGCAATAAAGAATATATTATTATTTAATTTTATTATATTGTTTTTATTTGCAGCTGTTACTGAATTATTCAATATACCTGGAGTATTTGTTTCAATTTTGATTTTATTGATGATGATGATAGTTAAACTAGATTTGTTTCTGCTAAGAGTAGTGGCGCTAAGCCAAAAGTCAACCACAACATTATTTCCTTAATACATAAATCCTTACCAATATTGTGTGTTTTACTTATCTTCCAGCTGTTAGTTAAGTACTATCATAATATCATTTATTAGTTCTTGGTTAAGACATACGCAACTACATGAAGCCAATTTTTTCTACCGTTGTTGATTTTAATTTTTGATAGAATTAGATAACATTTGGTAGGTTGGAAGAGCTTGTGATTCTGTGAAATGTCTACACAATTTACTATAGTGACAGTGAGCTACAATTTTATACCATTGAGAGAAAAAACGTATTGGATTTTCGCTCAAGGGAATTTTTAGCCAGGGACGTATCTTAATATTGTATTTATATCGCACAGAATCAGGTCTTCAAAACTTCCAAATTTTATCCATGTCTGCCGAAAAATTGAAATCGACAACGATAGGAGAAATTGGCTTCGTGTGGTTGCGTATGTGTGCGTGCGACTGTATGCTTGTGATGTGTGCGTGCTAATATAGGTATGCGTGCGTGCCTGTATGCAACGTGTCCCAAAACTCAACGATAAGCCGGCACCAGAGGATGGAGCTGCTTATGATTAGTCGAGAAAAAATAAGGAAAAAAATATATCTCAATAAAATATATATATATATATCTTTTGAAAATAATTGCCATAGTGGTGTCAATACTATTTTTTACACCATGATGATTGAAAGTGGACTGTAAGAAAAAATCTTTCAAAATTGTAGGGACAAAATGAATTTTGATTATTTTTTGTGTAAAAACTACATGTATTATGGTATTTTTAAGAACTGTGTTAGATAGCAGGGCTACTTAAGTTTCCAAAAACAAAAAAAAAACAGTAATATTTGAATATTTGTAGACATGGTCGTTAAAAATACCATTAGGGATGTCGATTTTCGATGAATTTCATTTTTTTCTGTAATTTCTAAAATAATTGAGATATATTTTTTTCCTTATTTTTTCTCGACTAATCATAAGCGCTAAGCTCCATCCTCTGGTGCCGGCTTATCGTTGAGTTTTGGGACACGTTGTATGTGTGTCAACTGTCAGTGTAGTTCCTCCCAACATCCGCTTGGTGGCTATGAGACCCAGTAATTCTCGGAGTTACCACTCTTTACATGAACATACTTATTATACATTTTGATACCGGTCATACGATTTCCAATTTTCCATTTCCTATTGCATGAAACCATCATCGTGGCTTATTGAGTGCAAGTTGTTGAAGAGTTTAAAATTTTACTTGGAGTTAAGAGCGATAGCACATATCACACGGATTATTTTAAACGCAGACTTAATAACAGAGACGGTTACTAGTTGATGATGGAGTCGCCAGCGCCGAAGGAAGCTAATGTAGAGGAAGTGTGTGTGAAGTCAGAGGACTCTCCGGGTTTGGAGGGTGTCTGTATTAAAAGCGAGCCCTTGTTGGACGATGCGTGTATAGAAGACGAGCCCTCTAGCTCGTACGCGTGTGTAAAAGACGAGCCCTCGAGTCCGGAGGCCGCGGACGCGTGCGGCATCAGCGAGGCGGCGGCAGCCGCGCGGCTGTACGCCGACCACGTCGTGAAGGACGAGCTCGTGCTTAGCCTCGAGCTAGTGCAGCCGCGCCGCGTTCTCTGCGCAGCGCCAGGTCAGTTTATACAATATATGCAATGAGCAAGGAGTATACTTGACGCCGTATATTAGATTCCAAAATGATAACCTTTAAATTGCTATTAAAATGAAATAATAACCGGCACTGGCAAACTTACACATTTCCAAATTATGGGCGTAGCTAAAAATTGGCTATGTCCATCATTTAGAAGAGTGTGAGTTTGCCAGTGCCGGTTATTTTTTCATTTTAATAGCAATTTTAAGGTTATAATTAACTAGATGAATAGAGCTGAATGTGTTTTATAGTTTAATTGAGATCGGATAAGAGTTTAGAGAATGCATCCTAAATACACATTTTTAGGCACAGTTAAACATATACTGAAACAAAAGTTCAAGTGGGCAGGCCACAAAGTTCGAATGCCAAACAATAGATAGACAAAAACAATAACAAATTAGAGACCAAAAATCGGTAAAAGGAAAGTGGGCTAAACAAATACAAGATGGGAAAAAGACCTATTAGAAACAGTAGGCAAGGATTGGAAAGAAGCAGCAATGGACCGGCAAAAATGGACGAATATGCTAGACAAATACCTAGCAAGAATAGAAAACGGAGGTTCGGAAGAGGCCTAGGTTTTAAAAGAACCTTGATGATGATGTTGATGTTGTGAAGGGACGCCTGGCCGGAAGCAGGCGGGCATTTGATCGCTTGTCACGTTCATTCAGCCCCATTCCCTAAGGTTGGAGCTTAGGATTACTGTCCCGGGACAGAATGGAAGATTGTGATGATCACAATCTTCCATTCTTCTTGTGTTCCTGCAGAACAGAAGGACATCTTTAAGGATGACATCCCTCAGTTCCCTCTCCTCTAACACGTCTCTACCGAATACTCTGAACCGCGGTGCCGCGTACATTACGCATTCCGCTAGTACATGCATGCTAGTTTCTTCCTCCCCACATGTGGGCACACATGAATACCTATTATCTTTAAATGTCTATTTAGAGTGTTATGATGGTTATGATACCTATCAGCATTCTCAGATTGCTCTTACCCAGTTTCAGCAGATACCTGGTTCTTTTGTGATCCATACCTCCTATCATCATCTTTGTCGGTCTGCATCCAGATGCTTCCCTCCATTCTCTTTCCCTTTCTTGTTCTTTTAGCCTTTCTATGATCCCCTTTGTGACTTGAGCCGAGAAGGGAAGGACCGGTTCTGGGCCTACAAACTCCCTTCCCGCTCCCTCCCTAGCCAGCTCATCTGCCCTCTCATTTCCCGCTATCCCCTGATGCCCTGGCACCCACGCCTGCGTGACATCTGAGTTTTCCCCTATCTTGTTAAGTTCTTCGTTGCATTCTTTCACTAAGGCAGATGTTGCCTGTTGCCTTACTTAGTGCCTTCAGTGCCGCCTGACTGTCTGTGTATATCACTACCCTTCCAGTCTGTTGCATTCTTTCTCTAATGATCTGTGCGCACCTCGTTATCGCGCACACTTCTGCTTGAACAACACTAGCATACCTTCCCAATTAAATGAACCTTACAAACATTATATAAAATATTAATGTATTTTAATTTGAAATGTGTGAAGGAAAGCAATCAGTTTGTATAATAATGGCTTCAATAAATAAATAAATAAAGTTTGCCAGTGTCGGTTATTTGTTCATTTTAATGGCAATTTTAAGGTTATAATTGTGGAATCTATATACGGCGTCAAGTTTAGAACTTATACAGCAGAATTAGTTAATCATTTTTCTTTTAGGATTAACCACCGAACGGAAAAACCATAGATGTCTAAGTAGCGCTGCAAAATGGCCCAACAGAATGGGTGCTATGGCCATTATGCGGGGTTGGGGCGGGGTGTCGTAACAATGCCAGGCAGCCGTTTAGTTCAAATATATGCTCACCGGGTTTTAGGGACATGTTTGGATAGAAATTTAAGCTAAGCAAGCATACGAATTAGAGCAGCCTCGCGTTGAGTTAAGGCACGCGCTGCTCACCTATTTCGCTCAAATTCTTACGCGCTCACGCGCAGCCCGCGAGCGGCGCGCGGCGAGCTGTCCAGAGGCGATCTTTTATCCATGCTCAAAGGCGCCTCAGTGTGCGTGCCTCGCGTAATTTGGACGTGGATACACGTCCAAATTACGCGAGGCTCATACGCAGCTTAAGAAGCTCGCATTCCATGATTTTTTCTATAGCTGGGACTAACCATTTTAATGACATGGGTATGATCTATGAAAACTAAAGCTGCATACATGTCATATGTTATGTTCTTATGTTGATGTGATCCATTTGAATGTGTAGATGCAAGCCACTTATCAAAGATGGCAAATGTTACAGAATAATGTTAAAAAGCTGACAAGGGAAGAGATTTGATAACACAGATACCTTGGAATGTTTGATAAAACAATGGTCAGCGCAGTGAATGGACAGCAATCCCCGGGGTCCTTGGTCTCGATGGGTGTACTGCAGGGATGAATATTGGGGCCTTTCCTGTTCCTTACCTACATAAATGAGTTACCTACACATGACAAGACTACAATGTGAATGACAAAACTCCATGGGATTAATTTTGACAGATTTTTTTATTATTATATAAAAATATATATATATTAGGGGACAATCTTACACAAATCGACGTAGTCCCATAGTAAGCTCAATAAGGCTTGTTTTATGGGTACTAGATGACGATATATTTAATAGATAGAAATACTTAAATACATAGAAAACATCCAAGACTCAGAAACAAACACTCACTCATCACACAAATATTTGTCCTTACCGGGTCAAGCTGCCTCGTGGTAAGCCAGTATTGTCTAGCTGGTCTAAATAGACAGACATTCAGATGTACTCTTCGAGTAATTGATCCATGGATTTAAAACACAACATAACAACAATACAAAACAATTCGAACCCAGGACCTTCAGCTTCGTACGCACCGTTACTACCCACTAGGCTTACTGTTCGTCAATTATGTTTGGAAATTTATGACATTGTATTCTCAATTTATTATTCTCGTAATTTGTTTTCTAGAAACATTCTAGACTAGTATTTTTTTATATAATTTTTACTTTTTATAATTTCATTTTTTTATGTTTAATAAAGTGCTCTAAGAAATATACTAACTGACCGTGTGCTTGAAAGGCCTACTTGAATAAAGATTATTTTGAGTTTGAGTTTGGACAATCCCTCTTGAAGTGTGATTTCTGCTAGGAGAATTCTGTTCCAATGAAATGAGGCAAGCACAAGTGCGTGCTCGGAAACGCGAATATCATGTTTTTTAATTTTTATTTTTTGGCCATTTCAATAAATAAAAAAGTAATCACTGAGTACATACTAAGCCGATTGCCCTTGCACGTTAGTACCAAATGGGGCCGATAGATGGCGCTGACCCCATTCGCGCTGTTAAGATTTTTCTAGAATTAATGGGGTTGGGATTGGGACGCGTATATTTATTTTCAATAGCAGGTCAAAAAAAGATCGCGATTCAATTGTCTTGGTGTAAAAGTTACTCGTTGTTTGAAATTTAATTCTATTGTGTTGGGTTAAAATAAGTAATTTAACAAATATATTGGGACTTTTACTTTACCTTGAGTTAATTGTTAGTTTGCACGGAACCCTCGGTGCGCGAGTCAGACTCGCACTTGACCGGTTTTTTTTTAACTATTGGCACAACAATGGTTTTCATTAGTGCACTCGGTAGGTATGAGTGACACACACAAATTAAATAATAACGCTAGAACTCGCGGAAAATGTGTCCCGGCATGTTGCAGGTGCTCAATACTCAATCCATCGTGTCCCGGTGACTTCCCGGTCTTCATCGTTTTAATGACAGAGGCTACGTCACGTGCCGAGAAACGCACCGACACACTTGTTGGAGTCGCACCGAGCACCGGCACACACCGATTTAGCGACGACTTCATCTCGAAGCGCTGTTTAAACAAGTTCGCAATGTCAGTGGGGTCACATTTTCCTGCTATGCTCACAGGCAGACTTGATTTCGGATTAAGTTTGCTTGTTTGTTTCCAAAACACGCTAAAGTTTTTTGCTGAGTGATGTGCCGTAATAATATCCATTTTAATCTTTTGTTGATTATTTTGGCACCACTTCAGCTTAGCTTTAAATACCTTACGCGACTCTGACATTTGCTCATACACGGGCCCGCCAGGAGGCCTATTAAATGGTATCCACTGTTGAAAGTACACCCTCGCTAGACTATGAGCTTCTTTGACATACTTGTTCCACCCAGTTACATATTTATGACAGCGCCTCGTACCTATTTTTTTAGTGAATACAGCTGCCTCACTTAGCGATTTAATTACAGTATTATAAAGACTAGCTGTACCTGCGACTTCGTTTGCATGTTAATGTAGGAGTTAACGCATTTTTTCTCTTGGGAATAGGACACATGCAGTTCTAATTTTAACCTATTATCATGTAAATGATAAAAGTATTTTTCTCCAATATGCTCGGAAATGTTCGCCTTACTGTAGCAAAAATAGTAGGGTACGTGAAGTTCCTCGTTACTGACAAACTCAGATTTAAAAAGTGTATGAAATTCCTTTACTGTATACTTTTTTACCTTTTAACTATATACTTTGACTAAGACAAATCACTACAAACAGCCATGTGCTCTTGCGATAGTTACACTGGTTAGTAGTGTATGGCTGTCTCTTTTGAACGATTGCAAGTTGCTGTGACAAATCACGCCCGTTTGTAGCCTGCTTTAAGTTTTCTTTTTTTTAATGGTCATAGACGAAACGCGTACTTTTGAAAGTGATCGAAGTGACGTTTTTAAATAGTTTACAATGAAGAAATAAAAATATTTATCGAAATAAAACTCACAACGGACTGAAATGCATTTAGATTGCAATCCCGTTTAATCTTTGACAATTTTAATTGCATAAAACATTTAAAATTGTAACCGATTCTAATAATTTTAAAATTGTATGTATGCCAATTGAAACTGGCACTATGAGTCGTGCCGTATAAATACTTTTTAAAAATAAGTCGGGCGGGAACTTGATAGGTTATTTACATACTCGCTATTTTAATAATATTGTAAATATTATTTGATTTCCTCACATTTTTGGAGAAAAGCACTATATCTGCCTTGGCGGGAACGGCAATTCGTGGATTCGTCTCTATTGTCGGATTCAGCTTCGCTTCATCCGACAAAATCAACTTATCCACGAATTGCTACTTCCCGGCCGCTGCAATAATGTACTATTCCTGTATGTTGGCCAATTTCTGTGACTCTATTGTGGTATCTATATTGGCTGAATGTCAACTTGAAGCTGCCTTAAGGCACAGCCACACTGGCGCGGCCTGCGGTGGCGGACAATATTAAATTTGACAGCGGCGGACAAGTTTACTTTTGTCCGCCGCGGCTAGGCCGCGCCAGTGTGATGCAGGCCTAATACTGACGCGCTTCATAATTAATGTTTACAAAAGGCCCGTTCTATACTGATTTCATACATACTGTTTATTGCTGATAAATATAAATACTAACAAACCAGCGCGGCTATCACAAAACGGCGCGCGAGCTCTCTCGATTTTTCTCCAACTATCCGTCTCTCTCTTATCAGATAACTTAGAAAGAGACATATAGTGCGAGAAAAATCGAGAGAGCTCGCGCGCCATCTTGTGATAGCCGTGCAGTATCGTGACAATTAAATACTCAGCGTGTGATTCAATCTTGCAGAAACTCAAATAGACTTTAGCTGAACGCAAGAACAGCGCTATCGCCATGCTATTAAAAAAAAGGAAGAGAGTCAGACTTTAGACGTTTGACGTTATTTTGTTGAAATTTGTTGATGCATTTATTGAAATTACGCCTCAATACGAATTTATCGCATATAAGTTTCCATATCAGAATCGATAATTTTTTTACGCTTTAGAATTTAATATGCGTTTTGTGAAGGTCTATCATCACAACACCGGATCGAAATTATTAATGGCAAGCCCGCCATTTTGACGTCACTGACAGTTGACAGATATGTCGGCTACGATTTCAAGTAGAAGAAATTAATAATTTAATGAGGTCGAATGTTTCCGAAAATTAATTAATCGTCGCAGTCGGATGAAAACTATCCTAAACGGAAGCTAGAGTAATAATGTGCTTATGAAAAAAGTTACATATTTTTCCGTTCATGGGAATCTGAAATCATCGGGGGACACAAAAATGGTTAGTTTGATACTGGCTGATTCTTTTTTAATTTAGAGATTTATTATAAGTGAGAGATTATCTATAATTTGTCTATGATCTAAATTAGTACATAAATTATCACAGCAACTTATAAGCATTTCAGGGAAATCCACATTTTTCAAATTATTATTACAAAGTTCAGAATATTTAATTATTTGTTCAGGTGTTCGTTGTCCCCAAATGACTTTATTTTCTACATAATTAATATTACCAGTTCATTTCGAGACAATATAATTTAAATTAAACATAATTTCTAGCGGAAAGTGATCCGACCAGAAAACATCCTGGTGCACCTTCACGCCTATGACACCCTGCCTCGCAGACTCTGTTACTACGAGTAAGCAATGATCTAGCCATCGCCGGCAATCAACATGCGCATCGCTTATAAAAGTGTACGTTTCTGAGCTAGCTCCTAATATTTCCACATCCACACATCGCAGACATTGCTCAGAACAAAAGCTCAAAAGCTCATTGGCAAAAAGTCCACCTGGATGAGCATTGTAGTCTCCTAAGACAATGGCTGACTCGATGTCATGGCTGCTTATTACGGCACTTATTTCGCTTAGGCATTCTGTAAACTCCGTTAAGTTTTCCACTGAGTTCGTTGGTCAATAAATACAGAGAAAATCAATAGATTGCGCTCACCTAGGCTAATTTTTATCGCTGTCAGCCTTACACTTACACACGTTATCACTGATACTATAGGAAAAGCACTTTTACGCCAAAGCAATGCTACCCCCCCGTAAGGCCTCCCCCGCAGCACCTCCACCGAAGTATCAACCGCAGACTTGCCAGTGTGGCTAAAATCTTGGCTTATTGTTCCCAGCAGCGCAATATCATGCGGCAACAGCCAATGTTCTTGCAAAGCGACAATATCAGCTTTTCTACATAATGTGCGCACGCAATCAATCGATCTCATTATAGATTTACAATTAAAACTAATGAACGACGCTGAATTTTCATTTATAAAATGTAAATTTAACTGTTCATTTTGCAAAGTGAGTCATTTGTAAAATGACTAGTAGTAAAATGATCAATTGGCGAAACATTTTTTTGCTAAACGTTGTTTGTCAAGTGTAATTTTGCCAAATGACTTTTGGTCAAACGGCAGGACACCGTTAGGAACTCTTGACTATCCGCCTACCCGTCAACATTGTTATAAAATGATTACTTGTCGGTTTTGCTACATAAAAAAAGCGGCTGTTTGAGACATGATTATTAACATCAATGTAAATACTATCGTGAATCATGACCATTCACGACACTTCCGGCCCCCCAGAGAACTGGCGATCATATCTCCAGTAGAGTATTAATATAATCATTATTCACAGCTTTAACTCTTCCTCGGATCTTTGAAATTACCATTTTTTCTTCATTTTAAATTTTGACAAGCTCTGGATCCTCTTCTACGCCTTGATTAGCCAATGCACACTTTGTAGGTGATTGCAACATCTTATAAAATAGATTAGTTGGAATGATGATCTACATAATTTCTGATAGCTGTAAAGTCTGTTAAGTTAATCTTGACGCACTTTCTAAATCAGTTCCAAACGTTTAGTGAGACCCGAGGTATACTAGTTAACTGTGAGGTCCTTTATCCTCGAGACCAACCAAGCTTCATCGTGTCTTGGTATTCCATGTTGTTATAAGCAATCAGTCGTATCCTGTATATATCGTAAACCGTATGTTGGATTTTCTAGCGTATTTTTGCTGTTAACATGAATTATCTATCGATGGTGGCAAAACCATCATGATCATGACTATTTCGAATCTAGGCATAATCAACATCCAACTGAGAGATACATGCATACCGAGTACACAATGTTCAGTGTCTTTCACTCTCATGACACTGAGAGTTACGAAACGACAAAGAACTGAAAAAATACTTCTATACATTGTGCATTACTGATTACTGAGTACGTACTTTTAGGTGTCCGCAATAGGAGTTTCGTTATAGAACTTGCTAGATTGAAACGAATGTCTGGACAGATTTTATCATTTAGTGCGGTTAATACTAAATCATCAGCATACTGCAAAACTCTAACACTGCCATTTCAAGATGATTTTAAGTTTAATGTATAAATATTGCACAACAGAGGGCTAAAACAGACCCTTGTGGAAGTCATCTCCACACTAAGCGAGTAATCCTATTGTTATCATCTATGAGAAGACTAATGCCCCCTTGAAAAACAATAGTACATTATTGCAGCGGCCGGGAAGTAGCAATTAGTGGATGAGTTGATTTTGTCGGATGAAGCGATGTGTGCGTGTGGATGTGAGGAAATCAAATAATATTTTCAATAATCTTAAAATAGTGAGTATGTCAATAACCTATAGTGCCCGCCGGGAGCCAATAATGCACGGCCCAATAATGTACAGCCTGATAATCCGCGTCCACTTTTTGTGGACTCGGATTATTGGGTCGTGCATTACCACCCCGACAAAAATGGCTTCCAATTATTGCCCTGGACCAAGTTTGCTCAAGAATAAGAATAAGAATCATTTATTGTCAGAAAGTAGACTGCGTGCAATAACAGATCAAAAAACAGTGTTGGCGGCCTATCACGGTTATGTCGAGTCGGTGCTTAGATATGGATTAATCGTGTAGGGAAATGGAATCGATATTCAAAAGGCTTTTATTTGCCAAAAAAAGTGCATCCGCGCTATATGTGGAGTATACCCACTAACTTCATGCAAGCCACTTTTTCTTAAATTAAAGATCCTTCCACTACCTAGCCTTTACATATTTGAAGTGTGCAAGTTTGTAAAATTAAATATAGACCGATTCACGACAGCCGAAGAAGTATTCCCGAGAAATACTAGAAACCCTAGCAGACTTGTCCTTAACAAAAAGCTAAGAACTACCACATTTTAAAAAAATTGCTACTCGATGTGTGTCACTATATTTAATAAATTACCAAATTATATAAAGGAAATGCCATATCGTAAATTTAAGAATGCCCTATTGCAATTGTTAACATCAACGACATTTTATTCGGTTAATGAATTCCTTAATAATAATAATCTGATGAATTAATTATTCTATTACTGTAATGTAATGTTAATGCTGCTCTGACTCAAACTGAGCAAAATTAAATTTAAGTAGGTTAAGTGAGTTATAAAAATTTGCATGCCGCACGGACAGCAAGAAAGGTGGAACCAAGAACATGTATATTTTACACCAACAATTATGTTATAACCCTTTTTTACGCAAATAAATGATTATGATTATGATTATGAAACTGTGTGCATTAGATGATGTCATATAGAAAAGTCCAACAGCTTGCCCATCAATCATCAAGGTGATAATGTACGGCCCAATAATGTACAGCCTGGTAATCGGCGTCCACTTTTTGTGGACGCGGATTATTGGGTCGTGCATTATCAGGGCGGACAAAAATGGCTTGTCATAAGCGAACTCCGTCTTAGCTCGGTTAGGTTAGGGTTCACTTGTGTCCCTCAGACTAGAAATAGACACCCCGCGCAGCGGGGTCGCGTCGAATCGCTGGAAATTTTCAGTCCGCATAGATAATGTACAGCCCGATAATCCGAAGCCACAGGGACTCGGATTATTGGGCCGTGCATTATCACCTCGTACAAAATTGGCTTCCAATTATTGCCCCGGACCAAGTTTGATCAGGGTGATAATGCACAGCCCAATAATGTACAGCCTGATAATCCGCGTCCACTTTTTATGGACTCGAATTATTGGGTCGTGCATTATCAGCCCGGACAAAATTGGCTTCCAATTATTGCCCCGGACCAAGTTTGCTCAGGGTGATAATGCACGGCCCAATAATGTACAGCCTGTTAATCCACGTACAGTATGGAGGCGTAGTCAGTGTTCAACGAAATACAAATATGTAATTATTATTGCTTACATATAATTTTGTTGCGCAACATCGTTTCTCAGTTGGATTTTCATTCAACAAAAAAAAAACATAATTCTCGTTTTAATTTTGTGCCGTATATATTGCAGGACAAACTCAACAGAAGGAGCCAAGAGGGAGACCTAAAGCTTACCAATGCGGCCAGTGTAGTTTCACAACTGCTAGAAAGGCCTCATTAGTAAGTCATGAAAGGAATCACATTGAAAAGGAACGCTTCATCTGTGACCACTGTGATTACACAGCCAGTGACAAAGCATTGATACAAAATCATATGAGTAAACATAATCGCAACATGTCTTATAAGTGTGGCCAATGTAGTTACACAAGTTTCCTAAAAGGCAAATTACTAGTTCATGAAAAAAAACATACTGCTGAGAAACCTTACAAATGTAGCAATGGTGGTCATGCTAGTGCCCAAAAAGGTCATTTAAAAGTCCATGAAAGGAAACATACTGGAGAAAAGCCATTCAAATGTGGCCAATGTAACTACGCAAGTGCCAATAAGGGTCATTTAAAAATTCATGAACGCATACATACTGGAGAAAAGCCACACAAATGTGGCCAGTGTAGTTATGCTAGTGCCAAAAAAGATTATATAAAAATTCATGAACGCTTACATACTGGTGATAAGCCATACAAATGTGGCCAATGCAGCTACGCAAGTGCCCACAAGGGTGTTTTAAAAATTCATGAACGAATACATACTGGAGAAAAGCCACATAAATGTGGCCAGTGTAGTTATGCTAGTGCCCAAAAAAGTCATTTGAAAATCCATGAACGGATACATACTGGTGATAAGCCATACAAATGTGGCCAATGTAGTTATGCTAGTGGCAATAAAAGTCATTTGAAAATCCATGAACGGATACATACTGGTGATACGCCATACAAATGTGGCCAATGTAGTTATGCTAGTGGCAATAAAAGTCATTTGAAAATCCATGAACGGATACATACTGGTGATAAGCCATACAAATGTGGCCAATGTAGTTACGCGACTGCCAGTAAAAGCAGTTTAAAAAGTCATGAAAGGATACATACTGGAGCAAAGCCATTCAAATGTGGCCAATGTAGCTACCCAAGTGCCAAAAAGAGTTATTAAAAAATTCATGAACGAATTCATACTGGAGAAAAGACATTCAAATGAGGCCAATGTAGTTATGCGACTGCCAGAAAAGGCGATTTACAAATCCATGAAAAGTTGCATACTGGAGAAATTCCATACAAATGTGAGCAATGTAGTTATGCTAGTGCCAGTTAATGCTGTTTAAAAAGGCATGAAAGGATACATACTGGAGATAAGCTATAAAAAATGTGGCCAATGTAGTTATGCGAGTGCCGAAAAACATCATTTGAAAATCCATGAACGGAAACATACTGGTGATAAGCCATACAAATGTGGCCAATGTAGCTATGCTAGTGCCAGAAAAGGCAATTTACAAATCCATGAAAGGATGCATACTGGAGAAAATACATACAAATGTAGTTATGCTAGTGCCAGTAAATGCGGTTTAAAAAGGCATGAAAGGATACATACTGGCAGTGGCGTGCATAGGGTTTTTAGTTAGGGTAGGCAGTTTTTTTTTTGAGGAGACCTACGTACGTCACCTATGTGTCGTACTTGTAGAAAAGAGAAAGAAAAATGCATAATTAAACTGTTATTAAGTAAAGTAATGTTACGTACGTGTTGTGTAAGTTACTAAGCCTTAGGCTATTTCGACTTTCGACAAAGTGAGTCTCCGTCAGCGTGCGTTGTGTTAGTGATACTATCTTAGGATACTATACCTACATGAAATTGACAAGTAATATTACCCCGAGTTCAAACTTATTGCAACTGTGTCTTACACCTACCTTTTACTTATTATCGAACTACAATAACTTGCTAAATTCACCGAAAGTTAACTTCTGCAAACATACTAGGTCAATACACCGCTCACAGCTAAAACACATATTTGTGGCTTAATACACAAGTATAGAATAGGCCAATAAACAAAAACACACGGAAAATTAAATAGAAAACGTAAGAATATCGCTTCTAACCGAACTATGCAATGCAATTGCAACAACACGAATATTTTTTTCACAACACAACTCCAAATAGGACATTTAAAACAAATTTTCGCAAACAAACAACCCTGACAAATTAGAACGCCCCACGTTACAAGTAATAATCACAGCAAAAGGGACTTCTTTCATTTGCCGCATGTAACTTTGTGCCGCACGATCGTTTAATAGGCGAATCGTGATTACAACACGCCGATTGGCTGAAATTCGGCGGTAGCGCAAGCGTGATTGGTCACAATACGAGTATTTGTGGTCAATCACGCACAGCGCTGACGCTGACCGACGAGGTCCGGCGGCCGGATTTGGAAGCATGTGTGGGTGTGAATTGCGTAAACGTGTGCGCACTGAGCAAATCTGTACATAGTTCACGGACGATATTTACACAAGCGCACTGTGAGAGTGTGTGCCGTGGCTTAGGCGCCGTTAGCGGTGCCTGACCTGCTGTGAGCCAGTCTGATTCGCGCGCAAATTTAAATTGCAGCGCGTGTCGTTATGTAAGTTAAGAACTAGATTGTTTTAAAAACTATTATAGTATCATCATAGAGAAGAAAAATATATATGGTGGAGTTATTTTGGAAGGTAGGCACTGCCTATTTGCCTATATGGTACGCACGCCACTGCATACTGGAGATAAGCTATAAAAAATGTGGCCAATGTAGTTATGCGAGTGCTGAAAAACATCATTTGAAAATCCATGAACGGAATCATACTGGTGATAAGCCATACAAATGTGGCCGATGTAGTTATGCTAGTGCCCAAAAAGGTGATTTGAAAAGGCACGAAATTATACATACTCCAGTACCAGTGCCATTCACCAGAAAAGCCATACAAATGTGACCAATGTAGTTACACTAGTATCCGAAAACGTGATATAGAAATCCATGAAAGCTTATATCACATATTTCTGCAACCAAATGAGGAAGTTGAAAGTCCATAAATGGTCCATGATAATATTCCTGGCATTAGTGCCGCTGCAGAAACCGACCGTACACGCGCCGACCGCGCGGACGGTGCAGCCCGTCACCACGTCGACCGCGACCACGCTTACGAGAGGCGGGAGCCTGCGCCGGGGCCCTGCGGCACTTTTACAGGTTTGAGCGCATTTCATTACTAACTCGCTATTTAATTAGGACATAAAAAATAATAGTAGTTCTGTGCAGGAGGTCCCATCTAATAAAACCGATGAATTAATATAAGCCTAACTACCACACCTAGCCTAACACTGTCAGCCTGCCATACCTATTAGGCTACCACGTAATAAATAATAGTACTTGCGTACAGTCCTCTGTATTACAAAACTGATATGACAGCTAGAAAATTCAGATGATGCATGGCATCCCGCTCCGACGCTCGCCGCATGGCACGTGCTTTTTCGATCCAGCGCAATCGGGCGTATCGACATTTCAGATGTGCGAGAGCCGAGGTTAGATGAGTTAGTTAGAGGGTGGCTATTGGCGCAGGGGAGCTGGTGAACTAGGTACAGAATCTTGCTGTGAGTGGCCTGACCCCTGGTTGACTGGTCTTATTAATTATACACTGTGCTAGTTACGAGTACTGAGTAGGTACTTATTACTACAACTTAAGCTTTCAAATCCTAAAGAAATAGCGGACACACCTAATAATTATTTTTCACCTAAGCTACTCCAACATGCAGATTTTGCTGCGTGAAAACAGTGTGCAAAATGCTATTTTAGTCGCTCCGTGAGACAAAGCAGCTTTTTGTTTTTAATGCCAAGCACTGACATTTCATCGTCTGGGGACTATTACAAGTTCAGCATATTTGATCTTTATTAGCTCTGTCCCTTTCATTTCATTAGGAACGAAAAAAGAAAATGGCAGACATAGTTCGACCATCGAATTTCAAAGTAGACCCCCAAAAAAGCGCGAAACAAGTAACACGTTCGAAAACTAACAAAAACAAGTTAAAATTACCAAAATAATTATACAAACGAATTTGAAACTGATGAATATTTTAATAATTTTATCCGTCTTAATTTAAAATTTTCATAATAAATAGGTAAACATGATTTAAATTACGCCAGTTAATTCATAATTCTAGTTTTAACAAACTTAAATTTTATCAATGTACTAGACGTGCCCTCGGCTCCACCCGCGTGAATTAATTATATTAATTTATCACAATTGTATTATGTTCATGAGCCCTGCTTAGCATTATACCACAGTATACAGGTATTTTCATATACATTTATTAAAATGTCAACATGAAACTCAGTAATACACACAGGCCTCCTCTCATGGATGAGAGGAACGGGCAGTAGTCCCCACGCTGGCCCAGTGCGGGTTGGGGACATTTGTGAGGAAACCTGCATACATTCACGAAGAAATTCAAAGGTGTATGTGAAGTCCCCAACCCACACTGGGCCAGCGTGGGTTCCCTCTTATCCATGAGAGGAGGCCTGTGCCCAGCAGTGGGACGTATATAGGCTGATTGATTTATTATTATTATTCGAAAAAATGGCTGAAGTACCTATAGCGACACAAAGTTTTATAATTTTCAGCACTTAGTAAATTTTTACCCAAAAAGGTGTCATTGAAACACCTATTTTAAATGATTATAACGAATAGAACACATCAAAACTTTTACCTAAAGAAGTTATTTTCTGCCCTTTTATAAAAAAAATAACCACGAAGACACCGTCGGGAGCGGAGAGTTAGGGGGTCAGGTCTAACCGATCAGAGCACTTGTTTTGTTCCACGCAATATAACAAACGATAATAAAATAAATAAATAAAAATAAGAAAGCCTTTATTTCTACTACCACTAATAATTACACTAATACTATAAACTATTATACTTAAAAACAAATACTCTAGGTAGAAGTCGCCTCTGCGGCGTAGGCCTCCCCCATTTCCTATCAAATTTGCCTTTCTCTGGCCTTCCGCATCCAGTCTGAGCCGATCCGTTGGCAGAAAATATCGCGCCACCTTTTCTTTGGCCGTCCACGTTTCCTCTTTTCGCCTCTCGGTTACACCACTCGGTTATCCACTCGGTTAGTCTCTTCGTCCACCTACTTTGTTCCATTCTACAAAAATGTCCTGCCCAGTTCCATTTACATGATCTTATCCGATATACAATATCATTCAGTTTTGTTGTTCTCCTAATGGTTGTATTTTTTACTCTGTCAGAAAGTTTAATGCCCAGCATACTTCGCTCCTTTTTCCGCTGGCAAATTGCCAATGCTTCTTCTTTTATCTTGAGGGCCCAAGTTTGGCACCCGTAGGTGATACACGGAAGGATGGCTACTTCAAAGAGCTTACTTTTAATACTTATATTTATCTCTTTGTTTTTCATGATCTCTTTATAGCTCCAATACTCTTTCCATCCTTTCGCCTTACCTCCTTTCCGGTGTAGTCATCAAAAGAGACAGACTGCCCCAAGTATAGGTATTCGTCCACGTATTTTAGTTTTCCGCCCTGTATGATTATGTCGTGAGGAGGTCCGTTGGTCATAATTTGTGATTTTGAGGTATTCATGTATAGTCCTACTTTTTGGCTCAGCTTAGGTATTCGCCGTCTATTTTAACTCCTTTCTCGTCCCAATTTAATTTTCGAAATATAAATTCCAATACTGCAGCAAATATTTTAGGTGAGAGTGGGTCACTTTGCCGGACTCCTTTTTCAACGTGAAATTCTTCTCCCTCTCTTTCTAGCCTTATTTTTGCCTGGCTTTTTGAGTACAAATCAGAAAGCAAGCTAACATAATAACAAACGATCAAACGATAAACAATAATCAAAGTAGTTAGTTAAGTAACAGTAGGTAACAGTGACATGACACATGACAGCTGTTGCAGATGGGCTACCGCGAAACAAAAACGAACTTCGTTCGCCCTCTCTGTCGCACCTGCTTGTTCGAGCGACAAAGATGGAGATACACGAACGAAGTTCGTTTTCGTTTTGCGGTAGCCCCTCTGGGTTGCGTAGGTACCGTTCCATTTCATTTAAAATTCTCTAACCGGAATTTCAAAGTTCAGTTTTAACACATTGGACACCGCGTACCCGACTCTCGGGCACTCGTAAACTTTACTCAGATGCCGGCATACCCGAGAGTCGAGCACGAGCTATAAACCCTCACGCGACGCCAATTCTGTCGGTTTCTGGGGTATTGTTCGGAATTTTGCCTAGTTGCGAAAGTGTTAATAATAATTATTTATAAACAGTATGTTTTTTTAGCTGAATCAATTGTACAACAATTATACTAACGTGTAAATGTAGTCTCAGATATAATCAAATTACGTAAAATGGAGAGACCGATCGCGATCCGACCGAACGTCACAGCCGAACATTTCCGAACCATTCCGAACAATATGGCGACGCTTCAAATTAACAATTTTATCGAGATTTAATTACGTGATTGTAGAAAAAATATCCAACAGAACCGGAAGCCTTTATGCTTCCTTTATGCTTGCTCTAAGTTAATATCTTGAGAATTGATTCGTAAATTTATTTCTCGTGTTCGTTGCGTTGTTTTTGAGAAACGTGACGCCAAACATCGTGTTTTTTGTAAGGCGCTATCTCACTCGTTCCTTCGTGTTTTATCCCGTTCTGATTTTCCGATTTTATATAATAGATAGGTACCACAGATGCAATATCCGAACGAAGCAAACGCGGCGACCCGCCCCTTTAAAAAAATTTCGCGCTATTACTTGGTTTCAGATTGTATTAGGTATATTATTCTCCATTGTTGCGTTATTGACATTAGTTTTGTAGTTGGTGTATTATGCAATATTAAAACTATTAGGATAAATACATTCTCTATCTAACTAGGAAATGTAGTGAAGTCAGTGACGAAGGCAGTATTTTAACAACAGTACGGCTAGTTTTTGTTGTGCACGCGAGATACACGTAATATGCTAATGTGTGCCTTTGTCTCTTTATAGCGCAATAGATGCTCTTAAATATGAGTAAATCTTTCGCTTCCTCAGGTCTCAAAAACAGCACTCGCAGCAAAAACAAACTCTGCTCTCTTGTTGAACTAATAACTATTGTAGACTGTACAAAAAACCAGTCGGACCAAATCTTGAACGGAGCTTGATCGTTTTCAGCTGCTTTCGGATAAAATGAGTGTGCGCTTTGTCGCTAGGGGCTTTTGATACCTTCACAGGCGTTCTGCGTTCAGCGATTTGTCGCCAGTCTGGCGGAATTCCTCCCATAGGGAGTAGGTATTATCATTCCAGTGGGGGATGTACTGTTTGTGGTATCCTCGTGATATGAATTTTTGGAGGTCGCTATCACCAGCTTCTGGAAGCGTCCGTAGTTTCCTAGTGAACATCAGAAGTAAACTTGTTAATACAATTTATTTGTCCGCAGAATCACGAGACGAGGCTTCGACTAAACAAGACACGAAGACCATCATTATCCTCTAGCTGCCCACGAAGCAAGAAACATTTACAATGAAATTCGAATCAACTACTTATAATAGGAAATTAATAAAGTTTCGGCAACATACTTGTGATTCTTCTGGAGTCGCGAGCATCCGTGATAAAAAGAGGAAAGTTTGTTTTGTTTTAAAATGGAATGAAACAAAACAAATGCAACTCTGATCCCATTTGGAGTAGTATTTATTCCATTTAGCCCGCGAGGGCGCTATTCCATTTAGAGCGCAGATTTTCGTGATTCGCGGTCTAATTGAACAGAAACATAGAAGTCTGATAACAGGCCTTGGGAGGCTACAGGTTAATCCAACAAACTAACACTCATACAAACTCAACTATAAATAACACTAATTCGAAATATATTAATAACACAATATTCCTGACTCCATTAAGTTACAATGAAGTAATTGGTATAATAAGATCACTAAAACTTACAAATTCCACAGGATACGATGGCATATCAACTAAGATTCTGAAATTATGCATCAATGAACTAGTGCCAGTTATAACCCACCTAGTAAATTTGTCATTTGAGTTAGGATGTTTTCCAGATGCTTTAAAATTGTCAGTCGTCACACCACTATTCAAAAAAGGTGACTCGACCCTAATGTCCAACTATAGACCAATAACGCTTATACCAGTCATATCTAAGATATTTGAGAAGGCTATTCATAAGAGAATACAGTCATTTTTAGAAAAATTTGCAATTCTTAAAAAAGAACAAAACGGGTTTCAAAAAAATAAAAGTATTACACTTGCTACTTTTAACTTAATCAATGCTGTAATTAGAAGTATAGACATTAGAAAGCCAACTGCTGTAGTGTTCTTTGGCATGTCACAGGCATTCGATTTTGTGTCTCATGAGCTATTGCTTCAAAAACTCCACAATATTGGGATACGGGGTCCCGCTCTAAAATGTCTCAAATCGTACTTAGAAAACAGACGGCAATCTGTGGAGATTAAAAGTTTAAATAAATCAACAATTACTCACCATAAATCCGCGTATATGGCAAACAATCAAGGGGCACCACAAGGTAGTATACTCGGACCACTACTTTTTCTAATTTACATTAACGACCTACCAGACATCACTACACATCAATGTACTCTCTTTGCCGATGATGTATCCATTCTAGTGACTTGTGATAAGGACGGACAGTTAAATAATGATATAAAACAAACAATTAAATTAGTAATGGAATGGCTTAAATCAAATAATTTGTCTGTTAACCATAATAAGACCCAATATATTCAATTTAGTAATACCAGAAATAGGAGAATGATTTTAAATGTGCACCACAATAATATTCAAATCAACGAAACAGATTCTGCAAAAATTTTAGGGATAATTTTAGATAAAAATTGTAATTGGAAAAACCAAGTAGATACAGTGTGCAAAAAGCTCATGAAATTTGTATTCGTTTTAAGACGACTCCATAATATCTCCGCTTGGAATACGGTATTGATGGCCTATCACGGATATGTTGCGTCGACACTACGATATGGCCTACTTGTATGGGGAAATTCCTGTGACATCAATAGAGCATTTATAACTCAAAAGAAATGTTTAAGGACAATGTGTGGAATATCTCCGTGAGAAATTCATAGAGCATGGCATTTTAACTCTACCGTCTATGTATATTTTCGACGCTGCTACATTTGTAAAAAAACATCCAGAACTATTTAAGAAGGCTAAAGATGTATACCCCAGAAACACTAGATATCCCAACAAACTTGTTCTCGATTTCATACCCAATAGTGCCCTCTTTTTGAACAGTAGTTATTATATGTGCATGAAAATATTTAATGCTATTCCAGAAAGTATAAAGTCTTTACCACTTAGTCAGTTTAAAACACAGCTTCATTGCTGGCTCAAAAAACAAGTGTTCTATACATTAGGTGATTTATTTGAATTTAGTGCTAAGTAGATTATAGGTGATTATAGTTATAAGTGCTCATTTCATTTGCATGCTAGTATGTAGCTAAATATGTGATTGTACCGGAATATAATGTAAGTTACCACCATGTACCATATTTATAGCAAATAAAGATTTATCTTATCTTATCTATCTTATCTTATAAGGACAGATGCAGGTGTAGCTCTAAAAATGTTATTTTGGATATGAAATACAATCATGCATGGTGTATTTCTTTCTGTTTAATAAATACAATGTGTAACATTGTTGGATGTTTATTGATGGTGCAGTCGAGGACAAGGCGATGTTTATACGTTTCGCCTTATTACAATAGAATAAGATACAAACGTGTAAACTGTGTTTGTTTCCGAAGAATTTTAATACCATGAATGAAAGAGCAACATTTTATTCCCAGACGTCCGCCAGGTTTAATTGCTTTTAGGGTTCCGCACCCCAAAATAATGGATACCTTATACTTGTGGGATCACTTTGTATAAGATATCAAATGTAATTTCCTTTGTTTTTGAATAAATAAAAAAAACTTCTTCTCACTTCCATGATTGTATTGTATTCTCCTCTTTAAATCTTAAATAGTTGGTGCCATTAGCCCACCAGCACACGGCTATCATGAGCCGGCCGCGACATACTCTCGATTTTTCTCGCACAGAAAGAGAAAGACTGAGTGCGAGAAAAATCGAGAGTATATCGCGGCCGTCTCAAGATAGACGTGCTGGTTTCATTATTATTATTACAGTTTTATCTTTGACGATCATGGCATTCATTCTTACAGATAGACACTCTTACAGTTTAATATTATGGAATAATATCAAACACACTTAATATATTTACGTGTATATCAAAGCATTCCTTAAGCATGTTCGCAATTCATCTCTGTTTTACTCAAACGCTATGGGTACTTACTATAAATAAATACATAGAAAACATCCATGACTCAGGAACAAATATTCATCTTCATCATACAGTAGGCAGGGTCACTACAAACTAGGCTACAGAGGTCGTCTACATACTTTGATAATATAAAGGTGGAAACACATTATTAAAATGCGCCGATGAAATTATCTCTTATAAGTTTCTGGATGAAATGCGACGCGTGTTGAGTCGAATTCTCGGCGTCGTTTCGGATGTTCATAGTGTGTCTGGTCATAGGAAATAATACAATTTCATTCGCCTCAACGCGCGTCGCGTTTTAATAATGTATTTCCGCCTTAATTGTGATAAATGAAAAAAGTCTCTTCGATGGTATAAAATAAAAATCGGGGCTTTATCAAACACACGATATCGTAAGTTTGTATCGAGACGGAATGCAAAATAATGTAAGAACTAAACGCACAACTCAATGTCAAATTGACAGCTAAGCCAATAACTCACTTCACTTATCACTTGTTATCACTTTGCTATTTCCACTCACACTCAGTATATTACACTCTTATTTATGAAGACATCGTCATTCGTCGTGGCTTATTGGTTGACTGCAAGTTACTGAAGAGTTTAATAATTTACGTTGGAGTAAAGAGCGATAGCAAATCTCACGGATTGCTTCTAAACGTAGACTTAATAAAAGAGACGGTTACTAGTTGATGATGGAGTCGCCAGCGCCGAAGGAAGCTAATATAGAGGAAGTGTGTGTGAAGTCAGAAGACTCTTTGGGTTCGGAGGGTGTCTGTATTAAAAGCGAGCCCTTGTTGGGCTTGTTGGACGATGCGTGTATACAAGACGAGCCCTCGTGCTCGGATGCGTGTGTAAAAGACGAGCCCTCGAGTCCGGAGGCCGCGGGCGCGTGCGGCATCAGCGAGGCGGCGGCGGCCGCGCGGCTGTACGCCGACCACGTCGTGAAGGACGAGCTCGTGCTCAGCCTCGAGCTGGTGCAGCCGCGCCGCGTGCTCTGCGCAGCGCCAGGTCAGTTTACACAATGCATATGAGCAAGGAGTATACTTGACGCTGTATATAGATTATTTATTTAAACTTTATTGCACAAAAGAAAAGTTATCGCACAAAAGGCCATATGGCATTCTCTACCAGTCAAACCTTAAGGCAAACAGATTCCAAAATTATAAATTATAACCTTAAAATATCTAATAAAATGAAAAATTAACCGGCACTGGCAAACTTACAATTTTCCAAATGATGGGCGTAGCTAAAAATTGGCTATGTCCATCATTTAGAAGAGTGTAAGTTTGCCAGTGCCGGTTATTTTTCCATTTTAATAGCAATTTTAAGGTTATAATTGACTAGATGAATAGAACTAAATGTGATTTATAGTTTAAATTGAGATCGGATAAGAAGTTTCGAGAATGCATCCTAAACACAAATTTATAGGCACAGTTAAACATATACTGAAACAAAAGTTCAAGTGGGCAGGCCACATAGTTGGAATGCCAAACAATAGATGGACAAAAACAATAACAAATTGGAGACCAAAAATCGGTAAAAGGAAAGTGGGCAAACGGAATACAACATGGAAAAAAGACCTATTAGAAACAGTAGGCAAGGATTGGAAAGAAGTAGCAATGGACGGCAACAATGGAAAAACATGCTAGACAAATACCTAGCAAGAATAGAAAACGGAGGTTCGGAAGAGGCCTAGCTTTTAACACATTGGACACCGCGTACCCGACTCTCGGGCACTCGTAAACTTTACTCAGATGCCGGCATACCCGAGAGTCGAGCACGAGCTATACACCCTCACGACTACCGAGTTCTGTCGGTTTCTGGGGTATTGTTCGGAATTTTGCCTAGTTGCGAAAGTGTTAAAAGAACCATACATACATTATATAAAATATTAATGTATTTTAATTTGAAATGTTTTAATGAAACCAATCAGTTGGTATAATAAAGGCTTTAATAAATAAAGTTAGCCAGTGTTGGTTATTTGTTCATTTTTGATGAAATAATACGAGTTTTGATTATAACGAAAGGATTTAATTATTAAAATAGAAAAAAAAACAATTTACTTGAACACAAGGACCGTCGTCTCATCAACTAATCAACTCTTTAAAATCTGTAGAATATTACCTGTAAGCATGAAACATAAATATCTACTTGCTACTAATAACCACGGCTGCCTAGAGCATAACTCTGAGTATTCATCATTAAAACCCATTGATCATACCTATAACACCAAGGCTATGGCGACTGGTAAACTATTCGTTCCTAGGATAAATAATTACTATGGAGACAGAAGTCTCAAAAAGCGTATCCCATACCTACTAAATAGTTTGCCTGAAGTCATTAGACTTGAAAAAAATAAGAGCAAATTCAAAAGACTATTAAAAACACATTACCTGGGTGTACTTATATAACTCTTGAAGGTTTAGTATGTACTCGTATAACTGAGTTATGGACAGTATATTACACTGATTTTATATTAATATATGTCTAACCTAGAGACTGCCGTTCCCACAGTCAAACTGTTACTACAGTTTTGTGGGGCTATGTTTTAATCTTTTGTATCAAAAAAATTGTACTTATTAAATAATAAATAATAATAAAAAAAAATGCTTACAAAGGAGAGAGCCCTCTTGAAATAAAATCTTAAGACGGTCGTCGTGCGTGTTTTCTCGCAAACTTACATCAGGCGCTGTAGTTTTGCGCCCCAATTTCAACACCACCCTCTGGGCGCAAACCCATTGCCATTGCAAAGCTCAGGTGCTTTGGCCGGTGCAGTCCCTTTGTGAACACATCAGCCAACATGTCTTGAGTGCTTTTGTAGCGAACGGATATTTGCTTCTTGGATATACGCTCCCTCACGAAATGATAGCGTATATCGATATGCTTGCTTCTGGCATGGTAGATGTCGTCACCTGAAATGCTGATAGCACTTTGATTATCGCAAAACATAACAATTGGTATACATGACATTGCGGGACAAAAGTCCTCTTCCAATTGCTTGAGCCAGATGGCTTCCTGTGATGCCGTAGATAGTGACATATACTCTGCCTCGGTTGTTGACAGAGCTATTGTAGGTTGCCTTTTGGAACACCAGCTAATGGCAGCGCCCTGAAAAGTAAAAATATATCCAGAACATGATCTTCTATCTTCAGTATCTGTAGCCCAATCCGCATCACAGTACCCTACAATGTTAGCATCATCTTTCTTGAAGGTAAGTTTCAGATGATGTGTTCCTTTCAGGTATCTTAATACTCTTTTTTGAATGGCTTGGGACACTTATGCTAGCCGGCTTACCAGAGGTCTATAAACCCATGATCATGGCCATTGAGAGTTCTGGAGTAAAAATTTGTGCCGATTCTATTAAATCAAAATTATTACAGGAAGTAAAAACAATGGACACAACCGCATTTTACTCAAACTCCAAGAAGCAATATAATAAAAATATTAATAAAGGCCAATATAAATCAAAGGGGCCGAGATGCTTTCATTGTAACAAATACGGGCACTTGAGTAAGAACTGTTGGTATAAAAAAATAAAACAGATAATAAAGATAATGGTTTTATTGTGTTAGGTTTCAGTATTTTACCAATCAATTGCTTACGTCTTTAGGCAGAAAATAGTTGTAATGTTTAATTTAAGATTTATTAAGATTTATTGATCATGTAAACAGATTTTAACTATTTTAGATTTCATTTTGTGATGTAGTCACTCTTAATTCGCAAAAAAATGGCAATACAGTTGCTGGCTTGATTAGTATGATTTGTGGCGCGAAAATAAAGCGGTTCTCTGATTGGTTCACGACACTGATATCGCGTGACGTCGGAAGCCAATCAGAGAGCTGGATTTTCCCTCGAGAACGGTGGCTTGCTTGGCCAGGGGTTGGTGCCTGGAGGTCATTCTAGTGCTGATCGTCAACGGCGTAACATACTGTCTTAACATTTATAATTGTTTGTAAAAGTGTATAATTGTAACTATAACGTAAAAAATAAAGTATTGTCGAGAAATGTCGGAGTTTTCTTGAAGTGCTGCTGCCTTACCTGGCTGTTAAGGATAACATATCAGAAGTGACAAGAACAAAAAGAAAACGTAAGTACACGCCCTAAATTTTTCGTTTCCTTTGTTTGATTCGATCGTTCAAAGTCAAGTTTAAATCCTAGATTTCTTTTAATGACCTGACATGTGGTTCCAATTGTTCTTTCTCTTTAACCGTTTTACTTATTGCGTTTCTACATTTATTTGGCGGATATGAAGGTACATTCAATTTTTCGTTTAATACTTCGTGAAATTCCAATGCTGTGCATATATTTGCCACCGTTACTAGCATAAAAGTAAAAAAGTAAAACGAGAAGCAGCAAAACCGGGTTCGAATCCTGGTCAGCAGCCGAACGGTTAAATTGATTTGTAAACAAAATAAACTTGGGCCAGTGCCTATACTTACCGTTGTTCGGTTGTTAAGGAAACGGGTAAAATTTTACATTAATTCACATTGGTGCTAAGCCCATTATTGTCTAGTGTGTTATTGAGAACGTAGTCGAGTGCCATTGCCAAAACAGTAATTTGATACACTGTTTGAAAGAGTAGTACCAGAAGTACAAGAGATACATACTTATCTAGTGTGGGTATAACAACGAATCACATTTATATACTTGCTTAGAAAACACTTATAATTATACACTGTTGTAAAACCCTACTGTGATCAATCTTAAGCTTCACTATACTGAATTTTACTATCGAACTTATCGTTTTTAATTATTCTTTAGACGGATGTTATTTTAGATGTTTTGAGCTTTAACTTGAAGTATAATTTAAATTGTCATCTTGTTTTTGTGTATGTAACGTAGCTTGTTTTCCCAATGTGTTAGATTTTCAAGATAAAGTACTCAAATTCTTGGAAGTGAGTTTTCAGTGGCGATGTCACGGTCTCCGGGCCGACAAAGGCTCGCGACGCCGAGTCGAAAGGATACCCACTCCGCCACACGGAGCCGAAGTCTCCTGCGGAGTCGGAGCATCAGCCGGCGTAGGCCAGCACCGGACGTCGGGTTGCGACGTGAGCGGCAACAGATACTGGAAGAGGAAGTTCGACGGGAACGAGACCACATGCGCGCCGCCGAAGTCCTGCGCGACGCATCGCAGCGCGGCGCCGGGATGCGGAGCTACGGGTAGAGCGACACGTCGACCGTGGACGACGGCATCACGATCGCCACGAACGGATTGACAGGTCACGTAGCCCTTCTTTATCAAAAGAGATATAAATGACTTGTTTAAGGATTTGACAGATGGTCTTGCACCACCCGTGAACCAAAGCGCTTCACAACCATTGCAGAAAATCGATCATTAAAATATACTAGCTTTTGCCCGCGGCTTCGCCCGCGTAGTAAAAGTAATTTTCCAATAATTGTTGAATTGCTACGCCGCCTACTAACCTACTACTACTAACTTCCCCTACGAATAACCCTTCGTCATAACCCACTATGGTAAATTAATTTTTATTTACTATTATTTTTATGCCCGTGTGGTGGCGGGTTAGAATTTCACCACCCTCTTTCTTCCCGTGTGTGTCGTAAAAGTCGATTAAGAGAGCAGGGTTGAAGTGTGTTGTGGGTGATGGGCTAACAACCTAAGCAATATCACTTTTTGTCGATCTTTTATACACACATTTATGCTAAAAGTGGCGCTGGAACATAAAGTTCATGTGCTCTGCCTGCCCCTTTTGGGAATAAAAGCGTGAATGTATGTATGTAAGTACGTATTTCTGTTATTAAATTTACAGTCATGATTAATGAGAATCTGTCTTCTGGAATAAAAGCTACTTTATGTTCATGATAATGTTGAAATACCAAAATATCTCCACGAATGTCAAGTCAAATTTGTGGCCTGGACATTGCTATAGGCTAGTTTCCTAAGATTTTTTTTCCATGCTTTTCGAACCAGTACTTAACATAAATACCCAAAAATTTGTTTTAATTTAACGGCGGCCAAAATGCTTAACTTATAAAAAGTAAGCAGATCTTCGTGCAGCACCTTGAATGTACTTATTACGGATGCAGGCACTTTCCCAATGTCTCCTACCCTCCCGTCCCGCCGCGCCGCCCGCACTCGCCTAGGTACCGATTGCTGACGATCGAGATGGCACCAAATACAAACTTTAAAACCTATAACCCTATATAACGCGGGTCTCGTTCCATACCTCAAAAGCAAAAATAGAACCCTTATTTATAGGATCACGTGTGGCTGTCTGTCAGTCCGTCTGTTACAACCGATTTGCTACGAAAAAAACTGAACCGATTGAATTGCAATTTGGCACAAACATTTTCATGAATTTTCATGTCCACAACATGACATTTCAAAATCTATGTGATTTTCGTTATTAACGTCCCAAAAAACCGTAATAACAACGCCCATATTGATATTTAGACGCCACGTTGGAATGTAAAATCGTTGTTGTTTTCCTAATCAGCGACCCGATAAACCATAGAAACAATAGATGCCGATGTTGATTTTCAGATTTTGTCACCACATGTCTCCTTTTAGGGGTTGAATTCTCAAAAAACCGGAAACACTTGTTTACTCATTTATCGTTAGGAATTATCCTGTGAATTCTCGAATAAAATTGTCTAACTAATCTTTTTTCTCCATACAAACTTTGGACCTCCTTTTTAACCCCTTTAGGTGTAATCATTTCCAAAACGCTGAAAGCACTTTATTTGTAAATGAATAAGTAATCTGTCCACAAAGTTTTAAGTACGTAGTAGCTAAAAGTAAGTTTCCCTTATACAAAATTTGGACCCTCATTTAGGGGTGGAATTTTATAAAAAGCTGAAATTACTTTTAAGTTATCTTCCTACAAAGTCTCAAGTCTCTAGTTCAATAAATAATGTTTCCCCCCCACAAACATTGCATACCTATTTAACCCCCTTAGGGGTAGAATTTTCTAAAACGCTGAAATTACTTTTTTGTATCTTAATAAGTAATATCCCTACAAAGTTTCAAGTCTCTAGTACAAAAAATCATATTTCTCCCTTACAAACTTTGCACCCCTTTTTAACCCCCTTTGGGATAGGATTTCCAAAAGTCCCGTCTTATCCCTTGCCTACGTCATAAAAGGACGTTCTGGTGTAAATTTCAAGTTTCTAGTCCCAGTAGTTTTGAATACAAAATTTGCACCCCTATTTTATCCCTTTATGGGTGGAATTTTATAAAACGCTGAAGATGTTTTTTTTGTATCCTAATAAGTAATCTTCCTACAAAGTTTCAATTCTCTAGTTCAATAAATAATGTTTACCCCATACAAACATTGCACCCCTATTTGACCCCCTTTAGGGGTGGAATTTTCTAAAACGCTGAAAGAGCTTTTTTTGTATCTTAATAAGTAATATCCCCACAAAGTTTCAAGTCTCTAGTACAAAAAATAATGTTTCACCCATACAAACTTTGCACCCCTATTTAACACCCTTAGGGACAGAATTTCCAAAAATCCCGTCTTATGCCTTGCCTACGTCATAAAAGGAAGGTCTGGTGTAAATTTCAAGTTATAGTCCCAGTAGTTTTGAATACAAACTTTGCACCCCTATTTAACCCCCTTAGGGGTGGAATTTTGTAAAACGCTGAAAGTGCTTTTTTGTATTTTAATAAGTAATCTTCCTGCAAAGTTTTAAGTCTCTAGTTCAAAAAATAATGCTTCCCCCATACAAACTTTGGACCCCCGTTTTACCCCCTTAGGGGGTGAGTTTTCAAAAATCCTTTCTTAGCGGATGCCTACATCATAGTGGCTATCAGCATGTCAAATTTCAGCCCGATCGGTCCAGTAGTTTGGGCTGTGCGTTGATAGATCAGTCAGTCAATCAGTCAATCAGTCAGTCACCTTTGCGTTTTATATATATAGATTAGCAAAACTGTGATCCTTCATCCAAAAATCAGCGTATGGATGAGTGGTTGAGAAAAGTAATGAGTGCGCTTCGGTGTACGGGTGGGATGGAAAAGAACCACAACTTATTTCGTTATATAAAAGTTGCAAGGTCTGGCTAAAACTTGACATGAGAGCTTGCATACTTTACTTTTTAGCAAGAATGGTAGGCGAAGTTGTTTAGTGCGTATATACATGTTTAAGGTTTACTATTATGAAAAAGCTAAGTCTAGTGGAACAGTGAGTCACAGATAATGCGCTTAGATTGGGAAGCCTTGGCACTTTGATGCACCCGTCCCGATCAGCAGTCGCGGTTGTGATGTGTAATAGGGATTGCAATCAATCGGAGTCGAATCGTCGGGAAGTCTGTTGTTAGGTCGAATCGCTCCACTGAATGTTACAATTACAAGGAAAAGTGAGGTACACGCGTCATAATAAACTTGGTCATACCTTCGAAAAGTGTTACTCGTTCGTTAAATCAGATGACAAGTTTAGTTAACTAACGCCGGCGGTGCAGTACAGAAAACTATGAGAATCGATTTTGTAAACGAAAACACGAGTGTTTGTAATGAATAACTCCGGGGCCAAGTTTTTGAAAAAGTTAATAATTTCCAACTCAAAGCGTTTGTAGATTTCGGAAGCGACGTTACTTACTCTTATTAAGAAATCTGATGCCGGGGAGCTTGGTCTGTCTAACGACAATGCCCTTACGCTTATTGAAGGGTTTTGGGAATGACTCAGTCCAGTCGTTAGGAAATTTGAGTCTTAACAGGAATGTCGTGCAAAGAGTCGTAGATGATAATTTGCTAGAGGTTCTTGTGTTTATAGGGCAGACTTTCACGGAACAGTCTCATGCAATGTATCGGGTTATAAGGATAAAAATAGATAGCAGCTTTTGATATTGCGAACGACTTGCCTAAATATTTGTGAACTCGTCGATGATAGTGATGCCCTACTGAAGTTTTCACCTGTCAGGTCGGTTGATATTTATGATCCATGCAGCATCCGTTAGGGTAAAGACTCGGTCAGCGTTCATATTCATATTCAGTTGTTCAGTGGTGATATACTTCTAAGAAGTAGTATTACATGGAGACCTAACGAGCAGCCTAACTATCATCAGCGGGGGACTTCATCATGCAGTCAAGGTTGAAAGTAACATCATAATCCTGCCCTGTTCTAGATTTTGTCGAAATTCGTCTAAGCAGGTTCTGTCGTGCTGAAATGTTGTTAATGAACAACCTTTAAAGTCTTTAAATACGCTGAGCTTTGATGAAGCTCAAGTTGGCGTAGATGAGGATACCAATTTTGCTTTGCCTCTTCTTTAAAGGACCTAGGTTGTACCAGCGTCACGGTGATGAGCATAAAACTCAATAGGCAGCGCCCTGTTGTTTATCGCCCTTACAGGTTATCACATCACGAGAAGGTGCGCACAATGTTCGGAGATATGTAAGAGGCTGCTGTCGTACGAGAATCTGTTTTAGATTGCGCTCGAGGTCGAGGTTGTGCGTAGATTATCATATGCTGAATTCTGTGACTGTTAAGGAAAAGGTTAAAGCTCGATTCTAGTTACTAGGCCGGTACTTGCTATATATGACCTTAACACAGATTTGGAACTGCACACGGTTGCAAGTAGGTTAGACATTAGCGGGATCTTTTAGGGGGCTCTAAGAATGTTCACCCTGTGGCATTTTACAGTAGACAAACTTCAGAAAAGAACTTCCACTCTTACGAGCTGGAAACTCTGGCAGTAGTTTGCTCCCTTTGTAAGTTTAGGGTTTATATTAGGAAAGGAATTCAAGGTTGTCACTGACTGCAGTGCATTGCGTTCGACGTTTTCAAAACTGGATTTAATTCCAGGAGTAGCACAACTGATGGCTGACTTTACAGGAATTCTGTTGCACTATTGGGTTCAGGTTCGGCGCTAGAATGAGCCACGTTGACGCATTGTCCCGGAACCCTGTGGAACCACCAGAATGTCTCGAAGATCAGTTTTCAAACATAATGTGTATTGGTAGCGAGGATTGGTTTCACACGCTTTATATGACCTTGGACTTTTACTTAATTGCTCGTAGTTGTTGACGGCCCCACTAAATTCGGTTTACTCAAGTCCGTAGAAACACTAATGCTTAAAACGTAACTAGGGCCTTAGGTATTTTTAGCACAATTTAGACAGTTTTATTACACATGCGTTCAAACGGTATTACTTAGACAAGGGAATCAAACACGTTTGAAATGAAGTTGCGAGCCCGAGGTCCAGCAGACAGGTTGCGCGGTACAACCGTACAGTTCTCGGTTCCCTTAAGGATCTGAGCATAAAACGTGTATGTATGTATGTATGTAAGCACTTTATTGTACACAATAACAGGTTAAGGAATATACATGTCACACAATAGATCAAAGTACAAAGGCGAACTTATCCCTATAAGGGATCTCTTCCAGCTAACCTTTGAGCAATTGAGAGGAAGGTAGGTAGAACGAGATAGGCAAACTTATACCGTGTACAAAAACAGAGAAAATAAAGCAAATCCTAATTAGTATTAATTCTAGACAAATAAAAACATGCCAATACATATATAAATATACAATATAAAATATAATACACACTAACATATGTTACATATATATCGCAAATATACAATAAATAAATAAATACTATATTCAACCAATTCACAAGTCATTGGAAAGCCACAACTTCTTCAAATTCATCTTAAGTGACGCAACAGACTGCGACTGTCTCAGCGACAAAGGCAACTCATTCCACAATTTAACAGCGCGCGCAGTAAAAGATCTGGAGTATGTTCGCGTCTTTCTAGACGGTACAGCAAGAGTAAGGTTAGTACTCGACCGCAAGCGGTGGCCACTGCCGTCTGCCATATAACTAAACCGCTCAGAAAGGTAAGGAGGGGAAGTAGGGCTGAACAGTGTATTGAAAAGTAATGACAGGATATGCACATCCCTGCGCCGGCGAATCGGTAACCATCGAAGCTTAGAGCGGAATTCAGAGATATGATCATACTTGCGTAGACCAAATACATATCTGATACATACATTTTGTAGACGCTCCAGCTTATCAAGTAGCTCCTCGTTGAGGTCCAGAAACGCAATATCGCCATAGTCCAGAAGAGGAAGCAAAAGAGATTGAGTAAGGGTCAACTTGGTACGAAGAGGAAGGAAATTCTGGAGACGTCTTAGGGAGTGAAGGGATCTAAAGATCCTCTGACTCACCTCAGCTATATGGGGTGACCAAGAAAGCGTCTGGTCCATGGTGATACCCAAATTCCTGACAGTAGAGGAAAGAGGAATAGAAATTCCATCAAAAATAATGTCAGGCACCACCACCTTTGAGAGCTTATCTACATAGTAAGGACTACCAATAACAATCGCTTGCGATTTCTTCGCATTAATTTGTAAACCATACTTACACGCCCAGCAGCGTATAGATTCTAGGTTTCGATTGACTTCCGAAATTAATGCGGAGACATCATCCACAGTAGCCGCTGCATAAATCTGTAGGTCATCTGCGTAAAGGTGATATGATGTAGTTAGGGATTCGGTGATACTATTTATAAAAACAGAGAACAATAATGGAGAAAGCACCCCGCCCTGTGGAACGCCAGCGGAGAGTTCGCACCACTCGGACATCTTGTCATCGAACGTAACGCGCTGGCGCCTGCCAAAGAGGTAGCTGCGAAACCAGGATAAGGGAGTTTCATAAATGTTAAGAGAGCGGAGAATACCTAGCAGAATATCAAAATCTACCGTATTAAAAGCACTGCTAAAATCAAGAAGAACAAGGACAGTGAGCTTTTTGGACTCGATATTGAGACGAATGTCATCGGTGACGTTAACTAAAGCGGTGACCGTGCTATGCCCGGGGCGGAATCCGGATTGGAAAGGATTAAACAAAGAATTTCTGTTAAGATGAGAAAGGAGACGACGATTAACATAATGTTCAATGATCTTTGACAAAACTGGGAGAATAGAAATAGGGCGGTATTGAGTGAAAGATACAGCATTAGGGATTTTGGGGAGAGGAATTACGTGAGCATACTTCCACGATGCCGGAAAGGTTCCAGTGGACAAGGAGAAATTTATAATATCCGAAAGGGTAGGAACAATAAAATCCGCCACGAGCATAAGCATATCCACACTGAGGCCATCGTCACCGATTGCCTTCGTCTTAATAGATTTGAGAAGGGCAAGCGTCTCCTGCGGTGAAATCAAACCAAATTCAAAGGGAGATAGGTCGGGGTGTGTAATATTGGCAAGAAGTGAAAGAGTGGATTGCTTAATGGATGGGTCAAGAGTAACCGGCGACGTGCTGAAATGTTTGTTAATAGCGTCAATGTCAAGAGTATTGGAAGAACATTGCTGAGTTTTGCCGACCCCAAGAGACTTTAAAAATTTCCACAACTTAGAAGGGGGACACTCCTCTATTGATTTGTGGATATGGAGGCGTTTTGCTTCCCTACAGACTTTGTTGCAGCAGTTACGTATGGAAATATACCTCTGGCGATTTTCGTCCGAAGGAACCAGCCGGAACTTAATACGAGCTCGATCGCGCTTGGCCATGTACTGTTTGATCTCCGGCGTGAGCCACGGTGCAGGAAAGTGTTTAACTCGCGTTGGTTTCAAAGGAGCATGCTTATCAAAAATCGCAAGCAATATGGCATTGAAAGCCCCTACTTTCATGTTAACATCGTCATGACGACCTACACTGCTCCAATCAGCATGTGAAACATCATCCCAGAGCGCTTCCAGATTTACATCGCGGAGATTTCTACGCATGATTATCTTCTGTCTCTTCTTCGGGGGACGAATGTTAAAAGAGGCGTAAATTAAATCATGATTGGAGAAACCTGCAGCATTGAATTGCCCGTGGAGGGATACCAGATTTGGAGAAGTAGTAAGAATGAGATCTAAAAGAGAAGGAGGGCCGTTATGAGGAAAATGCGTAGCATCAAGTGGCAACACGCTTAGATTTATAGAAGTTGCAAGAGAACGGAGCTTAGCGGAGCGATGGTCATTTTTAAGGAGACAGGTGTTAAAGTCACCCATAATAATGCTGTGATCAAACTGAGGGCTAATATTGACTAAAACATTTTCGAGGGAATCAAAATAATTAATTTGAGATGAAGGGCTATAAAAAACGCCAAGAAGAACTTTGGAGTGATGTAAAGTCACGTCTAAGAAAAGATACTCGGAAGAGTTCGAGTAGACTGATGGCGACTGAGCAACTACTTGATAAGCGAAATTACTTTTTATATATATGGCAACACCGCCGCCCCGCACAGTTCCCGAACCGCCATCGCTAGGGCCAATCCTGTCATTACGAATCAGAATATACCCAGGCAAGGGATATAAAGTTGAAGGAAGAGAGGGCTTTAGCCATGACTCGGAGATAAGAATTGCATGTATATTGTTATTGGAGCTGAACGATGCAAGCAATTCAGTGTAATGAGCCGGCACACTCTGCGCATTTATATGAACGACATTGAAGTTTTTAGTAGAAGTTTTAAAAGTACAGTGCAAGCGTTCACTAAGATCAGGCATATCTGATGCGTCACTCAAGGAATCGTAAAAACTTGAAGAAGAGAGTGAAAAAAACTCGCTGTCCAAACTAGCATTAAACACGTCCGACATTGTAAATACGGTTGAATACAAATATATAGATATATATATACAGAAATATAAATAATTAATAAAAGAACCTAAGCTACTAGCTAAATCAACAAACTACTAATTACACTAAAGAGCAATCTGCCTCAATCGCTCGCCAGCTAAAATAAGAGTTACATCAACAAATGGCAAAAAAAAACAAAAGTAACGCAAAGAAAACTGAAATTACGGACACACCATCAGTATAAACATATGCACCTAGAAAAATACACCAATATAATTTTACTGCGCAATAACGAAACGCACAAAACGTCAAACAAATCTTAACCTACTAGGAAAATGAAATTATACTTACTGAAGACGAGGCAGTATGGCCCATGGTCTTAGCCTGACCGAATGGACGAATTTAAAAAAAAAAAAAAAAAAAATTAACCTACTAGTGACATTGACAAGAATGACAAGTGATGCACGACATTTCGAACAAATATTTTGAGGTGTACCGCGTACAAAAAAATAAAATAAAAATGATCTAGATTGGAATTTGGAATAAGAACAGCACATAAGAGGATACTAAGTATGGGCACCACGCCGTGCCGCTACGCTAGCGCCAACTCGGGAAGGGTTTTTGGGTCGACGCGGCTGCGTAGGAGGCACTCCAGCACCTGGCACCCTCGGAGCACCCGCTGACCCCGCACTTGCCCCCGCCGCAGGACCGTCCTCCTCCGTAGCCGCAGGCGCAGGCAACGACCGCAGTTCTTCCATCGACGTTATTTTCCGTCGCACTCCATCGCTGCACTGTACCACAATACGCCCGTCGCTTGTCCAGCTGTCTCTGACGCCATACAGCCTGCGAGCCTCCACGAACACAGCATGCCGGGTAGAAGTGAGGAACTCAGAGAGAGTTCTACCAGAGCCCTTGAGCAGTTTCTTCGAGGTCCAAACTGCGTTCCGAGCCCTGTGACAGCTGAACTTAAGTAGCACAGCCCGTGGTTTTGAAGGCATAGGGGTCTTACCAAGGCGGTAGCAGGCCATCATGGAATGCGCCGAGACCCCATCCACTTTGAGGTCCTGCTTGATGATGTCCATCGCTGTGTCTGTGATGTCTTCACCTGTAACGTGGTGAGAAGAGCTGGGACAGCCATCTAGGACGTGTGCAATGGGACTCAACAATACTATTCAGAAAACCATAGGTATAACACCGTCGGAGGTGATGATTGGAACTCGCATGAACGGCGAATTTAACCCTATACTTAAGGATGTCACAGCAGAAACCCGTAGGGATGATGACTTGATGGAGATCCGTGACAGCGTTAAGGCTAGGATAGATTGCGATCAGGTTAAACAAACGGAGAGGTATGACATAGGTAGAAAACCTACCCGTACTCGTATCTATAGTGAAGGAGAACTTGTACAAAAAAGAAATGTTTTAAC
This sequence comes from Epinotia demarniana, assembly GCA_945867215.1. NCBI lineage: Eukaryota > Metazoa > Arthropoda > Insecta > Lepidoptera > Tortricidae > Epinotia > Epinotia demarniana. Next base: position 6,131,967 of record OX244283.1, read on the forward strand.
AACGGGTTCAGTTTTCATGGGTCCATATCGTGAAGTAAAGTCTTGGGTAAGGACCGTTACGTTGTAGCCCCGATACCAGGTCTAGTTGATACAGTGAACAGGCGATCTATTTATAATCATTGCTGCAGATTACATGCAAATGTGGATTCGTGTGACCGTTCTAGAGATCGATGGCATCTACGGCAGTTGTGATAGTGACACCGATGATTCTGGCAGGGAATCGAAGTATAATTAAAGTTTGATTTAGTCATGAATTGTATTAACAATTACTTACACTATATAATTCGTTGTTACAGAGCAAGTGCGCGAGAATCGATCAGATCGCGGCTTGGTGCAACAAGTTGAGTGTCAAGGCAAGTCCTTCGGCAGCCATGAAATGATTGGTTTGCGATCAGCATACGTTAATTGATTGGTTTTGATTCAATTAAGAAAGACGTCTTCAGTCACGAGAATTGAGTCGGTTCGTGTATTTGAGCATTAATCGATCGGCTCGTACAGGCATCGATAGGCATTCTGAATTAATCAATCGTTCAGAAGGCTAGGGCACCCTGATTAATCGATCGTCAGGGAATAAAGGTATTCTGATTAATCGATCGTCAGAATACTCGTATCCTCAGCTTGTCATGACTTAATCGATCGGTCTTGATTTCGCTTTGTTAACCCAAATTAATCGATTGTATGGGTTCACTATATTTAGTGCCAGAAAATCGATTTGGCTTTTGTTAAGTTATTTATTTAAAGTTGTTTAATCGATTACTGATGGTTTTTATAATTAAAATTATATTCGAGTAATGTGTCAAAAGTTATATTATGACAATTTATGTCTGTTATCTGGTTCACAATGTTAAATATTTGGTTAGTGACAAGATATTACCAAAAATCGTTCACAAAGTCTGACAAATGAAAAGATGAGAATGAGTTTTTTATGGAACTTTTTATATGGCAACAGTAATATCATTGTCAAATGTGTCTAGTATGATGTCCTAATCTTGATACTTGATACGCGAACTAAGAACGTAACTGTTCCACAATAAATTTGACTGTTTTTGCTTTCTAAGAGAATTAAAGGGTTACCTACTGCTAATATTATTAACATTGAAGAATATCATACAAAGTCCAATTATCATGTCTCGTCAAAATTAAAAATTTTAAGTGTGGTTTTGAATAATCTTCCTAAATATAAAGAAGAGTTAAACTAAAGAGTAATATTTGATATAACTTTACTTCCTTCTATTGATCACTTGCATTTTGTGAAATGAAGAAATATAATAATTGTTCAAGTATCACTTTTATTTTATCGCGTTATACACAGTGTTGCAACACGCTGTTTTTTTTAAATTTGCCGCGGTTTTCTATTATCATCTTTCCCTGGCCAGACTTTAACACCATATCGTTTGTGTTTACTATATTTAAGCAAATCGATTGCGGATGTGGTTAGATTATATACATATATGTTTAACCTATTTAAGGATGGAAAGTCATTTACTAAATAATAATTAGATATTTTTCTGTCGCTGTTTAGTTAAATAATAAGAAAGTAAAAATTTAGTTTTCCTTGCTCGTGGAATAAATTTAACTATCTGTTTTAAACATGCATCCTATTATGTAAGACATTAACGTAATGTTTCAGGTTCTGGCCAAGATACCCGATTGTTAGGTTACCACCTGGGGTCGTGTGCAGGTACGCACACAATGTCAGGACGGTCGATTGTTAGGTTTCAGTATTTTACCAATCAATTGCTTACGTCTTTAGGCAGAAAATAGTTGTAATGTTTAATTTATTAAGATTTATTGATCATGTAAACAGATTTTAACTATTTTAGATTTCATTTTGTGATGTAGTCACTCTTAATTCGCAAAAAAATGGCAATACAGTTGCTGGCTTGATTAGTATAATTTGTGGCGCGAAAATAAAGCGGTTCTCTGATTGGTTCACGACACTGATATCGCGTGACGTCGGAAGCCAATCAGAGAGCTGGATTTTCCCTCGAGAACGGTGGCTTGCTTGGCCAGGGGTTGGTGCCTGGAGGTCATTCTAGTGCTGATCGTCAACGGCGTAACATTACTGTCTTAACATTTATAATTGTTTGTAAAAGTTAACTATAACGTAAAAAATAAAGTATTGTCGAGAAATGTCGGAGTTTTCTTGAAGTGCTGCTGCCTTACCTGACTGTTAAGGATAACAATTGCAATTTTAATGGCAATTTTAAGGCTATGATTGTGGAATCTATATACGTCAAGTTTAGAACTCATAGAGCAGAATTATTTAATCATTTTTCTATTAGGATTGACCACCGAACGGAAAAACCATAGATGTCTAAGTAGCGCTGCAAAATGGCCCATGAGTGGGTTGGGTGCTATGGGTGCTATGGCCATTATGCGGGGTTGGGGCAGGGTGTCATAACAATGCCAGGCAGCCGTTTAGTTCAAATATATGCACACGGGGTTTTAGGGACATATTTGGATAGAAATTTAAGCTGCATACGAATTAGAGCAAGCCTCAGGTTGAGGCACGCGCGGCTCACCTATTTCGATTTATTATACCCCACTTGTATCATGATGTACTATTATTTAACGCAAGTACCCAATAAGAAGGTATTTTTGAAAATTCCAACCTCAACGAGGTAAAAAGGGGGTTTAAAGTTTGTGTGGGTATGGAGTAAAATTTTAAGTGAGAGACTTGAAACTTCATTTCATTTTAAAAATAGCATCTCTAGGATGTCCTCATTTCATTGCCAATTTTTCTAGTATGGGGGGCGTGGGCGGCTAGAGGGTAAAACTGGTCTGCATGTCTTGTTCAATCGAAGCCTCGTCTCTTGATTCTGCAGACAAATATTTATATTGTATTAACACGTGACCAAACCGGCAAAGTGCGTGTCGGGCCACGCACAGCGTACGGTTATGTAGTTCTCCCGCTACCCCTGCGCCATCTAGCGCCCACTCCAAGACGTGGTTCGAGCGCAAACGAGGGGCGTTCAATAAAAAATGAGAATGAGTATGTTATAAACAACTTTTATTAAATGTCATTTTATTTCTTGACAAAGTCACCTTTTAGCATAATACATCCATTAGTATATATTTTAACTAAACTTAAAATTCTATTTTTAAAAAAGGTCTCATCTTGAGAACTTAATAAATCTTGTACTGCAGTGACTACCGCGTCGTCGTCTTCAAATTTCTGGTCTCTCAGGTATTCTTTCACTTTCGGAAATAGGTAGAAGTCACTGGGGGCGACATCTGGTGAATACGGAGGATGCTTAAGGATATCGAACCCTGCATTACGAATTACAGCCATTGCAACGGCGCGGACTTGTGTGCCGGGGCATTGTCCTGGCGGGACAGCACAACTTTCGAGAGTTTACCCCGCCGGTTTTCGCGGATCTCATTGCGCAATGTTGCTATTTGTTTGGCATACAAAGTGCCCGTAATAGTGGCTCCATGCTGGAGATACTCAATCATTACTACCTTTACCATCCCAACAAACAGAGCCCATGACTTTACCGGCAGATGGGCCCGCCTTGAATTTCTTCGGAGTTGGAGATGATGGCCTTTTCCATGTCATAGACTGCAGGTTCGTTTCAGGGTCGTAACGATGGAGCCATGTTTCGTCCATTGCTATAAATAGCGCCAAAAAAGGTCCCGGTCTTGCTGTATCAGGTCCAAGGCTTCTTCACAAATTCTTTAGTTTGTTTTTGCGTGTCAGTAAGCATTCTTGGTACCCAACGCGCAGATACCTTTTTAAACCTTTTGATACCCAAACGTTTATGCAAAATATTATGCTTGCTCCCAATTGAAATCTTAACATTTTCAGCAATAAAACGAACCGTGACACGACGATCCGCCAAAACTAAGTTTTCAAAAAAACATAAGTATTTGATAACGGCGCGCAGTTCAGTATTCTCCATATTCCCTAACGTACTGAATAGTGTTGCAAAGAAATTATCGTATGAAAAAAAAAGAAAAGACAGTTTTTTTTCATAGCAACCAGCTTGATAGATTAGCTTTACCGGCCAGTATTTAATTTCCTAATATTGAAAGAGTTTGTTTGTCATTCTCACTTTATATTGAACGCCCCTCGTATATTACAGAAGCAACGGCTATCCGGCCTCTGTCCGGCAGTATTGGGCGTAATTTATTACATTTGTTATTGAAATTACATTAATTCGTAATTGAAATTACACTCATTGGTAATTAACTAATTCAATAACTTAGTTTATGTAATTGTTTTAAGTTAACTAAAAAATAAATTTACTTGGAGTGATTTGTGGTTGAAAACAACAATTTAATTACGAATTAGCATTTTAAGGTAGTAGTTGTATTTGCTTTTCAAATAATGAATTTATTTTCTTACTAATATGATTAACGTGAAAGTTTTTATGTTTGGGTATTTGGATGATAAATATCGAAATGTCTGAATTATTTTTTCGACTCATATTTCCGCGCTTTTGATTTTCTCTTCTCAAAAAACCGACTCGACAAAAATATTCCATATAAATAACGAAGCTGTGACATGTTTTGTACGTTTAGAAGTTTTTAACCTTCTGGCTGCATAACTGACGCATGAGTGGCAGATACAATTTAATAATAGAACCATTACGCCCACGGGCGTAACATAGGCGTATAAATGAATATATTTAATATTTTTTATAGGCTATTGAAATTCTGTTAGCTGCACGTTATGAAGCTCTTTAAGAGCAAGTGTGATTAAAATATTATTATAGTGAATATTTAATTTTATATACCAGTATTACCAGTATCTTAACCTTAACACACTCACTCCCAAGAACCGCTGTGCTCGTAGCCGATCCTATGGTTGTCCTAGTATGTAGCGGGAAGCGATAAGGCGTAAGCGCGCGATAATAGGCTGGTTCCCGGCAGTGAAAGTGCTAATTAAATACTAACAAAGTTATATTGTTTTTGTTTCATAACGTTATAGAGGCTTGCTATAGAGCCTGATCGACAAGGAGCAAGCAGGTATTAACACTTACACTGTCAGTAACCCGCCTAGCGGGTGCCTACGCCGTAGCCACTTTCCGCTACTCAGCCGGACCACCGCAGGATCGGCTACGAGCGTAGCGCGTAGCGATTCCTGGCAGCGAATGTGTTAATTTCCTAATCCTCCCATGCCTCCTTACATTAACACAATACAATTGTTTGCTTATAAAAGTATTATTTACACGTCAATGTTCAACAAAATATAAATAATTATTATTCCATATAATTTTGTTGCGCAAGTTCGTTTCTTAGTTAGATTTTTATTTATTAAAAAATATTAAAACAATCTCAATCTCTTTTTAATTTTGTGCTCTCTACATTGCAGGCCTAACTCAACAGAAGGAGCCAAGAGGGGGACCTAAAGCTTACCAATGCGGCCAGTGTAGTTTCACAACTGCTAGAAAGGCCTCTTTAGTAAGTCATGAAAGGAAACATATTGAAAAGGAACGCTTTATCTGTGATCACTGTGATTACACAGCCAGTGATAAAGCATTGATACAAAATCATATGAGTAAACATAATCGCAACCTGTCTTATAAGTGTGGCCAATGTAGTTACACAAGTTTCCTAAAAGGCAAATTACTAGTCCATGAAAAAAAACATACTGGTGAGAAACCTTACAAATGTGGCAATAGTGGTTATGCTAGTGCCCGAAAAGGTGGTTCAAAAATCCATGAAAGGATACATACTGGTGAAAAGCCATTCAAATGTGGGGAATGTAGCTACGCAAGTGCCAATAAGGGTCATTTAAAAATTCATGAACGAATACATACTGGAGAAAAGCCACACAAATGTGGCCAGTGTAGTTATGCTAGTGTCCGAAAAGTTACTTTGAAAATCCATGAACGAATACATACTGGAGAAAAGCCACATAAATGTGGCAAGTGTAGTTTTGCTAGTGCCCAAAAAGGTGATTTGAAAATCCATGAATGGACACATACTGGTGATAAGCCATACAAATGTGGCCAATGTAGCTACGCAAGTGCCAATAAGGGTCATTTAAAAATTCATGAACGAATACATACTGGAGAAAAGCCACACAAATGTGGCCAGTGTAGTTATGCTAGTGCCCGAAAAGTTACTTTGAAAATCCATGAACGAATACATACTGGAGAAAAGCCACATAAATGTGGCAAGTGTAGTTTTGCCAGTGCCCAAAAAGGTGATTTGAAAATCCATGAACGAACACATACTGGTGATAAGCCATACAAATGTGGTCAATGTAGCTACGCAAGTGCCAATAAGGGTCATTTAAAAATTCATGAACGAATACATACTGGAGAAAAGCCACACAAATGTGGCCAGTGTAGTTATGCTAGTGCCCAAAAAGGTCCTTTGAAAATCCATGAACGAATACATACTGGAGAAAAGCCACATAAATGTGGCAAGTGTAGTTTTGCTAGTGCCCAAAAAGGTGATTTGAAAATCCATGAACGCACACATACTGGTGATAAGCCATACAAATGTGGCCAGTGTAGTTATGCTAGTGCCCAAAAAGGTCCTTTGAAAATCCATGAACGAATACATACTGGAGAAAAGCCACATAAATGTGGCAAGTGTAGTTTTGCTGGTGCCCAAAAAGGTGATTTGAAAATCCATGAACGGACACATACTGGTGATAAGCCATACAAATGTGGCCAATGTAGTTATGCTAGTGCCAAAATGAGTCATTTGAAAATCCATGAACGGAAACATACTGGTGATAAGCCATACAAATGTGGCCAATGTAGCTAAGCTAGTGCCCATAAAGATCTTTTGAAAATCCATGAATTGATACATACTGGTGATAAGCCATACAAATGTGGCCAATGTAGCTACGCAAGTGCCAGAAAAGATCATATAACAATTCTTGAACGAATGCATACTGGAGATAAGCGATAGAAATGTGACCAATGTAGTTATGCTAGGAACTATAAAGGTCGGTTGAAAATCCATGAACGGAAACATACTGGTGATAAGCCATACAAATGTGGCCAATGTAGCTACGCAAGTGCCAATAAATATCAAATAAAAGTTCATGTACGAATACATACTGGCGAAAAGCCATACAAATGTGACCAATGTAGTTTTGCTAGTGCCTATAAAGGTCATTTGAAAATCCATGAACGGAAACTTACTGGAGAAAAGCCATACAAATGTGGCCAATGTAGCTATGCTAGTGCCAGAAAAGGCAATTTACAAATGCATGACAGGATGCATACTGGAGAAAATCCATACAAATGTGACCAATGTAGTTATGCTAGTGCCAGTAAATGCGGTTTAAAAAGGCATGAAAGGATACATACTGGAGATAAGCTATAAAAAATGTGGCCAATGTAGTTATGCGAGTGCTGAAAAAAATCATTTGAAAATCCATGAACGGAATCATACTGGTGATAAGCCATACAAATGTGGCCAATGTAGTTATGCTAGTGCCCAAAAAGGTGATTTGAAAAGGCACGACATTTTACATACTCCAGTACCAGTGCCATTCACCAGAGAAGCCATACAAATGTGACCAATGTAGTTACACTAGTATCCGAAAACGTGATGCAACCAAATGAGGAAGTTGAAAGTCCATAAATGGTCCATGATAATATTCCTGGCATTAATTAGTGCCGCTACAGAAACCGACCGTACACGCGCCGACCGCGCGGACGGTGCAGCCCGTCACCACGTCGACCACGACCACGCTTACGAGAGGCGGGAGCCTGCGCCGGGGCCCTGCGGCACTTTTACAGGTTTGAGCGCATTTCATTACTAACTCGCTATTTAATTAGGACATAAAAAATAATAGTAGTTCTGTGCAGGAGGTCCCATCTAATAAAACCGATGAATTAATATAAGCTTAACTACCACACCTAGCCTAACACTGTCAGCCTACCATACCTATTAGGCTACCACGTAATAAATAATAGTACTTGCATACAGTCCTCTGTATTACAAAACTGATATGACAGCTAGAAAATTCAGATGATGCATGGCATCCCGCTCCGACGCTCGCCGCATGGCACGTGCTCTTTCGATCCAGCGCAATCGGGCGTATCGACATTTCAGATGTGCGAGAGCCGAGGTTAGATGAGTTAGTTAGAGGGTGGCTATTGGCGCAGGGGGAGCTGGTGAACTAGGTACAGAATACTTCTGTGAGTGGCCTGACCCCTGGTTGACTGGTCTTATTAATTATACACTGTGCTAGTTACGAGTACTGAGTAGGTACTTATTACTACAAGTTAAGCTTGCAAACCCTAAAGAAATAGCGGACACACCTAATAATTATTTTTCACCTAAGCTACTCCAACAAGCAGATTTTGCTGCGTGAAAACAGTGTGCAAAATGCTATTTTAGTCGCTCCGTGAGACAAAGCAGCTTTTTGTTTTTAATGCCAAGCACTGACATTTCATCGTCTGGGGACTATTACAAGTTCAGCATATTTGATCTTTATTAGCTCTGTCCCTTTCATTTCATTAGGAACGAAAAAAGAAAATGGCAGACATAGGTCGATCCATAGTTCGACCATCGAATTTCAAAGTAGACCCCCAAAAAAGCGCGAAACAAGTAACACGTTCGAAAACTAACAAAAACAAGTTTAAATTACCAAAATAATTATACAAACGAATTTGAAACTGATGAATATTTTAATAATTTTATCCGTCTTAATTTAAAATTTTCATAATAAATAGGTAAACATGATTTAAATTACGCCAGTTAATTCATAATTCTAGTTTTAACAAACTTAAATTTTATCAATGTACTAGACGTGCCCGCGGCTCCACCCGCGTGAATTAATTATATTAATTTGTCACAATTGTATTATGTTCATGAGCCCTGCTTAGCATTATACCACAGTATACAGGTATTTTCATATACATTTATTAAAATGTCAACATGAAACTCAGTAATACACACAGGCCTCCTCTCATGGATGAGAGGAACGGGCAGTAGTCCCCACGCTGGCCCAGTGCGGGTTGGGGACATTTGTGAGGAAACCTGCATACATTCACGAAGAAATTCAAAGGTGTATGTGAAGTCCCCAACCCACACTGGGCCAGCGTGGGTTCCCTCTTATCCATGAGAGGAGGCCTGTGCCCAGCAGTGGGACGTATATAGGCTGATTGATTTATTATTATTATTCGAAAAAATGGCTGAAGTACCTATAGCGACACAAAGTTTTATAATTTTCAGCACTTAGTAAATTTTTACCCAAAAAGGTGTCATTGAAACACCTATTTTAAATGATTATAACGAATAGAACACATCAAAACTTTTACCTAAAGAAGTTATTTTCTGCCCTTTTATAAAAAAAATAACCACGAAGACACCGTCGGGAGCGGAGAGTTAGGGGGTCAGGACTAACCGATCAGAGCACTTGTTTTGTTCCACACAATATAACAAACGATAATAAAATAAATAAATAAAAATAAAAAAGCCTTTATTTCTACTACCACTAATAATTACACTAATACTATAAACTATTATACTTAAAAACAAATACTCTAGGTAGAAGTCGCCTCTGCGGTGTAGGCCTCCCCCATTTCCTATCAAATTTGCCTTTCTCTGGCCTTCCGCATCCAGTCTGAGCCGATCCGTTGGCAGAAAATATCGCGCCACCTTTTCTTTGGCCGTCCACGTTTCTTCTTTTCGCCTCTCGGAATCCACTCGGTTAGTCTCTTCGTCCACCTACTTTGTTCCATTCTACAAAAATGTCCTGCCCAGTTCCATTTACATGATCTTATCCGATATACAATATCATTCAGTTTTGTTGTTCTCCTAATGGTTGTATTTTTTACTCTGTCAGAAAGTTTAATGCCCAGCATACTTCGCTCCTTTTTCCGCTGGCAAATTGCCAATGCTTCTTCTTTTATCTTGAGGGCCCAAGTTTGGCACCCGTAGGTGATACACGGAAGGATGGCTACTTCAAAGAGCTTACTTTTAATACTTATATTTATCTCTTTGTTTTTCATGATCTCTTTATAGCTCCAATACTCTTTCCATCCTTTCGCCTTACCTCCTTTCCGGTGTAGTCATCAAAAGAGACAGACTGCCCCAAGTATAGGTATTCGTCCACGTATTTTAGTTTTCCGCCCTGTATGATTATGTCGTGAGGAGGTCCGTTGGTCATAATTTGTGATTTTGAGGTATTCATGTATAGTCCTACTTTTTGGCTCAGCTTAGGTATTCGCCGTCTATTTTAACTCCTTTCTCGTCCCAATTTAATTTTCGAAATATAGATTCCAATACTGCAGCAATTATTTTAGGTGAGGTTTGCCGGACTCCTTTTTCAACGTGAAATTCTTCTCCCTCTCTTTCTAGCCTTATTTTTGCCTGGCTTTTTGAGTACAAATCAGAAAGCAAGCTAACATAATAACAAACGATCAAACGATAAACAATAATCAAAGTAGTTAGTTAAGTAACAGTAGGTAACAGTGACATGACACATGACAGCTGTTGCAGAGGGGCTACCGCGAAACAAAAACGAACTTCGTTCGCCCTCTCTGTCGCACCTGCTTGTTCGAGCGACAAAGACGGAGATACACGAACGAAGTTCGTTTTCGTTTTGCGGTAGCCCCTCTGGGTTGCGTAGGTACCGTTCCATTTCATTTAAAATTCTCTAACCGGTATTTCAAAGTTCAGTTTTAATAATTATTATTTATAAACAGTATGTTTTTTTAGCTGAATCAATTGTACAACAATTATACTAACGTGTAAATGTAGTCTCAGATATAATCAAATTACGTAAAATGGAGAGACCGATCGCGATCCGACCGAACGTCACAGCCGAACATTTCCGAACCATTCCGAACAATATGGCGACGCTTCAAATTAACAATTTTATCGAGATTTAATTACGTGATTGTAGAAAAAATATCCAACAGAACCGGAAGCCTTTATGCTCTTGTTCTAAGTTAATATCTAGAGAATTTATTCGTAAATTTATTTCTCGTGTTCGTTGCGTTGTTTTTGAGAAACGTGACGCCAAACATCGTGTTTTTTGTAAGGCGCTATCTCACTCGTTCCTTCGTGTTTTATCCCGTTCTGATTTTCCGATTTTATATAATAGATAGGTACCACAGATGCAATATCCGAACAAAGCAAACGCGGCGACCCGCCCCTTTAAAAAAATTTCGCGCTATTACTTGGTTTCAGATTGTATTAGGTATATTATTCTCCATTGTTGCGTTATTGACATTAGTTTTGTACCTATTGTGGTGTATTATGCAATATTAAAACTATTAGGATAAATACATTCTCTATCTAACTAGGAAATGTAGTGAAGTCAGTGACGAAGGCAGTATTTTAACAACAGTACGGCTAGTTTTTGTTGTGCACGCGAGATACACGTAATATGCTAATGTGTGCCTTTGTCTCTTTATAGCGTAATAGACGCTCTTAAATATGAGTAAAACAAGAATCTTTCGCTTCCTCAGGGCTCAAAAACAGCACTCGCAGCAAAAACAAACTCTGCTCTCTTGTTGAACAAATAACTATTGTAGACTGTACAAAAAATCAGTCGGACCAAATCTTGGACGGAGCTTGATCGTTTTCAGCTGCTTTCGGATAAGATGAGTGTGCACTTTGTCGTGAGGGGCTTTTGATACCTTCACAGGCGTTCTGCGTTCAGCGATTTGTCGCCAGTCTGGCGGAATTCCTCCCATAGGGAGTAGGTATTATCATTCCAGTGGGGGATGTACTGTTTGTGGTATCCTCGTGGTATGAATTTTTGGAGGTCGCTATCACCAGCTTCTGGAAGCGTCCGTAGTTTCCTAGTGAACATCAGAAGTAAACTTGTTAATACAATTTATTTGTCCGCAGAATCACGAGACGAAGCTTCGACTTAACAAGACACGAAGACCATCATTGTTATCCTCTAGCTGCCCACGAAGCAAGAAACATTTACAATGAAATTCGAATCAACTACTTATAATAGGAAATTAATAAAGTTTCGGCAACATACTTGTGATTCTTCTGGAGTCGCGAGCATCCGTGAGAAATAGACGAAAGTTTGTTTTGTTTTAAAATGGAATGAAACAAAACAAATGCAACTCTGATCCCATTTGGAGTAGTATTTATTCCATTTAGCCCGCGAGGGCGCTATTCCATTTAGAGCGCAGATTTTCGTGATTCGCGGTCTAATTGAACAGAAACATAGAAGTCTGATAACAGGCCTTGGGAGGCTACAGGTTAATCCAACAAACTATCACTCATACAAACTCAACTATAAATAACACTAATTCGAAATATATTAATAACACAATATTCCTGACTCCATTAAGTTACAATGAAGTAATTGGTATAATAAGATCACTAAAACTTACAAATTCCACAGGATACGATGGCATATCAACTAAGATTCTGAAATTATGCATCAATGAACTAGTGCCAGTTATAACCCACCTAGTAAATTTGTCATTTGAGTTAGGATGTTTTCCAGATGCTTTAAAATTGTCAGTCGTCACACCACTATTCAAAAAAGGTGACTCGACCCTAATGTCCAACTATAGACCAATAACGCTTATACCAGTCATATCTAAGATATTTGAGAAGGCTATTCATAAGAGAATACAGTCATTTTTAGAAAAATTTGCAATACTTAAAAAAGAACAAAACGGGTTTCAAAAAAATAAAAGTACTACACTTGCTACTTTTAACTTAATCAATGCTGTAATTAGAAGTATAGACATTAGAAAGCCAACTGCTGTAGTGTTCTTTGGCATGTCACAGGCATTCGATTTTGTGTCTCATGAGCTATTGCTTCAAAAACTCCACAATATTGGGATACGGGGTCCCGCTCTAAAATGGCTCAAATCGTACTTAGAAAACAGACGGCAATCTGTGGAGATTAGAAGTTTAAATAAATCAACAATTACTCACCATAAATCCGCGTATGTGGCAAACAATCAAGGGGCACCACAAGGTAGTATACTCGGACCACTACTTTTTCTAATTTACATTACCGACCTACCAGACATCACTACACATCAATGTACTCTCTTTGCCGATGATGTATCCATTCTAGTGACTTGTGATAAGGACGGACAGTTAAATAATGATATAAAACAAACAATTAAATTAGTAATGGAATGGCTTAAATCAAATAATTTGTCTGTTAACCTTAATAAGACCCAATATATTCAATTTAGTAATACCAGAAATAGGAGAATGATTTTAAATGTGCACCACAATAATATTCAAATCAACGAAACAGATTCTGCAAAAAATTTTAGGGATAATTTTAGATAAAAATTGTAATTGGAAAAACCAAGTAGATACAGTGTGCAAAAAGCTCATGAAATTTGTATTCGTTTTAAGACGACTCCGTAATATCTCCGCTTGGAATACGGTATTGATGGCCTATCACGGATTTGTTGCGTCGACACTACGATATGGCCTACTTGTATGGGGAAATTCCTGTGACAACAATAGAGCTTTTATAGCACAAAAGAAATGTTAGGTGATTATAGTTAAAAGTGCTCATTTCATTTGCATGCTAGTATGTAGCTAAATATGTGATTGTACCGGAATATAATGTAAGTTACCACTATATTGTACCATATTTATAGCAAATAAAGATTTATCTTATCTTATCTATCTTATCTTATAAGGACAGATGAAGGTGTAGCTCTAAAAATGTTATTTTGGATATGAAATACAATCATGCATGGTGTATTTCTTTCTGTTTAATAAATACAATGTGTAACATTGTTGGATGTTTATTGATGGTGCAGTCGAGGACAAGGCGATGTTTATACGTTTCGCCTTATTACAATAGAATAAGATGCAAACGTGTAAACTGTGTCTGTTTCCGAAGAATTTAAAATAAATAAATAAATAAATAAATATAAGGGGACAGGGTCACTACCCACTAGGCTAAAGCGGTCGTCAAATTTTAATACCATGAATGAAAGAGCAACGTTTTATTCCCAGACGTCCGCCAGGTTTAATTGCTTTTAGGGTTCCGCACCCCAAAATAATGGATACCTTATACTTGTGGGATCACTTTGTATAAGATATCAAATGTAATTTCCTTTGTTTTTGAATAAATAAAAAAAACTTCTTCTCACTTCCATGATTGTATTGTATTCTCCTCTTTAAATCTTAAATAGTTGGTGCCATTAGCCCACCAGCACACGGCTATCATGAGCCGGCCGCGACATACTCTCGATTTTTCTCGCACAGAAAGAGAAAGACTGAGTGCGAGAAAAATCGAGAGTATATCGCGGCCGTCTCATGATAGACGTGCTGGTTTCATTATTTTTATTACAGTTGTATCTTTGACGATCATGGCATTCATTCTTACAGATAGACACTCTTACTGTTTAATATTGTAGAATAATATCAAACACACTTAATATATTTACGTATATATCAAAGCATTCCTTAACACTTTCGCAACCAGGCAAAATTCCGAACAATACCCCAGAAACCGACAGAATTGGCGTCGCGTGAGGGTTTATAGCTCGTGCTCGACTCTTGGGTATGCCGGCATCTGAGTAAAGTTGACGAGTGCCCGAGAGTCGGGTACGCGGTGTCCAATGTGTTAAGCATGTTCGCATATATCTCTGTTTTACTCAAACGCTATGGGTACTTACTATAAATAAATACATAGAAAACATCCATGACTCAGGAACAAATATTCATGTTCATCATACAAATAAATGCCCTTACCGGGATTCGAACCTGGGACCTCCGGCTTCGTAGGCAGGGTCACTACCAATTATGCTACAGAGGTCGTCTACATACTTTGATAATGTAAAGGTGGAAACACATTATTAAAACGCGCCGATGAAATGCGACGCGTGTTGAGTCGAATTCGCGGCGTCGCTTCGGATGTTCATAGTGTGTCTGGTCATAGGAAATAATACAATTTCATTCGCCTCAACGCGCGTCGCGTTTTAATAATGTATTTTCGCCTTAATTGTGATAAATGAAAAAAGCCTCTTCGATGGTATAAAATAAAAAATCGGGGCTTTATCGAACACACGATATCGTAAGTTTGTATCGAGACGGAATGCAAAATAATGTAAGAACTAAACGCACAACTCAATGTCAAATTGACAGCTAAGCCAATAACTCACTTCACTTATCACTTGTTATCACTTTGCTATTTACACTCCGTATATTACACTCTTATTTATGAAGACATCGTCATTCGTCGTGGCTTATTGGTTGACTGCAAGTTATTGAAGAGTTTAATAATTTACGTTGGAGTAAAGAGCGATAGCAAATCTCACGGATTGCTTCTAAAGGTAGACTTAATAAAAGAGACGGTTACTAGTTGATGATGGAGTCGCCAGCGCCGAAGGAAGCTAATGTAGAGGAAGTGTGTGTGAAGTCAGAGGACTCTTTGGGTTCGGAGGGTGTCTGTATTAAAAGCGAGCCCTTGTTGGGCTTGTTGGACGATGCGTGTATACAAGACGAGCCCTCGTGCTCGGATGCGTGTGTAAAAGACGAGCCCTCGAGTCCGGAGGCCGCGGGCGCGTGCGGCATCAGCGAGGCGGCGGCGGCCGCGCGGCTGTACGCCGACCACGTCGTGAAGGACGAGCTCGTGCTTAGCCTCGAGCTGGTGCAGCCGCGCCGCGTGCTCTGCGCAGCGCCAGGTCAGTTTACACAATGCATATGAGCAAGGAGTATACTTGACGCTGTATATAGATTATTTATTTAAATTTTATTGCACAAAAGAAAAGTTATCGTACAAAAGGCCATATGGCACTCTCTACCAGTTAAACCTTAAGGCAAATAGATTCCAAAATTATAAATTATAACCTTAAAATATCTTATAAAATGAAAAAATAACCGGCATTTTCCAAATGATGGGCATAGCTAAAAATTGGCTATGTACATCATTTAGAAGAGTGTAAGTTTGCCAGTGCCGGTTATTTTTCCATTTTAATAGCAATTAAATGAAAATGAAAATATGTTTATTCACGAAAAAAGAATTCAAAAACATAGTGGCTATGGTTCCACAATAGGCTGGGTCTGTCCCGTGGAAACCAGACGGTATACAGATAAACAATTGACGCAGCTTAAACAAAAAGCAAGACAAGGTATGAACTTTTACATGGTACTTAGTATACAAACAAGAAATAAAAATAATGATTAAATACCTAAATATTATAATTAACCATTTTGAGGTAGTCCTAGTAGACATGAAGTGGAGGGTGTACACTTATACACGTTTGTGTGTGTGTCTGTGTGCACGTGTGTGTGTGCATGCGTATGTGAAGATGTGAGTGTGAGTGTGTGCGGGTGAATGTGTGTGTGTGCGGGTGAATGTGTGTGTATGTGGGTGATAATGAGCATTATGACACAACCTGAAGTATGATTTCTTACTGTTCATAGTTCCAAGATAATAAGAGCGTTTGTATTTTCTTTTTTGCTTCTTGGACGCTGCAATGTCTAAGTTCAATCGCTTTTGGAAATTCATTATAAATATGCGGAAACAGAAACCTAGGGAATCTCTTTGCAAATTTGGTCTTGACCATTGGAATGGGTACTTTAAAAACTCTTATACTGAGCAAGTCTCTGTAGCATGGCAGGTTCAATGTTGTCTTGTGCACGTACACGGCAGCTCGCAGCAGGAATAACCTACGAACGCTAAGTACCTCCGCTTCTCTATATAAGTCAGTAGTAGAATACCAGCGAGGCCTACGCAAGGACACCTTTAAAACTGCTCTTTGAGCTCTTTCAAGCGCTATGAGAGTTGTTTTTGCGACGCCT
Source organism: Epinotia demarniana (assembly GCA_945867215.1). Lineage (NCBI taxonomy): Eukaryota > Metazoa > Arthropoda > Insecta > Lepidoptera > Tortricidae > Epinotia > Epinotia demarniana. Next base: position 6,148,656 of record OX244283.1, read on the forward strand.
CCCCATGCAAGAATGCAGTAGTTGGTTATGGATTGGCACAATACGAGGTAAACAGTTCTCAAAAGTTGTCCGTTCGCAGCCTCTCGTAACAACTTCATAATGTAGACGAGCTTACGAATCCTAGCCGCTGTAAGAGCAATATGTTTTTTGAAATTGAGATTGTTGTCTAGTTTCAAACCCAGATATCTAAGAGAGTCGCACTTTTGAATGCTTTCACAATTACAGCTCTGATTAGAAGGACACGATTCAGAATCCGTTTTCAAACTCGTTAGAGAGGGAGGAGGTTCCGACAAAGCGGTCTTGTGAAAACAAAGAAATTTTGTTTTCTTTGTATTTAATGTTAGGAGGTTTTGGTTCAACCATCCTGATACTTTTTTGAGACCCAAGATCGCTGAATCCTGGGCATCCTGCCACGAGCGACCATGAAAGATAATGGCTGTATCATCAGCGTAGCACTGCATATCACTATTATGAAGCTCTAGAGACAGAATGTCATTAAGATACGTAAGAAATAGTGTGGGGCCCAGAATACTTCCCTGCGGGACCCCAAAAGAGACCCCTTGTTCGCTACTGATAAAGCCATTGACCCTCACACATTAAAATCTGTTGGTCAGGTAACTACAGAACCAATTCAAAGCTGTGCCCCTTACACCTATGCCCTCTAGCTTGCGAAGTAAGATGGGGATCGATACCATATCGAAGGCTTTGGATAAATCTAGAAATACACCGATACAGTTGCGACCCTCATCCAAATGGGAAGCGACAGTTTCTGTCAGACGTTTAACAGCATCCTCTGTCGATTTTCCTTGACGAAACCCGAATTGTTTGTCTGAAAGCAGATTATTTTTTTCTAAAAAGTTGATCAGTCACTTATTCATTATTCGTTCTAGAAGCTTCGAGTAGGCTTTAAGAAGCGAGATAGGGCGGTAATTGCTAGGGACGTTCTTTGGACCATCTTTAATTTTGGGGAAATGTACCTGTGGATTATCTTAGGTAATCTAGGTACATATGTAGTTAACAGTTTATTTTGTTATGTCCGTCCTGCACAGACAGCAATCCCCGGGGTCATTGGTCTCGATGGGTGTACTGCAGGGATGAATATTGGGGCCTTTCCTGTTCCTTACCTACATAAATGAGTTGCCTACACAAGACAAGACTACAATGTGAATGACAACTCCAGGGGATTAATTTTTTCTGAATTTTTTGCTTATAAAAAAAATATATTAGGGGACAATCTTACTCAAATCGACGTAGTCCCATAGTAAGCTCAATAAAGCTTGTGTTATGGGTACTAGACGACGATATATTTAATAGATAGAAATACTTAAATACATAGAAAATATCCAAGACTCAGAAAGAAACACTCATGCTCATCACACAAATATTTGTCCTTACCGGGATTCGAACCAAGGACCTTCAGCTTCGTAGGCACCGTTACTACCAACTAGGCTAACTGGTCGTCAATTATGTTTGGAAATTTATGACATTGTATTCTCAATTTATTATTCTCGTTTTCTTTTTTTGACATTAGATTTTTTTCTTAAAACATTTTAGACTAGTATTTTTTTATATAATTTTTACTTTATATAATTTCATTTTTTATGTTTAATAAAGTGCTCTAAGAAATATACTAACTGACGATTTGAAAGTGCTTGTTACTAGGCCTACTTGAATAAAGATTATTTTGAGTTTGGTCAATCCCGTGTGATTTCTGCTAGGAGAATTCTGTTCCTTTGCTTCCCAATGATCTTCTTGAGGCAAGCACAAGTGCGTGCTCGGAAGCGCGGATATCATGTTATTTATTTTTTGGCCGTTTAAATAAATAGTAAAAGTAATCACTGAGTTCCCTCAAACATGATATTGCTGATTTTTAGAAGCTATTTTAATATTTTTGGCTTTTGTGCATAATTTGTTACGAATATTTTTAGTGTATTTTAGACCTATGTTCGTGATTTTTTTTCTATAGAGGGAAAATTGCTTAATCATGTTTCGAATCAATGATCTCGCTGCATAAAAGCCTCAAGATTACCATTTCGTATTTTTTTAAACCATATTATAATAAACAAACACATAATATTGTTTCAAAAACTCTGTTCGCTTTACTGCTGCTGAACCTACGGCGCCTTAAATTAACCGGGTTGTACAGAATGTACATCTTTTTTTAAATTCTCGTCGGCAAATGGATTCTTACTCGGCTAAACAAATTAAATCCTTTATGTCGATTAATTGACTATTTCTTTTTGTTTATTATATAGAAACGTTTAATTTAGTAAAACTATTCACTTTTGATAACATTTTACATGACATTTAGAAAGATAACGTTTTAAAACGAACATATTTATTTTGTTAATTCTGCCTCTGGTGTAATTATCAACATACCTCACTTGTATCACAATGTACTATTATATAACGCAAGTACCCAATATGAAGGGATTTTTGAAAACTCCACCCTCAACGAGGTAAAAAAGGGGTTGAAAGTTTGTATGGGTATGGGGTAAAATTTTAAGTGGGAGACTTGAAACTTCATTTCATCTAAAACATAACATCTCTACTACGTATCCAATTTTTTTTAGTATGGGGGGCGTGGGCGGCTAGAGGGTGAAACTGGTCTGCGTGTCTTGTTCAATCGAAGCCTCGTCTCGTGATTCTGCGGACAAATATTTATATTGTATTAACACGTGCCCAAACCGGCAAAGTGCGTGTCAAGCCACGCACATCGTACGGTTATGTAGTTCTCCCGCTACCCCTGCGCCATCTAGCGCCCACTCCAAGACGTGGTTCGAGCACAAACACAGATTACAGAGAAAAGCAGATAGGCCCTAATAAATTGAACGTTTTCTATACATCCGATCTCTTCTCACTTACGTACTGAACGCCGAGTAAGAAAGGGATAGAACCATGTTATCTGACAGGTCTTCATACGTCATTGTCTCCGCTTTCTCGCTCGCACGATGTTATTCGCTCTCTCGCTCGCTCGAGATTTAGTGCACAGAAAGATATTTTCTTACAAGTTATCGATATCGATATTTACTGTTAATAAATTCGTAATATGCGATACTCGTAAGTAAATTGTATCTCTATCCATACCATGCAAAAAATAATATGGTTCTTACCAAATAGAAAACAAAAACCATTACACGACTACGAATATGATAAACTGCATTCATGTTTCATATGTTCGCTACAAATTAAATTATGCAAATACATAGGTAGTCAGACGAGTTACTTTTTAACTCTCACTATTTTGTGGATCTTTAGTGGAACACATTTATTTTTAACCGACTTCTGAAACGAATTAATTCCGCTGGCTCTTTATTTTTTCATGTATGTTCCTCGATTACTCTTAGACGCCTGGACCGAAAAGAATGGTTTTTTGTTAGAAAAGGTGGTCCTAGTCAGGTCAGGATCTGAAGATGGGGTCCTGGAGAAAACCAGGGCAATCTTCAAATCTTATTTTGAAACGATTTGGGTACTTTGAAATCGTGCATTTGCTTTCAGAAAGCAGTTCATAAGGTAATATGGAATGTGGCTTCCTGAAGTATTGATTTGTAGTCGATCAAAACTTTGTTTTTAAAGTAAGCTAACACAAAATAACAACGCAATTATATTCCTGAAAATATCTCATTTTAATAAGAAAGTTACATCTAATGCTTGAAATAATAAATATCCAATTATATAGAACTTTTTGCCATCAGTAAACTTGCGTCACCTGAAGAGACTATGCAGATGTCTTAGGTATTGTATCTGGTAGCCTTTCATTACTGCTCAGCATCATTTTGTTGTAGTTGTAGTTACCTTCTAATTGTTGATCCTGGTGAGATCCCTGCATTAAACACAGTAACGACAATATTATTATACAGTCTCTATCAGTTGAGCTGCTTAAGTATGAAAAGGTAAACAACAAACCGACACAGAGTTACTTTCGCATTTATAATACATATAAGTAGTTATGGATATATAAAGAAAATCAATGTACTAATACAGCATATTCTTTGCATATACAAAACTTAAATGAAACGAACTCACCTGGAGGGACCTCAGAAATGTCAAGTCATAAAATAAATAAAACTCACTATTCCAACATATCTCAAGCGGCCTTTGAAAAAAAGTAAGTATCGCATCTTTTTATTTTGTCTAAACGCCTACATAAATAATTCATGTCGACGAAATATCGTAAATATAAATGTTTACGACAATTGTATTTTTACTAAATATCGCAAAAATATCAGATATGATCCATGTAAAAAGTACTTATTCGATAGTATCAAGCATCTGGGCCTTATTTCTCGAAACTTATTAGACTAATAATACTAGTCCATGGACTAATCTTTTTTACAAGTTTACTAGTAGTCTGCGTTTCTCGAAGCTACAATAATAAAATATTAGTTATTAGTTACCAACTAATAAATATTACCTAATATTATTAGAGTCCATTGGGTTTTGGTTTCATGAATAAAAATTAAAAAAAACACTAGTAAAAAAAGTTAATAATGCTACAAGTCTAGGAAGGTTTGTAAAAAATATTAGTCCAAACTATTAGCGTCACATTTTACTAAACTTTATAAAATGTGGACTGATTGGAATGCTTCCGACGGTGAAGAAGGTTTAATAATAACCATTACTTCTACACAACTCTAATTCGGCATGGGTATATCAACCAATCACTCCGACAAAACAGAAGAATAAAATCTTGTTTTTTTTGCGGTAGGTACTTCCCCTACACCTAAGGTGTGGGTGTATTTTTTTTCTCGTTAAACCCATAGTGTGAGTATCGTTGGGTAGCTTGTTTAAAACAATTATGGGTTGTTTAAATAATTTTTGAAATTAGTTATTCGCCTGCGATATATTGGGGTTTATGCTACTGGGAATGTGAAAAAATCGTGGCAGAAAAGTAATAGTAATACAACCAACTTTACTATACAAATTCGGCCGACGACGCAACCATTTAGTTGCCGCGCGCGTCGATGTAACTAAGAAAGACAGACAACTACGGAACCCTACACCGCGCGTGGCCCGACACGCATTTGGCGGATTTTTAATAGGTAAGACGGCATGTAATGGGTGCATTCAGCCAAGCCAGACTAATATTTTTTATTAGTTTACCAGTATTAGTAACCACTCCAATAATTATTTTTGAGAAACAGAAAATATTAGGACTTGTAAATTTTACACTAGTAACTAATATACTAATAAACTAATAGTTTCGAGAAATAGGGCCCTGCTGTAATCCCAGACCATTATATTTCGTAATGTACATGAAATATTTGAAAAATAACCAAATGATTCTTACCGATGAAACCCGATTCTTTCACCGGTCTTCTTTAACAATCTAGCGTAACTCCGGCAGTACGGAACTACACAAGCCATTGTGCCAGTTCATACGAATGTAATAATTGACTTATCACAGAAATATATAGTTTTACAACACAATATTCTTGAAGAAACCAACTTTCCTCAAGATTCACGAGAGATTTGACGTTGATTTGACTTTGACAGATTGTTTTCATTGTTTACTATTTTAACACCGTGGTTAACAGTTTTTGGAGACAAGTCGTCAATAGACTCAAAATACCATACTATTCGTCTCATTCTAACTCACGTCAGCTGACCATAAGCAGTGACAGAGACAACTATATGAAACATCGTCTCGCTTTATACTGCGCGTCTGGTGGTCCATAGTATTCACAGATTACAGAGAAAAGCAGATAGGCCCTAATAAATTGAACGTTTTCTATACATCCGATCTCTTCTCACTTACGTACTGAACGCCGAGTAAGAAAGGGATAGAACCATGTTATCTGACAGGTCTTCAGACGTCATTGTCTCCACTTTCTCGCTCGCGCGATGTAATTCGCTCTCTCACTCGCTCGACATTTAGTGCACAGAAAGATATTTTCTTACAAGTTATCGATATCGATATTTACCTACTGTTAATAAATTCGTAATATGCGATACTCGTAAGTAAATTAAATTGTATCTCTATCCATACTATGCTAAAATTAATATGGTACTTAACAAATAGAAAACAAAAACCATTACACGACTACGAATATAATAAACTGCATTCATGTTTCATATTATGTTCGCTACAAATTAAATTATGCAAATACATAGGTAGTCAGACGAGTTACTTTTTAAGTCTCACTATTTTGTGGATCTTTAGTGGAACACATTTATTTTTAACCGACTTCTGAAACTTATCAATTCCACTGGCTCTTTATTTTTTATGTATGTTCCTCGATTACTCTTAGACGCCTGGACCGATAAGAATGGTGTTTTGTTAGAAAAGGTGGTCCTAGGCAGGTCAGGATCTGAAGATGGGATCCTGGAGAAAACCAGGGCAATCTTCAAATCTTATTTTGAAACGATTTGTGTACTTTGAAATCGTGCATTTGCTTTCAGAAAGCAGTTCATGCGGTAATATGGAATGTGGCTTCGTGAAGTATTGATTTGAAGTCGATTAAAACTTTGTTTTTAAAGTAAGCTAACACAAAATAACAACGCAATTATATTCCTGAAAATATCTCATTTTAATAAGAAAGTTACATCTAATGCTTTAAATAATAAATATCCAATTATATAGAACTTTTTGCAATCAGTAAACTTGCATCACCTGAAGAGGCAATGCAGATGTCTTAGGTATTGTATCTGGTAGCCTTTCATTACTGCTCAGCATCATTTTGTTGTAGTTGCCTTCTAATTGTTGATCCTGGTGAGATCCCTGCATTAAATACAGTAACGTAAACATTATAGAAGATCAAACGAGCTTCGCAAGCGAAGTTCGATCGATATTATATGAGTAAGCTTCATTCGAAGATATAACACACATGTAGTCCTTTAATCTACCAGGCAACATTTCGCAAGTTTAAAGTACGCAGTAAAAACCATAGCTCAAACAGTTTTATCCCCACCTTTACCCCTACCCTACTTAGGGACCTCGGCTTGCCACCATTTCTCATTCTTTTTAGAGACAAAACTTTCCTAGGGGTATAGGGGCGGGCGGGAAGTTATATCTTCGAATGAAGCTTACTCATATAATATCGATCGAACTTCGCTTGCGAAGCTCGTTTGATCTTCTATTATATTTCGAAGCTTCATTCTTCAGATATAACACACATGTAGATGTTTAGAGTTGAAAGTTTTGCTGCCCTTTGTAATTGTAAAACATCATAATCATGAAATGCAATAATTATGTTTTGACAACAATCTTAGATACTCCCAATTATTAATCAAAGAGTACAATTGTAACTTCACATAATTCTACCTATACAAAAGGCAGATTGATCTGGCACAATGACCTTCGTCGATTAATTGACGATGGTAGAAACGAGCCAAAGTTTTCGATGTTCTCGACCAGCCTGCTGCCTTCCGGATAGCATCTAAAGAAATGCCTGACCGGTGTGCAGCTGACGTGGCGGCGTGGCGCGTGCTGTGAGCGCTGAACGCCGCCATGTCTTTACCGCTTTCGCCAAGCACTCGCGTAATGCACCCCGGCTAATGGATTGAGCAGATGCATTTTTATGGGGACTTTTGAAAGTCAACAAAATATGTTGTGAGCTTTTTCAGTCCTAAAACATCATTATAAAAGTCACCGGGCAAATATTTCTATTAGGTATCTTCAAAATATGGAAGGCACAAAATCGGTTGTAGACGACCTACACCTGAAGTCTTAACTATATCATCAAAAATTACTTTAATACAATTTGGGCATGACTTAATATTATTCCACTTAATAAGTGACAGTGTTTGTACCCTGTGGGCAGGACATATTGCTAACAAAATCGCCAGATTCTTTGTTAGTTTTTCCAATGAAATTTCTCTATTAGGGTACCATGTTGTTATATGATTTAATACCACTTGAGGATCCCAGGTATGGCTATATTTAGGAGTTACGGGCTTTAATTTGTAAACACCTTTCGGTAATCCTTTACTTTGGTCATCTGAGCTGATACTACTCCCCCGTAGGAGCGAGGGTGCTGACCTATGATTATTTAATGAGCCATACGACGATCCTTTATTAAATTCGGCGTTAGAAATAAAATAACAGCAGAAATGAAGCCCTTATAGAAATTGAATATCTATATTATCTATGCTAAATTTCCAGCACAACTTGTATTTAACATACGTTGTACTGTTGTAAAGTGTTGTTTGAAATTGACGCTAACATGAGATTAGATACTTTTACTAATCTCAACAAAAGCGGAAACCACGGTTGGGATGGCCATTAGGGAAATACTACTATTTCTGTGGCGTTGTCATTTATAATCTTATGTAAACACTTTAGTACGAGTGCGAGTGGTGGAAACGCTTAAAAATATTTATTATAAATACCAGCTAATAGTGAATGCGACGACGGTAAGAGCGTCCGAGTCTGGCTTCCACGAAATATATATTTCACATTTGGCAGAGGTACGAGAAGCAAAGAGGTCAATTTCGGGCACACCAAAGTGTTTACTTATTCTTTCAAAGGCTGCAATACTTAAATTTCATTAAATATCAGGATTTAGCCTTCTGGATTCTCTGTCTGCTTCTACATTATTCTTAGTGTTAATGTACGAATCGAATAACCATATGTCTCGTTCTTCACACCACTGCCAAATAGATCTAGGTAAGCTATTTAAGTGGGGAAACTGGATGTCTCCCATTCGATTAATATAGCTTATCGCGGTAGTGTTGTCGATGCGGAACAACGGAGCACAGTTTGATTTATTTCGCGCAAAATATTTTAATCCTAAGAGCGAGCAAGCTCTAAGTAATTAATATGGAATGCTAATTCTTGCTCTTCCCATGCTCCGTTTGCACACACTCCGTCACAAACTGTACCTCATCCTGATCGGGACGGATCTATAGATATTTCTGCATCGAATTTCGTGATTCCAAAATGACAAGACGTTACAAATAATATTATTAGTCCACCAAAATAAGTCAGGTAAAATTTCGCGAGGAAGTTTTACTTTTGATCATAGACATCGTATTCCTGAATAGCTCGGAATTTATATCTTTCTAAAAACTTCGTGTACAACCAGCTGTATCTAGCTGTCGGGCATGCAGTGGTAAGAACTCTTAAAAAGTGCGCATACCCTGCATAAGAAGGGATATAGACATGATAATTGAATTGTAAACAAAACCTAAGAATTTACAGCATTGTTGGTAATTTTGGGATTGTATCGAGCTTTTGGTATAGTTTACCACAAATCGTAGGCACTCGAGAAACCGGAGAGTCTCCCTCCCATTATGTTTACATTCGTTAAGGTCCCTTCCAATACACAAAATGCCACCCCGGTATATAATAGAAGTTAGGCCTTGTTTTTAGGTAAGTTACGACTTCTTTCATAATTTTGGTGAAGGTTCTAGGCGCCACGGAAAGTCCATAGACTAATAGGGAACAAAACTCGTAAGTAACATTGTTATGCTCGAATCTTGTCAATGGTAGCCATAAACCCGTTTTTAGGGATTAATTTAGAAGCAGTTCCAGTCTTCCATTTTAAAATGGGACTTAGTTACAAATTTATTGAGCCCTTTCAGATTCAGTATGAATCTATAGCCACCATTCGATTTAGGAGTCAGAAAATCTTTGATAGAACCTGATCATTAGTCTGTTGGCATCCAGTGATGCTTTCACTGAATGCCTAGGTTAATTAAGTTCTGTACAGCTAAGCTCGTTTCATCATGCTCTTGGCATGTGAAAGTATTTACAGGTTTGACAGATTGCGTAACATGTCCTAAAAAGGAATTGGAAAGCCATTCTGTATACAGTCTAATAAATAAAGTACGATTATTCGTTACATTAAGCCAACACTTATAAAAAGCTTTAAGGCGACCGGCATGTACCTGCGTTACTGCCGCGGCGTCGCAAGTGGCTTGTTGTAGGCTGCTCGCGGCCGTATGATGGTCGACGCTGTCGGCCTACTTTTCAGTAGATTTGGAAGCTTTAATTTTCTCTGAGAGTTTGCTTCCAAAGAGAGTATCATCTCTCTCAACGTATTGTATGACTTAATGAATACTTCGTCTAGTCCAGGAATGACTAGTTTTATCTAAAATCCGACTTCAATTAGATAGGATTTTTATCGTTAGTACCTATACCGACTCCCAATTGCTGTTGAGATGATTCGATTTTCTTGTCACGGCCTCTTTGGATGTCTGTAACTGCCGCCGAAATTACGGCGTTTAAGGACGGCGCCCATAATAATTTGCAATTTACAGGTACTCTTATAAGAGTTTATCTTTACTCTTTTTATCAATACCTTTGTGTAATATAGGTAGCCACCTTTGCGCTAAATTGGGATGAATTTTCTCCCCATATTTTGGGACATCATCAGTGGCGTCCCCTAGAGCGGTTAGTAACTCGGCATCTATTACAGGGGTCGTTTTGTCATCACAGGCCTCCACGGGAGGTGCATTTTCTTCATTTGAACGTGGGAGTGAAGTTTCCACTGCCTCATACACTTGTTCGTGGTTTATAAATTAAAATATAATATTTTGATTTTTCTAATTGAGGGTAGATATGAAATGCATTGTAAAACCACTCGTCAGGAATTTTAATGCATATATGTATCTAGTGCCCCGCATCGCGAACACGGGATATACTAATCTCGATTAATGGTTGTAGAAATTGCTATCGTGTTGACTCACGGTCAACCGCCAAGCACGAGATACCTTCGTGACGACTCTCGGTCGCCTCCCAGGTTTAGTTACAAGACGTGGGCTCACGGCCCGCGCGGTATTAAATGCATTTATTAGCGATTAATATTGTTAGAAATTGCTATCGTGTTGACTCACGGTCAACCTTCAAGCATGAGATACTTTCGTCACGACTCTCGGTCGCCCCCCAGGTTTAGTTACAAGGCATGGGCTTGCGATTAATATTGTTAGAAATTGCTATCGTGTTGACTCACGGTCAACCCCCAAGCATGAGATACCTTCGTGACGACTCTCGGTCGCCCCCCAGGTTTAGAATTACCAGGCGTGGGCTCACGGCCCGCGCGGTATGAAATGCATTTCTTAGCGATTAATATTGTTAGAAATTGCTATCGTGTTGACTCACGGACAACCCCCAAGCATGAGATACCTTCGTGACGACTCTCGGTCGCCCCCCAGGTTTAGAATTACCAGGCGTGGGCTCACGGCCCGCGCGGTATGAAATGCATTTCTTAGCGATTAATATTGTTAGAAATTGCTATCGTGTTGACTCACGGACAACCCCCAAGCATGAGATACCTTCGTGACGACTCTCGGTCGCCCCCCAGGTTTAGAATTACAAGGCGTGGGCTCACGGCCCGTGCGGTATTAAATGCATTTATTAGAGGCACCACAATAGTTGAAACTAATTGCACTTACCTGATTTATCTTCGGAACCTGATGAATCAGATAGCACCGCACTGTCATAACTCGTTTATAGTTCTTTGTTGCAATTTCCGTATATTAGCAGATTATTCTGCTAATATACGGAATTGATTGGAAACTCTATTTTTTCCTGTGCACTGCGTTTAGGCATGATTAAATATTTTGAATTATTTTTTAATAGAATTAGTTCGTGCGTTCGTTGCCTCGCAAGAATAAAGAATGAGAAATGGTGGCAAGCCGAGGTCCCCAAGTAGGGTAGGGGTAAAGGTGGGGATAAAACTGTTTGAGCTATGGTTTTTACTGCGTACTTTAAACTTGCGAAATGTTGCCTGGTAGATTAAAGGACTACATGTGTGTTATATCTGAAGAATGAAGCTTCGAAATATAATTATACAATCTCTATCAGTTGAGCTGCTTAAGTATGAACAGGTAAACAACAAACCGACACAGAGTTACTTTCGCATGTATAATATATATTATAGTAGTTATGGATATATATTGAAAATCAATGTACTAATACAAATTCTTTGCATATACAAAACTTAAATGAAACGAACTCATCTGGAGGGTCCTCAGAAATGTCAAGTAATAAAATAAATAAAACTCACTATACCAACTTACCTCAAGTGGCCTCTGAAAACTTTAGGTATCGCATCTGGCAGCAAGTGTGTTATGTTTTTAATAATAACGAAACAGTTAGTTTCGAAATGTTTCGAACATATTCTATAGTGTTTTTTCGGCGTCCAATTATTGCGCCCTACTGCGTCAATCCATTTTTTTCGAAGATTATTATTTACCGGAAACCTGAAGTTAACAGTTAAGACATGTAACATTAAAATATTTTGTCTAAACGCCTACATGAATAATTCATGTCGACGAAATATCGATATATACATGGTAACAACACTACCCATGTTTACGACAATTGTATTTTTACTAAAAATCCCAAAAATATCAAGTTTGATCCATGTAAAAAGTACTTATCCGATAGTATCAAGCATCTGCTGTAATCCCAGACCATTATATTGCGTAATGTACATGAAATATTTGAAAAATAACCAAATGATTCTTACCGATGAAATCCGATTGTTTCTCCGGTCTTTTTTAACAATCTAGCGTAACTTCGGCAGTACGGAACTGCACAAGCCATTGTGCCACTTCATACAACTTAAATCATTAACTTATTACAGAAATATTTAGTTTTTCAACACAATATTCTTGAAATAACCAACTTTCCTCAAGATTCACAAGAGATTTGACGTTGATTTGACTTTGACAGATTGTTTAGCATTTAACACCGTGGTTAACAGTTTTTGGAGACAAGTCGTCAATAGACTCAAAATACCATACTATTCGTCTCATTCTAACTCACATCAGCTGACCATAAGCAGTGACAGAGACAACTATATGAAACATCGTCTTGCTTTATACTGCGCGTCTGTATTCTTATTAGTCTGTGAGCACAAACGAGGGGGGTTCAATAAAAAGTGAGAATGAGTATGTTATAAACAACTTTTATTAAATGTCATTTTATTTCTCGACAAAGTCACCTTTTACCATAATACATATATTAGATTAATTTTTGTGCAGTAACGCTGCTAACGAAAATTATAAATTTTAAAATGAAATGAAAAATTGAAAAATGTTATGCTCCGACCCGGATTCGAACCGGCGACCACAGGCATTCATGGCCCGTCGCTACTACCAACTGAGCTATCGGACCAATCCGGTTCGGGCACCAAATCCTTCAATCAGTTCATTCATACAACGCCTTAGGGAGGCGTGTAGCGACATCTACCAGAAGACTTAGGCTTCTTAACGGCACCAACGTCTGAAATTATATTGAGAAATCGTCAGTAACGACTAACGACGCGCTACCCCGTACTAAATTAATTTTTGTTTTAAGCAGTAACGCTGCTAACGAAAATTATAAATTTTAAAATGAAAGGAAAAATTGTTGTGTTTTTCAAAATTTACATACATTAGTATATATTGTTTCTAAACTTAAAATTCCATATTCCAGTTTTAAAAAAGGTCTCAGCTTGAGAACTTAAAAAATCTTGTACTGCAGCGACTACCGCGTCGTCCGTCGTCTTCAAATTTCTGGTCTCAGGTATTCTTTCAATTTCGGAAATAGGTAGAAATCACCGAGGGCGAGATCTGGTGAATATAAGTAGGAAAATAAATAGGAAATAGGAGGATGCTTAAGGATATCGAACCCTGCATTATGAATTGCAGCCATTGCAACGGCGGACTTGTCGCGCAGCCACTTCTGGTCGATCTCATTGCCGCGAATGAGTACCTATAGCACTCTAGCTTAGGTATCTGTATTAGCATGTATGCAACTATGAAGCTACACTTACAGCTTGCGGAATCCTTTATATATCTGACAGATGAGCTCCCGCCTTGTGCGTATCAGGTCCATATGAGCTGTGGAGACCTTCGTCCCCGAGAATGTCCTCCACCTCCCCTTACAGACATCCCTTAACCACACAACTGATGCTGTCCCAATTCACACGCTATTGTTCCCGTTATAATTGCCCGGTGCACCCTTGACTGATGACGATACGGCCTGAGGCTGAGACTACCGAACCTGAGACCCTGTTGTTACACTTGTTACACTAAAGAACCCTCTCAGCATGTACGTGACATGTAGGAAAACCTTATTCATATACATGATATACAGTCACACCTCCCAAATAGAATAAGACCTGTGGACGCACATAAATACATCACATTATAAAGTCATCGTCGGAGCGGTGTAAGCACATTAACACACGTGTAAATGTACCAAATCGTTACAATATCATATAGGATGCATTGAAAGTGATTATGGAAAGAGCTCACCCTGGTTTTCCTCCAAATCTTACACTACAAATCTGCACTTACCCGTCAACATTGTTATAAAATGATTACTTGTCGGTATTGCTACATAAAATAATCGGCTGTTTGAGACACGATTATTAACATCAATGTAAATCCTATCGTGAATCATGACCATTCACGACAAGACTTGTGTCCCGGGGCATTGTCCTGGCGGGACAGCACAACTTTCGAGAGTTTACCTCGCCGGTTTTCGCGGATCTCATCGCGCAATGTTGCTATTTGTTTGGCATATAAAGTGTCCGTAATAATGGCTCCATGCTCGAGACACTCAATCATCACTATCCCTTTACCATCCCAAAAGACAGAGCCCATGACTTTACCGGCAGGTGGGCCCACCTTGAATTTCTTCGGAGTTGGAGATGATGGCTTTTTCCATGTCATAGACTGCAGTTTCGTTTCAGGGTCGTAACGATGGAGCCATGTTTCGTCCATTGTTATAAATAACGGCAAAAAAGTTCCCGGTCTTGCTGTATCAGGTCCAAGGCTTCTTGACAAATCTCGACTCTAGTTTGTTTTTGCGTGTCAGTAAGCATTCTTGGTACCCAACGCGCAGATACCTTTTGATACCCAAGCGTTCATGTAAAATATTATGCACGCTCCCCGTTGAAATTTTTACATTTTCAGCAATAAAACGAACCTTGACACGACGATCCACCAAAACTAAGTTTTCAAAAAAACAAGTATTTGATAACGGCGCGCAGTTCAATATTCTCAATTTTCCCTAACGTGCCTACTCAACAGCGTTGCAAAGAAATTACCGCATTTTATATATTATATTTTTTATAATTGAAATTGCATTCATTGGTAATTAACTAATTCAATAACTTACTTTATGTAAATTTTTTAGTTAACTAAATAATACATTTACTTGGAGTGATTATTAAAACAACAATTTAATTACGAATTAGCATTTTGAGGAAGTAGTTAAGTATATTTGCTTTTCAAATGATGAATTAATTTTCTTATTAATATGATAAACGTGAAAGTTTTTATGTTTGGGTATTCGGATGTTAATATCGAAATGTCTGAATGTATTTTCGACTCATATTTCCGCGCTTTTAATTTTTCTCGAAAAACTATAAATTACAAAATGACGAAACTGCTCACATGTTTTACTCGTGCTTACAAAAACGATTAGAAGTTTTTTAACTTCGTATTTGAGTTCCTATAACTGACGCATGAGTGACAGATAAAATTTAATAATAGAACCATTACGCCCATGGGCGTAACATAGGCTATTGTAATTCTGTTAGCTGCACGTTATGAAGCCTAAAGGGCGAGCAAGTGTGATTAAAATATCATTATAGTAAATGTAAAATTTTATATACCTACCAGTATCTTAACTTTAACACACTCACTGCCAAGAACCGCTATGCTCGTAGCCGATCCTGTGGTTTTCCTAGTATGTAGCTGGAACAGAGATGGGCATTAATCGATTATTTTTTTAGTTAAATAATCAATCGATTAAAAATATCAATCGTCATTTTTTTATCGCGACTAAGTTACTTGCGACTAAATTAGTTGTGAGAATATCGAGTAACAATTAAAGTATTTTAATTTCAAGCGATTAAATTTCACGGTTAAATCTATATTAAAATGCAGTTGTCGCTCGTTTTTGCATTTTGCAATATGTAACTACGAGTAGGTATGTACATTGTAGGTACTCGTAAATACCTCGTAACTATGTTGGTTTGGGTGGAATCTTGCAACTTATTTTGAAGAAGATGTGTCTCGGCACTAGGTCATTCTTAGGTGACTGTGAGGGGCGAGCATTGCCGCGGCCGGTAGCGCGCGCGCTCACTCGCCCGGCCGACGCCGCCGAGAGCGGACGTCGCTCACAATCGTTTAGGCAGCCTTAGTCGTTCTCATTAAAAATACTTAAAAAACACATATATGATAGATAATTTTCCGCTACTGTACATGTCAATGTTCAACGAAATACAAATATGTAATTATTATTGCTTACATATAATTTTGTTGCGCAACATCGTTTCTCAGTTGGTGGCAAAATCGCAAAAAGTCGTCTCCTTCACGATTTTCGTGGACATCTCTTCTATATACCTAAAACTGGTATGGATGTGTTCCTTGTTGTCTCCAGGGTACGAATCTGCCGGTTTTAGTTAAGGGAGAGGGGGACGGACATAGCTGTGACGTCCCAAAGATGGCCGCCTACGGTCATTGATTTTTGTTCAAATCTCGGGTTCTATTTTACTGATTGCTTCGTGTGAGGTGTCATTTGAAAGCATATTAAACGTACTATATTTGATTTCTGGAACGCTATGACATACAATCAACAGTTTTTTAATTATTAGATAAAAAATGTTTTTTTTACCCCGCGCGTTTGAACGAGTACTGATTAAGCATGCTTGTAACTCAATAAAAATTAACTTTAGCGTAATTAAAGTTATTATGAAAAAGATAGGTAATTTTATAAGCTTTCCAAAAATGTATATTTTGTTGGTGTGCACTAATAAATAACCAAGTAATAGTAAATTTTGTGAATTACGCACCGATTAACTATAACCACGCTCGACTCGGCTAGCGATCGCTGGCGTCACATTGCGCCTTTAGAAACTCTTTTTCTGTTTTCTGAGTAATTATACGAGTCAGACGGTCACGATACGCACCTAAAGCAGTAAAATAAAGGCCACCTCAGGAACTTTGCAGGCCAAGCCGAAGGCGAGGCAAGTGCTCTGAAGCGTACTTTTTCACCCCGTATGTTTTTTTGCTTTTGAAATAGGAATTACTGTATCATAAGTCAAAGTAAGAGTCAGTGTGGTACTGCAGAACCGGTTGGTTCCGGTCTTCGGGTTGCCACACCGAGCAAGGCACTATATGTATCGCGCCTGCATTACTCCGCCACGGCTGATGATGTGGCGGAGTACGTTCGCCAGAAGATCGGCTTCTCGCTGAGGGTGTTCCAGCTGCGTTCGCGCCACTATGTGCACTTCAGCTCGTTTGTGGTGCGCGTGCCGCGGCCGCTGCAGGAGACCGTCGCATGTGCTGACTTCTGGCCGAAGGGTGTAGTGTTTCGACGGTTCCGGGGCAATCTGCCGAATCCTACACCGGAGACGACGATGCAACGGGGCCACGCCGTTTCGTCGCCTAATAAATAGTATTATTTGTTGTTTTGGTTTCGTGACGCATTGGTTGTTACTGTAATGTCACGTAAATGTATTTATCAATAAATAAATAAACAAATAAATAAGCAGGTACAGGTAACAATGAGAAACTTTTCCCCCTTTTCGCTATTAATTTTAACTCTGTGAACTTCGTGTCATCATAATCAGTTTTAATGAAAATTGATTTGGGACTTTCTTTACGATATTGAGTCCATACTGCATCATGCACACACACAATTTTATTTCTTCTTTTGGCTGACAAGTGAGATTGTTTTTGCCAATTTACGCCTGGTTGATGTAAAATTAGTCGTTCCTTGTATTAAGTTGAAAATAATAGTAAATTACGTAACTAGGGCGGTGAATTCGTGAATGCCCCAGATTGCAGGTGTTTGTGGCCCGAACCGAAAATGAGGGCCATAAATATTCGCTCTGGGGCTTAACATTACCGCCCGTGTTGCGTACAAAAATTTACGGCTTCACCTGGCTGCAATGCGAGTTTTCCCGTACGCACAGCGTGCAGTAAAACTCGCATTATGGCCAGGTGTGGGTGTGACGTACTTAAATAATAAAACAATGGTCGCCAGCAGCTTTGTTAGACAACTAGCTTCCGCCCGCGACTTGGTCTGCGTGGACCCGGGATAAAACTAACCTATATTTTAATCCAGGCTATAAACTATCTTCCTGCAAAATAACATCCAAATCAGTTGAGCCGTTTAAACGTGGTTGACTAACAAACATCTAAACATCAAACATCCACACTTTCGCATTTATAATATTAGTAGGACTAGTTTTGGCCCGAGGTTACCCGTGTTGTACTTTGACTTGTACTTTCCAAATCTGACTTGTTTTGGTTATGTATTTCCTCGCAAAAGAGACTTGAAAAACTGCTATAGGAAAAGCGGGAGAGAGATTTGTAACTGAAACGTTGCAGGCACCAACTGTGTGTCCGCTTGGTGAGTGTTTGAGTCTTGATAGAGTAAGGGGAGTGTGTGGCCGCGTTGGCTTGCCGTACGGGCCTATTGCCCTCAGGTTCACTTGGCGGGTATGGTATCCAAGAGTGTGCCCTGAAGGGATGCTACAGACCTTCGTCCCTATACGCAGAGCTCGGCCTGCCGTCTCGCTTACTATGCCGCTCTCTTTCGGGTCTTCGGCCCTCAAGTTGTCCGCGCAGGCTCGCGTGCAGAGCGAGCTCTGAAGGGACGCTTCAGACCTGCAGCCCTACGCAGAGCTCGGCCTGCCTCCTCGCGTGCATGCCTTCGGCCCTCAGGTTCGCTTGTAACACATTCAGGAGTAGAGTATTCGAGAGCGCACTCTAAAGGGTCGCTTCCGGCCTTTGGCCCTCGGACTTACGTGGCCAGCGCGCTCTGAAGGGACGGTTCGGGCCTTCGGCACTCAGGTTTGCTTGTAGGACACATAGGAGTAGTAAAGTGTTCACGTGGGCCCGCCCTTCGGGCCTTTGGCCCTCTGGCTTGTGTACACAGCCCGCTTTGAAGGTATACTTCGGTACTTCGGCCCTCAGGTTTGTTTGTAATGCACTTAGGAGCAGTAAAATGTCCGCGTGAGCTCGCCCTTCGGGGTCTTTGGCCTTAGTACTCGCGTGAAGAGCACGCTCTGGAGGGATGCTCCGGGCCTTGGGCCCCGCGAGCCTCACCGCTCGCCTTCGGGCCGTTGGTCTATTCGAACTTGTTGCCTGCAAAACTGCAACGACTTGCAGCTGCTGAACTATGGAGCTCCATAGTTCGCAACAAATATCAGTCGACAAACTATGTATAAAAACATCAATACGCATCTCAAAAAATATGTTTACATATAGCTGTTGCTAGAAAGGTAATGTAACGAATCACCACGTGCAAATGTTTCCAAATTCAACCGCAACTTGCACTCGAATTAAATGAAGTAAGCGCGGGCGTGGGGTGAGTGTGCCCTTGTAGCCAGTTTGGGACCTGGTCCTCGGGCTTGATTTTGGTGAAAGCTTGCGGCCTACACTCAAAGAAGTGCCTTTAAAAGAAGTGAAGAGGTGAGTGGTGAGTTTTTTTAGAAGTGAATTTAAAATGCCTTTTTATTGAGACATATTTATCTGTCTAGGGGGCGTGTACAACACAAATCAAGGCATTCTCTGAAACACAATATTTATTAAGTCGACTACAGGAACACACAGGAAGGCGTGGCGAGAGCTTATGAAGGCCATAAGGGGATGCCTTGATTTGAGTCGTACACGCCCCCTAGACAGAGAGACGCTAATGCCTTCCACCCACGAGAAAAAGAGATGTAAAACTCTTCGGGAATCGCTGTTGTGGACTCGATAAATACCTAACTTGGTGAAGTTTTATTAAATTTTCATGTCAAGATAAAATACTATAGTATTAACTTGATTGTGTCGTAAAATAATGTATCGTTTGAGTAGGCTGAGTAAAAAAAAGAAAATACAGACCAAACTCTGGTTTTTTTTCCTATCGAGGAAATTTTAAGCAATCATGTATCGATAAAATGAGATGAACAATCATATAGTCAAGAATCATATATCTGAAAATCAGACCTTAATATTGTTTCTGAATGTTGTCAGAACGGCGTTTCAAAGCAGGTGATTTCTAATGCACCGCCCTTAGCACCACGGGGTTGCCGTAGGGCAACAACAACCACAGCAACACCAATAGCAACAACAGTACCTTTCATTTGGGAACATCAAAATTGAACTCTCATAGTATTTTAATCATACGCAGCATGCCGGTTGCCGCGGACTTGTGTTACAGAATTGGCCATAAATTACTTGTTAATGACAACAAATTGCATATCATTAGAAAGCTAATAAAATGTTTGATATTTTTTATAATAACGTTTATCACGCTAAAGTATCTCTTTCTCGAATTAAGGTGGTAAGAAAGCAAAACGTCTAAGGTAAAAAGTTATATTTTTTAAATTATTTTACAAACGGCTGAATGTACGTTACAGAACTCAAGAAATGAATCATAGAACATTTAATATGCTTTCAAATGACACCTCACATGAACCAATCAGACAAATAGAATCCGAGATTTGAACAAAAAACGATGACCGTCGGCCGCCATCTTTATGACGTCACAGCTATGTCCGTCCCCCTCTCCGTTAACTAAAACCGGTAGATTCGTACTCTGGAGACAACAAGGAACACATCCATACCAGTTTTAGGTATATAGAAGACGTGTCCACGACTTTTATCAATATTGGCCAATTTCCGCCGTACTAGGATTTTCATTTAACAATAAAATAAAACACATAATTCTCGTTTTAATTTTGTGCCGTATATATTGCAGGAAAAACTCAACAGAAGGAGCCAAGAGGGGGACCTAAAGCTTACCAATGCGGCCAGTGTAGTTTCACAACTGCTAGAAAGGCCTCTTTAGTAAGTCATGAAAGGAAACATATTGAAAAGGAACGCTTTATCTGTGATCACTGTGATTACACAGCCAGTGATAAAGCATTGATACAAAATCATATGAGTAAACATAATCGCAACCTGTCTTATAAGTGTGGCCAATGTAGTTACACTAGTTTCCTAAAAGGCAAATTACTAGTTCATGAAAAAAAACATGCTGGTGAGAAACCTTACAAATGTGGCAATAGTGGTTATGCTAGTGCCCAAAAAGGTGATTTAAAAATCCATGAAAGGAAACATACTGGAGAAAAGCCATTCAAATGTGGCCAATGTAGCTACGCAAGTGCCAATAAGGGTCATTTAAAAATTCATGAACGAATACATACTGGAGAAAAGCCACACAAATGTGGCCAGTGTAGTTATGCTAGTGCCCAAAAAGGTAGTTTGAAAATCCATGAACGGATACATACTGGTGATAAGCCATACAAATGTGGCCAATGTAGTTATGCTAGTGCCCATAAATGTCATTTGAAAAGCCATGAACGGAAACATACTGGTGATAAGCCTTACAAATGTGGCCAATGTAGTTATGCTAGTGCCCATAAAGGTGATTTGAAAATCCACGAACGGAAACATACTGGTGATAAGCCTTACAAATGTGGCCAATGTAGTTATGCTAGTGCCCATAAATGTCATTTGAAAATCCACGAACGGAAACATACTGGTTATAAGCCATACAAATGTGGCCAATGTAGCTACGCAAGTGCCAAAAAAGATCATATAAAAATTCATGAACGACTACATACTGGAGAAAAGCCACACAAATGTGGCCAATGTAGTTATGCGAGTGCCAGAAAAGGCTATTTACAAATCCATGAAAAGATGCATACTGGAGTAAATCCATACAAATGTGACCAATGTAGTTATGCTAGTGCCAGTAAATGCTGTTTAAAAAGGCATGAAAGGATACATACTGGAGATAAGCTACAAGGAGGGGGCACTTGACTCGAACACAAATTACGGCTATAAATCCCATTATCTCGCAAACGCATAACTGAGTTGAAAAATAGTTTTAGAAAACCCATAATATTTTTGAACAAGCTATCCAACGATATCCCACACTACAGGTTTAACGAGAAAAAAAAATACATCACCAATTTACATGTAGGGGAGGTACCCCAAAAAAAAAAATTTTTAGGATTTTATTTTGCTGTTTTGTTGGCGTGATTGGTTTATATACCCACGTCGAATTGCAGCTTTCTAGTTGTAAGGGTTACTGAGCTAAGCCGAAGACGGACAGACAGACAGACAGACGGACGGACGTACATGGCGAAACTATAACCTCCTTCCTTGTTGACTACGGAACCCTAAAAATGTGGCTAATGTAGTTATGCTAGTACCCAAAACCCAAAAAGGTGATTTGAAGAGGTTCGAAATTATACATACCTACATTACCTACTCCAGTACCAGTACCATTCACCAGAAAAGCCATACAAATGTGACCAATGTAGTTACGCTAGTATCCGAAAACGTGATATAGAAATCCTTGAAAACTTATATCACATATTTCTGCAACCAAATGAGGAAATAGTCTATGATGATAATATTCCTGACATTAGTGCCGCTGCAGAAACCGACCGTACACCCGGCGACCGCGCGGACAGTGGAGCCCGTCACCACGTCGACCACGACCACGCTTACGAGAGGCGGGAGCCTGCACCGGGGCCCTGCGGGACTTCTACAGGTTTGTGCGCATTTCTTACTAAGTCGCTATTTAATTAGGACATAATAAATAATACAATCGCGGTCAATAAATACGGGTCGGTAAAATACCGTCACATTTCCTAAAAAGACCTTTTAATTAATATGAATCAATGAATATGATCATTTTTATTTAATTTTATATCTTAACTACAAAAAAAGAACGTTACCAGGTTTAAATCGGACTCGCAGAAACCCATGTAAAAAACATCTAGCAAAAATCTTAATTTTTGGATATTTATATTTTTATGATAGAATCCCGGATATTGCTAATACAGTTGGGTATTATAAATAATAGTATAGTATGTAAATAAAACTAGTGCTAAATATAAAAAAAAACCTGTTACGGTTATTTAATTTAGGGTGACCTGTATTCATTGACCGCGAGTGTAGTACTTCTGTGCAGGAGGTCCCATCTAATAAAACAGATGAATTAATATAAGTTTAACTACCTCACCTAGCTTAACACTGTCAGTACCTATTAGGCTACCACGTAATAAATTATAATACTTGCATACAAGTCCTCTGTATTACAAAACTGATATGACAGCTAGAAAATTCAGATGATGCATGGCATCCCGCTCCGACGCTCGCCGCATGGCCCGTGCTCTTTCAATCCTGCGCGATCGAGCGTATCGACATTTCAGATGTGCGAGAGCCGAGGTTAGACGAGTTAG
The DNA here is from genome assembly GCA_945867215.1 of Epinotia demarniana. Classification (NCBI taxonomy): domain Eukaryota; kingdom Metazoa; phylum Arthropoda; class Insecta; order Lepidoptera; family Tortricidae; genus Epinotia; species Epinotia demarniana. Next base: position 6,171,797 of record OX244283.1, read on the forward strand.
TTAGAGGGTGGCTATTGGCGCAGGCGGAGCTGGTGAACGAGGTACAGAATCCTGCTGTGCACTCACAGCCTGCCTTACCCCTGGTTGACTGGTCTTATTAATTATACACTGTGCTAGTTACGAGTAGGTACTTATTACTACAACTTAAACTTTCAAATCCTAAAGAAATAGCGGACACACCTAATAATTATTTTTCACCTAAGCCACTCGAACAAGCAGATTTTGCTGCGTGAAAACAGTGTGCAAAATGCTATTTTACTCACTCCGTGAGACAAAGCAGCTTTTTAATTTTGATGCCGTGCACTGACATTTCATGGTCTGGGGACTATCAAAAGTTCAGCATATTTGATCTTTATTAGCTCCGTCCCTTTCATTTCATTAGGAACGAAAAAAGAAGATAGCAGACATAGGTTGATCCATAGTTCGACCATCGAATTTCAAAGTAGACAAGTAACACGTTCGAAAACTAACAAAAAACAAGTTTAAATTACCAAAATAATTACACAAAGGAATTTTCAACTGATGAATATTTGAATAAAATTATCTCGGTATTAATTTAATTTTTTCATGATAAATAGGTATTGGCGTAATTCTAGTTTTAACATTATTAAATTGTATGAATGTTTAGGTACCACAGATGCAATATCCGAACGAATCAAAAGCGGCGACCGGCGACACGCCCCTTTAAAAAAAATGGCGCTCTTACTTTGTTTCAGATTGTATTGGGTATATTATTCTTCATTCTTGCGTTATTGATATTAGTTTTGTACCTATTGTGGTGTATGATGCAATATAAAAACTATTAGGATAAATACATTCTCCATCTAACTAGGAAATATAGTGAAGTCAGTTGCGAAGGCAGTATTTTAACAACAGTACGGCTAATTTTTGTTGTGCACGCGAGATACACGTAATATGCTAATGTGTGCCTTTGTCTCTTTATAGCGTAATAGACGCTCTTAAATATGAGTAAAACAAGAATCTTTCGCTTCCTCAGGGCTCAAAAACAGCACTCGCAGCAAAAACAAACTCTGCTCTCTTGTTGAACAAATAACTATTGTAGACTGTACAAAAAACCAGTCGGACCAAATCTTGGACGGAGCTTGATCGTTATCAGCTGCTTTCCGATAAGATGAGTGTGCACTTTGTCGTGAGGGGCTTTTGATAGCTTCACAGGCGTTCTGCGTTCAGCGATTTCTTGCCAGTCTGGCGGAATTCCTCCCATAGGGACTAGATATTATCATTCCAGTAGGGGATGTACTGTTTGTGGTATCCTCGTGGTATGAATTTTTGGAGGTCGCAATCACCAGCTTCTGGAAGCGTTCGTAGTTTTCTAGTTATATCAGAGGTAAACTTGTTAATACAATTAATTTGTCCGCAGAATCGAGAGACGAAGCTTCGACTAAATAAGACACGAAGACCATTATTATCCTCTAGCTGCCCACCAAACAAGACACTTTACAATGAGATTCGGATCAACTATACTAGGAAATTAATAAAGTTTCGGCAACATGATTGTTCTGAAGTCGCGAGCATCCGTGAGAAATAGATGACAGTTCATTTTGCTTTAGATAAGAACATTTATTGTCAAAACTGTGTACATACATTGTGATTAACTGATAACATGTTATAAAATAATTAGTATCAGGGGAGTTTCAAAAAAAATGGCCGTTCTATACTAAAGTGGTACTTAAATCACATCTAACCTGTCGGTTTTGTTACTAAATGTATGCAATAGACATTGACTGTCGGTTTTGTTACTATCCTTAACGATCCGTTTAAGGGCCATAAAATAATGAATATGCCCATCAACAGCTTGCCCATTTCGGACATTTAAAATGGAACGAAACAAAACAAATGCAACTCTGATCCCATTTAGAGTAGTATTTATTCCATAAAGCCCGCGAGTTAAGCTGGCCATACACGCTAGGGTATGCCTGCGCAGTTTTACCTGTGCAGTTCAACTGCATAGGTAAACCCCAGCTCGGTGGAGCACACACACGCAGCGGTAAACCTGTACAAACTCTCAGTTGTAACCATGTCACCGTCGTCGCCTGTGCTTGATGCTGAGGCAGCACTGTTAGGGTTATTGTTTAAAGTGCTAAAGTGGAAGAAAGCCAAAAGCAAGCAAGCAATTCCTTAACTTTTTCCAACAGTTTTTCATATGCAGCTGCTTTTTTATTTCTGTCGTGGTATTCTGTACTCTTGATTCTCCATTCTCTCTGATTTATATAATTCAATCAAATAAACTATGATTTTCGTGTAAACGCAATCTATAATCCCTTACGCGATCACTGGACAACTAAGACCTGCGCAGGCGAACGCCCACACACGCTCAGTTTCACCTGCACAGTTAAATTACCCACAGGTAAAAAATATGTATTTTCATATTTGCGCAGGTGACCTGTACAGTCGTAGAAAACTGCATAGGCGAATGCCACATACGCTCAGTTTTACCTGTGCAGTCGAACTGTACAGGCAAACCTGCGCAGGGGTACCCTAGCGTGTATGGCCAGCTAGCAACAGATTTTCGTGACTCGCGGTCTAATTGAAGAGGAACATAGAAGTCTGTTAACATGCCTTGGGAGGCTACCGGTTATAAGGACAGATGCAGGTGTAGCTATAAAAATTTTGGATATAAAATACAGTCATGCATGATGTATTTTTTCTGTTTAATAAATACAATGTGTGAAATTGTTGGATGTTTATTGATGGTACAGTCGCGGACAAGGCGATGTTTACACGTTTCGCCTTATTACAATAGAATATATAAGATGCAAACGTGTAAACTGTATCTGTTTCCGAAAAAAAAATAGTCATATTTTAATACCAGCATGAATGAAAGTGCAACATTCTATTCGCAGACGTCCGCCAGGTTTAATTCCTTTTAGGGTTCCGTACCTCAAAATAATGGATACCTTATACTTGTGGGATCACTTTATATATATATATATATATATATATATATCGTTTATATATATATATATATATATATATATATATATATAAGGTTGAAAATGTAATTTCCTTTGTTTTAGAAAAAAAAAATGAATACTTCTTCTCACTTCCATGATTGTCTTGTATTCTCCTCTATAGCATAGCCCACCAGGCACGGCTGTCATGAGACGGCCGCGACATAGTCTCGATTTTTAAGTGTTCTAGTAAGAGAAAGACGGAGTGCGAGAAAAAATTGATAGTATATCGCGGCCGTCTCATGATAGACGTGCTGGTTCCATTATTATTAATATTACAGTTGTATCTTTGAAGATCATGGCATTCATTCTTACAGATAGACACTTACAGTTTAATATTATGGAATGATATCAAACACTTAATATATTTACGTGTATATCGAAGCATTCCTTAAGCATGTTCGCATATATCTCTGTTTTAATCAAACGCGGGTACTTACTATGTGCTTATTATAGGTACTAGACGACGATATACATACTTATATAGAAAAAATAAATACATATCAAACATCCATGACTCAGGAACAAATATTCATGCTCATCACACAAATAAATGCCCTTACCGGGATACGAAACCGGGACCTCTGGCTTCGTAGGCAGGGTCACTACCAAATATCTACCAACTAGGCTACACAGGTCGTCTATATACCTTGATAAATTAAGGCCTCTCACATTCTGGCGCGGCCTGGCCGCGGCGGACAATAGTAAACTTGTCCGCCGCTGTAATTTTTTTTATTGTCCGCCACCGCAGGCCGCGCCAGTGTGTTGCAGGCCTAAAGGTTGAACGACGCGACACGATGAAACGCGACGCGCTTTGAGTCGAGTCTTCTTCATAGTGTGATTCTGGTAATTGAAAATAATACAATTTGATTCGACTCAACACAAGCCGCGCTAGGCCTCTCACAGACTGGCGCGGCCTGGCCGTGGCGGACAATAGTAAACTTGTCCGCCGCTGTCAAATTTTCTATTGACCGCCACCGCAGGCCGCGCCAGTCTGTTGCAGGCATAGAACACCTCCACTAGAAGCCTAATGTTTCTCAGTTTGTTCGCGACTCGAGTCACCAAGCGTTGGTGTTGTTGCGCTTATTTAATCCGCGGTCGCCCGCAGCGTTGCCAGATGGGTACGCAATAGTACGCACGGCGTACTATTTTATGGTCCTGCGTACTCGCGTACTCATCCGTCGAATTGCGTACTATTTTTATATTTTAGCACCTGACGGCCTAGCTGTTACACCACATTACAAAAAAATATTTTAGGTTTTCCGATTAATATTATTTAGGAACGCACCCAAAAAATGTTAACTACCCACTTCTATACATTATCTGTGGCTGTCGCACTGACACTTTAATGCAACGCACTATACTTCTTGTTCTAAGTGTTCTAATATGAGAGAGACGGATAGTGCGAGAAAATCGAGGGAGCTCGCGCGCCGTCTCGTGATAGCCGTGCAATGCAGCACGTCTATCATGAGACGACCGCGACATACTCTCGATTTTTCTCGCCCTATACCTCTCTTTCTAAGTGTTCTAATAAGAGAGAGATGGATAGTGCGAGAAAAATCGAGAGAGCTCGCGCGCCGTCTTGTGATAGCCGTGCAGCTGCATAAAGCACAGTTTGTTAATAAATGTTGTACTGCGTACTCAAACTTGAATTTGCGTACTATTTTTAAGAGCTGCGCGTAACAGAACGTAAAACCCATCTGGCAACACTGGTCGCCCGCCTTTCCGTTCAGTTGCGTCCATGTTAACGACCTGTGCGGAGTGTGCATGACTCTCACAAAAAAAAACAAAATAATAGGATTTTCGCGGCTAATTATGGGCTTTTGTAGTGTGAGGTGGTGCGGAAAGTCGTCAAAGACTTCTAATTACAAAAAAGATGGAATTTCATTCCACAGTTGAGTCAAATTCAATATTTAATTGAAAATATTTATAGCCAGCGGAGGCCATTTTATACTGGCCGGTGCGAACACTGAGGTACAGACACACTATGTCTGTCACTTTTCATCACTTTGAAAATGCAATATGCTATTCCTTTCTTACGAAAACACGTCACGACTAGTGATGTCCCGATGATGCTATGATGGTCAACCGACAAACCACGTGCTTTCGTTCGTACCGATTTGAAGAAATGTAACAAAAATACAGATTTCTCGTTTATTTTGGTTTGAGTAGTTATTCTGTAGATTAGAACTTAAATTTAGTTTTATTTATTGTTCGTTATTTAAAGTAAATAGTGTAATATATAATAAGTATTAGTAGTACTAGTAGTAGTAGTTACTTTACTGTTTTAGTAACTTTTTAGAATGCTCTTGGTGAACAGTTGCGTCTAGGTTTCAGGATGGGCCTGATGATAAACTTTGGGAAAGTGCGAGGGTACTCGTAGTTGGTTTGAGATAGATATAGGTTGTGCGGGCTTTTTAGAATCCTCTCGGGGGTGCGAGGGAACTCGGAGTTGGTGTGAGATAGATATACGTTGTGCGGGTTTCTTAGAATCCTCTCAGTGAGCAGTTGGGTCCAGTGCCACAAAATGGGCCTGATGATGAACTTCGAGAAAGTGCGAGGGAACTTGGAGTTGGTGTGAGATACGTCACCATCCTAAATAGCCGAATGCCTTTTTCGTGTTTTGTTTGTTTTATTTTAAAATGAGAACAATAAATACAACTTTTAAAGGAATAATGAGACTTTACTTATTATTAAACTGCTCCGAAACTTTCCATAAAAAATACTGAAGTATTTGTAGTTTAATCTTTAGAACCAAAAATACTAAATGGTCAGTATTTTTTTAGCACACTTTTAAGTATAGACAGTTTAATTGCCATTTTAATATGTACAGTAAGTACCTACCATGATTTATCAGCAAAAAATTACGGTACCAGTTAGGATTCCTAACTTACTGTGTATTAAAATGGTAACAAAACTATCTATACTTTACCTTAACTTAAAGATAAAAGTATAGTAAGTAGTTACTTACTTTACTTTAAAATGTACCTAAAAAATTAGGATGCTTGTACGTGAACATGTCCCATCACTACGCATTCCGCGCGCGAGCGCATCGCCCAATCGCAACGCTGTTAGCACCCGCCCTTCCCCTCACCTCTTCCTCATGCTTTGGTGACTCGCGTCGGGAACAAAATTACAAACATTAGGCTTCTAGTGGAGGTGTTCTGTAGTTGCAGGCCTTACACCGAGTCGCGTCGCGTTTTAATAATATGTTTCCGCCTTAATGGTGATAGATGAAAATAGCCTATTCAATGGTATAAAATAAAAAATCGGGGTTTTATCAAACACACGATAGCCTAATTTGGTAAATAAGTATCGAGACATCGAGACGGAATGCAAAATAATGTAAGAACTAAACGCACAACTCAAATTGACAGCTAAGCCAAGAAATTTTATGGTTATACCAAAGCCACCAAAGGGTTATTTATACTATTTTTTCATTCATGAAAACATCGTCGTGGCTTATTGGTTGACTGCAAGTTATTGAAGAGTTTAATAATTTACTTGAAGTTAAGAGAGATAGCAAATCTCACAGGTTGCTTCTAAACGTAGACTTAATAACGACAGAGACGGTTACTAGTTGATGATGGAGTCGCCAGCGCCGAAGGAAGCTAATGTAGAGGAAGTGTGTGTGAAGTCAGAGGACTCTTTGGGTTTGGAGGGTGTCTGTATTAAAAGCGAGCCCTTGTTGGACGAAGCGTGTATACAAGACGAGCCCTCTAGCTCCTACGCGTGTGTAAAAGACGAGCCCTCGTGCTCATACGCGTGTCTAAAAGACGAGCCCTTGTGCTCGTACGCGTGTGTAAAAGACGAGCCCTCGTGCTCGGATGCGTGTGTAAAAGACGAGCCCTCGTGCTCGGATGCGTGTGTAAAAGACGAGCCCTCGAGTCCGGAGGCCGCGGACGCGCGCGGCGTCAGCGAGGCGGCGGCGGCCGCGCGGCTGTACGCCGACCACGTCGTGAAGGACGAGCTCGTGCTCACCCTCGAGCTATTGCAGCCGCGCCGCATGATCTGCGCAGCGCCAGGTCAGTTTATACAATGTTTGCAATGAGCAAGGAGCAGAACTCATGGAGCTGTAATCGTTTTTCTTTTAACGGACGAACGGCGAACGGAAAAACCATAGATGTCTAAATAGCACCGCAAATGGTCTAAAAGAATGAGTGCCCTGGCCATTATGCAGGCTTGGGGGTGGGTGTTAAAACGATGCTAGGCCGACATTTTATTCAAACATTTATTTATTTTATTTATTTATTTATCGAGATAAACAATTGCACAACAGCATATGCCAAGGCGCTGGTAAACTTAAACTATTTAACTTACATATACACAATTAGAAACAAGTTATAACAAATTATATTTAAAGCGCTACCGGGTGTTAGTCACATGTGTGGAAAGAAATTTGTTAGGAGCTGGCATTCTATGGTTTCTTCGTTTGCTGGGATTAGCCATTTTAATGACATGGGAATGATCTATGAAAACTCAGCTACATAAATGTAATGTATTATGTTGATGTGATTCATTTAAATGTGGAGATGTAAGCCAGTTATTAAAGATGGCTAAGTTTTATCGGCTTCCTAGGTATTCCCTATATTCCCATTCCACTCAGCTCTCATATACTCCACGTATAAGATCCACTCGACTATGACTTACTTATATCTATCCTGGTGCGTTGTCGAACACAGTTCATGCAGAGGATTATTTCTGGCCAGTCAAATATCTGGTTGGTTACGGTACCACGATTTTATGCGCAAAGCTTGTCTTTAAGGTCCGAACCTTTTATCCGCTGGGGTTTGAATGGCCTTTTAATCACCTTAATCACTGTTCCATTGTCAGTAATTTTTTATAAAGTGTTTCGGTTGATGTGTTAAATAAATTCCGTTCGTATTCTTGTCAGTGTTGAATTTTTATTTATCACTACAAAACTTAGTAGCAGCCAAGGTACCCAAATATTTCGGTATGCGTCTTTATTGCTGTAAGAATAAGGGTGTGTTACGAAATATTTGGCTACTCTGGCTGCTACTAACTATATGACGCTGACTGTACATAGCCCTTAAGGCACTTGTCCCACCGTCGGCAAGTAAGCAAGTAGTACTACGTGCTACTCGCTCAAGCGAGTTAGAATGACTAAGAGACTACTCGCTAATCGCCGGCAGTGGTACAAGTGCCTTATTCTGAATATTCTTGGCCTTTATTTCCCTAATTCTTGTTTGTATAAAATCTCTCAGTTCAGGGTGCCCATTAGACTGGACGAGCGGCTCGCCCGAACTGCTCAGACGAATTTTCCTAGGGGCCATTAGTTGAGCTCGCGGTCGCCATGAAAAATGCTTTCGCATGTCGGGCTGTCCAGCTAATCCCTCTATAGGTCGCATCTCTCAAAAGATTGTCGTGAAATTTTGTGAGTTCGATATTTATGTATTTATACGGCAAAAATGCTTTCGTATGACTGGCTGTCCGCCTGTCCCCTCTATAGGTCGCATGTCTCAACAGATTCTCGTGAAATTTTGTGAACGAGTTTGATATGTAACTACATATGTCCTTCCCCGGGACTCAAACTATATCTATACCAAATTTCACGGTTCCGCAGTTTAAGCTTGAAAAGGTAACAGAAAGACAGACACACTTTCGCATTTATAATATTAGTATGGATAGTATGGATAATATATATAATGATACATTATATAATATAATAATATGGATGAACATGGACCAAGTTCCGTAATAACGAAATGAAGAGTAATAGTAGAATTTTTATGTTAATGTTCACTCCATAGTTCGCTTTCATCTTGCCGTGCTTCTTTCGTGTATCGCCGCCTCTATCATCATCCCGTCTCTTTCGAGGTCTCTCTTTCGTTTGCCTCTCTACTCTCTCTAGGGTACCATTGGGTGATTTGCTTGCTCCATTTGTTAGCAGAGCACCTCGAATTATATGGCCAGACCACTTCCATTTGAGCCTTTTTATTTTGATTTTGACATCCTGTACTGTGGTCTTATGCCTTATCTCGGAGTTCCTCATTCGGTCACTCTTTCGGACACCTAGCATAATCCTTTCAATGGCATGTTGAGTGACTTGCACAAAGCAAAATCTGTTGAAATACATATACCCTTGATAAACTATTGACCAGTGTCAACAACAAGATTAGATGGCCTTGGATTAGACCATTAAGTGCAAATTACACGGAGCTGAGTGCCTTTTTTTACCATTTCTGTTTATTACACTTTTTTATTTTTTTTGACGACCGCTTTAGCCTAGTTGGTAGTGACCCTGCCTACGAAGCAAGAGGTCCTGGGTTCGAATCCCGGTAAGGGCTAAAATTTGTGTGATGAGCATGAATATTTGTTTCTGAGTCATGGATATTTTCTATGTATTTAAGTATTTATATGTATTATATATATCGTCGTCTAGTTCCCATAACACAAGCCTTACTGAGCTTACTATGGGACTAGGTCGATTTGTGTAAGATTGTCCCCTTATATTTATTTAATTTATTTATTTATTTATACAGCCAAAAGGAGATTTTTTTAATACAAATTACAAGTCATTAAATTGAGTTAAGTAATTCAAACAACTTTTCATTTTCACATTATTCAGTAGGAAACTGTAACACTGTTACAGCAGTTTTTGTTAATAGTATTAGTGAATTAGCCATTTTCTAACATGTTGTTGGGGTTATAGCTTAAGTTTTATTTCCGAAAATCGGAAAAAGATTGAAGCTTTACCCCAATAAAAGTAACATTGTCAATTTTATCAATAACTAGCTGTTGCCCGCGACTTCGTCCGCGTTTAACTTGTTACCGCCTAAGAAAAAAATTGCTATTCAATTTAAATTAAGAACTTCGTTTTTACAAATATAAATATCTCCACAGACGTTTCTGCTTAAATTGTATATTTTTACAAGCTTTAGCTTGACTTGTTCGTATGTAAGTATAAAAAAAAGTATGTAAGTAAGTTGTCCGTCAAAATTTGCAACCAATTTTTCAGTCGCTTGCCGTTATCCGATTGAGCTGAAATTTGGAATACTTATGTAAGTTTGGTGACAATGCAATACTATGGTAACTCGAGCTGATCTGATGATGGAGTTGGAGACAGAAGGTGGCCATGGGAATTCAGTACTTAACCGACGTAACCCCGTTGAGTTTGGGTTTGTTAGAATCGTCTCAATGAGTAGGTGATGATCGGCAATAAAAGCTTGTAACAAAAATGAAATTTTTGACAGAATCTTATTTCATAATGTATTAAAGAAAGCTTCCAGTACATTACTGGAAGTTTTTGCCAGCAGTTTTACTCACGTTAGTCCAGGCGACCTGTATAGTTTTGAAAGCAAATCTAGGTACAGGCATTCTGAACTCTGTGGAATGCCTTCGTGGTTTTAGCAAACAGTCGTGGCCCATATACGGTATCACAGTAATTGAACTGAGACAGTACAAGTGACTCAACTAAAACTAGCCTTACCTCTTCCGAAAGGAAATTCCGAATGCCATATAGTACTTTTTATAGAAAGTATTTCTTATTTTAATATTTACGCGCGATATTTCCCTACAAACCGCTAGCGCGCTTCTGCCCGCTTCTGTCGCGCCCCGCCAGCAACCCGCCGCGCACAGGCCGCACGCCCGCGACGGTCGCGCCGCGCGGCGCGTCAGTGTGATGCCAGACAGCGCAGCGCGCGGTGCGTACGTAGTGCTGGCGGGTTGATGGCGCGAGGCCAGCGGGATGCGTGCGGGACGCGCGCGCGATGCCGGCTGGTTGACGGCGCGATGCGCGCGTGAACTGTGTGTGACCGGCCGTCCCGCGCGCATCACGCGCTCGTCAAGCACGGCTACCGCCCCGCTGGCAGCTTATTATTGAATGCCCATTTGTACATAATATCAAGATCCTCATTTACTAGCTTCACCGTAAGTTTTGTATCTTGTGGGTCAAATGAGTAATCTACCTGCGTGTCATCTGCATAAAGATGTATACTGCAGTGCTTGAGGAGCTTACTAAGGTCTGCAGTAAATTAAATAAAAAGTAACGGGCTGAGAATTGAACCCTGTGGTGTACCTCTTTTGACTGGCTTAGTAGTTGAACGCAATTCTTGGCCACATGCATTTTCCGTAAGGATATACTGCTTGCGGTCTGTTAGATATGACATGAACCATTTCCGATACTGACAGACCATAGTACGCCATTTTTGCTATCAGTTCAGTTTCATTCCTTGCTAATGCATTCAAATGATCGTGAAAAATCGAGCAATACGAGTATACTGCATTTACCTTCGTCAGCAGCTGATAATATGTCATCAGTGACATGAGCCAACGCGGTAGTCGTACTATGCCCGCTACGGAATCCAGATTGTACGGTGGGTAGCGTACTATTCGGCTCTAGGTATTTTGGTAGCTACGAGCAAACCACTCTTTCAAGAAGCTTGGACATGACCGGGAGGATGCTTATCGGACGTAAGTCTTTATGGGTTTCCACAGTAGACGATTTGGATGAAATTTAGCACGAAGTGAAATTATAGCCCGGATTAAAATATAGAATAGTTTTTGACCCGGGTCCACGCAGACGGATTTGAGGGCAGAAGCTATTATAGTGTTTATGACATTTATGACCTAAGAATTCCGTCACTTCAAAATTTACTAGCTACTCATAAATACTTCCAGGCCTTTCTAATGAAGATGGATCCTTAGAGGATGAATTTTAGGAAACGCTGTAGGTAATTTGTTTCCTACGGCCGGTATACCAGTCGCGTTGCGCGTGCGGTAGAACGAACATAACATACGTGAACTCACGCATATTTAACGTGTAAAATGTCGCGAATCGACTTTGAACAACTAAAAACACTAATTACAAGTGCGCTTAAACCGATTGAACTAAAAATCAGTGAGATTTTCACAAAAATAGACGGTCTAAACAGTGAATTAATTCAGTTAAAATCTGTTGTCTTGTTGAACAATGACGTGAGCTCATCCAAAGTGGTCACCGAAGATGAATCAGCTGATGCGCATGCGCCGTCTACACCAGTTTCGACGAGTAATACGACGACTCCTACTAGCCGTCCTGCTCCCGCCTCTACACATGCACCGGCCCGCGCGCAGCGACCGGCGGCTGCAAGAACGAGAGAAAGAATCACCGCGCTAGCTAAACAGCCGTTAAGAGCGAAGCGAAATGACCAACCAGCAAAACATGAACCGCGGCAATCTATGGTCGACAAGAAAGTAAAAAATGGCTCAAAACCAGTCCGTTAAGGATATAAATATCGATGAATCAAACCAGAAGCCTTTTAATACCGAACCTAGTTCTGTAGATAGCCAAGAAACAGTACTCCACTCTGGCATACCCGCTGATAATGACTTTATAACCTACCAAAGTCGCCATAACCGCCGTAAACATCGAAAATCTACCGTTACGATAAAGGGAACTGCGACAAACTCCTCAATAAAAGGTGTGACTGTATACAAGTTTTTGCATGGATGTTATTTTAAGAAAGATACCACACCTGATACACTAATAAATCATTTAAAAAGCATTTACGACGATGAACGATACACAGTCGAGAAAATACAGTCAAAACGTGACAGTTATAATTCGTTTAAGATAGGTATCCCGACTGCTGTTTACGAAAATTTCCTATCGACGACTGCTTGGCCAATGAACACATACATCTCCGAGTGGAGGCCCTTTCTCCGCCCCCGGGAGACCCAGTCTCCCGCAGATGACTGTGCCATCGACTAAACAGCCAGAAGTTATAAATAAACTCCTTAATGTGCTACATCTAAACATTAATAGATTAGCGAACAAAACATGTAAACTTGAAAGTGAACTGCAACTGCAAAAAAACATAGATGTTATGTGTCTGTCAGAACACTGGCTTGACCCGAACCAGATTACATCCGTAAACGTCCTCAACTACCATCTTCGAGCCCACTACTGCCGACCATCGCGCATGGGTGGTGGAGTCGCCATATATGTCAGCCCACAAATCCTGACCATGGAGCGCAAAGAAATAACGGATCTATCCGTCGAAATGCAGTTTGAAGCGTGTGCTGTTGAGTGTATCGGCCTTGACCTTATTATAGTATGTATATATAGACCGCCAAGCGGAGATATCAATTTATATTTATCTAAACTTAATGATTTGTTAAATTTAATTGCCATTAAAAATAGTAAAGTTTTAATTGTAGGTGACATGAATTTGGATTTATTAATTGACTGTAACAACACAAAGCATTTACTAGATATCATAAAAATGGGTGGTTTAAAGAGTCTTATTAATGTACCAACTAGAATAACTTCTACCTCAAAAACGTGTATTGATCACGTATATTCTAACATTAGTAAATCTGACATAAACAAATTATATTGTACTGACATTAATTTATCTGACCATTTATCTACAAATATTAGTATTAAGATACATAACAATGTAACATCTAAATCCCATGTAATGAAGAGGAAGTTTTCACCTTATAACAAACAACAATTTACGCAAAGCCTTGATTTGTATGACTGGGATTCTCTCCTGTTAAAGTATAACTGTCCTAACAAAAGAACTGAATCTGTGATAAATGTATTAAAGTATTATTTTGATTTACATTTTCCTATTAAGTATCAACCCAAAAAAATACCTTATGATGTCTGGGTCAACGATCTTATAGCGAGGTCACATTCGTAAAGTAAAATTGAAGCTGTCAGTAAACCCTCATGATTCTGAGTCACTCGCAGATCTTTTAAAAACGGAACCCTTATATTGGGCTTTGGTAAAAAACGTTCGTAGAAACTACATAAACGACCAAATTTCAAAAACCAATGATAACATGTGCCGTAGTGTATGGCGAGCTATATCAGACGAAACTTGTAGGAATAATAAAAACGGAAATCGTGCGATTGACATACTCGTCAGCAGGTCAGCGGGCGACTGCCCCGGCGCGCGCGCCGAGGCGGCCGCTGCTATGTTAAATAGGTATTATGTTGTCGCAAACATAAGCAATGCAAAACCCTACACTCACACTGCGCTTGAATACCTAAAAATGTATTTAACCGAACCTCCTCCACATTTTGTTTTCACACCATTCACCTTAAATGAAATGATCGATGCTTGCAAAAAAATCAAACGAATTGCATCAAAAGACATAAATGATATGTCTACTCATATTCTCGACTGTCTTTCGCCGATAGTTATATCGTTATTTCTGTTCTTATTTAACGAGTGTGTCAACGCGGGCGTATATCCCGATATATTAAAACTAATAAAAGTGCAACCGGTTTACAAGGGTAAAGGTGAGCTGTTCGCACCGAAATCCTACCGGCCGATATCTCTGGTACCTATTATCTCCAAGGTGTTTGAGCGGCTACTTAGTACAAGATTAATGCAACATTTTACCTCAAACAACTTGTTAAATTGCCAACAATATGCTTATCAGCCTGGTCGGTCGACGACGGACGCTACTCGCGATGTGGTGGCGCGGGTACTATTATAGGGTATCTCGAGGACTCGCGACAGGTTGCCGCTATCTTCTGTGACTTGTCGCGTGCCTTCGAGATGATAGATCACTCGCTACTTCTCAATAAACTAGCACAGTACGGCATCACCGGTACATTCCACGAAACTATCAAATCGTTTCTAAAGGACAGGAAACAAAGCACTTATGTCCTGAGTTCAAGGTCAATTTGGAGTCAACAGGAGACTGCTCCGTGCCTCAAGGATCTATAGCCGGAAATAACTTATTTTTGATTCTCGTTAATGATATCACAACAGCTTTCCCCGACCTAGACTACATAATGTTCGCTGACGATACCTGTATTGTTGTTCACGCCGATAATTTTAATAACCTGAGGGATAAACTTTGCCTTGTTATGAGCCATATTAAAAAATGGTTTTCCGTCAATGGGATGCTTTTAAATCTTGACAAGACAAATATAGTCCATTTTCAACTCCGTAATACGAATAAAAACCGGCTAAATATTGTACTAGATAATATCGAAATCCCACAAGTAGACACAGTAAAGTACCTCGGTTTCTGGATTGATACTGGCTTAACGTGGTCGCCGCATATTCAGTCGACTTGTGACAAATTAGCCTCAGCCTGTTACGCATTGTCACGAATTTCAATTACTCTTTCTGTCGAGAACCTTAAAATTGCTTACTACGGGTATTTCCACTCAATTCTAACGCAGGGTGTTGATCTCTGGGGGACTGCTGCTGATCGTGACAGACTGTTCCGAATGCAGAAACGAGCCCTGCGTATAATTGATGGAAAACCTGTTGACCATCCCGCCCAATCTTTATTTAAAAAACACAAAATTTTAACCTTACCGTGTATTTATATCCTGACTGCGTGCATATACGTTAGGACAAACATTCAAGCGTACAAAAAAAGTGGACAAACCCGCGAACCCCCTGCGCGCAGGCGGCCCCGACTACTAGCTCCACAGTGTCGGCTTGCTAAATCAAGACGATCACTCAGAATCATGGGGCCAACTATTTATAATGCTGTACCTCATGACATTTTGGATTCAAAAAGTGATAATATTTTTAAAACAAAACTAAAAAAACTGCTTATTGAAAAAGCGTACTATAAAATTGATGATTTTATAAATGATCATTGATCCCACACCGCAAAATGGTTAATTAAAACTAAAAGGGGTTATTATAATGATACGAAATTGTATTGTTAGTGATCTAAGTCCATATATATTACTTTGTAATTAATAAAAATGTGTTGACGTGTAAAACACTTTTACCAATAAAGACTGTATTACTGTATAAGCCGGACTTAACTAAAATGGCGTTAAAATTCGTTTTTCCTTATCTGTCACATTGACATTAGTGTTCTTAAGAAAGGGACAGAGTACATTTTCTTAAGCTAAGGCATTTTAAGTTTTATGAATTAGGGGGGTCTTTAACCGAAGTTACAGATCCGTTATTTTAAAATTGTCTTGTTCCCCGTACAAACATCCAACTCCTTTTAGCCCCTTTAGGAGATGAACGTTTTAACCCCTTATGGAATCAATTTCAAGCAGTCTAAAACAGAAGTTACAAATCTCTTACTTTAAAAATGTCTTGTTCTCCATACAAACTTAGAAGAAATAAAGAATAGCATTAACCTAACCTAACTAACATAGCTTAAGTAACTACCTCATTAAATAACTAAAACTAATACTATATGGATTTTGTCCGAACAAACAATATTTTTATTTTTTTTATTTAACCCCGATAGGGGATGAATGTTAATGTGAGGTGTGTTGATGTGAGGGCATGCGGCTGTCAAGCGGCGGTCGTGGGTTCGAATCTCGGCTCGTACCAATGAGTTTTTCGGAACTTATGTACGGAATATTTACTGTTAGCTTTTCGGTGAAGGAAAACATCGTGAGGAAACCGGTCTAATCCCAATAAGGTCTAGTTTCCCTCTGGGTTGGAAGGTCAGATGGCAGTCGTTTTCGTAAAATTAGTGCCTATGCCAAATCTTGGGATTAGGTTTCAAAGCGGACCCCGGGCTCCTTTGGGGGCATTTCCAGGAATAGCGCTAGGAGGATGATGAGGGGATGAATGTTAAAAAACTTTGAAATCCTTTTTGTAGTCTTTTCACATACTAGGCCAGTCAAAATCGATATCAGACCTCGCAAACGCGCACGTATTTATTTATTTTCGAGTTATCGTATCGATTTCATTATATGTTGTTAGGTTAATTGAGAGTAGTTTACACCCAAGTTTGCAACCCTGAAAACCCTGTGCTACCCCCATGATGCTCGAAAAACTGGGAAATTTCGGCACTTGTTTCAGGTCATTCTGGATCGCCCACAACACACTTTAACCCTGCTCTCTTAGTCGACTTTTACGCCACCCACGGGAAGAAAGGGGTGGTGAAATTCTAACCACACGGGCATAAAAATATTAGTCAATAAAAAATAACGTACCATAACGGGTTTTGACGAAGGGTTATTCATAGGGGAGGTAAGTAGTAATAGGCCGTAGCCGGCGTAACAATTCAACAATTATTGTAAAATTACACTTACTACGCGGGCGAAGCCGCGGGCAAAAGCTAGTTATATATAATGTTGTTGATAATAATAATAAACTCTTTATTTCGGACAAATTATCCATATAGTATTAGTATGTTACTTAACCTAGGAATGTTTTTTTTCTTTTTTTTTTCTCTTTATTTAAGGAGCTTGTCACACAAGTGATCATGTCGCTCCGTTATAATCAACAGGACATATTTTTCTTAAGTACGAATTATTCTATTGACAACACACTTTCGAGCTAACTGCAATAGTGCTGTGGCCTCGTCTGAACCTAGGAATGTTAGCATTAAATTCTAATTTTACATTATATTATACACTAGTTACTCTATTTGCACACCAATAGTGCAACGGACTTAATCTGCCCGACCCAGTGCGACAAGAATGGGCAGTCATACCGGTCTGCAATGACACCCAGAATGCTGTTGGTACTAACCCCTAAGTCGGCCCAGCATCGACACGATTTTCTTGCGTATTATCGCTTGAACCGTCCGTGCGGGCCTCGGCGAACATACGCGAGGCGCTACACCACCTAGGCAGTCCCAACAGCATCCTGAATCCATCGTTGTATTGAACGCGCAGGGCATTATACGCTCTTTATATGGTATGGTATACTTTACCCACAGGCTGCTCGAGTAGAATGATTAAGCAACTTCGTCTTTTACTTAGATTTTTATTTATAAAAAAATTAAAGCACACTGTATTTGAGGGGGATTTGCAGTTGATAATGCAACATTAACTCGATTTTATACATTCGTTTTTTATTACTATTTATTTTAGCAACAATAACTATAATCCACTTATTATTCTCACATCAAACAGGATCAAATAACCCATTAGGAATTAATAGTAATTTAGATAAAATACCTTTCCACCCATTTTTTTCATTTAAGGATTTAGTAGGATTTTTAATTATATTATTCATTTTAATTATATTAATTATAGTTAACCCTAATCTATTAGGGGTGCCAGATAATTCCATCCCAGCTAATCCTTTAGTAACTCGAGTTCATATTCAACCTGAATGTAATTTTTTATTTGCTTATGATATTTTCCGATCAATTCCTGATAAATTAGGAGGAGTAATTGCTTTAGTAATATCAATTTTAATCTTAATTATCTTACCTAAACATTCAATAAAAAAATCAAGGAATTCAATTTTACCCCATTAATCAAATCTTATTTTGATCTATAGTTACTGTATGCATTGCAGGGCAACCTCAACAGAAGGAGCCAAGAGGAAGACCACAAATACCAAGAACCAATACCACTTACCAATGTAGTTTCACAACTGCTAGAAAGGCCTCTTTAGTAAGTCATGAAAGGGAACACATTAAAAAGGAACACTTGATCTGTGATCACTGTGATTACACAGTCAGTGACAAAGCATTGTTACAAAGTCATATGAGTAAACATAAAAGCAACAGGTCTTATAAGTGTGGCCAATGTAGTTACACATGTTTCCTAAAAGGCAAATTACTAGTTCATGAAAAAGAACATACTGCTGAGAAACCTTACAAATGTTGCAATTGTGATTATACTAGTGCCCGAAAACTTCATTTAAAAATCCATGAAAGGATACATACTGGGGAAAAACCATACAAATGTGGCCAATGTAGTTATGCGTGTGCCCAAAAAGGTGATTTAAATAGGCATGAAAGTATACATACTGGTGAAAAGCCATACAAATGTGACCAATGTAGTTATGCGAGTGCCAGAAAAATCGATTTAAATAGGCATGAAAGTATACATACTGGTGAAAAGCTATACAAATGTGTCCAATGCAGTTACGCAAGTCCCAGAAAAAACGATTTAATAAGGCATGAAAGTATACACACTGGTGAAAAACCATACAAATGTGACCAATGTAGTTATGCGAGTGCCAGAAAAATCGATTTAAATAGGCATGAAAGCATGCATACTGGTGAAAAGCTATATAAATGTAGCCATTGTAGTTACGCAAGTCCCAGAAAAGGCACTTTAAACAGGCATGAATGGATACATACTAGTGAGAAGCCATACAAATGTGACCAATGCAGTTATGCGAGTGCCGAAAAAAGTAAATTAAAAATTCATGAAAGGATACATATTGCAAGCAAGCCATAAACATCTGGTCAATGTAATTATGCTAGTGCCCAAAAAGCCGAATAAAATCCATGAAAATATACATACTACTGAAAAGGCCCACAAATGTAGCCAATGTGATGCTAGTGCTTAAAAAGCCATTCAAAAATCCATGAAATAATACATAGCTAACAAAATTCTGTCAAATGTGGCCAATGTGGCTGCCCAAAACGGCGATTTAAAATGCATGAACGGATACATACTGGAGAGAAGCCTTTCAAATTGTGGTTATGCTTGTGTCCACAAAAGTCATTTAATAATCTATAAAAGGAAACATACTGAAGAACAGACTTACAAATGTGATCGACGTGGTTACGCTAGTACCCGAAAAGGTGATTTAAAAATCTATGAACGGATACACACTGAAGAAAAACCATATAAATGTGGCCAAATATAGCTTGCTGGTGCCCAATAAAATTCTTAAAAATCCATGGAAGGATACATTCTGAAAAACAACCATTCAAATGTGGCCAATTTAGTTACGAATAGGTTATGAAAAGGTGATTTAGAAACCCATGAAAGCCGATGAAACCAATGCAGTTATTCCTGTATCGAATTGAGGAAGTTAAAATTCCATGAAGGGGAACAAATGGGTGATAATGATAATATTCCTGACATTAGTGCCGCTGCAGAAACCGACCGTACAACCGCCGACCACGCGGACGGTGCAGCCCGTCACCACGTCGACCACGACCACGCTTACGAGAGGCGGGAGCCTGCACCGGGGCCTTGCGGCACTTCTACAGGTTTGTGCGTTTACTAGTTGCCCGCGTTATTTATACTAAACGGGACTTAATCGCGTATTAACTTATTTATTTACCTCACTGAGGTCTCCCGACGTTTCGGATGTGTTGCAACATCCATGGTCACGGGACAACTGGCTTGTGCGGGTATCAACATCTTCTTGCTGCGCGGGTTTTCCGAACTACCCGCATTTGGTCTTTTTGAACCACTTGTACACTAGGGTTGTCACCCGGCCGACACACGACACTAACAATGTCCGGTGATATAACGGACGATGTTCTCTGACGCTGGCATTTACTTATGATAGGATTCCACGAAGATGAAATCTTAAAACCGTCATCCCGATTGAAATTACGATGTTTCCTGATTTCAACGGCTTCACGTATTTTTCTACTATAGAAATGACGTTCCGTAGACAGGACTTTCGGTTTATGGAGCTCAATCCAGTGGTTTGGTCCTGACTCCAACAAATGCTCGGCTATCGCAGAGTTATTCACCTGCCGATTTTTTACAGCCGCAATATGTTCCTTGACCCTTTCCGCGATGGTTCGCTTGGTCTCACCAATGTAGGAACTTCCACAACTGCAGTCAATCTTATAAACTCCTGGTGATTGAAAGGGGATAACATCCTTCGGTGATCTTAGATGTCCCACGACCTTGGATAACGGCATGTATACGGTTTTAATGGAATACCTTCGCAGTATTGTACCAACTCCATTAAAACCGTATACATGCCGTTATCCAAGGTCGTGGGACATCTAAGATCACCGAAGGATGTTATCCCCTTTCAATCACCAGGAGTTTATAAGATTGACTGCAGTTGTGGAAGTTCCTACATTGGTGAGACCAAGCGAACCATCGCGGAAAGGGTCAAGGAACATATTGCGGCTGTAAAAAATCGGCAGGTGAATAACTCTGCGATAGCCGAGCATTTGTTGGAGTCAGGACCAAACCACTGGATTGAGCTCCATAAACCGAAAGTCCTGTCTACGGAACGTCATTTCTATAGTAGAAAAATACGTGAAGCCGTTGAAATCAGGAAACATCGTAATTTCAATCGGGATGACGGTTTTAAGATTTCATCTTCGTGGAATCCTATCATAAGTAAATGCCAGCGTCAGAGAACATCGTCCGTTATATCACCGGACATTGTTAGTGTCGTGTGTCGGCCGGGTGACAACCCTAGTGTACAAGTGGTTCAAAAAGACCAAATGCGGGTAGTTCGGAAAACCCGCGCAGCAAGAAGATGTTGATACCCGCACAAGCCAGTTGTCCCGTGACCATGGATGTTGCAACACATCCGAAACGTCGGGAGACCTCAGTGAGGTAAATAAATAAGTTAATACGCGATTAAGTCCCGTTTAGTATAAATAATGTGTGAGAATCGTGAAAGTTTAAATCAATATAGTTGCCCGCGCTATTTAATTACCGCATAATAAATAATAGTGCTTGCGTACTTATGAACGGTTGGGCATAGTGGAATGCCATTTCACTCATAAGTTCGTCAGACCGGGCCAATGAGTATGCCCGCGGTCGAATGCTTAAAGCGATCCCGCGGCGCCCCTCACTTAAGACGGAGTGGCACTCGTTGGGTTTTTAGACGGTAGTCCAAGGCTTCTGCCGCGGTTAGTCCGTCATACCCGCCCTGCCTTCTCCTCGTGGTGGGCGGGATGCGTAAAAGCATTTCCCCAACGTAAAAAAAAAGGGCTAATGAGTATTATGTATCAACATCAACACAATAAATCCTACAATTATTAGATGTCACAAGCTTCTATATTTTTTTTGTCCTTACCATCGGCCATACGCTTGTTTATCAGCAATCACAATTGCAGTATGTAAGAAAAAGTTTCTGGCAAAAATTTCATTTTTGGTACAAGCTTTTATTGCCGATTGTACTTTTCTGTATACCATCATAAACAACTCATTGAGACGATTTTAACGAACCCAAACCACAGAATAGATAGTAGTACAAGTACAGAAGGGACACGCCTTTGATCTTTACAAAAGCCGCTTTTTTTCTCAGCCAAAACATTATGACTTATGACTCTCTGACATCGTCGCCTCCAGCGCAAGCCAAACGGAACGTTAGGGCTGTGTGCGAACGGTGAAAATTAATTGCCTCATTCGCCGCGTCGCCTATAGTGAGGGCTGACAACGACTAAAAATAAAATAATAATGTATTCCCCATTTATTTCTTGCATTCAATATAGAGCGAAATAAATGTGTTCATACATTAATATTCATTATTTCATTATGTAACTCTAAAATAATAAATCACAATTTGGACGAATTGAATACATCAAGACCACCAGGTCACATTTTATTGGCTTTGCTGAAACCCACAGTAATGCAGAATCTTGTTGCTTTATTTTTAAATATTTTATAGTGTAATAAAATAAAATACGTAACTCTGAAAACTGCTTACTGCGTCGGTGCATTTATTCTCCAATTTTATTTCTTTAATGAATTACATCATATCGATTTGGATTATAAATTAATTTATATATTAAAATAATTAAATTATTGTTGAAGTGATGAATAAAAATTAATCACTGGTAATTTTACAAAAGGTAACATCTAATAATATAAGACTATGACGATTTTTTGCCATATAAAAGGCGGCCAGCATTCCTTTTAATTGCATTGATGTCTAACAGTAATTAAAGGTTAAAATCCTATGTTTTTTTTATACCACGTCGGTGGATGGTAAGTAACCGGCTACTACGCCTCTAGTCGCTATTCGGCCGGATACCGGACGGTGGCCGTATATCCGTTGCCTCTGTAATATATGCGCTCGAATCACGTCTTGGAGTCGGCGCTAGATGGTGCAGGGGTAGCGGGAGAACCATTTGGTTCCGGACTCTGTGCGTGGCCCGACTCGCACTTTGCCGGTTATATTATCTAGCCATATCAGAGGTCACGTGTTAATACAATGTATTTGTCCGCAGATTTACGAGGCCAGGCTTCGATTGATCAAGACACGCAGACCAGCTTTACCCTCAAGCCACCCACGCCCCCCCACCCGCGCCCCCGCCCCCATACATGAAAAATTGGCAAATAAAAAATAAGCAAGTTCGTGTCGGGCCACGCGCAGTGTAGGGTTCCGTAGTTGCCTGTCTTTCTTAGTGACACGCGCGCGCCCACTAAATGGCTGCGTCGGCCGAATTTGTACGAAAGTTGGCCTTTCTAAGTACATTACAAGTTGGTTGACTATTACTCGGTAACTAGGCTTAACGCCTACTTAGCCGTGATAGTTTACCTTTTAAATTCATCATATGTACTACAGTACATCCCCACTTTAGGTGTAATTTTTTTTCAAGATTTTATTGTTCTGTTGTCGGCGTAATTGATTTATATACGCATGCCGAATTACAGTTTTCTACTAGTAATGGTTACTGAGCTAAGCCGAAGACCACTACGGACGGTACGGACGGACGGACGGCCAGACGGACATGGCGAAACTATAAGGGTTCCTTGTTGACTGTGGAACCCTAAAAAGAGTTAAATTTTGTTTAAGGGGCTCCTACCTCCCAATGACCTTCGATCTGAAACTGTCGGTTTTTCCGTATTTTTTGGCTTATCGTATTAACAACAACGTGGTTTATCGAAATAGTATCCCATATTTACTTCAAAACTCACAGTTTTCGGGATGGCAAATTAAGGCCAAAAAATCAAGCCGTTTTTTGAGCGTAACTTTTGTGAAGATTAGGTAGTTAAAAATCTCTCGTGGGTTTTTGAGACGTCAATAAGGATTTGTTATGTTATATGTAGATCTCATATCTATAAGTACATGAACAACGTACTGATATCAAAAACAGAGCTCTTTTGGACCATGTCAATCATAAAAAAATATGCATTATTTTCTAAAAAACTCTCGTGCAAATGCAGATAAAGGATTGAAGAACCGATAAGTGTTTGTGCCATAAATGTAGCTATAGTTTTGATAGAGGAATATCAACTCAGAACTCGTCAAAAAAGCGCGTGGAGCCCCTTAAAATGAAATGAAACGAAAAATTGCAACTCTGTTCCCGTTTAAAATAGTATTAGTTCCATTGAAGAGGAGGACGGCTATATGGATTGATGCAGGTGCAGTCGTATAAAAATGTTATTTGGAATAAGTTTAAGATACATTGACGCTGTAAATTTTACTGCCTAATAAATGTGTGAAATTGTTGGACGTTTATTTATCCTACCAGCTTCCAAGGCATTGCTCGTATTATACCATTGATAAAATCACGATATTTCATTCCCAAACAGCACAATTATTTTTACAAATAAAAAACCGGCTCCAGATCCGTGCGGCAAGGGCCCGTAAGGTTGGCGGCATTGCCGCGCTGGATAGCAACGTTGATCCGTTGCGCAAGACGGCCGCCAGCCCTCTGGCACAAAACAGGTACAGAAATCAATCTACTTACGAGTGCGCTCGAGCAACGCACACAGACACTGTTCACGTACACGATATATTATCGGACCGGTTCGGACCAATGCGAGCGCGAGTGTCTCTTGAGACGCGTCTGTGAACTTTTTTGTGCAATAATTGAGCAACATAAAAGTTATTGTAACTGTTTAGTGGAATTATCGTTTTTTAAGCTACTAAATTTTTAATATAACAATGACATTAAAAATAAAATAGTTTAGGTTGTTTGTGCATAAGCCATAGTTGACAACCCTAGAGCGGCCGCCGAGCGTAGGTATGAAAAGTGAGGTACGTTAAATGTGATTGACTTCTGTACCAATCTATTTTGTGCCTCTGGTCACCACTTGCTTCCACAACTCGCTTCGCGAGCTCTATGGAGACTACGTAGTGTGCTCCGTGGGGCCGACTCAACTTTCAGGGAACGGGGGTCATGCCATCAGGCCTCTTGCCGTCGCCCCGCGCGAGACCGGATGGTTTTAGAACGGCACACCGGCCGTGTCGGGGCCCGGCGCAAAATATCGTTCAGGCTGGTATGTTGCGATGTCCGGCCGGCGCTTTTAGTACACGATAAGCCGTGTAGGCCTAAACGGTTGACTTCACATCACAGTGGCATTCGGGGCAGGCACGCGGGTGTTCCCACCAGGACCCCGGGGTGTGTCACCGGCCCATAGAGTGACCTCCCATACAAACAGGCTATCCTGACGAGAACAAAATCGGACGCGATACGCGCCGCTAAACTTAAAACTAACTTAATCTAGATAACCACTAACCTTCTTTCTCGAGCTTTTCCGCCCCAACGGCCAGCAAGGATGAGTTAGTGTTTGTGAAAGTTTTTGTGTGTGTGTGTGTGTGTCTCGACGAGGTCTCTCCGCACAGCAGTCAGCAAATCGTCAGGCACCACAAAACCTCGATGCCTCCGTGGGCGTAGTCCGTACGAGGTAACAACAATATCTCGGTGCTTTACCGTAGCACATCCGTTCGAGATTAAAAAAACCTAAACTAATTAATTGAGGTACGTGAGTCCGCGTCGACGTCCTTGTTAACCTCCTGGTAAGGTACGACTCCCACGCCGCGCCCCCGCCCCCGCGGCGCAGGCACGCCCCGATTGCATCCGAATGCAACCGAATACTTTTTGTCGCGCGCGGCGATATAAACTTACAACTAGGCTGTCGATTCTAAACACGGGCATGAACCTATAATACTCAGGACAGGCTATACATGTTGCCACAGTGAGGGGCGGAAAGGCTCCTATGCAGCTAAAGTAAGAAGTGGTCTTAAAATGGCTGATGACTTGCCATTAACAACCTACTTAATTTTGACGGGTAATTGTTTGTGTGCCTTCATACTAAATCAGTTGTGGCAAATAATGGGCAATCCACATTATGTGATTTTACCCCAATATGTCAGTACAACAACATGTCGAAGTCAGAATTGGGTGTAGCGTATAGACGTAACAACTGCAACTACAATTTCATTTAGTGTGGCCAGTTAACAGTAGGAAAGCGAAAATTGCCGCATTCAAACGGTCCTGCGAAGTGGACTGCAAGATTGTTACTGTGAGATAGGGCAAAACAGCACGTCTAAAATGGGACGGCCACGACATACTCTCGATTTTCTCGCACTATACCTCTTGTTCTAAGTGTTTAATAAGAGAGAGACGGATCGTGCGAGAAAAAAAATAAAGAAAGAAAATATGTTAATTTAGCATAAGTATAAGAAATAAATGACAAGAAATGACAGGCATAATCAAAACATGCTAAAATGGTCGCCACTCAGCTTTGTTCCACAAAATAAGCCGTTAGGTTATATTTCGCAGCGCTGATTTTCAGTGGCGCCTGGCTACCGGGGTAATTGTCACATGGTTTAAGTTGATTTTATCTACAAATACAAGTTTATATATACTTAATTTAACTAAGACACAAAATAAAACATTAGGGAGTGTATAAGTGCGCGTATATGTGTGTGTGTATGTGTGTGTGTGTGTGTGTGTGTGTGTGTGTGTGTGTGTGTGTGTGTGTGTGTGTGTGTGTGTGTGTGTGTGTGTGTGTGTGTGTGTGTGTGTGTGTGTGTGTGTGTGTGTGTTTGTGTGTGTGTGTTTGTGCGAGCGTTTGAACCGTGGTGCGTAAATTTAAATTAAAGATTTTTTTTTTATTGTAATTTTTGGCCCCTGATATACGTCATGGCTGCCTATTCTCTTTTGTTTTTTAATTAAATGTTGCTTTAGGGAATGTTTAAACGATGCTACGCTACTAGAATTTCTTATTGGAGGTGGTAGATCGTTCCAACACTTTCTTGCAGCGAAACGAAAGCTGCCACGAAAGGCAGACGTACGGTGAGTAAAATTGTGAGAGCTCGCGCGCCATCGCGTATTAGCCGTGCAGCACACAAAAATCGAGAGTATGTCACGGCCGCCTCATGATCGACGTGTTGTCTCGCCCTATCTCATCGGTTAGTAACAATCTTGCAGCCCGCTTCGCAGGACCGTTTGAATGCGGTAATTTTCGCTTTCTTACTGTTAACTGGCCACACTGAATGAAATGTAGTTGCAAAACACCGGTTTAAAAAAAATTGCAAAATTACATCAAAATATTAATACCATATTCTTCAGTATATATTTTTTTAATTTTCGTTTAAATTTATTTGAATGAAATTAGTGAGAAAGAAAAACTTGGCAGATCATGCAAATGCCATGGTCCAAATTGTGATTTTCATGCAATTAGTCCGGACCACAGATTACAGAGAAAAGCAGATAGGCCCTAATAAATTGAACGTTTTTTATACATCCGATCTCTTCTCACTTACGTACTGAACGGCGAGTAAGACGTAAGAGTACGTCATTGTCTCCGCTTTCTCGCTCGCACGAAGTAATTCGCTCTCTCGCTCGCTCGAAATTTAGTGCACAGAAAGATATTTTCTTACAAGTTATCGATATCGATATTAACTGTTAATAAATTCGTAATATGCGATACTCGTAAGTAAATTGTATCTCTATCCATACTATGCAAAAATTAATATGGTACTTACCAAATAGAAAACAAAAACCATTACACGACTACGAATATAATAAACTGCATTCATGTTTCATATGTTCGCTATAAATTAAATTATGCAAATACATAGGTAGTCAGACGAGTTACTTTTTAAGTCTCACTATTTTGTGGATCTTTAGTGTAACACATTTATTTTTAACCGACTTCTGAAACGAATCAATTCCGCTGGCTCTTTATTTTTTTATGTATGTTCCTCGATTACTCTTAGACGCCTGGACCGATAAGAATGGTTTTTTGTTAGAAAAGGTGGTCCTAGTCAGGTCAGGATCTGAAGATGGGGTCCTGGAGAAAACCAGGGCAATCTTCAAATCTTATTTTGAAACGATTTGGGTACTTTGAAATCGTGCATTTGCTTTCAGAAAGCAGTTCATAAGGTAATATGGAATGTGGCTTCCTGAAGTATTGATTTGTAGTCGATTAAAACTTTGTTTTTAAAGTAAGCTAACACAAAATAACAACGCAATTATAGTCCTGAAAATATCTCATTTTAATAAGAAAGTTACATCTAATGCTTTAAATAATAAATATCCAATTATATAGAACTTTTTGCAATCAGTAAACTTGCGTCACCTGAAGAGGCAATGCAGATGTCTTAGGTATTGTATCTGGTAGCCTTTCATTACTGCTCAGTCTTATTTTGTTGTAGTTGCCTTCTAATTGTTGATCCTGGTGAGATCCCTGCATTAAACACAGTAACGACAACATTATTATACAATCTCTATCAGTTGAGCTGCTTAAGTATGAAAAGGTAAACAACAAACCGACACAGAGTTACTTTCGCATTTATAATACATATTAGTAGTTATGGATATATAAAGAAAATCAATGTACTAATATTTGTATTATATTATTTGCATATACAAAACTTAAATGAAACGAACTCATCTGAAGGGACCTCAGAAATGTCAAGTAATAAAATAAATAAAACTCACTATTCCAACATACCTCAAGCGGCCTTTGAAAAACTAGGTATCGCATCTGATTAAAATATTTTGTCTAAACGCCTACATAAATAATGCATGTCGACGAAATATCGATATATACATGGTAACAACACTACCCATGTTTAAGACAATTGTATTTTTACTAAATATCCCAAAAATATCAAGTTTGATCCAGGTAAAAAGTACTTATTCGATAGTATCAAGCATCTGCTGTAATCCCAGACCATTATATTGCGTAATGTACATGAAATATTTGAAAAATAACCAAATGATTCTTACCGATGAAACCCGATTCTTTCGGGTTTCTTTAACAATCTAGCGTAACTCCGGCAGTACGGAACTACACAAGCCATTGTGCCACTTCATACGAATTTAATCATTGACTTATCACAGAAATATATAGTTTTACAACACAATATTGTTGCAAAAACCAACTTTCCTCCAGATTCACGAGAGATTTGACTTTGACAGATTGTTTTCATTGTTTACTATTTTAACACCGTGGTTAACAGTTTTTGGAGACAAGTCGTCAATAGACTCAAAATAGCATACTATTCGTCTCATTCTAACTCACGGCAGCTGACCATAAGCAGTGACAGAGACAACTATATGAAACATCTTCTTGCTTTATACTGCGCGTCTGTATTAGTCTGTCCGGACAACTCGTTTGACGGTTGGAACATGCATCCAAACGATAGAAATTAGTCAGATTCTGATGAATTGGGGCTGACAAATCACGTAATGTGGATTGCCCATAAAAAAGTGGAACTATGACAAGGACAATCAATGCTATTTCCCTTTCTGTCACACTTATCGAGATTTGTATGCTACCAGCTCGCCCGCCGGTGATATTATTATTACCATAGCTTGTCCAGAGAGTCTGGAGTTATAGGTCCATGCACACGGGGTTACTTATGGTATTTGTTTGTAGTGTTGCTAAGCAATACATAAACTTCATAAAACAGTTCGAAACCAAACAGTCCAGAAATACGTCGTCAACACGCGTCTTGCTCGAAACAATGCAACAACGTCAGCCAGCCCTTTGATTGTGGTCCCAGAGGACAGACTTAGTTACTTATGTCTACGCGGCGGGACGACGTCCGCGGGCTTCGTGCAGGTAGCCTGGTATGGGGACAGTGAACCCTTAATATGAAATGATTTTCATAAGTACGTTTTTGAACCCAGTAGTACGAGCCGGAGTTCACGACCTCCGAATTAAACACAACCCTTTTATGTAACCAAACAAACCACAGCACGGCTATCACGCGACGGCGTGCGAGCTCTCTCGATTTTTCTCGCAGTATCCGTCTCTCTCTTATTAGAAACAAGAGGTGTAGTGCGAGAAAAATCGAGAGTATGTCGCGGCCGTCCCATGACAGACATGCTGGTAAAGTAAAACACTGGGGACCTTACAGTATCCAGTGTTTGAATATACCAGGTTTACCTTATATAGGATGGTTGTGTAATAATCGGTATAACAACTTTAGATATATTTTCACTGAATATATAACAACAGCCATACTAATATTATAAATGGGAAAGTGTATGTGTTTGTTTGTTTGTCCGTCTTTCACGGCAAAACGGAGCGACGAGTTGAGATGATTTTTAACCGACGAAAAATTCGGAGGAGTTTATCAAGTCAACGCGTATTTTTTTATGTATGATCACGAATAACTTTTTACAGAGTAGTTCGATTTTGATAATTCTTTTTTTTAGAAAGGGTATACCTCGAAGT
This sequence comes from Epinotia demarniana, assembly GCA_945867215.1. Classification (NCBI taxonomy): domain Eukaryota; kingdom Metazoa; phylum Arthropoda; class Insecta; order Lepidoptera; family Tortricidae; genus Epinotia; species Epinotia demarniana. The sequence goes on from OX244283.1 coordinate 6,201,782, forward strand.
TGGTCCCACATAAAAAAATCAACTCCAAGGGTAGGAAAACAGGGGATGATGGATTGTTCACTTACTGATTGATATGTATGCAGAGAGTAATTAAAAATATTGCATGTGACTAATTAAGTTAGTAATTAATTAAAATAAGCCACAGAAAATTGAAAAATAAAAACTTTAACAAAAAGATTAAACCGCCGAAAAAAAACTGAAAAACAAAAAATAATAATCTTTTTTATTTAGTTTAATATCTATGTTTCTCACCGGCCAAGAACGAAAGCCACGGGCCCATGGATGGCTCCAACCGGACGCTCTGAGCCAATGAGAACAATACGGCGATTCACCGTCTTTGATAAATATTCCTAAACTTAATATTAATGCTTACCGGTTGCAGTACCTCTAGACGCTACCAGGCGTCTCCAGCTCGTGTGGTATGTTTTGTGTGGTGTTGTGTGTGTATGTTTGTCTGTGGGTTTGCTGAGCGCCTCCGTAGGTCCCTGGAGTCCAAGGGGGGCCAGCGCCCGCAGAGAGCATCCGCGCCGACACTATCCAAAATTGGCGATTCTCCTTTCCGTAAACTTATACACAACCGTGCCGTATAGAATCAAAACTTATTCACAATATACCGTTAGCTTTGCCTCAGATATCGCTTCCGTACGCGGCTAGGACACAACCGATTTCTATCGCGACGACAGGCAAAAAGTCCCCGAGTCCTGACGGCGCCACGCGACGCGCTGCCGACCGTTGCCGAGGACTCCCGAACGTGGCCGGCGCGAACGGCGCTACAGTCCGCAGAACTAATATCTAGGCTTAAATACTAAACAATCACCCGCCCCGGACCGACCCGTCGTCGGTCCGCTCAAACCCCGGTAGGCGGGACAATGTAGAAACCGCCCGTCTAAGGATTGAATCCCTCACCTGCACATCTGCGATCCGGGGAGACCCATCCTTGCCTGTAATCAAGTTAACGATGCGCCCCCGTCGCCAACACAAAGGCGATAGGTTAGCATCCTTAACCAGTACGAGGTCTCCAACGCAGGGAGGGGTCATCCTGTCCGTCCACTTAACGCGTTGCTGCAGAATGTGCAAATACTCAAGCGACCACCGTTTCCAAAACCCTTGAGTCATTTGCTGCAACATTTGATACCGTGACAACCGGTACAACCTTACGTCCGTATAAGGATATTCCGGCAATGCGTTAAGTGGTTGTCCAATCAGAAAATGGCCTGGCGTAAGGGCCTCAAGATCATTCGGGTCAGCGCTCAACGGGCAAAGAGGTCGGGAATTTAAAACCGCCTCAACCTTGCAAAACACCGTAGCCAGCTCCTCAAATGTGAGGATCGTTGAGCCGATGACCCTATACAAATGCGTTTTGGCCGACTTAACTACTGCCTCAAAAATGCCACCCCAGTGGGGGCATCCGGGGGGGCTGAAATACCATGAAATGCCCCGACTGGCGAGGGTCGTGCCAATCTCCCGCTCATTTTGGCCTAAAAACGATACAATTTCCCGTAAGGAGCGGTCCGCGCCCTTGAAGTTGGTACCACAGTCCGAACGAATCAGTGCAGGTAGTCCCCTTCGCGACACGAATCGATCCAATGCTGCCAAAAAGGCTTCCGTAGAGAGATCGGCCACGAGCTCCAAATGAACGGCCTTGGTCGCTAGACACACGAAGACGCAAAGGTACGCCTTAACCGATTTCGCATTACGAAGGCGTGAAGTCTTGACGATAAAAGGCCCCGCGAAATCTGTACCTACGCCCTTGAACGGCCGAGCTTCCGTAACTCGGTCGGGAGGAAGATCCCCCATCTGTGGTTGCGTTATGGCTGCCTTGAGTCGGTAACAAGGCAAGCACCGAAACACAACGCTCCGTATTAACCTCCGTGCCGACAGGATCCAGAATTCACGCTGCAAAATGGCCAGAAGGGCGTTGCAGCCCGCGTGTGAATTCCTGATGTGGCGGTCCCATACCAATAACTCCACCAAAGATCCCTTCTTAGGGAGCACCAAAGGATGTCGTGCCGAGTACGGCAGGTCAGCATTCCGTAGTCGGCCTCCCACCCGGAGCATTCCATGCTCATCCATGAACGGGTTGAGGCGGACAATGCCGACGACCTTCAACCTTCAATCTACCTGTGGCCGTCCGCAAGATCCTAATTTCGTCCTCAAACTCATTCGCCTGGACGACCTTCACCCAGTGTGAAAGAGCCCTCTGTTGCTCTTCAGGTCCCAGTACAGGCGACATGTTTCGCTGCGCGACAGGGTTGCGACAATTATGGATAAACCGCTTTATCCATCCCGTGACTCTAAGTAGCTTACCCAGTGAGCTATAACGTTCCAAAAGAGTGTTGTCTGCTGTAGTAGACTCCACCGTGGTCACATTGACCCTCAAACCCTGGTCCGGGGGCAATAAGTGCCGTCCGCACTCATTAAATGGCCACTCCGAATGTGGCCGTTCCAACCATTGAGGCCCCCACCAAAGAGAATGCTCAACCAGAGCAGGCGCCGGACAGCCGCGAGAGGCGCAGTCTGCTGGGTTAAACTCGCCTGGAACATGTCTCCAGATTAGAGGAGTCTCCGAGTTATTTATTTGTGACACTCGGTTGGCCACAAATACCTCAAGCGTATGAACCGAAGTCTGCAGCCAGCATAACACGATTCGGCTGTCGGTCCATGCATAAATCGTTTCACTAAGATCAACTGTACCACGTAAGTTCTGCACTACATGGTTCAAGAGCCGCGTCAGAAGAGCTGCACCCGCCAATTCCATCTTCGGAATCGTCCAGCGAGTCCGAACAGGAGCAACCTTGCTCTTGGCCATGACCAATCGTACAAGGCCCGCACCTGCAGTCTCACCTGTTCTCAGGTAGACTGCGGCAGCATACCCCTTCTCCGATGCATCACAAAACCCGTGCAGGGTCGCCTTGGCTCCCGCCTGCGGGAGCAGCTTGCGTGGGATCTCAATGTCCGTAATATGCGGCAGTGTAGTCACGAATGCCGTCCACTCCCGTAACAGCTCCTCCGTGAGCTGATCATCCCAACCCAGTTGGTCCAACCAAAGCTTCTGCATGAAGCACTTTGCCATGAACGTCACCGGTGCGATCCAACCTGTTGGATCGAACGTTCGTGCTATGGTCGAAAGGACCGATCGCTTGGTCCAAGTCCTCGACAACAACTCGGCCTCACAATTGTATGTAAATACATCCTGGCTCGGTCGATACTGGACCCCCAAAATTGCCAACACATGAGGATTATCCGGGTCCTCAAACAAATGCGGGTCTTGTTGGTACTCAGCTGGCAGTCCTGCCAGCACCTCTGGGCAGTTCGACAACCACTTCCTGAGTTCATAGCCACCGGAGGCCATGAGCGCCACCAATTCATCCCTTAAGACGAGTGCCTGCTCAACACTATCCGTGCCCGTACAAATGTCGTCTACATAGACGTCCCTATCAATGACTGCAGCCGCGCGAGGAAAGCGCAGCCGTTCCTGTTCAGCCAGTTCTCGTAGCGTACGCATTGCTACATAAGGACTGGGCTTTAATCCGTATGTATTCGTGTTGAGCTCATATGTGACCATCGGTTCTTCTGGGCTCTCTCGCCACAATATCAGCTGGAACCGACGGTCGTCCGGGTGGATCTCTGTTTGACGGAACATCATCCTCACATCCGTAACGAAGACAACCTGGTGTCTCCTGAAGTCCGTTAAAATGTCTGCAATGTCCCTAGTCATCTTAGGACCCGTGTGCAGACATTGATTCAGAGACACCCCGCTAGAGGTCGCCACTGACCCGTCAAATACAATGCGAATTTTGGAGTCTGGTGTCTTCAGGACCGCGTGGTGAGCGAGATGGTAATGCTCCTCACGACGCCAGTCCACCGTGGACACCGACATGTGACCCAAAGCCAAATACTCACGCATGAACTCAACATACTTCCGACGGAAGTTGGAGTCCCGTTTCATGCGCCTCTCCATCGACACCATCCGTTTCTCTGCTGTACTGCGAGAGCTCCCCAGTGGAGGTCGGTTCGATAGAAATGGCAACCGTGTCATAAATCTGCCCGACGGGAGGCGAACCGTGTTATATTGGTAGAAGGTCTCGCACTCCTCATCTAACAAGCTAATCCTAGGAGCTGAAGGTGGCTCTTCCGTCGCCCAGAACCTCTGCAGGACCTCCGACAGTACGCTACCGTAATAAGCGAGACTATCATCCAGTGACTCCTGTGGTTCCCGTACTGGGCCCAATATTGCGTACCCTCCTGCGGTATGTACGGCCACCAATCCGTCCCGTTGCAGCTCCCGCTTGCCGCTCCGAAGCAGCTTCCCGAGGACGTCAGTCCCAAGCAAGACGTCCACCCGTCCAGGAATCTCAAAGTGGGGATCGGCCAACTGCAACCCGTTGGCTAACCCTCTTACCGCCGGCGGTAACCGTATCTGGGGGAGGACCCCTACCACTTCGTCTAAAACAATAGCCGTGGCATTCACTCGAGTGATCGAAGTCGAGTCACCCATCTCGAACTGGAGAGTAATCTGACCCCTGAGGTGAGGCAACCGGTTGCCACCTATGCCTACTGCGCCATCCCGTGATGGCTCTAATCTAAGATTTAGCCTGTCCACCAGTCGACTGGACACTATACAACCTTGTGCTCCAGAATCCAAAAGTGCCCTGACTTGCACTGAATGGCCATCCGTACCCCAGACCGTAACCCTAGCTGTCGGTAATAGTACCGTGGCTGGCTGGGGGGCCGTTGTGGATGGACAGGCGACCGTATCCTAGCGGGGGCCCTGGGTGCCTCCGGGACCCCCGGGCGCCCGTTCATGCTATCCTGGAACCGGTCAGAATGGCGGCGTTCGGCGATGTCCCGTACCGTTGGGTGACCCTCTCCCCCCGCAGGGGGGGGGTGATCGTCCACCCGATGCTTGCCTAGGAGGGAGAGAACGACCTCCTGACGAGGCCCCATAGTACGCCTCCCCACTCTTGGCTAGGCAGAGGAGCGCATGATGGGCCCCCCCGCAGGTCCGACAATTTGTGGTCTGACCGCACTCACGCACCTGGTGTGCGTGCGCCTTAACAGCGGTAACACAAATTCCTTTGTTTTACCACCCCTCTACGCCTGTGCACCCGCTGTGCCTTGAATTCCGTACAGGCGGTAATGTCGTGTCCGTCCCCCCGACAAAAGGGGCACACCTCTGATTTAACCATATTAAATTTCCTGTCCCGCCGGCGAGGCTCGACCAGTTTAGGCCCACTATCGCGGCGGGGGGTGAGGGGGGGGCGCGACGTGGTTGCCCCCTGGCAATCCGCCCTCCTACACTCGCCCTCCAAGAACGCCCGTAAATCCTCATATGAGGGAAGGTGGTCCGCTGACTCACCCCCATGCGCCCGTTCAAAACGTGCAACCACATCAGTAGGCAACTTACGCAAAACCCGATTTACGATAATATACCTATTGTCCCCCAGTGAGACGTTCAGCCGCGCTAACGCGTTTACCGCCACCGTTACTGGATTTAATATTTTGGACCTTATGTCGTTAACCGAAGTGACCTTTGGGATCTCAAATACCTTTTCTATAAGCCCGTCAATGATGAGTCGCCTATTATCATACCTATCGACTAACAAGCCCCACGCCGTTTCATAACTGGAGTCTGCAATCTCCAAGTGAGCTATCATGTCGTGTGGCTCCCCCTGTAGGCGGCCCAACAGCTGTGCCAACTTGTACGCAGGGGACAGATCCGTACGAGTATGTATTACACTCTTAAAAATATCCCTAAACCTGGACCAGTCCGCGTAATCCCCCGTGAATTCTGGTACGTTGACAGGGGGGAGGGGGGCCATTATGCCCGCGCCGGAACTAGTGCTCGACACCCGTACCTCTCCCTTCCGTGTCTTTTCAATGACCAACGCCGCCTGCACGATGCTCGACAGCATTTCTAGCACTACTCTCGACGGCGGCCCGCGCCGCCTCATCCACGTCTGATCCTGGCTCGCCAGCGAGGGCCATATACTCCGAGTGTCGTTCCAACACTGTTTCATACCTCGCGTCCACTTGTGCCGAGCGCGCCAGTAATACCTCCTCTCGATCGGACCTCCCTACCATAGCAGCTACTAAACTGAACCATCTCAGTTCTGCTTCAATTTTCGCAGCGAGCGTCTTAGTCATCGATGGGGCCATGGTACCAATTCAATTGCCCTTTTACACCGTCAAATTACAATTTCAACAACCTATTCAACAAAATAATCCGTAAGAAATAAATAGGCACTCCGTCAAGTGCAATCCCCTTTTTTTTCGTAGGTTCCGTAGTACAAATAACTAGTCACACAAATATACCTTATACAAGAAAGTCAAATAGAATAACCAATCAGTAACACAATATTTAGAATGATACTTGAAATGCACTATTAACCCAATTCCGTTACGCAATTACTTACGAGGTTCCGTTCTTTACAATTTCAAGTTCCAATTTCTTGAATTAACAATTCCTCCCGTACTCTCTAGTGAGTATTGAACAATACACTAACACACATTAACACTCAATGTTTTCCGAAAGTGATGATATTATATTGGGTGAATAAATGTTGTATCACGGACTCCTAAATTATCACGCGTAAACGCTCGAAAACAAATACCACAACACTTATCACCAACCGTACAATATAATACCACACTTATTCTTATGAACCGCTTAACTCTAAGCTAAATTATTTACGAGTCTGGAATGTTCTCGACTAAAACGTTCGCAAGCTACCTACAATTACGTATTTTTATAACTTAACTTTTCCGTGAATTAAATGATTAACTACATACATACATACATATACTCACGCCCGTATCCCATTGGGGTAGGCAGAGACTAAGGAACGCCAAATACTACGGTCCTTACATACTTCTTTCGCTTCGATCACATCCATACATCTCCTCATACAGGCTCGTCGGTTGCGGGTACTCCTGACCTGGCCTTTTAACAGTATTGCTGAAATTTGGTCATGATACCCTCGCCTAGGCCGCCCCCTACCGACCCTTCCATCCATCTCCTGGACGTAAATCCTCTTAGTCAATCTACTTTCACACATCCTCTCAACATGCCCAAACCACCGAAGCGTACCTTTCTCAATCCTAGTCACTACATCGTCTTCTATTCCACATTTTTCTCTTATTACACAATTTTTTATTCGATCATTCAAATGAGCTCCACACATACTTCTTAACGCTCTCATTTCAACTGCATTCAGTCTAATCTCATGCTTTTTCTGAAATACCCAAGTCTCACTACCATACATCAGTGTAGGAACAAGCACTCCTCTGTGAACCGCGAGTCGAGCCTTCTTTGTTATATTTTGGCTGCTCACAAACGCGTGCAATGCTCCATTCACCTGATTTCCCGCTTTTACTCTTCTTTCAATGTCACCATCACACTTTCCGTCTCTCGTAAATAAGGAACCCAAGTACACAAATTCATTTACTTGCTCCACTCTCTCACTGTCAATCAGAATATTGCACACAGTCACACGTTCTTCTTTCTCAAATACCATCACTTTTGTCTTACTCACATTGACTTTCATACCCTTCCGCTTCAGCGAGTCATCCATACAAGTTACCATCTCTTGCAGCTCCTTCTCTGATGACGCAATGAGCACCTGGTCATCAGCGTATAGGAGGCATTTGGCGAGTAACTCACCCATTTTTAAACCACATTCACTCTCTTTTAAAGGCATCAAACAACTGTCCATAAATAAGTTAAACAACCATGGCGAGGCCACACAACCTTGTCTAACACCTCTTTGGATGCTAAACCAGTCTGTGTAGCCACCATTGATCCTTACGCATGCTCTAGATCCCTCGTAGAGGGATTTTAATGCCTGAATCAATTGGTTGTTTACCCCATACATGGACAGAGTTGACCACAAAACATCCCTCACCACTCTGTCATAGGCTTTCTCCAAATCGACAAACGCACAATACACCTTCTGGTTTTTGGCCAAACATTTTTCGGTGATGCATCGTAAAGAGAAAACCTGATCCACGCACCCCATCCCCTTTCTGAACCCTGCTTGCACATCCCACATTTTACTCTCAGTCTCTTTCACTACCCTTTCTATCAGTATCTTTGCATACATTTTCCCAACCACACTGAGAAGACTGATGCCACGATAGTTTTTGCAATCCTGCCGCGAACCCTTTCCCTTGTAAATTGGAACAATGACAGCTTTAGTCCAATCGTCCGGCACCTTGCCATATCTCCAACACAAGTTAAAGAGTCGGTGCAGCAGGGTTGCAACGACTCCGCCACCACTCCGAATCATCTCAGCAGTTACCCTATCATACCCTGCCGCCTTACCTGACTTCATACTTTTTACCGCATCCACAATTTCTGTCATGCTTATCTCCCTTTCATCACCTTCAAGGTTGGGAGTCACCTCAGAGTTCCGTGACTCTACCGTGTCTCTCTCCTCTCTTTCAAACAAGCCTTCAAAATATTCTTTCCATCTTCTCAGTACGTTTTGCTCCCCTTTCACTATACTTCCAGTCTCATCTCTAATTATTCCTAGCTCTGATACTGTTGTTGAGCCTCTAGCCGCTTTTACAGCTTTCCAGAACAATTTTTTGTTGGTTTTGAAATCTTTAGAGAATCTTTTATCCATCTTCTCTTGCAAATCATCTTTCTTTCTCAAGATCACACTTTTTACCTTTTGCTTCAATTGCCCATACAAACGTTTTACTTCTTCTTTCTTCTCCTTTAAATCCGTCCTTGCATTACTCTGGAGATTTCCAATGGCTAATAAATCAAGCCAAGCTTTCTTCTTCTCGTTCACAACTTCTTTCACTTCTCCATCCCACCATGGGGTTTCGTTTACTTTTCCTTTCTTTCTCTTTGTTTCACCACACACCTCGGTAGCGGCCCCTATCATTCCTTCTTTCACGCATCTCCATACCTCTTTCATATCTTCTCCACTCACAACCGCCTCTCCACTAATATTCTCTTTCAAAATGCTTTTGTAGCGATCCCGTGTTTCCAAGTCTTGAAGATTTTCGACTTTTATTCGTTGGAGTTCAGTGGTAGAATCCGAGCAATAGTGTCGCCATCGTTTGAAGAGGCCTTTCAAGCGACTTATTACCAGGAAGTGATCTGTGCCTACACTGGCTCCTCCTCTATATGCTCTGGTATCCACCACTCTACTGACTATCCGCTTATCCACAATCACATAATCTAACATACTCTTCACATTGCCTCTATGCCACGTATACATATGGATTCTCTTGTGACTAAACATAGTATTAGTCACAACGAGACTCCATTCCAAACATATCTCAAGCAGCCTCTCGCCATTTTCATTCACTTTTTCATCGCCAAACTTTCCTAAAACACTTTCGTACCCACCTCTCCTTACCCCAACCCACCCATTGAGGTCGCCTAACAAAACTATTCTCTCATTGTTTTCACACATTCTTAACACATCTCTTACACTCTCCCAAAACTCAAGACGCTCTGATTGGTTCCTTTGTGACCCGCCGTCATCGACTGGAGCATAAGCTCCTACTATAAATAGTCGGGTTAAACCCACTTTAAGCCTAATCCACATGAGTCTTGGGCCGATACACTCAAACTCATTCACACACTCACTCATTCTCGCAGAAAGGATGAAACCTATGCCCTTACTACCACGTTCGGTATCTGTGACCCCTGACCAGTATGCAGAGTAAGGACCATGTTTGGTGGTATCACACCCCTTCCGCTTAGTTTCACTCACACACAACAGATCAATCCGTCTTTCATTCATCATATCACATATCTCATCTACCTTGTCATTCATACCTCCCTGAACATTCAACGTAGCTATCCGACATTCTTCAGACCACATTTTGCCTACCCGTGGGCCAGGGCGTGACGGGTGGCAAACCACGTCGCCGTCATTTTTAGAGAAATTTTTATTGTTCATCATCAGTGATCCCACGAGCAGCAAGGGAAAAACATTGTCCACCTTGGCAGTGGCCCGCTTGCCAAGGTAAGGCGAAAAAAGTACACTGGACTTGCCCGGTTCCAGGATTAACTACTAACCAAATACGTAATTATAGTTGCGAAATCGTAAACATTCGATGTCGTAAATACCCGTAAATGCTCGCAATCTACAAATTAACCCTTACAATGACCGTATATTGAACGATTAGTACTAATAATTACCCAGGGATTTTACGTTATTACGTAAGAACCACGCTCTTAGCTACCAAAATTTGTTTCTCACCGGCCAAGAACGAAAGCCACGGGCCCATGGATGGCTCCAACCGGACGCTCTGAGCCAATGAGAACAAATACGGCGATTCACCGTCTTTGATAAATATTCCTAAACTTTATATTAATGCTTACCGGTTGCAGTACTTCTAGACGCTACCAGGCGTCTCCAGCTCGTGTGGTATGTTTTGTGTGGTCTTGTGTGTGTATGTTTGTCTGTGGGTTTGCTGAGCGCCTCCGTAGGTCCCTGGAGTCCAAGGGGGGCCAGCGCCCGCAGAGAGCATCCGCGCCGACACTATCCAAAATTGGCGATTCTCCTTTCCGTAAACTTATACACAACCGTGCCGTATAGAATCAAAACTTATTCACAATATACCGTTAGCTTTGCCTCAGATATCGCTTCCGTACGCGGCTAGGACACAACCGATTTCTATCGCGACGACAGGCAAAAAGTCCCCGAGTCCTGACGGCGCCACGCGACGCGCAGCCGACCGTTGCCGAGGACTCCCGAACGTGGCCGGCGCGAACGGCGCTACAGTCCGCAGAACTAATATCTAGGCTTAAATACTAAACAATCTAAGTTCTCAAATTAATCTAAGTGTAAAAAGTGTTTTTACTGTAGTTAAAGGGATGGAGAGTGACATAGGATAGTTTTTATCCCCGAAATCATCCCGTAAGGGGTGAAATGGGGGGGTAAATGTTTGTATGGAGCTGAGATATAGATGAGTTCCAAGCGCACCGAATGAAAAAGTGTGGGGCGCTTCCAAGTGGGTAGAACATTCTTTTTTCAAGATAAAATAAAACAGCATGAATAACATCAGCATGTATTGAGTCAATAACTACAGCCTGGCTGTAACGGATTTGTGTGAACAAGATCTTATAACCTCAAAATGCATGGCTAAAATCTGGCAGGTTATTCGCGTCCACCATGTATTTAGATCGGCCAACCCACGAAGACACGCTCCACCCCAACCTACGCTATGGCCGAAACACAAGGTGGCGTGTTCTTTTTCATTTCTATAGAAATAAAATAAAACAAGGCATACATTGAGTCAATAATAAATGTGCAGTATGGAATTTACTGTGCCGAGTTGATAATTGTGCGTCATCCCTAAGGCCAAGGATAGCATTTCTCTTTATGTATACGTTTATGCTTCCTGAAACTTGATGGGTGGGCGAATTTCTTATGGCAGACTTCACAAGTATGAGGTTTCTCCCCAGTGTGAGTACGGTAATGGAACTTCAAGGTGGAGAGTACTGTGAATTCTTTTTTGCATACATCACAACTGTGTGGTTTCTCACCTGTGTGTATTCGGCTATGAACAATTAAAGCAGATTTATGTGTAAATTCTTTATTACACACTTCACAGGAGTGCTTCTTAAGCCCCTCGTGGGTGAGCATGTGGCCTTTCAAATTGGTTTTCGTTCGGAATGGCTTATGACACAATTCGCAGGTGTAAGATTTTTCTCCTGTGTGTATTAACTTGTGAGATTTTAAGCTACTTTTTTGGGTGAATCGCTTGTTGCAGATTTCGCAGAAAAATGGTTTTACTCCCTTATGACCGTTAATGTGTACAGATAATTGAGAGTCGCGTATAAACTGTTTTCCACATATATCACAACAGAATAGTTTATTCTCCGTGTGGGTAAGTATGTGCTTTTTCAAAGTGCCTTTTAATGTAAACTGTTTCTTGCATACCTCGCAGGAAAACGGTTTCTCTCCTGTGTGCACTCGCTTGTGTATATTTAAAGTAAATTCTTCTGAAAACAGTTTTTTACATATTTCACAAGAGTATTTATAATTCCCAGTATGGATTATCATATGTTTATTTAAGGTACCTTTTAATGCAAACCGTTTTTTACATACTTCGCACGAGTATGATTTTTCTCCTGTGTGAATTAGTTTATGTTTATTCAAGTTAGATTGTTGTGAAAACTGTCTATTGCATATATCACAAGAGAATCGATATCCTCCCGTGTGACAATTGAAATGGGCTTTCAATGAGCATTCATATTTGAACCTTTTTTTGCATACTTCACAGGTGTATGGCTTTTCTCTACTGTGCACACGCTTATGAATATCCAAATTATATTGTTTAGTAAATTCTTTATTACATGTTCCACATGAAAATGTCCTGTCTTGATGGCATTTAAAATGTTCGTTGAAGTGAAACTTATGCGTAAACACTTTTTTGCACACTTTACAGGAATATCGCTTTGCCCCCGTGTGCACTAAGTTATGTCTGTTCAAGTAGGATTTTCGCCTGAAAAGCTTTTTACATATATCGCACGAGAATGTGTTATTTTCGGTGTGACTTTGAATGTGTTTAATTAAACAATTTTTTAACGTAAACTTTCTCTGGCAAGTGTCACAAGTGTATTTCTCAATTCTTTTATATTTGTTTTTCTTCGTAGCGCCGTGCCCCGAACGACGCAGGTGGCTTGTAAGACCCTCCTTGTGTTGAAATGTTTTCTGACACGTCAGACACGCGTGTGTCGCTGTGCCGGACACAAACAAGGCCCCCGAGTTGTGCAAGACTGGAACAAGATTATAGTTATTCAGAGACTGTATTAAGATTAGTCACCACGATCTAAATCAAAGTTGGTTAACGAAGCTACAAGCTGCTATTTTACAAGTCTTAGGGTTGCACCGACTTACGATTACAGACCGATCAACGTTAAATATGGCGCTGACAGCTGTCAGTCCATAGAAACTTGTCAAACGTTCCATACATTCAGATTTTAACGAACACTGCTTACAATTACAGACGGTTTGGTGCAACTCACCCCATAATCTCAGACCAAGACAATATACAGACGGAGCGTTACGAACAGTCTAGTGAAGCCAACCGGTTTTCAACCAAGCCCCATAAGTTTAGCACACGCTAAACAAATTAAAACGCACAAAACTCGAAATAAATGATGATATGTGAGCGTGAGCGTGTGCTAAACTTGGTGTAGCTTGGTATTGTTTGTATGTGGTTTGGCTTCACTTGACTGTTCGTAACGCTCCGTCTGTCTATTTTTCTTGGTCTGAGGTCTTAATAGGCAACGCAGTTGAAATGGCCAGTCATGAAAGGTCTTAGATTATAGATATCTACAGAGGAGTTCTATGCGTGGCACCATAAGGAACGGAAAGGATGCAATTAAATTAGAAACAAGTCTTAAAATAGCTGATGGCTTACCATAAACAACTTAGGTATCATTTGGGCGGGCAAGGCCTCTGGCGCGGCCTGGCCGCGGCGGACAATAGTAAACTTGTCCGCCGCTGTCAAATTTTCTATTGTCCGCCACCGCAGGCCGCGCCAGTGTGTTGCAGGCCTAATGACGACCGCTTTAGCCTAGTTGGTAGCGACCCTGCCTACGAAGCAAAAGGTCCCGGGTTCGAATCCCGGTAAGGGCATTTATTTGTGTGATGAGAACGAAATATTTGTTCCTGAGTCATGGATGTTTTCTATGTATTTAAGTATTTATATATACCTATCATATATATCGTCGTCTAGTACCCATAACACAAGCCTTGCTGAGCTTACTATGGGACTAGGTCGATTTGTGTACGATTGTCCCTTTATATTTATTTATTTATTTATTTAATGGTTTATTTGCCGCAAGATTGAAAAAGAAAATGAAAAAGTTTATATACGTTAGGCTAGGTTATTAAGCAAGTAATTCTGATTGTGTCATGAGACACCGCTCTTCCACATTAACAAGTGGTAAATAAACCATAACAAACTAATTACATTGTACAAACTCAGTGTTGTTGCGGCAAATTGAAAAAGTACAACAAGCGCCTTTCGTCTCGCTTATTGATATTTTGCTCGGTCGTGGTATTATTACCATAGCTCATTCAATTTCTCTCATTCAATTCAATCAATCAAAAAGATTCATTTCAATTTAAGTCATTCGATTTCTCTCGCACTATACCTCTCTTTCTAAGTTTTCTAAGGTTTCTTCTTCCGGGAGAGACGGATATTGCGAGAAAAACCGAGAGAGCTCGTGCGCCGTCTTGTGATACCCATGCTGAGTAATCATAGGTTCATGTTTATTGGTCAAGCGGCTCAGAGTTGCCTGCTTACTTATAAATGTGACTGAAACTTGTAGCTTCGTGAAGCGAGACACAAATATCTATCCTGCAATAGGAGAAGCTACACAGGCCGATATCGGCCGGAGAACATGCCAGCCGACGCGTGATTCGGCCCGTGTGGATACGTGTCGGAAGCACGGCGGCCGGCCAAATCAAGGTCACTCCATACAAATTTTCTGTGACCTTGCTTGCCCGTGTAGCGTCCCCTAAATAAATAAGTCATGAGAGGGCACTTTTACCCAAGAACTTAAAATTATAAAAAAAACTTACAATAATAATAGGTTCGAGACTGCAGAAAATATTTATCATCAAACGAAAATGGAATTACAAAGTACTAGACTTTCTTTTGCACGCGACTTCGCCCGCGAGGAATTCGTTAATTTTGAACCTTCATACAAAGTATACAGACTTCCGCCCCCCCTTTCACCCCTATAGGGGATAACTGCAAGGATCTTATGTCCTTCCCGGTATTAAAACTATGTCCTTGCCAAATTTTATCTGAATCGGTGCAGCGGTAAAAAATGGCCATTTAGTTGAATTTGACGTAAGGCGCGTAAGGACAACCCTTCGGCATACAGCGACGATTTAAAAACACTGTTAAAAATATTTTACAGACACACTAAATTACCATATTTCCATTTTTAGATCTTCAAACAATTCCGTTTGCCAATTGCCTTACCTTTAAAATGAAAACAATACTTTTTATTAAAAAAATACATAATCTCCAAGAACATCTATACACCTTTGCCATCGTGCCTCTAATTTCATTATCCCGTGTAAAAAACAGAATCTTCCAGGTCATCAAATTATGGATTTTCAGCTCCTTCCAACTCCATATTCGTGGAAAATTGTTAACCTCCCAAGTGTTTTTTTTAGGTTAGGGAAAAGATGATAGTCGGAAGGGGCCAAATTCGATGAATAGGGTGGGTGCGGCAACAATTCAAACCCTAAATTACGAATCTGTCGTTAATCACCTGACCCCTTAGAGCATTAAACCAACAGGAGCGGCCATGACTCATTTTCTATACATAAAAAGTCTGCCGATTTTTGCGGGGGAGGGGAACGTCAAATGTATGCGGAACGTGAAAATAGCTATGTCAGATAAACGTCAGTCCATACAATGTGTATGACCACTGGTCATATATTTTTGGCAGAGGGGAACGCCTGTCAATGGCCGCTCCGGTTAGTTTAATGCTCTAAGCCTGACCCCGATCACCTAGGCGAATTAGCGGCAATTATTTTATATACAACTAGGGAAAAATTATAATGTTCGGTTATGGCGCTTCGCCGGACGCTCCCGCGTCACACATTTTCCGGAACTGCAAATTCCATTTTGTTTTATCAAACTTTTATAATTTGCTGAGTTAAGTTGAACTATAGCGTACTACTAATAAGGTTGTTATTAGATATATTGGCACGCGGGGGGAGGTAAGGAATTTTTGCAAAAGGTATTCAAGTTTTCACTTCTGCCGGCACTCCCGGAGTGCAACCTGGTCTTTTTTTTCCCTGGGGGATCAGGTTAGGGGAGGGAGGAGGGGGAGGGGGAGGTTCGATTCCCGGTTATGTATGAGAGTTAATAAAAAAGGTTGAATGTAATTATTATTAAATCTAAAATCGACGTCATGGTTCCTAAGAACAGATCTCGCTATCTCTCATAGTTTCCGACTTCTCCATACTGACCCATTTGGATTGTACACCCGGTATACATAGGACCTTATTCGTATTGGTTGGAGATAAGCTTGTAAAGTGTATAAATGCTTATGATGCTGACGAGCAGTTTCAATAATTCGTGCACCCAATTAGCGTGAGATGTTAAACAAAAATTAACTCGATGTCAGTTTTGTAACGAAAATTAAGCATCCAAATCATGTGAAAATGATCTTTTTTCACATTTAATTAACGTGTATAGGCATATCATTCGTAAATTAAACAGACAAAGTTAGTTTTTATACAAACTGAATGCTTAATTGCCGTTACAAAACTGACACCGAATTAATTTTCATTTAACAATTCACGGTAATTGGGTGCACGAATTATTGAAAATGCCCTGACTTCAGTGATTCGTCAAAAGTAGGTATACCTATTTAACGTTCAAACATGGATACGCAAATGAACCACAACTATGTAATTTACATATGAATAGTTCTTAATTAATGACTGCATGGTTTTGTTAAAATGTTCAAGCATGACTTGAATTCGTTATTTACGCGCACTCATTAAAGTTTCTATAAGAACATCCGCGGTTGTACCAAATACACTTTCAAAATGGAGTCTTCATTTCTAGCAATTGTTTCGGCTACATTAATATTATCAAGTGCCTATAACGTAAAACATGTCGATAAAGGTAATATCATCTTAGTTAATGTACTTGGCTGTATGAGCGATTACGGAATATTGAAAATTCTGTGTTATCAGAGAAATATATAGCTAGTTTAAATTAACACGTTCGCAACCAAGAACCCGCCTGGTAGGCACTCGTAATGTTTGCTCAGATGCCGGCTCAGCGCGCTAGGCGGGCAGTAGTGTAAACCTACACGCCTAGCGAGTTCTGTCGGTTTCTGATGTGTTGTTCTATTTTTAGTCCGGTTGCGAAAGTGTCTATCACCTTCATGTTAACCGAATTGATAATGTTGTAGATGAGAAATGGCCGGATAAAATTGATTACTCCAATGCACTTGAACGTGGCTTCAAGAACATCACTGGCTACGGATCCGAGTGGATTTTCTTCCCGGACGGAAACGGCACCCCTCACTTCGTTAATTTGTCCATGCCCTGGACACAGTTGCGTGGTACGCAGGTGAAGGACATTCAATACAGATTGTACATCAGGTAAGTGCTTTTCTTACTGGCCTCATTCAGTGTACAATTATATAAAGGGCGTGGCCTGTAACAGGAGCAATAAACAAAACGGTGGCTTATTAAGCCAATCGGCAATTTGCCGTAACTAAAAAAAAATTATAGTAACAATATGCCTGGATCTTTTTCCTAACTGGAGTACCTACTATCAACAATATTTTACATTTTAAATAAATAAATCTCCACGAATTGATGGAAAACCAAGACACTATTAATCACTATGACATAAGTACCTAGTTTTTTATCAAGATATTTAATGTGTTGCATGCTACGGTATCGTAAAGTCAAATTTAATTACTTATGGATCACAAGTTCGAATATTATTCAAAAATTTTGAAACACTGGGACTGATATTTAATAATTGCGGAAATTCTATGGAGTCATCCTTTAACACGTTGCAGCCAAGAACCCGCCTAGCGGGCACTCGTAACGTTCGTACAATTCTATAGTAATGAAAACTTTCATAGAAAATTTAATTGAGTGAGTTAAGCTGGCCAAGAATTTGGTCCTTACCCTAATATGTATACACCACAGTCTCAAAAATATGTAGGCAAACTATATTTCTGCAAAAATAAGGTTGTAGTACAGATGCCGTCAAACTTCTTGAACATTTGACCTTGCCTGCGCAAAGGCGAATTGTACCTGCGAGCTGCCCCCCCACTTCGTCCCGCATGTTCAAGAAGTTTGACGGCATCTACATATTTATAAAACTTTAGGTGAATACATATTGGTGCCCTTGAGTGTACTGGCTTTTACACACGGGGTCCTATCACTTGATCTACTAACTTTTGCCCTAATTCTTCACTAGACCTAATGCATTTTTATTCGATACAGTGAACATTTTCGGTTTTCTTTGAATATCATAAAATAAAAGTAATTAGGGTAAACGGCCAATAACTGGTCACCGTTCAATAACTGGCCAGCTCATGCTAAAAATGAACTCTATTCACTAATAATAATATATAGTTAATTTTTAAGGTGTTAATTACTGGCCACCCTTCAATAACTGGCCACGTTATACTAAATTGAATTATGTTTGTAGGGGAGAGTTATGGGCGATTTACCCTAGGTTAGGTTTGTTTTGCAATAAGCCTATAAAGTGTTTTCTGTTTACTATTTAACAAAATGCATTAGGTCTAATATAACCATAGACCAAATGAAACAGGGCTAAAGTAGGCAGGTCTAACAATAGAGAATTTTACACGCAATAAGTTACCAGTATGAGCTACGGTAGCCCAGTGGTTCAGGCATGCGGCTGTCAAACGGCGGTCATGAGTTCGAATCCCGGCTCGTACCAATGAGTTTTTCGGAACTTATGTACGGAATATGATTTCATATTTACCGTTAGCTTTTCGGTGAAGGAAAAACATCGTGAGGAAACCTGCATACATCTGCGAAGAAATCCAAAGGTGTATGTGAAGTCCCCAATCCGCACTGGGCCAGCGTGGGGACTACTGCCCGTTCCCTCTCATACATGAGAGGAGGCCTGTGCCCAGCAGTGGGACGTATATAGGCTGATGATGATGATGGTGATGATGAAGTTACCAGTCCAAGCAAACTCGTTAGGCAATAAATGTTTGTAGATATGAGATTTCATTGACTTCATAGTACCATTTTCAAGCGCTTTGTCTTATCCTTTCGACTATTACAGGGGCATATCCGACTTCATAGTTCTAGGCCAGTCAGCAGAACCACCCAACGGTACAAACGTAACAGAACTATTGGCAAACAAGACTGTTAAAGTGGTTACACATGGCTGGATGTCCTCGGCTGACGATAGCGTTGTAAAGGACATTAAGGACTCTTACTTGAAACACCAAGATATAGCCGTTATAGGTGTTGATTGGAGTGAGACAGCAAATAACTTTCTATATCCATTAGTTGCGGGTGAGACGAAGGAGGTCGGGTCTCTAGTTGGAGAGTTCTTGGACGCATTCTACAAACTTTACAACGTACATGGCGAGAGGATGCATTTGATCGGGCACAGCCTTGGCGCCCACGTAATGGGTATTGCTGCATCAAGGTCTAACATGACTATATCAAGAGTCACCGGTGATTATTCTTTTTGGATTTCCTGTAATTACTGTCATCCCTAAGCTACGGTAGCCCAGTGGTCCAGGCATGCGGCTGTCAAACGGCGGCCGTGGGTTCGAATCCCGGCTCGTACCAATGAGTTTTTCGGAACTTATGTACGGAATATGATTCCATATTTACCGTTAGCTTTTCGGTGGAGGAAAAACATCGTGAGGAAACCTGCATACATCTGCGAAGAAATTCAAAGGTGTATGTGAAGTCCCTAATCCGCACTGGGCCAGCGTGGGGACTACTGCCCATTCCCTCTCATACATGAGAGGCCTGTGCCCAGCAGTGGGACGTATATAGGCTGATGATGTGATGACTGTCATCCCTTAAAACACTGTTTAATCGATGATGACCTTGTTCTCCGTTAGAGTTGTAATATACATATTTTTGCACAAAAGTTTGATGACCTCTAACTTGGAAACGGTCAGAAATAGTAACATACATACATACATACATACATACATTCACGCCTTTATTCCCAAAAGGGATAGGCAGAGCACATGAAACGTATGTTCCAGCGCCACTTTTAGCATAAATGTGGGTATAAAAGATCGACAAATAGTAACATTTATTTGGAAAATAGGAAGCACAAACGCTAAACTATCCTCCTCTTGCGGGAAAGTCCATCGACCCGTTCCACGCTGTATAAATAGTTGGACCATAGCACAGAAAGGGGTCTTGAAGAGTTTTCAAGTGAATTTACGGACACACCATGAAAACATGGCGCAGCCGCCGTAGTCCTTTGACTTGGGCCTACTATTGTTCACCGATAGTCTACTTCAATCTTAGAGGTGGATTCCTAATAGACAGGGTAGTCGCACAGGATCCCGATCGATCGGCTATCCATTCTATCATATCAGTGATCGTCGATATCATTGGATGATTAGAATGGATAGCATCTAGGTACTTTATCTTGCTTTAGATTCATTTTAACGTAAATTAATTTTATACTTCTACATCTCCAAATAGCTTAGTGTAAATATGCCTTAACCCCAGAATGCCTGACTTATTTTCTCAAAACACCGGATTATTTTGTCATTTGTACGCATTTTGTTTTGAGACTAACACATTTTGTCATTCAGCCAGCCCTGAGAAAATGATAGGCATTCTGGCAATGATAGACACTCGGTTTTTTTTTAAATATTATCTTCTGTGTTTAGATAGGTAGGTATTTGTTGTTGTCACTGTCTCATTTTCATTTTGTGTATATTGTGTCGTTGCTACCTACCGTGGCTAATACATCGAATGAACCCAGCGGAAGACCAGCGCTGGTAGCAACATGCTGAGCTGAGTCCATTTCGTGACAAAAAATATTTTTCATCACACTTGCTCGAAAAGGGCTTCATAAGGCGCAGACATACAATAACCTATGTTACGCCCACGGGCGTAATGGCTTTTTTTCTTAAATTGCATCTGTCATTCATTTTATTTTATTTATTTATTTATTGTAGACACACGGATATGCTCACAGTATTACACCAAAACGCTTACACGGTAACATATTATGTAACAATACACAAATTACAATATACAAATTAAAAATAAATATAAAAACATTCACATATCATGAACCAATATTTCAATTAATGACAATACCGATAAGTAACACAGTAGGTAAATAAATGATTTAGTTGCAAGGCAAGGCGGACAAAGTAGTATGCAAAAACTTGCTCAATCTGTCGGCAAAAATGTCGGCATCCGGGCATTATTTTTCATGCGATAGTTACAAAGCAAAGAGGTTTTATACCGAATACGATGCCTGAAAACGTATTTATAAATAAATTAAAAACTTAAAAACACTACTAAAACATGTTTAACAGATTTAGTGTGTAGTTATGTGTCTATGTAAAATGCTTTTAAGCGTTTTCAAATCGTGCCTGTATACCGAAGGGTCTTTGACATACGCGCCTCACTCAAATTCAACAAAATGGACAACTGACAGTTGCAGTTTTTATTACGATTTGTATTAATTTCATCTGAAATGTATTTATTTCCTCGCAAATGTGATTAAAACCATTGTGTATAACACGGGCGTAAGAATATTGCAAACTCGAGTCTATCTCAAACAGACTCTTGTTCGCAATATTACACTTACGACCCTCGTCAAACAATGTACTAATGTTATATGTTAATTTATTTCGTTTATATTCTACGTTGTATTGAACCGAAAGCCTTATCTTCCCTTCCTGTTTGGCTTGCACCCTGTCCTCGCCATCTTTAATTTTTGTCATCTGTCTGATACACTCGTTTCCTTTTACGGTAGGTATATTAGAAATTCCGAAAATAGTTTCCTTCGATTGATTATAATCATCAGAACTTAAGTAAAGCCCAATGCATGTAGGGGTGACGTGTTCGAATAGGCATTTGTTATGTTTGTGTTAGACAATTCAAAAACTTATGTATGTAAATTCTTTATTGTACATGTAACAGAACACAACAACAAAACAATTATTACAGGAACTGATGGTAGTACAAAGGCGAGCTTATCCCTGGGAGGGATTTCATCCAGCTAACCTTTGAGCAAATGAGGGGAAATTAGAATTAATGTGTATTGCATTAGAATACGTCACCACGACATACAACAGGCTTTGAGTTTTTTTGCCTACGCCAACCCAGCATTTAAAAAAAAAATGTTCCTCAGGTCTTGATCCAGCTCGACCTTTATTTGAGTTCCCGATGAAACCGACCTCCTTGTCGCTGGACCGCTCAGACGCAGAGTTCGTGGACGTGATCCACTCATGCGGCGGCGTCCTGGGCGTAGAAAACCCTATAGGTCATGTAGATTTTTACCCAAACAGTGGTACACCGCCACAACCGGGATGTGACGTACTTATCCTCCTGGGTAACAATTTTATATTTCTTTCAATTGGCTTAATCTCAAAGTGCAGGCCGCTTTTCAAGACATGCTACTCTTAATGACATAATCCGCCAGTCTCTTGCCACCATCAACGTGCCTGCTCTTCTTGAGCCGCCAGGCATTGCCAGAGATGATGGCAATGAGTGTCTCTGTTTCCGTGGAGTTTGGGACGGATGCTTGTGTGGGACGCTACCTGTGTACACTGGCACCGTGCCACCTCCAACGGACTACTTCTAAAGCGGGTGCAGCGGAGGAAAATGGGGAAAATCTGAGCCGCATTAAATATAGAGGTCTCGGCAGAGAGTACAACTTTGTACCTTTTGGCGTCGAGGGGTCCCAGTGTGCAAAAGTTATTTGCGGAAATCGCGAAACGTCTGATTGACGTAACTGGTGACCGAAGAGCTGGCGGCTTTCTCGCGCAACGCATCAGCATTGCAATTCAGCGAGGAAATGCCGCCAGCATCCTCGGTACAATGCCTCGGCCTTTGTTAGATTCAACTTAGTTTTAATTTAATTTAGTTAATGTTAGTTATCATCATCATATGGCAAGACGTCCAGTGCTGGACATAGGCCTCTCCCAAATAGTATCTTGCGCCACCCGTATATAGCGGACTCCCGCGACCTTTAACATGTCATCGGTCCACGTTGTGCGTGATCTGACCACGTCTATATATAAGTACTTACTAAACTAAACCTTGATAATACTGTACTATTATCTATTCTGTGTAATTTTCAGAGTCGTGTAGCCATGGGAGGTCCCACATTTACTTTGCCGAATCTATTGGAAATCCTATTGGTTTTCCTGCTTGCCAGAAAGTAAACTGGACGGATTATTTAAACAATAAGGAATGCCATAATCTGACATACATGGGAGAGAACGTGGATCGTAACGCAACAGGGCAATATTACCTAAAAACTAATGCAAAAGAACCCTACGCTATAAATAATAATTAACGATGTAATCAATTCAGCTATTATTTTGACAACTAGGTTTTACACTAGAGCACCAAGATGGTTAACATATGTAACATACTGAACACAGTAGAACGGTCAAAAGTATGTATACATTTTTCGCCTTATTACATAGTAAATATGTAAGGTGAAAATGTATACATATCTTTGACGTTGACTGTATAGCGCCATCTATCGGTAAATGTTGCTATTTACTTGCAATCTGTCACATAGCCGTTATTTTTATAGAAAATATAAAACTGAATGTTTCATTTGTTTTAATTTGAAATCAAAGCCATATCACGTGGTTAATTTTTATTTTATTTAATTATTTAGGATTATACATTGTGTAAATGCTAATAAATGCCAACAGATAATACATTATACATGACATGATATTCATTTCACGGTTCAACTAGCCCGTAGTGACATTTAATACGTGAAAGTACGCATAACTAGTTACCGAGTAATAGTCGACAAACTTAAAATGTAGGTACTTAGTCCAAATTCCGTACAAATTCGGCCGACGCAACCCGTTTAGTTGGCGCGCGCGTGTCGACGCAGTCGATGTAACTAAGAAAGACAGGCAACTACGGAACCCTACACTGTGCATGGCCCAACACGCATCGGGTCGATTATTTATCTTTTAGGTAGTCGGTAAGCGATGCAATTCGTTGCAGCAACCTGCTCTAAAGTTGTTTAAGTTTCTATACTATCTGTGGACTGTTGGTTTGATTTCAAGGATAGATTGATTACACAGTGAAACTTATGATCCGACTAAGTCCGTTTTTTGGCAATAAGGAAGCAACAGTATTGAACAGGTCCTTGAAACAGTAATTATATATAGCGTTAGTATTGAGGCGCAGCAAGACGGTAGTTCTGTTCCTTTCATATCCCCATCTCGCTCTATCTTATAACTTTGTACCGCTCATGCCATCCACGAAGAACGTTCGTGGGGATGTGCCTTTAAAGTGACGTTCAGCCTGAGAAATTGGCCAACATGCAGTTTTTTTTTTTATACACTTTAGACATTTTTACTCAATAATCCATACTAATATTATAAATGCGAAAGTGTGTCTGTCTGTTACCTCTTCAGGCTTAAAAGATTTGAATGAAATTTGGTATAAAGATAGATAGAGTCCTGGGGAAGGACATAGGATAGTTTTTATCCCGGGAATCACCCCTAAGGGGGTGAAATGGGGGGTAAAAGTTTGTATGGAGATACGATATTAACGAGTTCCACGCGGCCGGAGTCGCGGGCAGAAGCTAGTCTTCTAAATATATAAAAGAAGAAGCTGACTGACTGACTGACTGACTGACTGACATATCAACGCACAGCCCAAACCGCTGGGTCTACGGATTCCAAATTTGGCACATAGGTTCCTTATAAGGTGTAGGGGAGCACTAAGAAAGGATTTTTCAAAACTCACCCCCTAAGGGGGTAAAACGAGGGTCCAAAGTTTGTATGGGGGAAGCATTATTTTTTGAACTAGAGACTTAAAACTTTGTAGGAAGATTACTTATTAAGATACAAAAAAAGCACTTTCAGCGTTTTACAAAATTCCACCCCTAAGGGGGTTAAATAGGGGTGCAAAGTTTGTATTCAAAACTACTGGGACTACAAACTTGAAATTAACACCAGACCTTCCTTTTATGACGTAGGCAAGGGATAAGACGGGATTTTTGGAAATTCTATCCCTAAGGGTGTTAAATAAGGGTGCAAAGTTTGTATGGGTGAAAAATTATTTTTTGTACTAGAGACTTGAAACTTTGTAGGGATATTACTTATTAATATACAAAAAAAGTTCTTTCACCGTTTTAGAAAATTCCACCCCTAAAGGGGGTCAAATAGGCGTGCAATGTTTGTATGGAGTAAACATTATTTCTTGAACTAGAGAATTGAAACTTTGTAGGAAGATTACTTATTAGGATCGAAAAAAACATCTTCAGCGTTTTATAAAATTCCACCCCTAAGGGGATTAAATAGGGGTGCAAATTTTGTATTCAAAATTACTGGGACTAGGAACTTGAAAATTACACCAGAACTTCTTTTTATGACGTAGGCAGGGGATAGAACAGGATTTTTGGAAATGCTATCCCTAAGGGGGTGAAATGGGGGTCCAAAGTTTGTATGGGGGAACATTATTTATTGAACTGGAGACTTAAAACTTTGTAGGAAGATTACTTATTGATACCAAAAAAGTACTTTCAGCGTTTTATAAAATTCTACCCCTAAGGGGGTTAAATAGGGGTGCAAAGTTTGAATTAAAAACTACTGTGTCTAGAAACTTGAAATTTACACCAGATTTTCCTTCTATGACATAGGCAAGGGATAAGACGGGATTTATGGAAATTCTATCCCTAAGGGTGTTAAATAGGGGTGCAAAGTTTGTATGGGAGAAACATTATTTTTTGTACTAGAGACTTGAAACTTTGTAGGGATATTACTTATTAAGATACAAAAAAATTTCTTTCAGCGTTTTAGAAAATTCTACCCATAAGGGGGTCAAATAGGGGTGCAATGTTTGTATGAGGTAAACCTTATTTATTGAACTAGAGACTTTAAACTTTGTAGGAAGATTACTTATTAGGTTACAAATAAAAATATCCTTAGCGTTTTTAAAATTCCACCCCTAAAGAGATTAAATAGGGGTGCAAAGTTTGTATTCAAAACTACTGGGATTACAAACTTGAAATTTACATCAGAACTTCCTTTTATGACGTAGGCAAGGGATAAGACGGGACTTTTGGAAATCCTACCCCAAAGGGGGTTAAAAAGGGGTGCAAAGTTTGTATGGGAGAAATATTATTTTTTGTACTAGAGACTTGAAACTTTGTAGGGATATTACTTATAAAGATACAAAAAAGTTGTTTCAGCGTTTTAGAAAATTCTACCCCAAAGGGGGTTTATTAGGGGTGCAATGTTTGTATAAGGGAAACATTATTTATTGAACTAGAGACTTAAAACTTGGTAGGAATTTTACTCATTAGGATAAAAAAGGTATTTTCAGCGTTATATAAAATTCCACCCCTAAGGGGGGTAAAATAGGGGTGCAAAGATCGTATTCAAAGCTACTGGGACTAGAAACTTGAAATTTACACCAGAAGTTCATTTTATGACGTAGGCAAGGGATAAGACGGGATTTTTGGAAATTCTATCCCTAAGGGGGTTAAATAGGGGTGCAAAGTTTGTATGGGAGAAACATTATTTTTTGTACTAAAGACTTGAAACTTTGTAGGGATATTACTTATTAAGATACAAAAAAAAGTTCTTTCAGCGTTTTAGAAAATTCTACCCATAAGGGGGTCAAATAGGGGTGCAATGTTTGTATGAGGTAAACATTATTTATTGAACTAGAGATTTTAAACTTTGTAGGAAGATTACTTATTAGGATAAAAATAAAAATATCCTTAGCGTTTTTAAAATTCCACCCCTAAGGAGATTAAATAGGGGTGCAAAGTTTGTATTCAAAACTACTGGGACTACAAACTTGAAATTTACATCAGAACTTCATTTTATGACGTAGGCAAGGGATAAGACGGGATTTTTGGAAATTCTATCCCTAAGGGGGTTAAAAAGGGGTGCAAAGTTTGTATGGGAGAAATATGTTTTTTTGTACTAGAGACTTGAAACTCTGTAGGGATATTACTTATAAAGATACAAAAAAAGGTGTTTCAGCGTTTTAGAAAATTCTACCCCTAAGGGGGTTTATTAGGAGTGCAATGTTTGTATAAGGGAAACATTATTTATTGAACTAGAGACTTGAAACTTGGTAGGAATTTTACTTATTAGGATAAAAAAAGTTATTTTCAGCGTTATAAAAAATTCCACCCCTAAGGGGGGTAAAATAGGGGTGCAAAATTCGTATTCAAAGCTACTGGGACTAGAAACTAGAAATTTACACCAGAACTTCATTTTATGACGTAGGCAAGGGATAAGACGGGATTTTTGGAAATTCTATCCATAAGGGGGTTAAGTAGGAGTGCAAAGTTTGTACGGGAGAAATATATTTTTTTGTACTAGAGACTTGAAACTTTGTAGGAATATTATTATTAAGATACAAAAAAGTACTTTCAGCGTTTTATAAAATTGTTCCCCTAAGGGGGTTAAATAGGGATGCAATGTTTGTGGGGGGGGAAACATTATTTATTGAACTACAGACTTGAGACTTTGTAGGAAGATAACTTATTAGGATACAAAAAAAGTAATTTCAGCGTTTTATAAAATTCCACCCCTAAGGAGGTTAAATGAGGGTCCAAATTTTGTATAAGGGAAACTTATTTTTAGCTACTACGAACTTAAAACTTTGTGGACAGATTACTTATTCATTTACAAATAAAGTGCTTTCAGCGTTTTGGAAATAATTACACCTAAAGGGGTTAAAAAGGAGGTCCAAAGTTTGTATGGAGAAAAAAGATTAGTTAGACAATTTTATTCGAGAATTCACAGGATAATTCCTAACGATAAATGAGTAAACAAGTGTTTCCGGTTTTTTGAGAATTCAACCCCTAAAAGGAGACATGTGGTGACAAAATCTGAAAATCAACATCGGCATCTATTGTTTCTATGGTTTATCGGGTCGCTGATTAGGAAAACAACAACGATTTTACATTCCAACGTGGCGTCTAAATATCAATATGGGCGTTGTTATTACGGTTTTTTGGGACGTTAATAACGAAAATCACATAGATTTTGAAATGTAATGTTGTGGACATGAAAATTCATGAAAATATTTGTGCCAAATTGCAATTCAATCGGTCCAGTTTTTTTCGTAGCAAATCGGTTGTAACAGACGGACTGACAGACAGCCACACGTGACACGTGATCCTATAAATAAGGGTTCTATTTTTGCTTTTGAGGTATGGAACGAGACCCGCGTTATATAGGGTTATAGGTTTTAAAGTTTGTATTTGGTGCCATCTCGATCGTCAGCAATCGGTACCCAGGCGAGTGCGGGCGGCGCGGCGTGACGGGAGGGTAGGAGACATTGGGAAAGTGCCTGCATCCGTAATAAGTACATTCAAGGTGCTGCACGAAGATCTTCTTACTTTTTATAAGTTAATCATTTTGGCCGCCGTTAAATTAAAACAAATTTTTGGGTATTTATGTTAAATACTGGTCCGAAAAGCATGGAAAAAAATCTTAGGAAACAAGCCTATAGCAATGTCCTTGCCACAAATTTGACTTGACATTCGTGGAGATATTTTGGTATTTCAACATTATCATGAACAAAAAGTAGCTTTAATTCCAGAGGACAGATTCTCATTAATCATGATTGTAAATTTAATAACAGAAATACGTACATACATACATACATTCACGCCTTTATTCCCAAAAGGGGCAGGCAGAGCACATGAACTTTATGTTCCAGCGCTACTTTTAGCATAAAGGTGGGTATAAAAGATCGACAAAAAGTGATATTGCTTGGGTTGTTAGCCCATCACCCACAACACACTTCAACCCTGCTCTCTTAATCGACTTTTACGACACACACGGGAAGAAAGAGGGTGGTGAAATTCTTACCCGCCACCACACGGGCATAAAAATAATAGTAAATAAAAATTAATTTACCATAATGGGAACTTCCCCTACGAATAACCCTTCGTCATAACGAAGTTAGTAGGCGGCGTAGCAATTCAACAATTATTGGAAAATTACTTTTACTACGCGGGCGAAGCCGCGGACAACAGCTAGTAAATAAATACAATAGAATAATCATGAATAACTTTTTTTTTATTAATAGATAAAAGATTTATTTTAATACAAAACAATATGGATAACACATTAAAAATACATTGGGTTAATGTATAATTCATCAACACAAGTTTTACGGTTTGAATCCATCGCTGAATTAGTGGTGATTGCGGAAATACACAAGATTTCATCGGATTTGACAGATATTTATTATGAAGCGTTTGCTTGAAAATTATTATTAAGCCACGCCTCTTAATTATTTTTTATCTGTGGGCGGATTTCTAAACAATCGGGATTTTCTGCATTACTCGACAAACGTCAATACTCAAAGTGCATGTGATTTGGATTGTGATATAATTTAGAACAGGTATGCTACTAAAAGTCCCAAGTGTACTACTTATCTGATTGACTAAGATACTATACTTACTGGGTTCCAAATCCCTCTCCTTCGTCTCTGACTTGACCGGAGATCCTTTATCTGAAGCAAAGATTAAAATTCATTCTCTAAGGTTAGTATTTGAAACGTGGTCGCTTGCTATGGGCCCCATAACACGGCCGAAATCCGAATCGCTAAAGTTAAGTGATAGGCATGGCCTTGTGTGGGACCACCAGATATCTACTATGTTTTTAATGTAGTTTCCCTTTTAAATACACAATTTTTATTTTAAGTGGCAGTGGCCGGGACACATTGCATCGTAATAGTATCCGGCCCCGGTATGCTCGGTGGTTTATGTACGATTCCCACCAAACGGGCCGGGCCGGGTCGGCTGGCGCCGCGTCGCAACGAATGCGCGAGCACCCGGCGGAAGCCGGCCGCGTTTTAACCTTTTCACCGCTAGATGGTAAAGCAACTTGCCGTGCCACCTTACGCCACAAGGGTAAAAAAATAATGGATAAAGAAATAATGCCAACATGAAATTGGGCTATTTCAAGGTAGGTTTTCATAAATAAAAAATAATAAAAAAAATGTCGGCAAATGCCGTCTTTGGCGTCGGTATCACGAATCGTCGATGACGTGATTTCACGTGTTTGGCGG
The DNA here is from genome assembly GCA_945867215.1 of Epinotia demarniana. Classification (NCBI taxonomy): domain Eukaryota; kingdom Metazoa; phylum Arthropoda; class Insecta; order Lepidoptera; family Tortricidae; genus Epinotia; species Epinotia demarniana. Next base: position 6,231,556 of record OX244283.1, read on the forward strand.
TGAAAAGGTTAATAGAGTGCAAAAGCCGAGCGGAGCCGTTCACATGCGACGACAGCCGACCGCAGCCTTCCTCGTCCGCGAGGAGCTGAACGGCAGCAAGTACATTCAAATATGAAATTTAACGTCTATATTAACGCTTCAAATTCCATTGGCAACTTGTAAAAAGCGCTCAGGCGCGCCCTGGCCCGGCCCGGTCGGTGAGAATCGTACATTATATGACACTCGGCAGACAATGCCTTACTTCTCGGCCTTTGTAGTATATTGAGAATACAAGCGTGAGTTTATGAATGTTATTCAGTTGTTTATGTAATAAGCTAGTGTCTTATTGTTTAATATGTGTGTCCTGTGTGTTTGTGAATAATCTTTCTTTCTTTCTCACGGGTCAAACTGACAAATCGAATTGACAATGACAACTGAAAGTGAATGACAATTGCAATGATCAAGCCGCCCACGCTTAATGGTAGCCATACACGAAGCGATTTACTTGCGCCAGTTTAGACTTGCACAAATTTCTGAATTTCTTCCAATACACGTTACAGTATACTTGTGCAACTTTAAACTGGCGCAAATAAATCGCTTCGTGTATGGCTACCATAACAAATTGCTAAACTAGGCTCGCCGCATACGGGCTGAATTCCTCAGCCGAATTCCGCTGGGCTGATTCTGATCGCACCTGCTCCACCTTAGAGTATAGATATCTACAAGAGGTATAGGAGACGCTACACGGGCCGGTATCGGATGTGTGGATACGTGTCGGAGGTACGGCTTCCAACCAAATCAAGATCACTCCATTCTAGATTTTTCTGCAGTCCGGACGATATCGGCCCGTGTAGCGTCTCCTTATACAGTTGCCACCATAAGGGACAGACAAACAAGACAGTACAGAAAAGGTCATCATCCTCCTAGCGTTATTCCCGCTTGTGCCCCTAAAGAAGCCAGGGGTCCGCTTTGACACCAAATCCCAAGATTTGGCGTAGGCACTAGTTTCACGAAAGCGATTGCCATCTGACCTTCCAACCTAAAGGGAAAACTAGACTTTATTGGGATTAGACCGGTTTCCTCACGATGTTTTCCTTCACCGAGAAACTAACGGCAAGTATTCCGTATATAAGTTCCGAAAAACGTCATTGGTACGAGCCGGGATTCGAACCCACGACCGCCGCATGACAGCCGCATGCATGAACCACTAGGCTACCGTAGCTTCTTATAGGACAGAAAAGGTGTGAAGACAAACTTCAGAATAAAGAAGGCAAAAAAATATGCCTAGTGAAGAAAATCCCATTCAGATAACTCAAAAAATTACGAAGCTACAACCGTTTTAATGTTGATTTGTTAGAGAAACGCTAGCAGATCGTGACGTCACGTAAATACTAACGACAATCGTTTCATGTGAAGGTACGTTTTGAGGAAAAGGGACAGAACATACCACCTTTTAAAAATTTGGACACCTATAACTTCGTGATTATTTAACTTCTTGTGTGTGTTTTTATGTTCTCCATTTGACTACATTCTATGTCTACACCCCTGAGACCGGTCTTAAAATGGCTGACGGTTTACCATAAATAACCTACTTAATTTGGGCGGGTAATGGTTTATTTAACTCGGATGCGGCAAATAAATAAACCGGCCAAGTGCGAGTCGGACTCGCGTACGAAGGGTTCCGTACAGCAAAAAAAAACGTTTGTTGAATGGGAGCCCACTTTAAATATTTATTTTATTTTGTTTTTAGTATTTGTTGTTATAGCGGCAACACAAATACATCATCTGTGAAAATTTCAATTGTCTAGCTATCACGGTTATTGAGATACAGCCAGACGACAGACAGACAGACAGACGGACGGACGGACGGACAGCGAAGTCTTAGTAATAGGGAACCCTAAAAAGTGGAACTATGACAGGGACAATGAAAGCTATATCCCTTTCTGTCACACTTATTGAGATCTGTAAACAATATCCAATCTCACCCGGCCGTAGTATTATATTTCATTTAAGCTCCCTCTGTTGAAATCTATACTATAAATGTGCTACGCAAAATCTATGTATAGCCGTAATTGGGTGTATACATGTCATGATTTGTCAGCCCCAATTTATTAGAAGCTGACTAATTGCTATTGACTGGAGGCATGTTGCTGCTGATCCAACTGTCAAACGAGTTGTACTGAGAAATTGCATGCACATGTGGTCAGATTGTTACATCTGTATGCTACACCCAATTATGACTTCCACATGTTGTACTGATAAATTGGGGTAAAATGACCATAATCTGTATACCCCACAACACAACCAGGCGGAATGTGGTTAAATTCCGACACGAAATTCTTCACTCTACTTACTTAATATTTCTTCATTGTCAGTGGCATCTTCCCCCAGACTTTCCAACTTGACGGCAGATCCTTCATCTGAAACACAAAGAAAAATAAATCATCAGCAGAACCCGTCAAAAATGTTTTTAAGAGACCCCATTTTTATTTTAAACTCCTGTCAGGGATGTCATAAGTTTCACATGGTTATTGTAAGGGCCTACCACGAAAAACAAAATTCGAAGTTTGTATACATGCATCCATCTCATCCACTCAAGTATTGTGAGTGCTATAGAGATGGATATACCTGAATTTCGGATTTGTACGACAATATACATAGAAAACATCCATGACCCAGGAACAAATATTCGGGGTCATTACACAAATAACTGCCCTAACCGGGATCTGCTAGTCTAAAGAGGTCATCATTTATAAATAAATAAATAAATTGCTGTTTTGGTTGTGCAATTATATTTTTATCAGTGTTAGGCTTAAAATTGTGGACCTTTAAATTTACTCTTGGCTTATTAAAAAATATATTTTTTTTAAATATTTTTTACGTGTTTAATTAAATGTACTTGGTAACTTACACTTTACTAACATGTATTTAATCAATACCTAACCTTTAACCAGTACAGCTCCCTGCAGCCGCTGCAGCTCCGCCTGGCTGCGCTGCACTTGCAGCTTGAAGTCATTCGCGTCCCGCAGCCGGCTCACGCACACCTCGCAAATCCCGCACTCGGCACCACCTTTAGTAAGCTGAAAGTAAAACATTCGTAACAATTTTTGACTAGTTTTGTCTTCCACTCAGTTGGTAAACAAGCCAAAAAGAATTATTATTTACATGTAGGTTGAAGCATTCATTGAGCATGTCCGAATATATCTCTGTTTTGCCCAGATATGTATACATGGTTGAAAGGCCCTTGTCCGGAGGGCACCGAAGGCAGCAGCGACACGTTTGCAAAGCGTCCATTTTCCACTTTAATTTACAATAGGACAACAGTTTTATGCTATTATGTATTTAAATAAAAATATCAGAAATCGATCGAACGAATCGACATTTGGCAGACAGCGTTCGAATTCTACGACAGCATTGAACCAATGGATCGGAACTATTAATATATTAGGGTTTTGACTATAGACATATTTTAATTTATTTAAAATTAAATTTAAAACTATATATATATATATATTCTATTAAAAGCATACAAATCCTTTTAGGATTATTCCTTATGCTAATATCGGGCAGTATTCGAACGTTCCAAAACCATGACTTGACGTTTGTTTTCTTTTTGTATACGTAGGGATGTACCTTTTCTAGTTAAACCCGGTTTTCAATTGCCAAGTTGGCCATTCATTATCCAGCGTCCAGCACTAATCCGAACATTTCTACAAAACCGGTCTGTGATCTGATCTAACTGGTTTGACTTAATATTTCTAGAAATTGGAACGCTCCTCGCAACCGAACCGACGCCATTTCATGCTGTCATCCGCAAAAAGCAGAAACTTGCTGGATAATCGAGAATTTCGGGCTACATAGACTTACCGATTGAGAATTTAAGTTTTTAATCGCTATATAGAGACTGTGTTATGTGAAGTAATTGGCATTATGGCTGACGCCGCGGCAGTTAAAGCAATGGAAGCGCTGCACTCGTGTCGCTGTTGCCTGAGGCGCCCCCCAGACAAGGGTCTCAAGACGCTATACGAAAATGTCGGCAAAACGGAGAATTACTGGGACATGCTTAAAGAATGCTTCAATATACATGTAAATATATATTTTTTCGTATTTCTAAACGAATCGAAACAAAACTAAACTAATCGCTTTCACATTGACCCCATTCTGTCGTTAAGATAATTAAGTACCTAAGTAACATACGTCTCGCTTGAATCTAAATCACAGAAGTTTAGAGAAGCCATTTGATGTTGAAATGCGTATTCAATTTAACAAGCTTTGCCCTGATCGTCTCAAGATTTGTGTACGTTTGAAGATCAGGGGTTGTTGGTTTGCATAGATTAGTACCTACGCCCATAGCCTTTAATAGGCGTCTTACGGCCAGTGCATGTCATGCCACGCTAGAAAACATTTACCAAGTAGTAATTTAATGGTTTGCGTTGTTTTTCCGCTGACGCGCATTTCACGCGCAATATTTACCATGCAGTAAAAAAAAACTAGGGTTGGGAGGATAATTATTAATATTCATATATTGTTTTGATTCTACACCACTTTGTTAGTTCTGTGTCAGCATCATTCCCTAAATACCATTTTAGAATACTGTAAAAATAAAATAATAAAATAAAAAATAAATATCTAAATGCTTTTATACTATTACTATTGAGGAATTTATGGATGACTTAGACTCATTAAATTAAGTCCAAAATGTACCTTTTAACCTTTTCACCGCCAAACACGTGAAATCACGTCATCGACGATTCGTGACACCGACGCCAAAGACGGCATTTGCCGACATTTTTTTATTTTTTTTATTTATGAAAACCTACTCTGAAATTATAGCCCAATTTCATGTTGGCATTATTTCTTTATCCATTATTTTTTTACCCTTGTGGCGTGAGGTGGCACGGCAAGTTGCTTTACCATCTAGCGGTGAAAAGGTTAATATTATAGCCAAATGTTAATTTAATATTGTTATCCATTTTAGGTTGAGTTTAAAATAAGCTGTTGCTTCACCTTAGAAGGGCCCATGTAGAACTGTAATAATAACTAGTTTAATAGTAATAATAATTAGTTCGTTTCGGTGGCAAATTTCACACAGTGGATAATGGAGCCGTTTTTGGGTGAAGATCAAAAAATATGCTACATAGTTAAGGCCTTAATTTAATCTACGCTTTAACTTCCTCATTTTCGTAACGATAATTACCCATACATTTTAAATGGGTAATTGTCGTTACGAAAATGAGACAGTTAAAGCGTAGATTAAATTAAGGCCTTAACTATGTAGCATATCTTTTGATCTTCACCCTTTTATGATTAACTTTTATAAGATTTGAATAAATAAATTATTCATTTACCTGAAGTACGACATTAATTAGGTAGGTACTTGTCCCAACTGTTTAGGTGACATGTTTGTACGTATGTAATAAGTAAAAATAAATCAATTTATTAAACAATACTTGTGTTAATAGTAGTCCTGTGTTATTGTGGTATAAGTAGGTAATGCTTGCAAGATAATTTGTAAGGAGTATTATGCAAAATTAATAATTTAATTGTTATTTGTTTAATCAAAAAAATAGTTAGGTGATTCCATTTAATTTGCCACCGAAACTCCGAACACTAATAATAATTCATAATCTTGTAATATCGGATGCAACAAATGCATGAATTCCATTGAATAAATTAACCAGTTATATACCCTTTACTCAACCTAAATTATATAAATATGCATTAATCTAAACTTCTGTATCCATTTGAAATGAAATGAAACATTTATTAAAACAAACAGACACTCAGAAACATAGCTATAGTCCCACACTAGGGTAGGCCTATCCATTGGAAACGATCTTGCTTTACAGCATAGGCCTCCCCTTATCTTATCGTGTCTAGGTGAAGGGCCTTTCAAATACATTTCGACCTAGTTGGATCTTTTGTGCATTTGCCCTCTCCTTTATGCCTGCTCCCAAGCTCACTCCATCTTTAAAGCCCCCCTCCCCTAGCTGAAGAGTCCCACAATTCGGGATCATATGCTATCCTCCCATCTAGGATGTTGTCTGTCTCTTTTCTTTTATGTGGTCTTGGGCATATCTGTCTCTATCTGTGTAGGGCATGCAATTTCAAACCGAGATTGGGAATTCAAGATCTTGCGTTAAAATTCTGATTGAATTGGCATAATGCTGAGACTGCGACCGATTCACTGCCGCAAAGGCACTCATGTGTCAATTGTATTGTACGTCTACTCCCTTTATGTCTGTGTCTTTTGTGCAGAGAATAAATGTCTTTTCTTTTTTATGTTGAGATTAACACTTTGATGGACATTATTATACATATAGGCGTCTACTGTCCATCAATGCAATAAGGAATCAAGATCTAGTCAGCCAAATGGACGAGAATTCGATAAGTCCAAATAGTATTAGCTTTAATATGCGTAAAATTTATTTATTTATTCCTTAATTAACACTTAACAGCCTAACACTAAAATTGACCGAATGCAAGTATAACACACATCTATGGAATACTGCACATTAAATTTTTTGTTGACTTGTACACCAGAGTAAAATATGTACACACATGCACTAATATTACATGTTTACTTTTTATAATTTCTTTTGAAGCCAGTACTTGCCAAGGACTGTCCGACAATAACATGCTTTGTGTACTGAAATCTCGATTATTTCAGTTGAGTTCTCGACCGAACGCACGAGATGTCCTGCCCCCGAGGTTGAATCTCCAAAATTCGCTTCGCGATCGTTGTCTCGTGATTTCAAGATCTCGTGAGATCGAGATTGCATTCCCCATATTCGTGTGAATACAAGATAAATGGAGGATATCTTTGTCCATTTATTGTTTTGGACAGCGGTGGCGGAGCGGCGCGGCGCGGTGCGGAGGCGGCACCAGTTGTAATGTTCGAGCTAATATGAAAGGATGCGCACAGAGCGGTGCGGCGCGGCGCGGTTTTCTGTGCGGACTGTTTAGAACATTACAACTGGTACCGCCTCCGCGCCGCTCCGCCGCCTCCGTCAGTGCGTTTCGGCCTTCAATATTATATGAATACGTACAAGGTTTACCCATGAGATGTACCATTCTTAATATTCAATTTCAGCTGAATGTGGGGAATGATGAGTGCGGTATCTGTGAGGTGTGCGTGGCCCGGCTGCGAGATGCAACTGAATTCAAGATGCAAGTGCAGCAGAGCCAGGTGGAGCTTAAAGCACTGCTCGAGAAAGCTTTACAAGAAAAGGGTAAGCCTTATTGTTAGTATAGTCAAAGCAAAAATATTTATTGATTTAGTCCGGTCATAAATACCCTGTCCTGTATATATTTATTTGGATATGTATTTATTTATTTTATTTATGTATATGTATTTGTGTAAATATGTTGTATGTATATAGTAATACCGTAATGTAACTTTCTTTTGTTGTTACTTGCACTGCCCACAATCTTTTTCCGCTTTGCCTTAAGGTTTGACTGCTAGAGAATGCCATATGACATTAAGTCCGCCTTTTGTATGATAAGTTTTCTTTTGTGCAATGAAGTTTAAATAAATAAATAAATATGTATCAAAACCGTAATCTGCTCACATAAGATTGAAGTGCAACCATTTACGTGACGTCACGGATCTCAAGCGTTTTCTCTCTCTATCGAGCTATATTAAAACGGTTGTATCTTCGTAAATTTTTAGATATTTGAGTAGGTTTTTTTATCACTAGGCATACTTTTTGTTGTCTTTCTTTTGAAGTACTAATAGATTTAGAGAGAACAACCCTATTCGATGAAAAACACTTATTCAAACTATTTTCAGAGCAGAGATAAATAAAATTTGTATCATATTGTTTCAGAAAAAAAACCATCTTTAATAAAGGTCGAGCTAGTTGAGGAGGACCCCAATGTTGAGGAGGTTATGATACGTAAGTACCTTTTTTACAAGCTTTTATTTAACTTGCCCTGTTAGTATGTATGTATCTTAGTATGGGACAAATCTTGCGAGTTAAATTTGACCCACTTCCCGGTGACCGATTAAACTGAAATTTTAGGTATAAACCGTATAGTTTCCATGACAATTATATATTATGGTACCATCGAGCTGATCTGATGATGGAGACGGAAGGTGGCCATGGGAATTCAGTACTTAACCGACGTAACCCCGTTGAGTTTGGGGTCGTTAGAATCGTCTCAATGAGTAGTTGACGATGGTATACAGAGAAGTACAGTCGGCAATAAAAGCTTGTACCAAAAAAAATTGACGGTAACTTATTTGATAGCTATTTAGGGTCATTTCGCCGGTTAGCGACCACCTAATTTCATGTGCCGGTTGGCGACCACTTAGCTGTGTCGGTGAACTGGAAGGATATTTTCTCCGTCTTTTAGTAGATTTCTATTCTAAAACAACAAAAAAATGCGTGCAACTAATTGTCTCAATAGGGTCTGTACAATTGATGTTATCTTCAATAGAAAAAACCTTCTCCTTCAGGTGGTCGCGTTACCAGCGTAATGACAATGACCCTACCTTATTTTATCTGTGGATAGCCTGATTTCTGATGCAATCACGCAGAGAAACTCCCAGCATAGCCCCCTCCATTGACCTTTGGGTGACTTTGAGTCTTACGAGGTCCAGTCAGCAGCAAAAGTTGCTAAGCGGGTCAAGTGCTCAAAATTATCAACTCACGACTCTTATGTCACGAGGATAAGGACTGTCTTGATCATTTCGATCGCGTTATTTTGCGTAGCTACTTCTGCTGATGACTGTACATAGTAACCAACTATGTTTTGTGCCGTCACTGGCAACACTGGTCAAAGACTTTCTTCTTAAGACGCTAATAAGACACTAAAAATAATGTTAAGGGGATGCCTTGATTTGAGTCGAACATGCCCCCTAGACAGACACCACGCTTATGGCTTCCGCGCACGAGTAAAAGACTTGTAACTCTTCGGGAATGGCTTTATTGGACAAATTTCTGAAGTGAAGTTTTATTTAAATTTCATCAAGTGAGATTTTAGATGAGATAAAATACTATAGTATTAACTTGATTGTGTCGCGAAAAAAATCAGAGCTTATTGTTTCTTAATGTAGTCAGAACGGCGTTTCCAAGCACGCGATAATTTCCAATGCACCGCCTTAAGGGGCACCAATTATTGACGTTGTGCACCTTGTAATTATTGGAGTTGTTTTTTAATATCATTCGTGTTTGAGAAAAGCACCGTAGATACCTGGGCGTGAAAAGTGATTGCCCGCCTGGTAACTAGGCCGACAATCCCTGTTTACCCGGCCTCTGCCGTGCCTAATGTAAATACTATTAGTTTACCACATATTGGCAAATTATAAATAATTAGACATTTTAAGTCAAAATTAAGTATGTAATTAAAGGTTAAAAACACAATGCATATTAAATAAAAATTATAAAATAAAATTAAACACTAAGAAAACTAAATTAAAACTAAAACTAGAAAATAAAAACAACATAGAAAAACAAGAAAGAAAATGAAATATAAATATATTTGTTTACATTTTTATTTTAAAAAAAAACAAAGGGTTGTTTCGCTGTTCAATTCACGCAACGAGTGTGTACAGCCGACATTAATATTTATTCATATTTCATTTATCTTTCCTTGTACAAATATGTTTAGTGGCCGTCAATAGAGTTTGTATTTTAATTATTAGTTTTGGTTGTAGTGTATCTTTTGTCTTTTAATGATGAAAACTTGTTTTGAGAAATATTAACATTATATGCAGATAATATTTACCAACCAACATGGTGTATATGGACCCGGGTCTGAAATAAACGTTTTCATTCAATCATTCACTCATGCAAGTATGGTGCCCTCGCATGACTCGCACATCCATACCAATATTATAAATGCGAAAGTGTATGTGTTGTTTGTCCGTCTTTCACGGCAAAACGGAGCGACGAATTGACGTGATTTTTTAAGTGGAGATAGTTGAAGGGATGGAGAGTGACCTAGGATAGTTTTTATCCCCGAAATCATTCCCTAAGGGGGTGAAATGGGAGGTAAAAGTTTGTTTGGAGCTGCGATATAAACGAGTTCCACGCGAACGTAGTCGCGGGCAGAAGCTAGTGTGTTTATATTTTGTTTTCTTATCATTAAAAAAAAACTTAAATAGGTTTTTTTTTTCAGAGGATGACGGCCCAGTCAAGTCGGAGTTGGGTGATGGAGATATAGTATCCAGTAAGTACAAGCTTTTATACAAATGATAGGATGAATACTTGTGCTAGGAATTCTTACAGGGCATAGGTAGAAATTACGACTTTGTTAAATTATAGGAGCATTCAATTGCCATGCACGTTGGTAAATTACTGGGTCTTGAGAAACTTCGTGAGGTTCAACAGTTATATAACCAAGTTGCTGACAGGGTGTCATTCATGTTCAAAAAATCTCATCTCATCATCATCTTCAATTTACAATATTGTTCAGCATTCCATAATTGTATTGATATTGAAGTATTAGATTAGACAGTCGGTTAAATTACCAAAATATACAAATAAATAATACAAAATATATACATGTAAATTTTTTGTGTAAATTTAGTTAAGTTTCTCAAAATATCACGCCGTTAGCCTGCGAATGCCAAAAGACTTTGTATAGAAAGCAAACCACCTTAAGTACTCTTTTGTTTGGATGTTTAGATGTTTGTTACACAATCATGCTTAAAAGGCTCAACCGATTTGGATGAAATCAGATGAAGTCGCAGGCGGAAGCTTTGCAAAATTATGTCATTTTTCAAAGGATCTTCTGAAGTAAAGGCCATTTTTTGATACATACAAAATTATTTTACATACAAAAGGTACGTACGAATCGATTGATACCTCATTCATCAAAATCGATTCAGTATCTTAATGGCTACGGTGGGGCACACGTGAATACAAACGCCTATAGAGTCTTAAAACCTCCCTTCAGCGACTTCAAATCTAAGTGTATTTCAGGAAACACGCCTTTAACTTCAGAATATTTAAAAATCCATTTATATATTGTACCTTTTGAAAAAACAATGTCCTTACATCTTCGATTATCACCATTATACAAATTGTAACTTTGTATACGTAGTGCCACGAGAGTTGAGGTGACCACTACCCGCCCAGATTAAGTAGGTTGTTTATGGTAAGCTGTCGGCCATTTAAAGAACAGTTCTTAATTTAACTGCATAGGAGCCTTTCTGTCCCTCACTGTGTAGTTCATACTGAGTAGTTCAAACTACATATTGATTGAAAGCACGTAAGCGAAGCGCACACTCTGGCAATACTGACAGTCCGCCATTTTTAAGATGCTGATGACGTACAGATACAATGACGTCACGAGCTGTCACGGGAATGATTTACCTTGGTTTATTTGTTTACCTCTAATAAGCACGTGCGATAGAGAGGGAGAACATCGTTTTAGTTTTGCGGTAGGGCCTCTGAATGCTAGGTCAGGCCGTTTCAATGTTACAGCAACATTGTAACAACGTTATATAACTGTTGAAACTCATGGAATTCTCTATGCACCCTTTATAATTTGCCCAAAATAGTAGCGATCTTCCGAAATTAGGGTTTCACTTGGCCCCGTCGCGGCAAAGCGGAACGAAGCAGATTGCGCGCGGGGATGTAACTACATCACGACTATAAGACTAAAACTATTTCACTGCAATATATAGGTACATCACGAGAGTCCGTAATTATGGTGGCATTTTTGAGCTGACATAGTGACTTCTTATTCATCGACTTCGTAATATCGATATTATTATTCTTATAGATAGATGATTATTCTATTAAATATTAATAACCTTACGAATGTGTCTTCATGTGTTAGTGATTCATGAGATTGGTGCCAAAGCGGACCCTGGGCTCCATGAGGACGCAACCGTTAAAAACCTTAGGAAGATGATGAATGATTCAGCAATTATATGTAATGGAAGGCGGCCTAGTGGTCTAGGCATGCGGCTGTCAAGCGGCGGTCGTGGGTTCGAATCCCGGCTCGTACCAATGAGTTTTTCGGAACTTATGTACAGAATATTTACCGTTAGCTATTCGGTGTAGGGAAACATCGTGAGGAAACCGGTCCAATCCCAATAAGGTCTAGCTTTCCCTCTGGGTAGGAAGGTCAGATGGCAGTCACCTTCGTATAACTAGTACCTTTGCCAAATCTTGGGATTAGGTGTCAAAGCGGACCCTGGGCTCGTTCAGGGCAAAACCGGGAATACACAAGGAGCGTATTGTCTGCAATTACATAACAATAAGTTGCTACGTTAAAAGTCGATAAATGAGAAGTCACTATGACTGCTCAAAAATGCCACGTAAATTCCGGTAGCTGGATGTAAACACATCTGTCTGTCTGTCTGTGTGACTGTTCTGTTCTGTAAAGCTAGCTTTACACAATGGGCCGTCATGGCCGCAGTTATTTAGTGGAATGAGATGTAGGACGGGCCATGATTATGTTTAAGGCCATTAAGGGTCGCCAAGGCGCTCAACTCTCCATACAAACATATTATGGTTCTCATTTTAAAACGACATCCTAGAATAACATGAAACTTTGTATACACAATAGGATCCGCTATATGTTGCAGTATGCCGTTGTAAAATAAGAACCAAACTGCTTTTGTATGGAGGGTTGACTTGAGTCGGCCATGCTGGGGCAGTCTTAAAGTATTAATAAGACAGTCGGTAACATTTTAGCCTATTTAGCATAAAATTTTAGTATCACAGAGTTGGCAATGCATGTGAAATCTTGAGATTGCATTATTCCAGTGTCTATTTAGTTTAGATAAATTAAAAATGATTGCATTGAACTCATATGATATAATTGGCAACATTAATGACTACCAAATTAACTATGACAACCGACTTCCATCAATTCCATCCGAAAATGCTTTTCAAGTGTAACAAGAAGTAAGACAACACTTGTTCACAAATGAATTATTCAAATAAAATAGCTCACTCTTTTATTCATTAGTTCAGTTCAAATTCAGTTTACCTCAGTAGTTCAATTTAGGACTTTCTTTTCGGTTACTTGTTCGCTCTTAAAGAATACGGTAGAACCTGCATAATACCGTAGATCACGCAAAGGCGTGGCGAAAAAACGCACTTGAGCTCAGAAAATTTCCTAAACATCATCTCCCATAGACACTTCTTGAGCCTGGGTGGTGAAAGCTTGGAACGAACTGCCAGACGATGGGGTCTCGGCTCGCAATGTCAACCAATCCAAGAAAATAACACTTACGGCGTATTCATAAACGTTCTACAAGCCTATTTTAATTAAAATGGCGTTAAATTTCGCTTGTCTCTATCTGTCACTTTGACATTTGTGTTCGTCAGAAAGGGACATAAAGCACATTTTATTTAGCAGGGTCATTTTAAGTTTTATGAATAAGTGGGTTAATTTTTTTTTCAAGCTCGTGGCTCATAAAGTGTTAGTTACAATAAAACTGAGCAAAACAAAAAATATAAATTAGCTCAACAATTATATGCTTAAAGTGAATTGGACACAGGCATCATCAGTAGTTTCAACTGCCTACCTGATAAATAAATAATTAAGTAGGTAGCCAATGTTGATTTTTAATCTTCATTGAGTTGTCCCTTTCTGAATAAACATAACACGAAATATGTAAATACTTGGTTTTTTGTGTCCCACATACGTCGCTTAAGACGCGTTTTTTTGCCTGGTCCTTTCATAAACTTCTTAAGCGGGTTTTGCAATAGCTCATTCCTCAATAGATTTTGCAGTAAATAGGTTTACGAATTTAATTTTGATTTGAATATTTGACACAATTGAATGAAACGACAGTCGATTCAATTAGAAAAGCACCATTCATCTGATATTGAATACTTGAATGAACTTGTGTGTTGCACTAAACTAAATTATCTGATTGCTTCTTCACTAAACTGAACGAGTGGAGCTGTGAGCTACTTAACTGAACTGAACTAGTGGTTCTGATTGCTACTTAACTAAATTGAACAAGTGAAGCTGATGAGTTACATAACTAAATTGAATTAATAGATCTGATGAGCAACTTAAGTGAACTATACTGAACTAGTGGATCTGATGAGCTACATAACGGAACTAAACTGAACAAGTCGTTCTGATTGCTACTTAACTAAATTGAACGAGTGAAGCTGATGAGCTACTTCAGTGAACTGAACTAGTGGATCTGATGAGCTACTTTACTAAACTGACCAAGTGGATCTGATGACCCACTTAACTGAACTAAACGAGCCATATAATTGTTTATTGTGAACTAGAGATACATATCATGTTTTTAGTGACACTGTGACATTAGTGACAGTCACTTTAAAAGCCAGGTTGATATTTATGTGTTGGTGAGCTGCGTTTGATGTACATTCAAATTATTTTTTAAGTTTATTTAAAATATTAAAACCACTCATGACCTCGTCTCAGGAAAATAATCCAGTTCGGAATCGGGACGAGTGGAAGTCAAGAGGGGAGGCCTTTGCTCAGCAGTGGGACACCATATAGGCTAGGAAAAAAAATGATTATTTTCCTGAGAGGATTCAGGAATCGACGCGGATGGTACAGCGTCATCTTCTTCTAGCACATAATGCGACCTACAGAAAGTCCATTGACGCTGTGGATATTTGCTGTGACTCCTAAACGTGTGCTAACTTTTTATTGGAGGAGTTTCGTTGATTCTACCTTAGAACCTTTCATCAGATGTCAGTTCTGACTTAACTTTAATTATTTATATATGCAATATGGGCGAAGTCGCGTGGGCAGCCAGTCCGTTAATAAAGATCGCACTTCTGATGTTGTTACAAAAATATACACTTGAATTGAGAAGTTTCTTGGAAGTCGGTTGAAGATTAACAAATATCATTCTACGTCGAAAGATTCTTCGGTCCTTTGTATCGACCGAAGAATCTTTGAAAATATAATCTTATCTTTCTTGAAAAGTATAATGTGCGTTGAGTGCCTTGGATGGTTATCTACTCAGAACCACAGACATCCCGAGTTTTGTGACATTATGGTAGGAATGTCCGTTCATCAAATAAGGGGCCGTCCATATATTACGTCATTTCAAAATACTGGCCATTGGATGACGATAGTCCTTTTAGCCTTTTACTACACGGGGAGGGCCCATTTCAAGGAATGGGATAGGGTCAAAAAACGACAAAAACGATGACGTAATTTTGCAGCTGAACAAACACACTTTTTATGAACTCGTGACTGTATCGCGACTCTAGCCATATATCGCCTCGGCTATAAAGCGGCTTTGTGTATCAGCTGATAACCATTTTGGTCAATGCCACGCACACACGCACCGAACGCAATGTCAAGACAGCAAATTGGTACACAGCCGAGAGTGGAAAGTATGTGTTTCAATCGCATTATGCTTTTCCTGTCAGGTTCAGTGTCTTAGTGCTTAAGGATCGAGAATTGTTAAGGTCACTGCTCATTAGACTAGTAGCCGTTATTAGTACTTACTACGGAGTTGATGCAGTGAGCGCATGCCCGTACAAATACATATAAAGAATAGTAACCACTCGAGTCGAGGCGGTGCGGGTCGGGCGCCGGGTGGTTCAAATGAGCTGTGAAGTTGTGTGCGTCAACTTAGCAAAAAAAATGAAACTAATAATTCTTATACCTATCATAATAGTGGAATAAGTTGACATGTTTCACGGGACGACTGGCTTCAACACGCAGCAAGATATTGATACCCGTTTAAGCCAGTCCTGTGTCCGAGAATTTTTTGATACATCCGAAACGGGTAAAATAAATAAATATGTTAATTATACGCGATTGATTATTCCCGTTTAGTAACATTTTATATGACAATGTGTTAACTGTAGTACACGTTTTATAGAAAGTGCATTAGTAGTTTCTTTAAAAGAAACAAGTACCTAATTATATGATTAGTTAACTATCAAAAATCACTACTAAATCGTCTAAAACGTTGTATATTTCCGCTACGAATGCTCGGATATGAGCTGGTTATAATTATATGTAAAGAATTGTTGCTGTATTTTGGCGAAATTGGCGTTTTTATCACCGATATTATTTTGTACTTAATTTATGCATTTCTATTGCAACTGCTAAATATTTTTTTAATTTCAATATTAGACTATGTAACAGGGGTTTTAAATACAAATTGTAGGTTTTAATTTTTTATTTAGTGTTTCAAATTAAAGCTTGAAAACCACCCTTTTCATATATGCTGCCGGTTCAAGTGTTTCAATTACGTATAGTTTTATGATGCGAACTATTTTTAAGTAATTAAGATACGTGTAACGTAGCTTAAACGTTTTCTTTATTCCTACTAAAATTTTGTTTGGTTTGAATTTGACATTGCTGAATAATCCGCAAAATACAATGTATCAAAATCAGAGTTTTCATAAAATTCACTATACAAAACGTCAATTTCATATTTAAGGACCTAATATTAGTATGGATTAGTGAGTAAAAATACCTAATATCATTTGCAAACAAGTAACTTACCAGTGTTGTAAAGGTAATAGGATAGAGCTTGTTTTAGCGAGCTTGTATTCCACAACTCCGTCTTTCAGTGCACCTATTTAGAGTAGTGGTTTGTTGACACTGCACCGAACCAAAATACGTATAAGAAACTATAGTCCGACTTAACTCGGTGTTCGGCTGCGCGGCGCGCGGGGGGTGTAACGGAGGAGCGAGAGGGGCAGCTGTACAGGCGAAGACCGAATAAAGCTACGCCCATACTGCTGCTCAAAATACGCTAACGCATCGTAAACGCAGCAAAATGTATGAAGAATACGTGACGCATTCCACACGTCAACGCGTATACGCAGCGTTAAGCACCGGTGTGGTCGCTCCCTTAAGCGGTCGACCTATAGCCTTCCGTTGTTTATTAAAATAGTTTTTTACATATTTTTATAACTATTTAGATTTGATAGAACTGGTTTATAGAGTAAGTTATGACAGATAAACTAAATTAAACTAAAGTTAGGTGTCGCGCGACTGATTACTACATATTCAGCGAACGTGGTGTGTGCCGTAGTTTACCTTACATATGGTACGCCCCAAGACTGCCAAAGAAGGGGAATATTGATATAGTTGTAGGTAAATGTGTCTTAAACAACGTACTAAAAGTATTGGTGGGGTGCAGAGGTCCCTCTTTTTTAGTTTTTGTAAATAACTCTTAAACGATGGCTCTTACCAAAAGGTGTCCTTATAGATAAGTAATCAACATAAAAAAAAAACTAAATCAGATTACACATTGTAAGACAGTAAAAATAAACTAATTTTCGAAGTAGGCTGTAGTAAAAATTTAATTCATAATCATCTTCTTATTCTGAATTAATTATCATCCTTCACACACACAAGTACTTTCAGTATGTTGTTTAAGACGCATTTCCCTATAGTAAGGACCAGTTAAACGAAAAAAATGTAAACAAACAATGTATTGAATTTGACATTTCATATGTCAAATTCAATACATTGTTTACATTTTTTTCGCTTTCAAGTGGTGCTTACTTTACAACTATACCAACATTTGCTTTTACACGAATTATATCCCCTGTCTTCCATTAATGTCGGTAAAGATAAGGTTCTTGAGATAAAAATATGACGATGAAGTATCGTTTAATGTATTATTTTACTGATATTTCGTGATTCGGTAAATTACCAGTTTTTTAAAAATTACCTGTTTTATCGGTCTCATATTCGGTCAATTTACTTTAAGCCGTTTGTTTTCCCAAGACTAGGCCAGTCTCTAGTCGAAGACTGGAGATAAAGACTCAGAAAGCTTTCATTGTGACATTGATATAAGTTTGCATGCTACTTGTATCGGTATTGGCTTAATTCCATTGCATACAATCGCGTAAAAATCTTTAGTCTGGCGCGCTGCGGAGACAGTCCTTGATTCGCAAGATGTCCTTCGCAATGTTAACTAATGCAAGCGTGGTGAGGCATTGCTACAAATCTCCATGTGAAAGGTGAGTATTTATCTGTATTCAGAGTTATGGCTAAAAGAAAAACAAATATGGATCCAGTTTTCTTTTACAAGCTTGATTTAAGAAGTTCGTTCTTTCGTTATTATGTGCGGGTCAAATCTTGCAACTCATTTTATTCACCTTTGTTTTATTTCGTAGTCACACAATTAATAATTAACTGATCTTAACAAGTGACGCTTAGCGTGAGGGGCAAGCCTTAAAATTCAGTTGTAAGGAGGTGCTAAGCACGTCGCTCTATTGTGCCGAGTGCGCCGGGCCTGGTTATATTATATGAGATCAATGGATAAGTTCAGAACGTGCATTAGTTCGGTTCGGACTCCACAGAATTCCTCAAAATGAACTCGATCATTTATACAAGTAAGTCGACATGAGATCTCAAGATTGCTAATGTGTTGCTGTCTTAAACCTCAGTGCGACGTATCAAAAAGTAAGTACATCTTTTTCAGACGTACTGTTCCACGTAGAGGCAACATACGAGGAGGACGCTTGGCCGCAACCTCAGATCAATGTGGCTTGGCAGGAATCTGAAAGCGATTCGCCTTACGAGTGCCAAGCGTGTCAAAAGAAATTCGACCTCGAAGAAAGCCTCACAAGGCACATTTTCGCTGTGCATTCCAAACATGAATTTCCTACTAATAGAAAAATTTACACATGCAGTTTTTGCTGCGAATGGTTTACGCTCCAAAGTGAGTTAGCTAACCATATGGAGATTCACAAGGAAGTCGACGAAACGAAGGATCTCTGGTGCGGTGTGTGCGAGAAATTGTTTTCAAGTAAATACGTCCTGAAAGCTCACATGATCGTTCACTCTGGAGACAAACCATATGCCTGCGAAGTATGCGGAAAAAAGTTTAGGTACAAACATAACGCGAGCGCTCATTTGAAATATCATAAGGATGTAGACAATACTCTGTTCTCCTGCGAAATATGTGCAGAAGAGTTTATAGAGAAATCAGATTTGAAGAAGCATGAGCTAGTGCATAAAAAGAAAAAGATTTATTCGTGTGAAACGTGCAAAAGACGGTTTAGAAGCAATAATCATTTAAAAATGCACATGGAAGTACATGTGGAGGATAGACCTCGCCGGCCTCGTAGGCAGGTTCAGTGTCAAGTACCCCAGCGCTCCCTACGTCGCCGTACCCGATGAAATGATTCTTTACTTTTCCAACACGGGACTCATGGTTAAGCGGCGAAAAACACTGCGAGATTTCATCATAGCTCTTCGTTTCGAGGAAGGGTTGTCCTAGAGTATCCCCAGCTTAAAGCGTCAAGCAAGTGTTACGTCTCGTATTGTTAGTGTTTGTTAATTGTGTAAACTATACATTATGGCTGTAATAATAAATGGAATCGCCCAGAAAAAACCGTTATTGTTTCCCAATAAATAGTTTTTGAATGGATTTATTTTCTTCTATACTCCAATTTCGCAATATTTGTATGCTTTGCTGCCTTTTTTCCATTCTCAAAGACCCTAAATCTCCCGGCTATCTCAAAAGTTTGTTTTAGTACCATGGTGTGAGTTGTATCCGTCAGTTTCGCTCTGAAGAGCCTAAAGGGAAAAAAGGAAAGGTCCCTCGCTATCCCACTTCACCGAACTGGTTTAATGTCCCATTCATTTACCATTCAAGTTGCTCGCCTTGGGAACGGGCTACCCACTAAAATCAGACACGCTTCGACCTGATTCGCGTTTAAGTAGTCATTATGTACGTTGATTACTAGCAGAATCGTTGATTCTTAGGGTTTCTGTTGCCTGTTTTCTCTGTATATATTGTAAGTATTTTATTTTTTTATTAGTATTTTTTATGCATATGTTTGTATATTATTATTCATGTATACCTACTGAGTGTTTATATTTAAAGTTTGTCTGCTTTGCCCCAATGTTGACTGGTAGAAAATATTTACTATTACTATTATATATTAAATCCGCCTTTTGTATGATAAGTTATATGTTAAGTAAAATGAACAAATAAAGAGTGCTTATATCTAGTTTTATTATATGAGATCAATGTATAAATCTAGATTTTGCCGATAAAATATAGGCATGCTTTAAGTCGAACACAATTGAGCAGGATGTACCTTAAAAACTTTTTATCTCAAGATTCCAAATGCGTTGCTGTCTTATAGTACAAAATAGCAAAGTAAATGCACGACTTCTTACAGGCTTATTATCTAGCGGAGAATCATCCGACGCGGAGTCAGTTACGTCGGAATTTGAACACAATAATTCGCCATTCAATTGTCAGAAACGGCTGAAAACACTCGCGCTTCAAGCTAATCTCGCCAAGCATATGGAACGTCTGAAAACAATCGCCAATCGAGCTAATCTCGCCAAAC
Organism: Epinotia demarniana; assembly: GCA_945867215.1. Lineage (NCBI taxonomy): Eukaryota > Metazoa > Arthropoda > Insecta > Lepidoptera > Tortricidae > Epinotia > Epinotia demarniana. The sequence goes on from OX244283.1 coordinate 6,251,787, forward strand.
ACAAGGCTTTGCATGCTAAAGGCAGCGTTGCCAGCGAGACTAAAGCTCTGTCTGGCGGAGACTCATCCGATGCCGAGTCAGTTATGTCGGAATCTGAAGACAACAATTCGCAAACCAAATCTCAGGAATGTCACGCGACATTCGACCTTGGACTCAGTCTCACTAAACACATGGATGTGCATGCTATCGGTAGCGTTGCCACCGAGACAGAAACTCTGCTTTGCGGAGAGTCATCCGATGCAGAGTCTGTTATATCGGAATATGAAGACAATAATTCGCCGTTCAAATGTCAGGAATGTCAGAAAACATTTGACCTTAAAAACAATCTCACCAAACATATGGCTTTTCATGCTAAAGGTAGCGTAGCCACCGAGACGAAAACTCTGTCTAGCGGAGACTCATCCGATGCAGAGTCAGTTATATCGGAATCTGAAGACAACAATTCGCCAATCAAATCGCAGAAATGTGAGGAGTCATTCGAACTTGGGGACAGTCTCACCAAACAGATGGATGTGCATGCTAGAGGCAGCGTTGCCACCGAGACGAGAACTCTGTCTAACGGAGACTTATCCGATGCGGAGTCAGTTATGTTGGAATCTGAAGACAACAATTCGCCAATCCAATATCAGGAATGTCAGAAGACATTGGACCTTGGAGCCAGTCTCACCAAACATATGGATGTGCATGCTAGAGGCAGCGTTGCCACCGAGACGAAAACTCTGTCTAGCGGAGACTCGTCCGATGCGGAGTCTGTGATGTCGAAAACTGAAGACAACGATTCACCAATCAAATCTCAAGAATACCAGGAAACATTCTACCTTAAAGACAGTCTCACCAAACGCATAGCTGTGCATGCTATCGGTACCGTTGCCACCGAGACTAAAACTTTGCTTAGCGGAGAGTCATCCCATGCAAAGTCAAGTACGTTGGAACCTGATGACAATAATTCCCTGTTCAAATGTCAGGAATGTCAGAAAACATTTGACCTTGAACACAGTCTCACCAAGCATATGGCTGTGCATGCTATCGGCAGCATTGCCACCGGAACGGAACCTCTGCTTAGCGAAGAGTCACCCAATGCGGAGTCAGTTATGTCGGAATCTGAAGAGAATAATTCGCCGTTCAAATATCAGGAATGTCAGGATACATTCGACCTTGAAGACTGTCTCACCAAACATATGGCTGTGCATGCTGAAAGTAGCGCTACCACAGAAATTAAAACTCATATGTGCGGTGTATGTTGTGAGATTTTTGGATTATACGCTGATTTAACCAAGCATATGGAGATTCACGATGATTTGCGACGTGGTTTATGTAAAAAAACATTGTCAAATCAAAACAACCTCAATCAAATGGGAATTCACACTAGAGAAAAACTTTACTCGTGTGAAGTATGCAACAAAAAGTTTGGACATAAACATCATATGAAACGTCACATGCAATCTCACAAGCGAGATATATTCTCCTGCCAAGTATGCCCTAAAAAATTTGCGGAGGAGTCTCAGTTAAAGGAGCATGAGCTATTACATACAGAAATAAGAACTGATTCATGTAATCAAATTCACGATGGTTTTCGGTGTGGTGTATGTAAAAAGGTATTGAGAACTCGAAGCGGCTTACAATATCACATGGGATTTCACACTGCAGAAAAACCTTATTTCTGTGAGTTATGTGACAAAAAGTTTGGAACTATACTTATTTTGAAAAAGCATGTGAAATGTTGTCACAAGGGAGAGGATCAACGCCAAATATTATCTAAGAACTTCGCAGAGCAATCTCACTTGAAGGAGCATGTACAAGAAAATAAAACAAAAAAACCTTACGTATGTGAATATAAATGCGACTTTTGCTGTCAAATTTTTAAACTAAAAACTGATTTAGCCAAACATATTCACAAAGAACACATGGAGACTACGGTTCTCCGGTGCGGTTTATGCAAAAAAATATTAGCAAATAAAAACAGCCTTAAAGTTCACATGACTACTCACACCGGAGAGAAACCTTATTCCTGCCAAGTATGCAGCATGAAGTTTCGACAAAAACATCATTTGAAAAGTCACCATATGAGATCTCACAAAGGAGAGTACTTGGAACATGTACAAGAAAATAAACACAAAAAACCTTACGTATGTGAATATAAATGCGACTTTTGCTGTCAAATTTTTAAACTAAAAACTGATTTAGCCAAACATATTCACAAAGAACACATCGAGACTACGGATCTCCGGTGCGGTTTATGCAAAAAAATATTAGCAAATAAAAACAGCCTTAAAGTTCACATGACTACTCACACCGGAGAGAAACCTTATTCCTGCCAAGTATGCAGCATGAAGTTTCGACAAAAACATCATTTGAAAAGTCACCATATGAGATCTCACAAAGGAGAGTACTCAATTTCCTCCCAAATACGCCCTGAGAAATTCACAGATCAAACTGAGTTGAGGAAGCATGTGCTAGTGCATACAGAATTAAGAAATGATTCATGTGAAAATACATGCAACGTTTGCTGTGAAAGATTTGAACAAAAAAATGATTTAACCAATCATATGGAGATTCACAATCAGGGTGGTTTGCCTGAAAAAATATCAACAACAAAAGAAAGCAGCGTAAAAGAGAAACTCTATTCCTGTGAAATATGCAACAGACAGTTCAGACATAATCATCATTTGGAGCAGCATATGACATCTCACCAGAGAAAGCATCGACGCGAAATATCCTCTAAGAATTTCGCAGAGCAATCTCATCTTAAGGAACATGCACAAGAAAAAAAAGTGAAAAAAACTTACGTATGTGTAAATAAATGCGACTATTGCTGTCAAAGTTTTAAACTAAATACTGATTTAACCAAACATATTCACAAAACACACATTGAGACTAAGGATCTCCGGTGTGGTTTATGCAAAAAAATATTTGCAAATAAAGGCAACCTAAAAGATCACATGATTACTCACACTGGACAGAAACCTTATTCCTGCCAAGTATGCAGCATGAAGTTCAGATATAAACAAAGTTTGAAATGTCATCATATGAAATCACACAAAGGAGAGTATTTATTCTTCTGCCGAAAATGTCCTAAGCAATTCACAAATCAAATAGAGTTGAAGAAGCATGGGCTAGAGCATGCGGAAAAAAACACTCAAACATATACGTGTGAAACGTGTAAGAAAGGATTCGGCAGTAACATCCACTTACAAATACATTTGCTGGACCACAAGAAAGAGGAACCTCACACTTGTCAAATATGCAAGAAGAAATTTTATAGTAAAAGCCTCTTGTATACTCACGTGAAGACCCACATTGACAAATCACATACATGTGAAATATGCGACGCGAAATTTAAGAATAAAAAGAAATTAAGGAGTCATCTAACTACCCACATAAACAAATCACATACATATGTGAGGTAATATTTGAGCATAAGAGTGAATTAATAAATCGCCTAAATACCCACATGGGAACTGTGACTGAGACTCGTGACGCATGCAAAAAAACAATTTCCACAAAAATCTAAGTTGGTTCGTCGTATGCGGGTTCACGTAGGAGAAATGGTATACTTGTCGAGTCTGTAAAGAAAGAACAATTTGCGAATAGATCTAGCCTACACACGCATAAACGCTTAACCAAAACTGCTAATACTGAAATAAAACCTTTCCAGTGGTATGTAAAAAGGAATTTGAGCGTAAGTAAAATCCCGGAATATTTCATATGCGTATTCACCACCATACTACATGAGTTTCGAGTTTGTAAAAAAACAATTGTCGAGCAAAAGTTGTATGGGAAATCACATCAAATTCCACACGGGAGATAAACCTTGTGTCTGCAATATATGCCAGAAGGCATTTTTGTTCCGACCAGAATTAAGAGTACAAACTCATTTACACAGGAGAAAAACCATTTTTACACCTTTCATTCGGAAAAGTAATTTTTGCTCCACGACGTGAGGGATCAAGACGCTTTTCTGTCAAGCTACTTTTTTAATTTATACATTGGCATTGTAGCATGTACGCGATGTGCCAATAGAACACAGATCTTAGTAAAATAATTGATTATAATGTCATCGTAATCGATTCAAACCGAACATTTTTAACATTTATTTTTTGTAGGCATTTGGTACAACTAATAGGCTACATTTTTGAAAAAAAACGGGTAGGTATTTTTTAAATTATAAATTGTCTATCCCAAAAGAATTATCCGTACAGCGTGGTTACTGGGCATTCAGTACCGCGCGGAGCGGGGCGGGGCCGAGGGAGTGTAGGCGTGCCGTGCGCAAACCTTACTACCCGCTGAGGTGCCCGCGCGGTAAGGCTTGATTTCCTCCTACGCTGACGTCGGTCGCTGACGCGCGTACCATCGGTCGCGTAGGACATTTAAAAATTGCAGTGCGAAACCGATCGCTGTGCAGTCGTGTGCGTGGTGATTTTTGACAATGAATCTGTTTATAAATTGTTTAGTTTCTGCAGCTTACTTACGCAGGCGAAGAAAACGGCGAAAAAGATATCACATTCACCCACTTGTTGCTGAGAGAGTTTGGGTACAACGTCTCGCAAATTTGCGTCCATGCTTTTTGTTTTGCATCCCGATCTTTGTACACCTCACTTATCACTCTCTCTGTGTCAAGCGTCGTATCAGCCATAGGCCGCTATTAGACTATCATAGAAATATGATCATAGACATAGGACTCATATTAAATTGATAAACCTATGACGGTGTAATAACAACCTATGATTCACCTATGATCATAGGTTGTTATTACACCGTCATAGGTTTATCAAATTAATATGAGTCCTATGTCTATGATCATATTTCTATGATAGTCTAATAGCGGCCTTAGTTGCCCGGTGAAACACTTTTCTGATCGCCTGTGCCACGTACACATGCGTACAGCGCAGCAGTCAGCTTCGCACTGAGCGCGCAATAGTGATCTATAACGCGTCAGCGCACCGACGTACGCGGCGCTGACGAGCGAGACCGACGCGCGCCATCAGCGCCATCCATTTTTTCGAAATATTTAAATATTAGTATCAACAAAATTTGTTAAAACTTCTTAATTTATTTTAAAAATATCTTTTTTAAATTTCTTCATAGTCTGTGTGAAAAAAGTATGTGACACTCGGTAGCAAAATTATTTTCATCTCGGGCGTAAACACTTGTATCCCTCACTACGCTCAGGATTCTATTGTAGGATCCCTCGCTACGTTGCGGTCGCACCGGTGCGGTAGATTATTTAATTTAATTTCATTTATTCATTCAAAAACAATTTTCATTGTATGTGAAGTACAAATTACAAATCAAATAACAGCAACCAGTACACTAGACTATTTTACATGTCAAAAATAAATGATTAATAACAATGAAAAGATGACGATGTCATACATAATAAAAAATATCTATGTCCAATCTAGCAATGAAAGTCCAGTTAATGTTGTCAAAACATGAAATCAGTGGGAGTTGGATGAAATTTTGTGCCGTACAGCATACATTGTACGGCTCAATTAAAACGGTTTTTAAGAGATGACTAATTTTAAATGTATTTATTTTATTTGTAAGAATACAGTAACATGTGGTCTTCGGATATAGAGTATAATTTGGTATTTCTTAACATTTTTATAATGATAGTACTCGTCGACGCTATAAAAACAATGAACCATTTGGTACAGCTTGGATATTTGTCGCAACGGTGCAACAAATTTGACATTTGACAAGTTATTATATACAACTAAAAGAATTTACAATATTTATTTTGTGCACGTCTTTGTGACAGGTTGGTTTGTTTATAGGAGACGTGGTATGTGGTCTTGTCTGCGTCTGTATTACTTTACTACGTCTGTTTAAGTTCTTAGTGATAACGGACGAAAACACACACGTCTCTAATATACAAACATAGTAATGACGTTACTTATCACCCTTATATCTTTTTTTGTATTTATGGCATATATTGCATTACCCCACAATATGAAGCCGTAAGCAACTAATAATGATACATAGCCATGGTAAGCTGTTAGTGTAACTTCTTTGGAAACGGTTATGTTAGTCCTTGCAACGAAAACACAATAAACTTACTAGTGTGTTCAATTTCATCTTTCCAATTAAAGTGTTTGTCTCATTATGCCAAGGATTTTGCTTTGAATTCACCTCAACAATTATGTATCATGTCATCAGCAAACATTATGCTTCTTTGGGTAGAGGCTCTAGGTAGGTTATTGGCATGCGGTAAAAAAGTAAAGAGTCCAGAATACTTCCTTTTGGAACTTTGCAATTAGAAGCTCTGACTGGTTGTTTGCTTTAGAGCCTGCGCCTGCTGAGATTATCTTTTCGTCTGTCTACACATTGCATTCTGTAAATCAAGCAGCTTCCTAATCATTCTAACACTTTCTATCTTTTCCATCTGATACCATATACTTAAAGTTTATGTAGATGTTTACAAAGTCGAAAGCTTTTGACATATCCAAAAATATTGGCACAAGTTCTGTGGTTTCTACCATCAGTTTACACATCGTCCAAGGTGAAAACATGCGAGTGAAGTCAAGCGTCCACTACGGGAACCGTATTGCTCCGAATAAAATGTCATGCTTTGCCAGAAAATTATATTCTTTTTAACATTGCCTTTTCTAAAATCTTTGACAAGATTGGTACTAATGTGTCGTGACAAGTCTATAATTTTCTTTGTAAAGCTTACCTCCTTGCATGAACAGAGGTTTGACGATGTAAAACTTCAATTTTTGAGTACTATCATAGAATGAAATATTAATTATATGAGCCAGTGGTAATGTTATGTAAAGAGTTCAACGATTTAATGTTGTGGTAGTTATATCATCTTGCTTTACTATTTTTAAAGTCATGATGATATTGTGATGATGACTCGCATTAATATTACTTATCAAATCTATCCGAAACACTCGTACGGCCATACGAACAAACCAAGAGTGCTAATTATATAATATGAGATCAATGGATGAGTTTAGATCATGGCGAAACATAAGCTCCATGTTTTAAAACAGAAAGAAATGCGCGAATGATATATAACGCGTTGTCCCACAACACATTAAATCTCATATGCGATTTATCGACAAACGGTGTTACAAACTACCTGACGGTGACTTATGCATCGCGATCTCAAGATTCCATATGCGTTACTTTTTTACAGTACTTACAAGATAGCTAAGTAAGTACACCACTTCTTTCAGGCGAAATATCCAACGGAGAGTCATCCGACGCGGAGTCAGGTACGTCGGAATCTGAAGACAATAATTCGCCGTTCAAATGTCAGGAATGTCCGAAAACTTTTGACAATGAAGACAGCGCCATCAAACATATGATTGTTCATGCTAAAGAATTGGAGACGTATATGTGCAATGTATGTTCTGAAATTTTTGATCGGCACGCTGATTTATCCAAACATATGGATATTCACGAGGGTCTCCGTTGTAGTGTATGCAAAAAAGTATTGGCAAATGAAGACAGCTTACGAGTACACATGAGAACTCATACTGGAGAAAAACCTTATTCTTGTGAAATATGCGACAGAAAGTTTGGTCATAAACATCATATGAAACGTCATACGCAAACTCACAAAGATATATTCTCCTGCCAAGTATGCCTTAAAAAATTTGCGGTGCAGTCTCAATTAAAGGAGCATGAGCTAGTACATACAGAAATAACAACTGATTCATGTGAAAATACAAGCAACATTTCCTGTCCACAAACACAAAAATCAGATTTAACCAAACACATGCAGATTCACAATCAGCTCGTAACCGAGAGTGGATTACGTGTAAAAATTTTGAGAAAGGAAACCAGCTCAAAAGAGAAACGCTTTTCCTGCGAAGTATGCAACAAACAGTTTGGACTTAAACATCATTTGACACGTCATATGAAAGGTCACCCGGAGTATCAACGCTCTAAGGAGTTGACAGAGCAATCTCAGAAGAAAGCACTAGAAGCACAAGAGGATCATAACAAGACTAGTGAGCTTTGGTGTGGTTTATGCAAAAAAGTATTGGCAACTAAATACAGCTTTAAAGTTCACATGAGTATACACACTGGAGAAAAACCTTATTCTTGTGAAGTTTGCAGCATGAAGTTTGCACAAAAACATCATCTGAAACGTCATCATATGAGAACTCACAAGGGAGAGTATTTATTCTCCTGCCAAATATGCCCTAAGAAATTCACAGACCAAACTGTCTTGAAGAATCATGAGCTAGTGCATGCGGGAAAAAAAAACTGTAAATGTGGAACATGTAAAAAAGGGTTCTGCTGCGAGATGTGTGGGAAGTGTTTTCGATATAAAAACAATTTTATTTTTCATATGAATGGACACATGGGAGTGAAACCGTATTTTTGTGACACATGCAATAAACGATTCACCAACAAAAACGCCTTAAAATCTCATAAACGAACGCACACTGACGAGAAGTCATTCCCTTGCGAAATATGTAGTAAGCGATTCCGTATGAAAGATACTTTAAAATCCCACATGATTATACACACTGGGCTAAAACCATTCTCATGTGAAATATGCAAAAGACAATTCTCGTTCAAAAATGCTTTGAGAGTTCACATGAAATTCCACTCGGGAATAAAACCACATGTCTGCAATATATGCCGGAAAGCGTTTACATTGCAATCAACATTAAGAAGACATATACTCAGCCATACTGGAGAAAAACCCTTCCCTTGCCACGTTTGTGGAAAGGCGTTCGTAACTAAATACCAATTAAATAAACATCTATTAATCCACAATAGAAACTGTTAGTCAGTCAACATATATTTTAACTACTTATTAAGTACACTGCTAACCATACTCGTTGACGTCTCAAGATATCAAAAATAAAGTCAAATATTGGAAAGAAAAAATAAGACATAATTGCATAAATTTATACATTAATTCTAATTTTATAAGTGCTCGTTTACCTTTCAAGCCATTCGACTTGGAATTCTTTGTTGGTGGACTGAAGGCGTGCTAAATCTGTCCCTACTTTCAAAGCACACCTAAAGGAACACTATGATTCTTCATATAATAGTTTAGTTTTATTATTGATTGTTTGCGCCTCTATGGTTAACACTAAGTATATGTATAAGTATTTATGTAGGAATTTATGGATGTTCATTTTTTATGATTTATTTGAGTATATTTATTATTGATCTAATTAGTGTATGTTGTAAGTAAATTTAGTTCTAAGTTTGTGACCTAACTACTTACTTGTAATTTTGTGTTGCAATTTCTCCGCTACCCATAGGTTTTCTGGAAGAGAGTGATCATTAGAAGAACGCCTGTTTTTACAAGCTTTATATTAACTTGCCCTGTTAGTATGTATGCACGGAATAAAGAACCATTGGAAATGGTAAGTGGGCGTTCCCGTGTCGCCGAACATGAGCAATAACTAGCATACTTCTTGCACAGATTATAGTCAGTCACCTAGCAACCGCACGCGGCGTATGACATGAGAGAATATTTGTTTATTTTAGTAAAATGCCGTATTGCGCTATTAAAAGTTGCTCCAATAACAGCACATTAAAAAACTTGTCTCATGGAGGTATTTCCTATCATCGGTAAGTATTATTTTAGGATACGTATAAAGAAATATTTAATTTTCTATTTCATGGAATCACACACAAAATTTGCGTCTGTAGTCACGGAAATATCAATTCTATTTCTTTAACAATAAAGTTCATAATCCTGTGTATTGTTTAGCTACTCGGAACGTCAAATGCACACAATATCTAGAAGGTTCGCTACTCAAATGCTGTGGCTAAGGTCGATAATAGTTATCGATAAATCAAAATTTATGAATCCTACGAATATTATAAATGTGAAAGTTTATTGGATGTTGTAGATGTTTGGATGTTTAGAGGTTTAGATGTTTGGATGTTTGTTACTCAATCACGCTTAAACGGCTCAACCGCTTTGGATGTCATTTGGCACGAAGATATGTTATAGCCTAAATTAAAATATATGATAGTTTTTATCCCGGGTCCACGCAAGCGGAGTCGCGGGCGGAAGTTAGTAATATATAATATCTGAAATTATGTCATACACAATAAAATAATTTATCCGTTTCCGTTCCGTTCCGTTTTTTTTTATTTTTTTTTCCGTTTTATTTGTGAGCGCACTATTCGCCAACAAACTGATCACAGTTTGGCGAAATTTGTTGTATACCTACCACATAAGTAAATTTTTGAGATAATAAATAAATAAATAAATAAATAAATAATTATTATAATATTATAGTTTTCCTAAAGACACGAAAACAAAGGAGAAATGGATTGATACCACTGGGAGAAAAGATTGGTTTCCGCAACGATGCAACACCATTTGTTCGGAACATTTTGTTGAAACAGATTTTTGGGTTTCGCCGAAAGGAAAACGCTTCATTCATGAAGGTTCAATTCCCACGCAGAATATAGTAGTATGTAGCGTAAGTACGAATAATTTAATATGATTGATTATTGCTTCTCTATTTACATACTTATAATGTTGTAAAATGCAACGGTAGCCTAGTGGTTCAGGCATGTGCCGGTGTGCAAGCGGCGGTCGTGGGTTCGAATCCCTGCAAGGGCAAATATCTTTTCATAAGCATGATTTCCGAGTCTTGTATTTTTTCTAGGTAATTGGGTATTTACACCTATTTACATCTGCGTATTAACACCTGAACTACATCTGTGTAGACTTAGGTTAGATCTATTGCCAGCGGTAGTCCGCGCCCTTCAATACGGACGGTGAACTTCCCTCGTTTTGTTTCCTGCTATCCCGCACTGCGAGCAAACTGTAAATTCTCACTTGACCGCACTCGCACAACGTCCGCAGTGTAGATTGCTGGGAAAATAAATCTAAAGAGTATTTAAGATATTATATTGTGCTTGTATTATATTGAAAAAATTATACTCCATTGAAATAATTAGAAATGGTGTTTAATTGCAACAACATTTATTACAAAAGTTATTGAATAATATTACTTATTACTAATTATATAAAAAAAAGATTTTATTAGAAACAATTTGTAACTAAATGATAAGTAACCGAAGTCTTAGTTTATTTACCGTATGAATACCATAAAAATATCGATAGTCAAACTCATACGTCATACCATACCCACATCCCTATTCCGTTGTAGCCAAATAGACTTATCATCATACGCATTTCGCATTACATGCGACTTTTTAGTTTTAAGAGGTCGCATCTCCATAATTTGAAAACAACGCTACCTGGCGTCGAGTAGCCGAACTACCATGTCTCTTGCACGTCTTGCAACGCATATGGTAACGGACGTAAGGAATGTTTACTTGACACTCTAAATTATACCGTAAATGGTACTACTTAAAGTAGATTTTGCATATACAATTTGTTACCGTTAACAACTTATTGTCATAGTACGTTTTAACCAATCGCAAGTGTATTGCAATTATGTGTTCGTGTATTTAATGAAGTGTGGTTGTGTGCGTGCGGCGACAGTGGTTCTCTATGAAAATCGGTTGAGTGCCATTTCCAATGGTTCTTTATTCCGTGTATGTATGGGACAAATCTTGCAAGTTAAATTTGACCCACTTCCCGGTGATCGATTGAGCTGAATTTTTTGGTATACGTATAATTTGGATGGCAATTCAATATCAATATAATGGTATACGGAAAAGTACAGTCGGCAATGAAAGCTTGTACCAAAAATATTTTTTGACAAACTTATTTAAGCTACTTTTAAGTTTTTATGTCCTGTATTTGATTCATGTCTTGAAGTGTGCAATAAAGAGAATTTGTATTGTAAATCAATAATTTAAAACAACTTGACCCCTATTTCGTATTATATAGACAAGACTTTCGATCAAAAACCTTACTCGACTGCTATATTGAGAAATTCGAAGCCATAACGGTTTCCGATGCAAACACCAGCATTAATTCACCTCACCTTCAAGCGCATGTTGCGCAAGCATTTTCTCAACGATATCTCTGGTTAGTTTAGTGGCATAGTTTTTTTGCACTGGGTACGCAAAGTAATATGTATGTACGTATATTATATTTTTGTATTTATGTAAATGTATTTATTTATTATATTAGGAAATGTATTTCATTAGCTACCTTATCCTTTCCATTTGTGTTTTCTTGGTCAGCTGCCTGCACCTATAAGCTTTTCTGTTTAGCCCTGTGGTTGACTGGTAGAAAATGCCTTAAGGCATTAAGTCCGCCATTTGTACTTCTTATTTGTGCAATAAAGTTTAAATAAATAAATAAATTCAGTCGATATCGTCAAACATCGAAATCAATGGGATTATGAAGAAATTTTGTACGACCGTTCATTGGACGCTCTGTTTCTCCCAAAAGGCCCTGACCCGAAAGTGTAACTTAATGCTCCTGGGCTATATAGTCTTTCCAAATGTTATGATTATCATAGAATAATCTGAGACAACTTTCAAGGTCAATGAATGTTTTGGGTCTATATCGGATGGCATTATTTTCCATTGTTCTATTTTCTTGTCGCATAACAACTTTTCGTCTACAAACGGTCTAATAATTGTTAAAATATTTTTTCACCGAAATCGTTACGCATAATATCGGTTGTCCTAATCATTGTTGTGCACAATATTAATTGTGTCGAACATCTAATGAACACTACATGTGCATAAATTTACAATTTCTAATATAAGATGTACTAATCCTGTTTGGACTACGGTTCATAATTATGAACTGTAGTCATAATTCCTAAAGATATCCTCAATTGGGAAATAAAATAAATAAACGAAATATAGCAAACTTAACGCTTAGTAAATTGTACTTATATAATATGTAAGTAGTAGATAGTGGAAAAGGGTTCGGGTCTGGCGCTTCGCCGCCCGCTGCCGCGGCACGCTCGGTTCGCGCGCTGTATGGTCGCGGTTCTTTCTAACGCTTCTCCACGGTTCGCTCGTCGACACACCCTACACACACACACACACACCTACACCGACCTGGCGTAAAGTCTCTCTGAAACAACTTAGAACTAATCTTGCGCCTATATTTATTTCACCGAATGTAAAAAAAATACACAGTTTACTTTTTATTCAATCGTACGGCGTAATGAATTTCGCCTAAAGTTTGTCATTCTTTAGCACCACCCAGGGGACAGGTTTTGGTAGGTAGGTCTTGCGGACGCGTTGTCCCCCACCGCGTAACTTACATATTTTAGGCATTGCGATTTAGATATACTTACCAATATTAGGCCAGACATGTTTTATGCCATTTAAATAATAGGCGTAACAAGTCTTAGACATTAAGGTTTTCGAGTAATATTTAGTATTAGGAGCAATAAGAATTAGCACAGACAACAATTATGCAAAAAAGATATTATGCTAAATAAAAAGTATGCCATTCAACATGCCAAACATTTTTGGCCCGAATTTTGGGCAAACTTTGACAAAAAGGAGAATAGATTTAACCGATCATTAAAATGCTCATGTTTTCTAGCACGTGCCCAAGCACGATAGGGTTTATCGTCACTCAATACGTGACGTTTCAGTAAATTATCGCCGAGATCTTGGAAACACGGAAATTGCTTTCAAATTGGACATTATATCGATCGGCCCGGGCATTGGGAATTGGGATCCTAGGGGATAAGATCCTTGACGGCGTAGTCCAACAAATTAGATGACGTTTGATTCATTGTTATGCATTATTATAGTATGTTTATGCTGATGGTGTGTACAGAACTGCGATAGTGTGAAAAACTGAAATCAAAACTTATTGTTATTCTAGCGCTTAAATTATAGAACAAGCATTTAATAACTGAAATAAAACTTTTTATTTGTGGTTAAAGTAACAAATCTATACCTACGCCGAAACACGAATACTAACAGATCAAGTGTGCTTGCTATATTGTATGAGATCAATGGATAAGTTTAGATCCTGGCGATAAATGAGCTATCGAAAACAATAAAACACATTGTCCTTCAAAAATTCAACTCTTATGGGTGTTATCGGTGACCGGGCTTTCAAGTTACCTGACGATGACTTTTGATCTCAAGATTTCAAATGCGTTGCTGTCTTTGCAGTACTAGACAGCAAAGTAAGTACACCACTTCTTACAGGCTTATTGTCTAGCGGAGAGTCATCCGACGCGGAGTCAGGTACGTCGGAATGTGAAGACAATATGCCGATCGAACGTCAGGAACGTCAGAAACCAATCGACGTAGAAGACGGTGTCATCAAAGGTAACATTGCCACCGAAACGATAACTCTAACATCCGATGCGGAGTCAGCTATATCGGAATCTGAACACAATAATTCGCTGTTCAAATGTCAGGAATGTCAGAAAACATTCGACCTTGAAGACAGTCTCATCAGTCATATGGCTGCGCATACTAATGGCAGCGTCGCCTCTAAGACGATAACTCATGTATGCAGAATTTGTTGTAAATGTTTTGAACTAACCGCTGATTTTATCAAGCATATGGAAATACACAGTGATTTGCGGTGTGGTTTATGTAAAAAGATATTGGCAAATCGAAGCAGCTTACGAGCTCACATGAGAATTCACTCTGGAGAAAAACTTTACTCCTGTGAAGTATGCGACAAAAAGTTTGGACAAAAACAACATATGAAAAGGCATATGAAATGTCACAAGGGAGATGCATTCCTTTGCCAAAGATGCCCTAAGAAATTCACAGCGCTAGCTCAATTGAAGGAGCATGAAGTAGTGCATATAGAGAAAAGACCTGATTCATGTGAAAATACAATAACGGCTGATTTTACCAAGCATATGGAAAAACACGATGCTTTTCAGTGTGATTTATGTAAAAAGGTATTGGCAACTCCAAGCACCTTACAGTATCACATGGGAATTCACACGCTAGAAAAACCTTATTGCTGTGAGTTATGTGACAAAAAGTTTGGAAATATACTTATTTTGAAAAGGCATATGAGATGTTGTCACAGGGGTGAGGATCAACGCCAAATATCCTCTAAGAAGATCGCAGAGCAATCTCACTTGAAGGAGCATGTAGTAGAACATGTAGAAGAAAATGTGGAAGACGGTGTCATCAAAGGTAACCTTGCCGTCGAAAAGATGAATCTATTAAGCGGAGACTTATCCGATGCGGAGTCGGCGATATCGAAATCTGAAGACAATAATTCGCCGTTCAAATGTCAGGAATGTCAGAAAACATTCGCCCTTCAAGACGATCTCATCAGTCATATGGCTGCGCATACTAACGGCAGCGTCGCCTCTAAGACAAAAACTCATGTATGCAAAATTTGTTGTAAAGTTTTTGAACTAACCGCTGATTTTACCAAGCATATGGAAATTCACGTTGATTTGCGGTGTGGTCTATGTAAAAAGGTATTTTCAACTCGAACCTCCTTACGATATCACATGGGAATTCACACTGCAGAAAAAGCTTATTTCTGTGCGTTATGTGACAAAAAGTTTGCAAATATTGATATTTTGAAAAGGCATATGAGATGTTGTCACAAGGCAGAGTATCATCGCCAAATATCCTCTAAGAAGTTCGCAGAGCAATCTCAATTGAAGGAGCATGTACTAGAACATGTACAAAAAAATAAAATAAAGAAACCTTACGTATGTGAATATAAATGCGACTTTTGCTGTCAAAGTTTTAAACTAAAAACTGATTTAACCAAACATATTCACAAAGAACACATCGAGACTAAGGATCTCCGGTGCGGTTTATGCAAAAAAATATTAGCAAATAAAGACAGCCTAAAAGTTCACATGAGTACTCACACTGGACAGAAATCTTATTCCTGCCAAGTATGCAGCATGAAGTTTGGACTTAAACATCATTTGAAAAGACATCATATGAAATCACACAAAGGAGAGTATTTATTCTTCTGCCGAAAATGCCCTAAGCAATTCACAAATCAAATAGAGTTGAAGAAGCATGGGCTAGAGCATGCGGAAAAAAACACTCAAACATATACGTGTGAAACGTGTAAGAAAGGATTCGGCAGTAACATCCACTTACAAATACATTTGCTGGACCACAAGAAAGAGGAACCTTATACTTGTCATATATGCGAGGAGAAATTTAAGAATAAAAGTCTCTTGTGTACTCACGTGAAGACCCACATTGACAAATCACATATATGTGAAATATGCGACGCGAAATTTAAGAATAAAAAGCAATTAAGGAGTCATCTAATTACCCACTTTGACAAATCCCAAAATTTGATAAGTACCCACATTAAGAACATGCAACGTTTTACCTGTAATGTATGCAAAAAGCAATTTGCACTAAAATATCAGTTGGCTCGTCATATGCGGCTTCACCCAAGAAAAAAACTTTATTCTTGTAACACCTGTAAAAAAGAATATGCGTATCGGTCTGACTTACGTACCCATGAACTAATTCATACTGCACGAAGTTACTCGTGTGATGACTGTGGAAAACAATTTACCCGCAAATGTCACCTGAAACTTCATATGCGTGAACACACAAGTGAAAAACCATACTCGTGTTTTGTATGCCAGAAACAGGTCAAGAGCAAACTTGGCTTGGAAAATCATTTACTTCTTCATGCAGATACAATAAGTTTACCAGCTGATACCAGGGACAAATGTTTCTGTTGTGAGATGTGTGGGAAATACTTTCGAAACAAAAACAAATTTATGGCTCATTTAAATGAACACATGGGAGTGACCCCGTATATTTGTGACACATGCAATAAACAATTCACCAACAAACAAGCCTTAGTATTTCACATACAAACACACACCCGTGAGAAATCTTACACTTGCGATACATGTAAAAAGCGATTCAAAGCGAAAGGCTCTTTAAAATGCCACATGATTATACACACTGGGCTAAAACCATTCTCATGTGAAATATGTAAGCGTCAATTCTCTTTCAAATGTGCGTTGAGAGTTCACATGAAACACCATTCGGGAGAAAAACCACATGTCTGCAAGGTATGCCAAACAGCATTTATATTGCTATCGTCATTGCGACGACATGAACTAACTCACATCAGAGAGAAACCTTTCCCTTGCGACGTTTGTGGTAAAGGGTGTACAACTAAATATCTATTAAATAAACATCTATTACGCCACAATTTAAACAATTAGTCGATAAGGACATATTACCCTGCCAAAAGCTCTTTTTTCAGGTTGTAAAAAAGGTAGCGTAAATTGCATTTTTTTTTCTTTTTCAAAGACCACTCTTGGCAACCACAGTTGCCACAAGCAGTTTTAGGGCGCGAAATTGATAATTTTGGTTTCCACCAGCATGTCAGTAGGTAAAAGAACTGAGCCCACCTAAACTGGGTTGGAGCTAAGAAAAGAAAGAACCGATCAGGATATATTGTAAATATAACCGAAAGTACCAATGTAAATGGACGAGGAATATTTAAAAAATTGAAGCGTTGTTAAGTGTTGCTTTAACGACGCTATTTAACGTGATTACTCCCATACGTGACTCGCCGTCGCTTGTTTTACTATAGCTCGACTTCAGAGGTTTTCTATACAAGGAACACTTAATTTAATTCAATTAATATGTGCTGAAAAACCATCCTCTCAGCGTTTTCTCCGGTTGTGCTCAAACGAGCCCGGGGTCTGTTCTGGCACCCTGAACTTATATTGGAAATAATAATACATTTATAATGAATCGCACCAATGCTGATAATACATTATTTGCTCATAATACCGTCAGAAATTGATGTTTTAAGATCGGCTCCTGCGGGCTTATGCTGTATTTTTGCATCGTTTCAAACCGAAACGACTAATGAAAGTGGGTGAAAATCGATTCGGAAGATTTGATTATTGTATTGTAACATTATATAATGACTATTATCAAACGAGACAACTCTGTTGTATTTTCTGTCGCACCAATCATGGCAGGGAAGTGCAACACAGGTTTCGTTTCCACATTTCATGGCCTTGCGCACAACGAGCGTTTGATAATAGTAAAGCTAACATGATCGTGTTTATGTCGGTGAAAGTGGGACGAATGTTTTATGCCCGACAGAGCGCGGGATCTAGGCAGGTGTGGGTTAATTAATATAAGAATCTTAAAAATATATGTATAACGTCTTATGCGCTTTGATATATTTTGTATACTTTGAACCTATCAGCGTATTAAAGTGTAAATCAGTTTCAGTTGCAACTACTTTAATAAAAATATTATCTATGATTTCTTTGTTTGTATTTTATAAATATTAATTATTATGCTAACTTTTCTTACGAAAAAAATCTCAAATGTGAAGCGGATGCCTTTTTATTTTGGGGCCTCAGGCAAGCCTATTTATTTTGGATTTTGGGGCCTCAGGTAAGCGTATTTATTTTGGATTTTGGGGCCTCAGGTAAGCGTATTTATTTTGGATTTTGGGGCCTCAGGCAAGCCTATTTATTTTGGATTTTGGGGCCTCAGGTAAGCGTATTTATTTTGAGGCCTCAGACTAGGCTAATGGAAACTGTGCTGACGGGGTGAATCATTTAAGATATTTTTATAATGACCACTGTCCTGCTTAATGCAGCCCTTATTTTGTCCATTACAAAGGACGTCTTATAAAGACTCAAATCAGTATGATTTCAATGAACTCACACGCCGAGCGCTGAAGTAAAAAATTACAACTGCTTATTGTGTTCACCGGTCGTCATGAATATCGTTGTTACGTAGGTATTTCAGTCAATTATAATAATAAAAAATCTACTCCTGTACCGTTATCTGTCATTTATATAGGCTATATATATTATAGTATACAAATCTTCACCCGAAGTTTGAGTACAATACAAAATATTTTTCTCAAACCTAACATAACCGTTTTGTGTGTAAAAAAACGATCCAGTACGCAATTATCTAACCAACCTATATTACCTAGACAGACATGTTATCTCAAGATTGCATATGTTTTGCCGTTGGTTTAGCACGGTTTCTTAATGGTAAGTAAATATATGTGATCTCTTGTAAATGCGTTGCCAACTCTGAAAACTAAATGCTCGTAGTTACACGCAGTTATGGAACCCAGCATACATCTGCTTAGAAATTCATAGGCGTGTGCAGTTCCCAACTGCACTAGGATGGCATGGGGACCAGAACCCATTCATGAAAGGCTTGTGCCCAACACTGAGACCTGAGACGTTTAGGTTGATGATGAACTTTTTTTCAGAGTTATTATTCAGCGCAACATCGACAGCCGCGCTAAAACCAATCGAGACCGGCGGCATGCCGCCCTACAACTGCCGCGCATGTCACAAGCAATTCGACCAGGAGGAGAGTCTCACCAGACACATGTTCGCTATCCACGCTAAACACGAACTACAATCCAAGGTCGAAGTAAACGAAGATCCTATCGAAGCCCCTACTAAGAAAAAAATACACCCATGCGAAGTTTGCTGTCAATGGTTCACACTGAAAACTGACCTCGAAAAGCACATGGAGGTTCACAAGGTGATCCCCAATGAAAACGACGATTTGACCTGCGAAACGTGCGAAAGACAATTCTCTGACAGATCCCATTTGAACAGACACCAGCAATCACATGGGACACGAGACAATTACAACTGTGAACTGTGCGCAAAGCATTTTAAAAGTTATAACGGTTTGAAGATGCATAAGATGATACATACTGGTGAGAAGCCATACGAATGTCAAGTATGCCAGAAGAAATTCAGACATAAAAGCCACTTGACTGCTCACCAAGAAATTCACATGGAGAACAGGCAATATAAATTCTTCTGTTCGGTGTGCAAGAAGAAGTTTGCCCAAAAATCCTCCTTGAAGCTTCATATGCGTTTACATACCGGAGAAAAACCTTATACCTGTGACATATGTAGCAAACCGTTTGCTTTTAGGTCCACCTTGAATGCCCACAAGCGTTTCCACACAGGAGAGAAACCATACACGTGTGAAGTCTGCCGGAAACAATTCACTCTAAAAAGTTCTTTGAACAAGCATTTACTTTCCCATGCAGATGTTCTTGATTTACCATCTGCTGCTACCGATGAATCTTTCTGTTGCGAAATATGTGGAAAGCGGTTTAGACAAAAAAGCTATTTGGCCAGACATCTGAAAGCTCACATGGGAATCAAGCCATATTTCTGTGAAATATGCAACAAGCGATTTGGCCAAAAAGGCAACTTGCGAGCTCACAAGAAGATCCACACTGGAGAGAAGTCTTTCGCTTGCGAAATATGTCGTAAGCGATTTGGTACGAAAGCTAATTGCAAGAACCACATGATCATACACACTGGGCAGAAACCACACTCGTGTAAAATATGCAATAAGCAATTTTCGTATAAATGCGCTTTGAACGTTCATATCAAAGTTATTCACTTCAGAGAGAAACCACATATATGCCATATATGCAAAAGGTCATTTGCATTGTTGTCTACATTGAAAAAGCATATATTGAGTCACACAGGAGAGCGGCCTTTCTCATGCCATGTCTGCGGCAAAGCTTTTACAGTGAAGTATGGATTGAAGAAGCATCTGTTAATCCACAACAGGCACCATTAGAGTCCTGCCGTGTCGCACCCAACTCTGTCATCCTATTACCCGGGACCTAATATGTAAATCATTCGATCTACGACGCCCATTCTTACTCAAGCTACATGCATAACAAAATCGATATTTAATGGGAGAAATAACCTTCATCGAGCCTTTTTCTTGAATAAAGTTGCTGATACAAGTGTATAGATAGAGCATTCACATGTAAAAGAACATCGAGAATTTGCTGAAATTGGTCGACCTGAACAGCGAACAGAGCCAAACATCGCCACGAACATTGTAACGAACGCTCTATTAAATGCTGTGCAGGGTGGGCGGAGACGGCGGAACAATAACAAAATTGCTCGGCACGGCAAAATCTCGAAGCAAATTCACTGTAGTTTCGCTAGAATGCTCGCTAAAACGATCCTGTTTATTTTGTGAGATTTTACCCGTAATGTAACCGACGAATACTCATGTCTCAGCATTCAATTGTAATGAACTTTCTGGCGACAGCGTTAAAAAGTGTTCTTTCAAATCGCTAGTGCTCTCAAAGTATCCCCGACTCAAGACCCGTCATGTACAGTCACTAAGTGTAAAAAATATGGGTGCATACAACTTACTCATAAATATGTCATCGCTGTTATGTCAGCGGATTAAGGTTTTGGTACTTATTTATGAGAGGATGTTATCGATACATTTTTGCACTTGACTGTACAAGTTAATGCAATGAAGAGTAGAGCGGGTTCTCGTTGATCGAACAGTCCATGACAAAGTTGTGTGCGACACGGCAGTGTTGATATACATAAATACATACATACCTACCGCTTTCGTCGTTTATCTGCCGCTTGTAGTTCTTCCGCTTCGGCAGCGTACGAAACAAGTTAAGATCGAAGAATTTGTATTGTATTTGTACGAAATTGCGAGCATTTTCGTAATTTTACAGTCTCGGCGCGTGCCTAGCTAGCGTGACCGCGTTTATGTGGTACATAAAGCATACGGCCCTTTGCATGTAAGTGCGAGAGAACGCATGCTTGACATAAGGGCATTTTCGAAAAAATATTTGTCGTAGCAAAAATTAACTTGGTGACAGTTTAGTAACGACAAGTTAAAGTCAAGACATGATTTTTTTTTCTTGTAAATTTGTAAATGATATGCGTTATGCATGTTACTTAACAGTAAAACTACTGCTAATTTCCACACTACTGACACTGAGTTAAAGTTTGACGACTCACGCTAATTGGGTTCACAGTTTGAACATACCTAATAAACCAAACTTGTGTAGCATTGCGACTGATTCCATACGAAACAGGAAAGTGATTCTATCGCAACCTGGTTGAACGAACTCTCAATTTGCGGATGAGATTTACCACGCGTCAAAACGGCTTGGCTATGATATGGGGCTGTTATTCTGTAAGTAACCCGTCATGCCTAATAACAAAACAAGACTTCTACCTACGATTAGTTACTACGAATTGCGGCGCGAGGGAATATTTGTGGGTGAGGTGGGGTGAGGTTAAGACAAGTTACAGAATAGCGTCTCGTGGACGGTTGACTTTATTATATTGCGCACTCGCTCTCACTCACCAGCTCGTTGGGCGTGGAAAAGAGCGCGCGACACATTGCGATGCAGTGTCGGACCAAATCGACTTCTTGGTAGTTGGCTTTTAGCATTACAAAAAACTAGTTTAAGAATTCATCACTTAGATTAATAGTATTCATACACTAACTCTCAATTTATTTTACTATAGAATAGGTCTCGCTTTTAGTGGTACATTTAAGAGCATCTTTTTTTATTATATAAAGGAAATGTTGTTATTACCTAGTAAATTAACTGTTACTGTTTATTGCGGTCTGTAATACACGGTCGTAAATTTTTCGCTAAACTTAAGCGGCAGTGGGCGGGACACATTGCACGTAGAACCGATGGCCGTTGTGGCGGAAAGGTTCTCGATTGCCGACCACGTACCCGAAGGCGTAGCGTGGGTAGACCCACAAGGTAGTCTAATGTCCTGGTAAAGGTCGCGAGAGTCCGTGCGGGTGGCGCAGGACCTGTAATTGTGGCACTCTTTGGGCTCCGCCTACGTCCAGTTATATATCTTGCAAAACTATAATATAATGAACTGTGCTATACCGTTTCATATTAGATTAGAAAAATCGTACGTTAACCGTCACTCGATTTCAAGGAAAACCATTTCGTAACGCATAAACCTTAGTGTTGTTATGTTTGAACAGCACTTAATGATCAAAATAAGTAGGACCAGTTCAAGAAATATTTCCCTTCGATATCCTAAGTAAACGAGGAGACGTCGACAATTTTTTTCCGTTAATATTGTAATATCATAGGAGCTACGGTAGCCTAGTGGTTCAGGCATGCGGCTGTCAAGCGGCGGCCGTGGGTTCGAATCCCGGTTCGTACCATTGAGTTTTTCGGAACTTATGTATTGTTTACCGTTAGCTTTTCGGTGAAGGAAAACAACCCAATGAGGTCTAGTTTTCCCTCAGGGTTGGAAGGTCAGAAGGCAGTCGCAGGCTGTCGCTGATTAGGTGTCAAAATGGAACCCGGGCTCCCTTAGGGCATGACCTGGAATAACGCTAGGAGGATGATGATTGTAAGATAATATCGAATACTTAAGGCAAATTTTTGGTAAGTATTCACACCCTAACCAGGTTTTATTACGTCAGTACACTAACAACATAACATTACCTACACTGTCTCCAAAAAAATTCAAGACATTTGTAATGAATAAATACTTACAAACGATTGGTACAATACGTAATCTTACCAATTAAGGGGAATAATTTAAAAATACTTTGCGCCTAGATGAATTAGAACCAGCGACCTACAGGCATACACTGTCCACCAACTGAGCTATCGAAATAGTTGCTAGGTTCAACGAATCTTTTAACCAGTTTCGTATTATTACGCCTTAAGGAGGCAATGTAGCGAATCTGCCTCGACTCAGGTCGAACTTACATAATAAATTTTACTATTTTACACTGCATTTTTTTTGTTACGCTATTGCTTCATACAAAAATTAATCGTAATCGTAAGCTTCTTTCGTCGGTTTAGGTGATCTAAGAATTCTAAGGTTCATCTCATTTCACTTGATTGAGAATGGGAACCGGCATGAGCCTTCGCCTTAAGCCTCTCCATACAAACGCAGTTTGATTCTCATTTTAAAACGACATGCTGGATTAACATGAAACTTTGTATACACAATGGGATCCGCTATATCTAGGTCGAACAATAGTTTCTGTTGTTAGAAATAAGAATAGAAAAAAAATAGAACGAATAGATCGTTTTTCATACAGAGACTGTGGAGACTCCAGTCGCTTAATTTTTTCTATTATATTCCTATTGTGTTTGTAGGTTTGTATGGAGTCCTCTTGTGTCGAGGCTTGTGCTGGAGTTACCCAAGAGGTCACATGTTCTTAGCATCTCCTTTGTACATGTATGCATCGATATTTTTGACTCCGTACCTTTATGTAAAAGTTGAGTTCGATTGATAGCTGAATATGTAAATATGGTTTAACCCTTTCATAGCCAATTTCTACAATATACGTCAGAGCGCTGCGGGCGCTTACATATGGAAATATGAGTATAATACTAAACATTAATATTTACATAAATTCATATGATTGTTTTTTTCTTAGATTTCTTTGTGTTCTTGTTTTGTTCTATATATTTTTGTATATCTCGTTCTACCTACCTTCCACTCAATTGCTTAAAGGGTAGCTGGAAGAGATCCTTTATAGGGATAAGTTCGCCTTTGTACCTTAATCTTACAAATCATGTTTATGTTTTAACCTGTTTTGTGTACAATAAAGTGATTACATACATACATACATACATATGGATATCAAGCTACCAAGGCATAGCGTGGCGCTGAATGGGTTAACACAGTCGTCATTAGTTCATAATGTAAACCTTATTTGCGTGGGTAGACCCCCCACATGGTGGACTCATGACTTGGCGAAGGTCGCGGGAGTCCGCTGGACGCGGGTGGCTCAGGCCCGGCACTCTTTGGAGGCGGCCTTTGGCTGATATCATGATGTAACCTTTTCCACACAACCTTGTATATTTCCTACAAATTTAACATACACTTATACTAAGAGTTTATATTATATGATATTTTACTGGTAGGTTACGTCATTACGTAACGAAAACGAAATAGTTACGTAAAGAAAATAGTTGTCTTTTTTGAAGTAGGTAGAGTAAAAAAAGATAAATATTACTCCTATAGCTGTAGGCATTTTTATAGGTAAAACTTGCGCACTTTATGTCGGCTAGGGTCTTTCTTACTTTGAAATTTCGCACTCTTATCTTGGCAAATAAAAAAAATCGTGAGGTCAAGCCTCGTTTGCAGCTTGTAGAGCAAAGTCTGCAAAACCTGCATGCAAAAATATGTATGTCATGGTAGTCTGGCTGGGGAATGATGAGTGTGTTTTATAGGAAACAGCAGTAATATCGTTGTCAAATGTGTCATAAATTTGTATGATGTCATAATCTGGATACTTGTTATGGTAATTAAGAAAGTAAATGTTCCGTATTAAATTGGACTGTTTTTGCGTTTTAAGAGAAAAGGGGGAAGAATAATGAAAACCTCTCTCCAATATTTAAATGTAAAGTAGATCGAAGTTGAGTTTTATTTTTTTGAGTTTTATAACTTTACCTCTGCTCGATTGTGTGAATTGAAGAAAAATTATAACTGTTTAAGTATATTTGTTATTTTATGGCATTATAAATGGTGTTGCAACGCGCTGTTTTTTTAATATGTCGCTCTTTTCTACGCTCATCTTTCCCTGATCCTGTCATTGTACAATGTCAAAAAAGAGATATAGCGACATTAAAATTTTATATCACAGTGCTCCAAAATCCTTTATGATGGATTTTGGAGCACAGCAAGTCAGGCGCAAGTCATAGGTAATTTAAAGTTGCTTGTTTCTATCAGAAGCGTAGTCGGCTTTTGCGAATATATAATATTATCTTCACACATTTAAATGTATTTTTTGTAAATATAATAGTTATTTTCATATTATTGTTTTTATTTTGTCACCCCAGTTCATAGTCTGGCAAACTCTAGTTGAACACACTAGATTCAATTAAACGTCATACGCATACATTGACTAATTATTACTACGCAAAACTGCAACACACTGGCGCGGCCTGCGGTGGCGGTCAATAGTAAATTTGACAGCTAATGACAAGTTTACTATGGTCCGCCGCGGCCCGGCCTTAGGTCCCGTTCTCCCGCTGAACCATACACAAACGAACTATCGTCGTTAATGTACGATTCCCACCGAACGGGCCGGGCCGGGTCAAATAGCGTCGCGTCGCAACGCGGACCGCGTTTTAATAGAGCGCAGTAGGCAAAATCCGGACGGAGCCAGTCACATGTGACGACAGCCGACTCATATCCGCGAGGAGTCGACCGCCGGCAAGTACATTCAAATATAAAATTTAACGTCTATAATAAAGCTTCAAATTCCTTTGGCAACTTGCAAAAAACGCGAGAGAGAGAAGAGACGCTACACGTACGAAATCGGCGGACTGCATCAAGGCTGTCGTGTGATTTTGGCCCGTGTGGATACAAAGCGGAAGCACGGCAGCCGACCAAATCAAGGTCACAGCATATTTCATTTTCTGTGACCTTGCTTGGACGCCCATCAATTCCGTAGGTGCTGCAAACTCAACTGCTGACAGTACGCATGCATTTCGCGTGATTGAATCCTGTGCGTTCCATTTGCGTTTGCCAGACTCTCCTATCCTATGATTCCTATGTCTATTCCAATAATTACTTAGGACCTCGTGAAATAGAAAGATTTATCAAAAAAAAAACCAACTGATGTTTCAATTCAGTTGGGTATTTCAGGCCTTCAGTCTGAATCACACTGGCGCGGTGTGCGGTGGCGGTAAATAGTAGAATTTACTATCATTGTCGAGTTTTTACTAAGTATACTAAAAATAGATTGACTGCTAGAAAGCATTGAACACACGAAACGTGTATGAATTTTATAAATATTTGTATCCTGAATTCTGTTTACAGAAATTAGTTTTTCATTCTATCGAGGACGGAGCGAGCTCACAGCGGCGCTACCATGAAAATCGAAACTCGAAGTTCGTATACATGCATCGCTGTCACTCGAGTGTAGTGAGTGCGATAGAGATGGAAATACACGAACTTCGAATTGCGAAGTTCTTGGTTATAGCTCAGGTTATTACTTAGAAGACGGTACATGGGCCGATATCGGAGGGACTGCATCGCGTGTTTCGGCCCGTGTGAATACGCGTCGTCGGGGCGGCCAGCCAAATCGAGATCACTCCATACTAGATTTTCTGTGACCTAGCGTGGCAGTCCAGCCGATTTCGCTCGCGCAGCGTCTACTAATTCTATAGATGGTAAGTACCTAAACAGTATGTCTCTATACATGTACAACTGCAACCTCACTATTGAAAATGCTTTGCCAACTCTAAAGGCTAAATTAAATTAGATAACAGTACTTAAATTACACGAGAAAGGTACTAGGAACAATTTCCCTGTTACCAAAACCTTAAAAATGATAATCATTTTGGTCATCGGAAATTCAATAGGTACCTTAGAGGTTACTTTCATTTTAAATGGCACGCTCCGCAAAAGCTATGCAGATTTTTCAACATAATCAATGGGGACGCTGTGAAATTTCAACACTACCTCTGCTTGTACCTTGCTGCGTCGTCGGTCGTAAGTAGGTAAAGAACAACTAAAGCGTTCTACGCACAGCCGGGCTGAAGACAATGACCCTGATCTGACCGGTACTTTTCCGGCGATCATCAAGCCCGAGTTGAACCGGTTATAATCAAGAACCGATTATATTAGAGCCACGCCGCGTGTCGCAACGCGTGGGTTTGCCAATCGGTTACATAGGTACATTTAGTATGAACGTGGTTACATTATCTCAGTCCTGCGTGTCGCCACGTTCAATACAAAGTGATCGTAGCAACACGCGGCGTGTCTCTAATATAACCCCGGCTTTACGGTTATTACAAGACGGCGCGCGAGCTGTATCGCGGCGAGATAGACTATCTGTCTCTTTAGAGACTGATAGTCTGTCTAGCCGCGACATAGCTCGTGATAAGCATTCAAGTATAGAGGGCAACGTAATTTTTTTTTCAGAGGGTGAACATAAGGCGCCTTACGAGTGCCAGGTATGTCAGAAGTTGTTTGACCAAGAAGAAAGCCTCACTAGGCATACTTTTGCTATCCATGCGAAACATGAACTTGCCAAGGGGCAAGGCAACTCTGAAACTATCACCAAAAAGAAAATACACACGTGCGACGTTTGTTGCCTATGGTTCAAATTAAAAAGCGACTTAGCTAAGCATATGGAGGTACATAAGGTACCTTCAGACGAGGAAAAGGATGTGGTGTTCTCTTGCGTAACATGTGGTAAGGAGTTTACGGAAAAAAATATTTTGAAGAGACACGAGCAGTCGCATCACGCGAACAAAAATTATCCGTGTCAAGTGTGCCAAAAACGGTTTTTAACCAATTGGCACTTGAAAAATCATTTGCGGTCACACACGGGGGAGAAGCCGCACGTATGTCGCGTATGTCAAAAGAGATTTACACGTAAAAGTCACTTATATACTCATCTACAAACTCACATTGAAAATAGGCAATTTCAGTACTCCTGTACGCTGTGCAAAAAGGAGTATGCACAAAAATCTTCATTGACTTATCATATGCGGCAACACACTGGAGAAAAACCTTTTGTCTGCGAAATCTGTAAAAAACAATTCGCCCTTAAGTCTACCTTAGATGTCCATCGACGCTTTCACACTGGTGACAAACCACACTCGTGTGAAGTCTGCCAGAAGCGATTCACCATGAAAAGCACTTTGAACAGGCATCTGCTTACGCATGCGGATACTTTAGACGGGGAACACACTGGCGATGAATGTTTCTGTTGCGAAATATGCGGTAAGCGATTTCGACATAAAAGCTATTTGACTATACATATAAATGGCCACAGGGGAGTAAAACCATATTTCTGTGACATATGCAATAAACGATTCACCCAAAAAGGGGCCATAAAAGCTCATAAACTAATACACACCGGAGAGAAGACCTACACCTGCGAAATATGCCGTAAACGATTCGGAACGAAAGCCACTTTAAAGAACCACATGATCGTGCACACTGGACAAAAACCGTATTCGTGCGACATATGCCATAAACAATTTTCATATAAATGTGCTTTGAACGTTCATGTAAAAGTAATTCACTTAAGAGAAAAGCCGCATACTTGCCACATGTGCAATAGGGCATTTGCATTGCAGTCTACGTTAAGGAGGCATATATTGAGTCACACTGGAGAAAGACCGTTTTCTTGTCATATGTGCGGAAAGGGGTTTGCAGTGAAAAATGAATTGAAGAAACACCTGTTAATCCATAACAGGCATAACTGAGGGCCCACCGCAAAACGAAATCGTGTATCTCCCTCTCTGTCGCACTTGCTAGTTCGAGCGACAAAGACGGAGATACACGAACGAAGTTCGTTTTCGTTTGGCGGTAGCCCTTCTGAGGGGCTACCAACGTTTTGCGGTAGCCCCTCACCATGGATCTATAATACGCAGGACAAGCTATACGTGTTGCCACAATGAGAGACGGCTGCGGTCATATATTAACGTCCCGCCGTATAACCTTATGCATGTGTAAATTTTTACGTTACTTAGCTAGCACAGTAACGACGTATATTTATGGCCTGGCATAAATTATATGTACTTAGCCAAAAAGGATTGTCAAGCAATCTTTAGTAAAAAATATATTTCATTAGTTAATTTGTCGTTATGGTTATAAATAATACTAATTAATAAATGAGCGACGATGAGGAATGAATTTTCTAATAAATAGAGGTACTCCCAAATTAAGTTGTATTTCAATCGTTTTGTTTTGCTCCTATTACTACGCGCGAAACCGCCGCCATCATGCATGGCTGTAGAGCAGGACGCGGTTATGCGTTGGAATGCGTAATAGTACATTACGTAACTAGGGCGGTGAATTCGTGAATGCCCCAGATCGCAGGTGTTTGTGGCCCGAACCGAAGGTGAGGGCCATAAATATGCGCTCTGGGGCTTTACGAATTTATTTCATTTTTCATTATCATCATTATTTTTAGTGTGACGTAAAATGGCCAGGTGAAGACGTAAAATAAATTAGTTTAAATTCATAAAGCCCCAGAGCGCATATTTATGGCCCTCACCTTCGGTTCGGGCCACAAACACCTGCGATTTGGGGCATTCACGAATTCACCGCCCTAGTTACGTAATGTACTATTATGATACATGTTTTCTGAGATGTGTTATAAAATCTGACTCCGGCCACTCGAACGTGCTAGAGCATTTCTAATTTGTCTCCGGCACAGCCTCTGGGTCAGACGAAATGTTGTAAAAGCTAAACAAACAGTACAAGCTCTTAACTAGTACACTAATCGGTCATATATTTACGTTCCGAAGTATAACTACATACTGTAAAACAAAGTCGCTTCCCGCTGTCCGTCCCTATGTATGCTTAGATCTTTAAAACTACGCAACGCAACGGATTTAAATGCGGTTTTTTTTTAAGAATAATATCGGGGCAAGTAAATTGCATGAATTACATCATCTCTCATCGTTGCTAGCTCTGCCACTAGTCTAGCTATAATTAGGAGGAGCTACACGGGCCGATATCGCCGTGCTTCCGGCATAGAGGAAATTATTGCTTCCGGCAAGTATCCAAACGGGCCGAAATCACGCAAAGGCCTGCACGCAGTCCGCTTTGGCTTGGCCGCCCGCCGAGCTACCGGCGCGTGTTCACGTGCACGGGCTAAATCACGCGGCCAATTTCGTACAGTGTAGCGGCACCTTTCATCGGATCATAAGGAGATGCTACACGTATAAAATCGGCAGCCTGCCGCGTGATTCGGCCCGTGTGGATACGTATCGCAAGCACGACGGCTAACCAAATCAAGGTCACTCCATACTAGATTTTCTGTGACCTTGCTTGTTAGTCCGGCCATTTCGCTCGTGTAGCGTCTCCTTTAAAACGATAACGTCAACAATGTGAAGGGCTTGCATCGTACATTGCACGGTTATCACAAGATGGCGTGCGAACTGTCAGTCTCTGTCTAGATGTTTGAATTAGAATGAGACTGTCAGTCTATCCCGCTGCTACACAGCTCGCGCGGCGTCTTGTGATAATCGTGCTGAACGCGTCCCGCTAGCGCCAAGCACCAAGCCTTTACGCGTCCAAAGCTAAGCGGCTCCCGAATGCTCATCGGAGACTTCATTCAAGTTTGCCGCTCCAGAGGGGCTACCGCGAAACGAAAACGAAATTCGTTTGTGTATCTCTGTTTCTGTCGCACTTGCCAGTTCGAGCGACAGAGAGGGAGATATTCGAACAAAGTTCGTTTTCACTTCGCGGTAGCCCCTCAGTCCTCTCACGAGCTCAAGTAGCCGCCGAACGAACGAAATCAGCGGACAGCCGAGGAAGGTCACAGAAAATCCACTAAGGAGTTTCCTTGGTTTTACCGGCTACCGTGCCTCCGAAACTTAGGGCCGATTCAGACCGGAATGGCAGCGGCGCGGCGAGTACTTTCAGTGTCAAATAATTTTAAACTTTATCCACATACTAAAAAGTTCAGTACCGCTTGAAAAGCTCGAAAAGGCCGCGCGGTGACTCGAGCAGCCTCGCGGCCACGAGCGTCTTGTCGGAGGTACTACGCGCGGCTGCCAGCAGCGCCGCTAGGCACCGCGGGTAGCCGCTCTGCTCACCTCCGCCGGAGACTGGGCGAAGGGGGACGGGGGGCAGCGCGCGGCCGCCCGCGGTGACGCGAGCCGCAGGTGCCGGCCGCTGCCATTCCGGTCTGCCCTCATTCGGCCCTTATGCACACGGGCAGGAATAACGCGGCGAACTGCAAACAGTCCGCCGATGTATTTCGTCGACGTCAGTAAGTGTCGGAAGAGTTGAAGTGTCTATATCTGAAGTCTGATCCATACAATGGGCCATGACATCGATCTTCCTCGGCCATTCGCCGCGCTCAGACGCAACTCGGACGTCTGGCGTCAACTAAACCAGCTTCGGCCCCGCCCGAATGGTGAGAAACGTACCGTACCTACTTTAGGCCTGCAACACTCTGGCACGGCCTACGGTGGCGGACAACAGTAAATTTGACAGCTAATGACAAGTTTACTATTGTCCGCGCGGCCAGGCCGCGCCAGTATGATGCAGGCCTAACATGCCAACATTTTCAACAGAACAAATGGAACGAATGAGTCGTTTGAAAGTATTTTTAAACCGCCGACGCAAAAAGAGGGGTGTTATAAGTTTAACGTGTCTGTGTATCAGTCT
Organism: Epinotia demarniana; assembly: GCA_945867215.1. Taxonomy (NCBI): domain Eukaryota; kingdom Metazoa; phylum Arthropoda; class Insecta; order Lepidoptera; family Tortricidae; genus Epinotia; species Epinotia demarniana. The sequence continues at coordinate 6,283,565 of OX244283.1, forward strand.
GTGGTAGCGTAGCTCCCTAACGGATGGACCGATTTGAATGCGGGTTTTTTTTGTCATAGATAATTTTATCCCGAGTGTTCTTAGCCATGTTTCATGAAAATCTGTTCAGCCGTTTTTGAGATATTGGACTTTGAAATGAAAATGTCGGGGGTTTTTCAACTTTTCTAATATGTAGAAAATACGAGCCATATGTCAACAATGCAGCCGATTGGGTGAAGAATCTAGATATTAATTTGTAAAAGCGACCATGAATGAATTGTATGCCATACGACTAAATATGTCAACATCGTCAATATTGTTCATAGTATAGTATTTTCAATTCAACCTCTCTCGTGTATGTCACCATCATTGGGATACATTTTTTTGTTGAAATTTCTTACTGTTTGTAAATAAACAAATTAAACTTAAAGTTTTGTTTTTATTTAAACTTAGTATCTCTTATTAGTTTGTGAGTTAAACTGTTAGTTAAAAGACCCTTTTGCCCGTCCCTTTAAGCGTATTCCCATAGGCGAGCTTGGCAGACAGTAGCAGGCTGCACGGTGTCCGGCATAATTTTATCCCAATACGTGTGCGAATCAGCCCAACAGAATTCCGTCGCGGAATTCAGCTGAAGGTGGCAGACATAACAGCCTGTTCACACCAATCCGTAAAGTAACTATCGGTGTCGGGTCCAGTTACGATATCAGGGTAAGTGTATGGAAAACTTGCTCACTGTGTACTGTGCAACAACCTGGCAACCGTACTGTCTTTTTGAAGATCTCACGGTTCTGAATACACTGAGGCCATACCGCGAAACGAAAACGAATTTCGTTCGTGTATCTCCCTCTCTGTTGCACTTGCTTGTTCGAGTGACAGAGAGGGATATATTCGAACGAAGTTCGTTTTCATTTACCGGTTGGGGCGCGATTTGCCATACGATAAATAACTAAGTCCGATATCGTTGCATTATGGGCGATCCACATTATGTGATTATACCCCAATTTGTCAGTACAACATGTCGAAGTCAGAATTGGGTGTAGCGTACAGACGCTGCAACTACAATTTCATTCAGTGTGGCCAGTTAACAGAAGGAAAGTGAAAATCGGCGCATTCAAACGGTCCTGCAAAGCGGACTGCAAGATTGTAAGTAACCGATGAGATAGTGGCAAGACAGCACGTCTAACACACAGCCGCGACTTACTCTCGATTTCTCTAGCATGTCGTAATAAGAGAGAGACGGATAGTGCGAGAAAAATTGAGAGAGCTCGCGCGCCGTCGCGTAATAGCCGTGCAGCACACAAAAATTGAGAGTATGTCACGGCCACCTCATGATCGACGTGCTGTCTCGCCTTATCTCATCGGTTAGTAACAATCTTGCAGTCCGCTTCGCAGGATCGTTTGAATGTGGCAATGTTCACTTTCTTACTGTTAACTGGCCACACTGAATAAAATTGTAGTTGCAGGGACTTTTTGGCGGGAAGTCAAACTAAGCGGACATTTAAAATTTTCTCGATTTAGCAAATTAATTATTCTTGTATATGTTTGATTGTTTTTCTTGTAAATATAGTGTTAATACAAAGTGAATATAGTGTACAAAAATGAATGATACGAGCGCCGGGGGCGAGGCCCCCGGTGACAAAGAACCAAAAAAGCGAAAACTCGACAAGAGTGCTGAAGACTATAAAATGTTCACTAAACCGAATTATAAAAGACAATTCCCTGAAAATCACAGTGCCGAGTGCGTTGTGTACGTAGAATCTCAAGACAATGACAAGCTAGGTAATAGAAACCCTATTACTCTAACAAAACTGTTTACGGAGCAAGTAAAGGGTATTGTAGGTGTCCACAGAGTGAATGCCTACAAAATCGGAATAACATTTAGGAAGCCCGCGCCAGCGAATAATTTTCTGAAAATGGACCTTTTCCTGGGCAGAAATAAACTCAAAGCGTTTGTGCCTGCAACACTGACTGAGACCACAGGTGTACTTCGATATGTACCGAAAGAATTAAAAAATGAGGAAATATATAAAAATATTGCATGTGACGCAGAAATCATATCGATTAAAAGGTTCATGCGAAAAGTTGAGGGGAAACTGGTCCCTTTGGGGACAATAGCAATAACTTTTGCAACTACATTATTACCTCAACATGCATATCTGAATATGTTTAGGTACAAGGTACATGCATACATACCACCCCTTCTCCAATGCTATAAATGTTTGAAGTTTAATCATTCAGCCCGGGTTTGCAGAGGTGAACAAATGTGTTCATCCTGTGCTGGACAACACTCATACAAGGAATGTGACGTCGATGAAATCGTATGTATAAACTGCAGCGGGAACCACCTCGCTATATCCAGGGAATGTCCCATAAAGAAACAGAAAATTGAAGAGAAGAAAAAGAAATACGCTAATTCGAACCAGTCATATGCCACTGTGGTGAGTCCTCCATCACTACCACCTATTGCCAATCCTACTACCTTTCCAGCTATGCCTAGTAAACCTACTAGCCCGCAAACCTTCAACATGGAACAACTTGTTAATAATGAAATAATAATGAATGCAATTGTTAAGTCAATGGTCTGTCTTGGAAATGACAAAGATAATACCCCAATCACATTTAAAAGAATTAAAGAAATATTGTTAGCAAATTTATTCAACTAATTCATGGATACATTTTTAAAAATAGCACAGTTTAACATACAGAGTTTACAGAGCAAGAAAACCTTATTAAAAACATTTCTTTCAGAACAAGATATTGATATATGTTTATTGAATGAGACTTGGCTCAAAAGCACAAGTATAATTCCTAATTTTACACCATATAACTTTATACATAAAAAATCAGTGAATACACATAATGGAGTTGCAATATTAATTAGACAAAACTTACAGTACAGCATAACAAACACAACTTTTTATGAATCCATTCAAAATATCTGTATATCAATAGAGACATCAAGAGGAATTTTAAGTATACTCTGTGTATATTGTCCTCCTAATTGTAACAGGTTTGACACCTCCAAAATGAAAAAGGTATTACTGGAAACCCCTAAGCCATGTATTATCATGGGAGATTTTAATGCACATCATATATTGTTTGGATGTCATTCAAATAATAATAGAGGCAACAGCTTGTACAAACTCATTGATGAATTTGACATGTGTGTTTTAAATGATGGTAGTGCAACAACTGTGTCATATCCAAATAGAAATCCGTCTGCAATTGATTTAGCTCTGGTCAGTCCCTCATTGGCTCCTTTTTGCGAATGGAGCGTTCATGACGATCCAATGGGCAGTTATCATTATCCAACTCAAGTGGTCGTAAATGTGAAGCCTTCCATATATGAGATCCGACCTGTAGAAGAAAAATATATTTATAGTAAAGCAGATTGGACTAAATATTATAATCTGTCAGAAACCTATTTTTCTCAATTAGATATTAATAATACTGAACCTCTTAATTTGTACAATAACTTTGTAAACATTTTGTATAACATTCGATCAGAAGCAATTCCAAAGCTAAAGTCAAAACAAACTCCGAAAGTCATGAGAAAACCTGCTCCTTGGTGGAATCCAACATGTGATAATGCCGTACAAAAATCGAAAGAAGCTTTAATAAAGTATAAAACATCACCAAGTATTACCAATTTCATAAACTACAAAAAGGTAGATGCCCAAAAGAAAAGAATACTAAAAGAAGAAAGTGTTCATTCATGGCATGACTTGTGCAGTAGTTTTAATAGAATGACACCTATTGCTAGGATATGGGGCTACATTAAACGATTTAAAAGATTAGGTTCCTCTCACAACAGGCATTTAAATGAAGAATGGGTACCAAGTTACTTAGACAAAATATCAGAGTCAACTCAGTTTGATCCAAATAACCTTAGTGACATATTAAATTGCTCTGCAGAGAATCAAACAAACTCTTTTCTCAATAAGCCATTTACTTTGAATGAATTGTATATAGCACTCAAAACTAGAAAAGACACAACACCAGGGTTGGATAACATACCATATATGTTAATTAAAAGGTTACATCCCAATGCTGTAGAAATCTTAATACAAGTTTATAATAAATTATGGAATAGTTTAGTTATACCGTCATCATGGAAAACACAATGTGTCATTCCCATCCTAAAGCCAAATAAACCTGTCAATAATCCTTTATCATACAGACCTATTTCCTTATCATCATGTTTAGGGAAACTTTTTGAAAATATGTTAAAGTTAAGAATAGATTACTTTGCTGAAACACAAGGAAAGTTACCAGATATTCAATATGGATTCAGAAAAGGCAGAAGTTGCTCTGAAAGCTTTGTATCTCTCATATCTGATCTTAAAAAGGCAAAACTCTGTCACTCTAATGTTGTATGTGTTTTTTTAGATGTTAAAGGTGCCTTTGACAATGTTAACATTGAAAGTCTGATTCGTGTTTTACATGAGTTGGACTTACCAAGTAAAACTTTAAAATGGATTTTCGATTTCTTACACAATAGAACCTTATTTGTTAAATTTAATAATAAACTACATGGACCTAGAAATGTAAGTAAAGGGACAATGCAAGGCGCTACATTGTCACCTCTGTTGTACAACTTATATACATCTCAAATCCTTCATTATGTAAATACATCCAAAGTTAAAATCTTGCAATTTGCAGATGACCTACTTTTGTACAGTGAAAATCAGAACTTGAACTTGGCTGTAAATAATATGAATGCAGCATTAAACCAACTACAACTTTATTATAGCAACACTTTAAAGTTAGAAATAAGTTCAGAAAAAAGTGCAGTATTAATATTCAGTAAAGACCCATTTGCACAGTCTGCTGTAAATATTATATATGATAACAATCTAATTCCTATTGTTAGTCATCATAAATTTTTAGGTGTTGTTATAGATGATAAGTTAAAATTTGATAAGCACATAAATTATATATGTCAGAATGCCATGAAGAGCATAAATGTAATGAGAAGCCTGGCAGGGACATTTTGGGGTTCTGACCCAAAAACTCTTAATATGTTGTACAAAAGCATAGTCCGAAGTCCGTTTGACTATAGTTCCTTGGCTTATATGAATGCCAGTAGTACCTTATTAAGGAAGTTGGATGTAATACAGACTATGGGTTTGAGAGTGATAAGTGGAGCTATGCGCACCACTCCTATTAACACTATGGAAATTGAAAATTGTATACCTCCATTGTCCTTATGACGTTTACAGCTGGCTGAGAGATTTTGTTTGAAAGAGTTGTCCTGTGATAATAGTGTTGTCTTGGAGAAAATCACGCATCCCGCAGTAATCACACAGTCAGCTGAGACATCCAGTATTTCGGCTAGTACTCTTATTTCAGGCTCCTTACCTGAAATTCCAACCATAATAACATGTACAAAAAACCTGACAAGAAACATGTACACCAGTAACAAGTGGCCAATTTACAAGTGCCCATATAACACTTTGCTTAGCTACCGTGATATTAAGTGTCACCTAGATTCTGTGAAAAATAAGTATGATTTCTTAGAACTTTTAAGTGAAAATCCAAACTTCTATACTTTGTACACTGATGGTTCTAAGAGTGAGCATGTTAAATCAGCATACTATGACTCTCAAATGAAGTTAACTAAATGCTATAAAATACCAAGTGATTGTAGCATATTTACTGCAGAAGGTTGGGCAATATTAGCTGCTTTGACTTATGTATATACAAATGTAAATAGTGAAAATATATTAGTAGTTAGTGATTCTAAGAGTGTGCTATCCACCTTATGCAATTATAATTTAGCATATAAACAAAATTATATTATATATAGAATTAAGGATATGATACTTAAGTTAGGAAAAAATGTAGAATTTGTATGGGTTCCCTCCCACAGTGGCATAGCTGGAAATGAAGTTGTGGATCTTGCGACTCGTCGCGACCACGACGTTGATTTAACAGAATCATTTAAAGTACCTTTTACGGATTATTATCACCAGTTTAAAAGCTCTTCAAAGAGAATGTGGAAGGAATACTGGGACGCTACTACAGAGACAAAAGGAAAATGGTACGCAGAACTACAGCAAAACTTACCAACAGCACCGTGGTATAACAGCTTCAAATACATTAACAGGAAGTTCATAACGTGCATTAATCGTTTGCGATCTGGTCATTGCTTGGTTCCAGCACATCTCAATCGGATGAAAATTATAAGTGATGATAAATGTACCTATTGTTCTAAGAAAAATGCGGATATAAAACACGTGATATTTGAGTGTGAAACGTTTGCTATTCAAAGGCAGACACTTGTCAGTGTCATTAGTGATGTTGCTGATGAAAATTCATTAAGTGTTCCCCGCCTCGTTCAAGATTTATTATCAAACCCTGTCTATTTCATACCTGTATTTAAATTCATTTTAAAAACTGTAGAAAAAATTTGATTATTACATACAATTTATATTATTGTACATTTCGTAAGCTCTAATGCTATAATTATAATACTTATTACTTGTAATGTAGATGACAAAATGTTATATTTGTGTTTAAATGTAAACTATTATTCCGACTGAAGGACTCTGTATCCATGGTCATGAAATAAATTAAAAAAAAAAAAAAAAAATGTAGTTGCAAAACACCGGTTTAAAAAAAAATACAAATTTACAGTGTAAAATATTAATACAGTGCTCTTTAACATATATTTCTTAATTATCGTTTAAATTTATTTGTATGAAATTTGTGAGAAAAGAAACTTGGCAGAGCATGCAAATTCCATAGTCCAAATTGTGATTTTCATGCAATTAGTCCGTACAACTCGTTTGACGGTTGGAACAAGCATCCACACTATAGCAATTAGTCAGATTCTGATGAATTGGGGCTGACAAATCACTTAATGTGGATGGCCCATTATCCAAACACAAAATGTCGTTGTCAAATCTGATGGGGTCTATACATGTCATGATTTGTCTGCTCCAATTTATCAGAAGCTGACTTATTTCTATTGTCTGGAGGCACGTTGCGCTGATAATGCAACTGTCAAACAAGTTGCACTGAGAAATTGCATGCGCATGTGGTAGGATTGTTATATATGTACGCCACACCCAATTATGACTTCGACATGTTGTACTGACAAATTGTGGTAAAATCAAGTAATCTGTAAAACCCATAACACGGATTGATGAGAACTGAGAGATGGAAATACACAAACGAAGTTCGTTTTCATTTCCCGGTAGCCCCTCAGAGGCCCTACCCCGAAACGAACACGAATTTCGTTTGTGTATCTCCCTCTCTGTTGCATTTGTTAGTTCGAGCAACAGAGAGGGAGATATTCGAACGAAGTAGCCCCTCTGGTGTGTAACAGGCTTTAAGCGTGGAGCGTCCTTAACCGATGTGGCTTAAAAAAGTATCATGGTTACGTCCCTATTCATATAAAAAAAACCGTCAGACGTCAAACTAACGTTTAGGCAGTATGGCCCATGGTCTTAGCCTGTCCGAATGGACGAATTTAAAAAAAAAAAAAAAAAAAAAAAAAAACAAACTAACGTCAAAACACGTAGTGATTATATTCTCTTTGGTCAAAACTATATAAAAGTACTCTGTGGTCAAATCAAAACGTTTGTCCATGTTATAGTTATAGTAAGACAATGTGTGTTATTGTTTGTTGTGTTCATGTTGCGCTAAAAGTGAAACATTGTATGTAAGTTACCAGTTTAATAATATTCAAATTTAAACTACGTAATGGAGACCTTAAAAATATGTCTATGCTGCCTCCTGCCGGCGGACAAGGACCTGAAGACGCCGTACTCACGCGGCGAGCAAGTGTACGCGGACATGCTCGAAGAGTGCTTCCAAATTCACGTTAGTGTTAATGAGTATATTCTCTGAGAGATGAGAAGTTAATACTGTAACATAATGTTATGGTACATTTCGTAACCTAAAAGTGATTTATTTTACTAGTTTTACTAAGTACTGATTGACTTTGTTATTTTTCTACAATTTACGAACATCAGTTAAAATATTAGTAAAATATTTACATTAGGTATAGTAATAACTAATAAAACACGGTTCAAACATGTATTAAACAACACTAGGGCCTCAATCTCCTCAGGAGATCTTCTTCAGTATGTATTGGTAATTTTAACATGACTTGTCAAAGTTTAAATTCAAATATCTTCATATTTAATTTTTTTTTCATTACTACCACATTGTAGTCCCGTTTGTCAATTCGATTGTCTTTTATACAATACAAGTTAGAAAGAGAAACCTGTAATTGGCCGTACTACTGTGTTACTTAGCATAAGTTATATACTACATGTATCGCTGTTGGTTTTCTAAATAAATAATAACAAGGGCACTGCGAAACGTTGAGCGTTAATTTTTTGAGTATCTCGCTCTCTGTCGCTCAAATGTGCGTTTACAATACAGATAAAGATATGGTTATAACTACAGTAGTATTATTGTAATTCCTTACTAAACATGCAGTTGACACTGGCTGGCGAGTGCGGTATCTGCAAGGTGTGCGTGGGGCGGCTGCGGGATGCAAGCAACTTCAAGCTGCAAGTGCAGCATAGCCAGGCAGAGATGCAGCGGCTGCAGGGAGCTCTACATGTCAAAGGTTGGTCAAAGCTTGTATATCACGTATGCTAATGTCATCATCATCATCCTCGTAGCATTATTCTCGGTTGTGCCCTAAAGGAGCTCGGGGTCCATTTTGACATCTAATCCCAAGTTTTGGCATAGGCGTTTACGAAGGCGACTGCCATCTGACCTTCCAATACAGAGGTAAAACTAGACCTTATTGGGATTAGACAGGTTTCCTCACTATGTTTTCCTTCACCAAAAAGCTAACGGTAAATATTCCGTACATAAGTTCCAAAAAACTCATTGGTAAGTTCGCTTTTGTTTCAGATGAAGAGCTTGTAGACGAGTCAGAGATACCCTGTGAAGATGATGGTGATGTGTTCCGTAAGTACCTTACTTGGTTGGTTATAAAGTTACAAAATGTAATGTTCCTTTAACCTTTAGGCAGCTAGGCCAAAAATATCCTTGTAAGGGCCAATCTTTTGTATACTGTAAACTCTGTATCAATGGAATTTAAACCTTTCATAAAACATTAAGTATTTTTGTTTTGTTGATTATTAAATTCAGATCAGTTTTTTTATTCTGTCCCGGTTAGCCAGGAGATAATAGGGTAGTTGTGTTATTTTAAAATTTATAATGTAGTGTTGCTAAATGGATATAAAACTTCAATTTATTGTTATAATTACAAAAAGATGTAGACCATGAAAATTTAGAATTTTTTTATTGAGCAGTTAAGTTTAAAGCTACCGATAGAATCCTTACGCTTTTATAGAAACGACAACAATGGACCTAAACACAGTATTTCGACACAGCAATTTACTTGATTTTCCATACAATTCATAGTACAAATTGCTAAGTGTGACGAACGTACGTCAATTAGTATGAAGCGTTTCGGCTGCCACCAGCGAGGTACGTCTTTAACTCATTTTTTTTGGATTTATGTTCTTCAATTGTATTTGATCCCATACATTTGTTCCTCTCCAAAAACTGGTTTGAATGGCATCGTAAATAAATCTTAGGTCACAAGCCTATAGCAACAGAGTTTCTTGGAAAAAATACTATATATTTGACTCCTATCAGGCTTAAGAGATGCTCCACCATGGAATGGGTTTACCAATTAAATCATAGTTTTAAAGAGTGAACCAGGGGACGAAACCGTGGCAATGAGCAACAAAAAATACTTGATTGCATGCATTCATCATCATCATCATGATATCAGCCGAAAGATGGCCACTGCTAGACATAGGCCTCCCCCAAAGAGTGCCACAATGACCGGTCCTGCGCCACCCTCATCCAGCGGACTCCCGCGACCTTTACCAGGTCATCAGTCCACCTTGTCTGCCTACCCACCATTGCATTGACAAGATTCAAATCACCTTAGTGAACATTTTGTGAGAATCAGACAGAACATAATTTGTTGTGTTCAGTCGCCATAAAATCAAAAGGCATACTTTCAAGTAGCATACGTACGGAAATCATAACAAACTATTATAACAACAAAATGTATATTTTGATTGGTCATACCATTTAATTAACATAACACTCATATATCACCACCATATTTGTTATAGCGTTTATGTGCACTAATTTCTTGTGCCGTAACATATGTTTAGTATAATGATTAAAACTGATAACAACATTTGAAATAATGATAAGAGAAGGTACTTAGTTTTAATATCGCATTCTAGACAAATAAGGTACTTACCTACCTTTTTTATACAAATATAAAAAATAATTGCCAAAAACCGAATGAGAGCACCCCACTTTTACGTGGTATTATCTGTCCTACCCCTAGACTGTATATAATAAGAGCCCGCGGAGCCAGGAGCTCGCGAAGGAGGTCCAGATTTGAAAGGACCATCATGTTTTTAATAATCAGAATTTTATTTTTTAGGAATTAGGTAATTCAGATTTTTGAATTACGTGTTTTTAATAATCGGAGCTTTATGAATTACTAGCTGCCCGTCCGGGCTTCTCACGGTTAGTTTTCCGTTTTCCCGTAGGAATGGAGCATTTTCCCGCGGTAAAAATTAGCCTTTGTTCATCGGATAATGTCGGCTTCTAATGGTAAAAGAATTTTTCCAATCGGTCCAGTAGTTTCGGAGCCTATTCAATACAAATCTTTCCTCTTTATAATATTAGTGTAGATGAAATTCGGGCTTTTGATTAGTTTAAACCGTGGCTCGCCCCTCTCCGTCACAAGTGGCGCCCTGCACGTGAGGCCCGTCTACGAAACGACGTTACGGATTCGTGACGTCATATCGTCGTGCTACGCGTCTCGCATCGCTACGAGCTACGGTTTCCGGCCCTGCGCTACGAGCAACGCTATGACACAATACTAGACGACGTACATAATAAATGAGTGGAGGAGGACCCGGGACTTTGAAACTTAAGAGCCCAACTTACGTTACGCGCTCCGGACGTGTTACTACCATCAAGAAGAAGACGATAAAGATGCTTACACCGGAACAATTTTCTCAGCTTTTGGACCGACTGCCTGCTCCATCACAACCTAGTAGGGGTTCATTTATTAGCTGCCACTACAGCTACAGTGGAGCCAAAGATCCCGAAGTGGTGGAATCATTCCTATCCGCTATCAACATTTTCAAGAGATCGGCTGACCTTGTCGATCAGACAGCCCTCAGCGAGCTACCTCTCCTATTAAAAGGCGAAGCTGGAGTTTGGTGGCTAGGTGTGAAAAACGACGTAACATCATGGTCGGACTTCGAGACATGCCTTCGTGAGAATTTCGCTCCTGTTCGCGAGCCTTACCTGCTGTACCTTGACATAATAGAAAAACAGCTCCAAAGCGAGTCAACGGAGGACTTCATAAGACGCAAGCGGCTGCTGTTCTCTCAACTGCCGAGTCCCGGCCAAAGAGCAGACGCACAGTTAGACCTAACATATGGCTTGTTGCGCTTGGATATTAGAGACAAGGTCCCACGCGCAGACATCAAGAACTTCAATGAACTTCTTAAAGCGGCTAAAGCTGCCGAACACGTTTTAAACGAGAAAGTTGCTGCAGCATCGAGTCAAACCAAACCAAATGAGTACAAACATGACGCCCGGTCAGCATCAGCATCAGCATCCATGCGTAAACCCATGTGTAGATATTGTAGGATCTTCGGGCACAACGCCGAGAATTGTCGAAGGCTGGCAGCTACTAAAGACAAGGCACCGAGAGAGGCTGAAAAGGCTAATACGTTTACTCGACAGTCGGACGCAGTTGTTCAGTATCCATCCCCATCTACTCCAAGATTTAAATGTTATGGCTGTGGGACTCCAGGGGTAGTGAGAACCAATTGCCCAACCTGCAATTCAAACAAGACGCAGCAACCCGCACCAGAAGTTGGATTTTGCTCGGTCGACACCACCATAGACGCGAGGGATCGACCAGTTGTTTATTTTGAGATAGGGGAAGTGGCTGGCGCCGCGTTCTTCGATACGTGTGCCAAGTCTAGTATCGCGTCATACTCTTTGTACTGTCAGCTTAAGAAACGGGGATACGACTTTAAAGAGTTGCCAGTTGGAATGACATTAGCTGATGGTATCCCGAAGCACCAGGCTGTGTTAGTCACCAAGGCTCCTGTAAAGCTGAACGACCGCACGGTGCTAACAACATTCTTGGTCCTACCAAAGTCGCGACGTAACCACACACTCCTTGGAGTTGGATTCATACGAGATGCCCATATCGACCTGAGCTTGCCCCAGTGCACTTGGCACTTCATCGATAATCCATCCGAAGTATTCGAACTCTATGAAGAGAGCTTCGTATTTGGGGCAGGAGCTGCGCTTGCTGCTGCAATGGCTGAGGAGGACCCTTCACTGTCACCCTCATTACCAGAAGAGAGCAACACCGCAGCTGACTTCGCTCGCCCATGCGGACCTTTGAAGAATATAGATATGGCATCACCTCCTTGTAAAAGGCCCCATACTGAGTACGCATCCAGATACTCACCCATTCTAGACGCCTTATATGAAGATGCTAGAATCAGCCTCCAAAATTATGACGAGGAGTCATATGAATATGACGACGATCTGTTCCCATCCTCATCCGTATTTTCAATCGAGGTCAGACAATTGGAACAGTTCTTGAAAGAGAACCAGGATGTGTTCACACCCAACGGAAGACCGGTGAAGGACTATGAGCACTCTGTTGACACAGGTAATCACAAACCGATCTCGGTGGCGCCATACCGCCTGTCACCTGTAAAGGCTGAGATACTCAAGAAAGAGATGGAGAAGATGTTGGCCGAGGGTATAATCGAGCCCTGTTCTTCTCCTTGGGCTGCACCAGTGGTTATGGTTCCCAAAAGAAAGAAGTGGCTAGACCCCGCGGTAGACCGCGCAAGGCAAACCAATAGAGAAAAGTCCTGTCATATTCGTCGAGGCGCCTTCGTTGACATAGGGGAGCCTGTAAGACTAAATATCACAACACGAGGACACGTCGCGCCATCTAGCGAGGAGGAGTTGTGACACCACACCAATGTCGCTAGCTCACCGCCTGCGCCCAACATGAATTACTATGGAGATGCTCCGGATTGCGCCGCTCCTCAATAGATGGCGCTGCCATCGAGTTAGAACGCGCTATCGTTTGAGACGTATTAGTGTCAGTGACCTAGATTACACGATATTAATCAAAGTGTACTTCCACCTAAGTTGGGATGCACCAGGGTTAATATTGCGCCCATAAAGATTGTATTCCCTCAAGTAATAAATTATCCCGTATAACCTGGGTTGTTTCAACTTCGCCCCGCGCCCCTCTCCGTCACAAGTGGCAGCTCAACGCTGTAACAGTTCCTGATGCCTATCCATTGCCAAGAAAGAAGTGGCTAGACCCCGCGGTAGACCGCGCAAGGCAAACCAATAGAGAAAAGTCCTGTCATACTCGTCGAGGCGCCTTCGTTGACATAGGGGAGCCTGTAAGACTAAATATCACAACACGAGGACACGTCGCGCCATCTAGCGAGGAGGAGTTGTGACACCAAACCAATGTCGCTAGCTCACCGCCTGCGCCCAACATGAACTACTATGGAGATGCTCCGGATTGCGCCGCTCCTCAATAGATGGCGCTGCCATCGAGTTAGAACGCGCTATCGTTTGTTTCCCGTAGGTTCATGACCTCCGGAGCAGAACCTCGATTAATTTGTACTTCAAGTAGGAACTAGTTCTCATGCACGCTAAGCGCTTTCACCTAGTTGAGACGTATTTGTGTCAGTGACCTAGATTACACGATATTAATCAAAGTGTACTTCCACCTATGTTGGGATTTGGGATGCACCAGGGTTAATATTGCGCCCATAAAGATTGTATTCCCTCAAGGAATAAATTATCCCGTATAACCTGGGTTGTTTCAACTTCGCCCCGCGCCCCTCTCCGTCACAAGTGACACAGCCTGGTGCTTCGGGATACCATCAGCTAATGTCATTCCAACTGGCAACTCTTTAAAGTCGTATCCCCGTTTCTTAAGCTGACAGTACAAAGAGTATGACGCGATACTAGACTTGGCACACGTATCGAAGAACGCGGCGCCAGCCACTCCCCCTATCTCAACATAAACAACTGGTCGATCCCTCGCGTCTATGGTGGTGTCGACCGAGCAAAATCCAACTTCTGGTGCGGGTTGCTGCGTCTTGTTTGAATTGCAGGTTGGGCAATTGGTTCTCACTACCCGTGGAGTCCCACAGCCATAACATTTAAATCTTGGAGTAGATGGGGATGGATACTGAACAACTGCGTCCGACTGTCGAGTAAACGTATTAGCCTTTTCAGCCACTCTCGGTGCCTTGTCTTTAGTAGCTGCCAGCCTTCGACAATTCTCGGCGTTGTGCCCGAAGATCCTACAATATCTACACTTGGGTTTACGCATGGATGCTGATGCTGATGCTGACCGGGCGTCATGTTTGTACTCATTTGGTTTTGTTTGACTCGATGCTGCAGCAACTTTCTCGTTTAAAACGTGTTCGGCAGCTTTAGCCGCTTTAAGAAGTTCATTGAAGTTCTTGATGTCTGCGCGTGGGACCTTGTCTCTAATATCCAAGCGCAACAAGCCATATGTTAGGTCTAACTGTGCGTCTGCTCTTTGGCCGGGACTCGGCAGTTGAGAGAACAGCAGCCGCTTGCGTCTTATGAAGTCCTCCGTTGACTCGCTTTGGAGCTGTTTTTCTATTATGTCAAGGTACAGCAGGTAAGGCTCGCGAACAGGAGCGAAATTCTCACGAAAGCGTGTCTCGAAGTCCGACCATGATGTTACGTCGTTTTTCACACCTAGCCACCAAACTCCAGCTTCGCCTTTTAATAGGAGAGGTAGCTCGCTGAGGGATGTCTGATCGCCAAGGTCAGCCGATCTCTTGAAAATGTTGATAGCGGATAGGAATGATTCCACCACTTCGGGATCTTTGGCTCCACTGTAGCTGTAGTGGCAGCTAATAAATGAACCCCTACTAGGTTGTGATGGAGCAGGCAGTCGGTCCAAAAGCTGAGAAAATTGTTCCGGTGTAAGCATCTTTATCGTCTTCTTCTTGATGGTAGTAACACGTCCGGAGCGCGTAACGTAAGTTGGGCTCTTAAGTTTCGAAGTCCCGGGTCCTCCTCCACTCATTTATTATGTACGTCGTCTAGTATTGTGTCATAGCGTTGCTCGTAGCGCAGGGCCGGAAACCGTAGCTCGTAGCGATGCGAGACGCGTAGCACGACGATATGACGTCACGAATCCGTAACGTCGTTTCGTAGACGGGCCTCACGTGCAGGGCGCCACTTGTGACGGAGAGGGGCGCGGGGCGAAGTTGAAACAACCCAGGTTATACGGGATAATTTATTCCTTGAGGGAATACAATCTTTATGGGCGCAATATTAACCCTGGTGCATCCCAACATAGGTGGAAGTACACTTTGATTAATATCGTGTAATCTAGGTCACTGACACTGACACTAATACGTCTCAACTAGGTGAAAGCGCTTAGCGTGCATGAGAACTAGTTCCTACTTGAAGTACAAATTAATCGAGGTTCTGCTCCGGAGGTCATGAACCTACGGGAAACAAACGATAGTGCGTTCTAACTCGATGGCAGCGCCATCTATTGAGGAGCGGCGCAATCCGGAGCATCTCAATAGTGATTTATGTTGGGCGTCGGCGGTGAGCTAGCGACATCTAGTGGTGTGGTGACACAACTCCTCCTCGCTAGATGGCGCGACGTGTCCTTGTGTTGTGTTATTTAGTCTTACAGGCTCCCCCTATGTCAACGAAGGCGCCTCGACGAGTATGATAGGACTTCTCTCTATTGATTTGCCTTGCGCGGTCTACCGCGGGGTCTAGCCACTTCTTTCTTGGCAGCTATTGGCTTTTTAGGTCTGCCCCTCTTTCTGATGGGTAAGGTAGGCTCTGGTACTGTAGCGTCTTGGCTTCTATATGGAGTTAGAGCCGAGGCATGATATATACCAACAGGAGTCTTAGAATCAGAGGTCGCTATCTCGAATGAGCTGGGGCCGTGCCGACGTAGAATGATGT
Source organism: Epinotia demarniana (assembly GCA_945867215.1). NCBI lineage: Eukaryota > Metazoa > Arthropoda > Insecta > Lepidoptera > Tortricidae > Epinotia > Epinotia demarniana. Next base: position 6,299,603 of record OX244283.1, read on the forward strand.
ATGGTCCATCGCGTCGCGGAGCTAACTTTGAGCTGAATCCCTGGCTGGATTTACTTAGTGCGTGGGTTGTGGCCAATACCAAGTCTCCAGGTTGATGATTAGGACAAGCTTGCCTCTTCTGGTCTACATATTCTTTCCTTTTTTCTTCCTTTCCCTCTTGGATTTCCCGCGCTCTCGCTAAAGTATCTGCCATCATGAGCAATCGAGGGGTAACTTCTTGGATGAATTTCTCGTTCTCTACTATCTCTCGGAGGTCATGGTTAACATCATCTGGCGTTCGTAGTTCACGCCCGAACGTAAGGTATGCAGGTGTGTAACCAGTGGAGCATGATGTAGCCGTGTTCATTGCAAAGCGGATGCTAGGCAGCTTCTCTGCCCATGTCGTGTGATCGTCCTTTACCAGAATGGCTAACTCGGTCAGAGAGACTGAAGGCAGGTCGTTGTAGGCGGTGTGCGGTATAAAATAAACTTATTTTAAAACGATAAATAACTTGTCTTGTGTGACTGAAGTGTAATGTACATGTGTGTTTGTTCCAGAGCGAGATCCCCTAGTCAAGTCAGAAATGGATGATGTGAAGATTCATGAAAATGTGAAAACTGAATCAGGTATGAGGCGGGGCCTTCTCGTGTCATCAGTAGTTATAGATTAAATTTTATTTTCATCTCATTTACGTTTACGTATCATGGCTATGTGAATTCCACATTTCGATATGGAATAGTCTTATGGCGTTGTTCAGTTTTCATTAAATATTTTAGTATGGCAACATTCTGTGCCTGCGTTTGACAGATAGAATAACTGTCGATTCACACTTTCGTCTTTGTCGTTTTGAAACACGGTTCGAAAATTTGAGCTCCGCGCGAATAGTCGCGCTATTTTGCTGGCAGTTATCATTTTGAGCTAGATTCATAAGTGCCTTGAAGAAGCAGGAGGATACCCCATAAGCTGTGTACAATCAGGTGCCAGGTAACCTTGGAGTCGGGTGAGTCTGTACAGTACAAGCCAGGTCTCGGGGTCCTACACCTGATGAAGGAGCGTCGCAGCAGCTCCTGGCAACGGTGAGTGTCCTCTCAGCACCTCCAAGGCTCTATTTCGTTGTATAAATTTATCGTTTTGACGCTAGCTTACTTGCCACGTATATAACCGTTATATTCATTCGAAATTTACAGTCCACTTATTAACAGGCGTAATTGACAACATTTAATTTTTTTAAGTGGTCCATTATATGATTTAGTTCGATAGAAAATGAAATTTTAAGGTATACGTGTTTTTTTATTTCTCCCTAAATGTTATTTTTCGTTCAAGAATTTCAAAATTAAAAGTAGTGAATTCCAATAGGTCGTAAGTAAAATATGACGTCATTATTATGACTCTCTATGGCACCTGTCCACATCTTTCACTAACAGACGTAGGAATGACGTCACGCACGGGTAGACCGCGTTTTACAGATTTTAGTGATTTTTTCCAAAACGAGTATGAATAAAAATGGGAAAACCACTTTATTACGTTCAGATAAGATGCTTACCGAAATGGTTTTCGATTTAGGCATCATTACATATTTTCAAATGATGTCAATTGTTCTGATAAAGACCAAATACTATTAGCACAGAAACGATGTATAAGGACAATTTTTGGAATTGGTTGAAGGGAATCATGCTGATCATTCTTCATCAATAAGTTCATAAGTACAAAACCCAGTTCATAGAAGTACAGCAGATACATACCCGTAATGTTCGAGCACAATATAAGCATAAGCTACATAAACCTGCTGCTAAATTAGCACTTACATCCAGAAACTGCTATATCATGTGCATTACAATTTATAATTAGATACCCGATAGTTTTAAGTCACAGACAAACTTATTTAAGAATCTAGTTAAAAACTTTCTCATATACAAATGTTATTGTCAATATCAATGACTTCTTGAATGATTACTTTTAATCGTATATGTTAACTCTTTCTTGACATAGGTATAATTTATTTTTGTTTAGTTTACTTGCATAGAAATGCATTAATTTTATGTCCACCAGATTTACTGCAAGTATAACTGCAAATTGTAACCCATTTCCCTCATGCATAAATGAATTTCATTTAATTTAATTTGCATCACAGTTTTATATAATTTCTATAATACTAGCTTCCGCCCGCGACTTCGTCTCCATGAACCCGGGATCAAAACTACACTATATTTTAATCCAGGTTTTAAACTATCTTGGTGCAAAATTTCATCTAAATCGATTCAGCGGTTTAAACGTGAAGAGGTAACCGACAGACAGACACACTTTCGCATTTATAATACTCGCTTCTGCCCGCGACTCCGTCCGCGTGGAACTCGTTGATATCGTAACTAATGTTCACCCCCATTTCATCCCCTTGGGGATGATATCCGGGATAAAAAACATCCTATGTCCTTCCCTGAGACTCAAACTGTCTCTATACCAAATTGCACTCAGCGGTAACACACTTTTGCATTTATAATATTATATTTGTATGGATATTTTTTCTCCTTGCATTATGTAGTTGCTTTTATATCACAGTTTTTCTTTCAGTTGGTCCAGAATCCGCGCCAATTTCATCATGTGATCACCTGAATGCTAGAAGATTCCTCATCGATCATGATTACGCCAAGACTGATAACCACTCGGTCCAGGGTGAAACCGATGTAGAGCTGCCTCTGTGCATGTGTGATGGACATGGACAGAGTGTGCCAATCGTATCAGGTTTGTGTCAATTTATGTATGTATTTAGATATTTACGCTATTAGTAAAAAAAAAACTTTTCGTTTTTGTGATCAAGAGCAAACGCGTTTTTTATTTGGTCGCTGCGATTGTAATTTAGTCTCAATTTATTTACGTTTTTTAGTGTTTGACCCAAAATACTATTTCGCGGATGTGTCCCCAAATATCCGTATCCGCCTCCACACTACGGATGTTAAAAAAACCGCATCCCTGATGTATATACCAATCGTGCAAACTCCATTGCTTCAGGAGACGCTACACGGGACGATATCGGCCGGACTGCATGCAGGCCGCCGCGTGATTCGGCCCGTGTGGATACGTGTCGGAAGCACGGCGGCCAGCCAAATCAAGGTCACTCCATACTAGATTTTCTGTGACCTTGCTTGGCATTCTTGCCGATTTCGATCGTTTAGCGTCTTCTTTCGGTGGATCCTTCGGAGTACCTATAGATTTCTACAGCGGAGCTATACGGTGGCCATGATAAGGGAGGGAAAGGTGGTTATGCAGCTAAATATTGACGTTGTGTTCTTCATAATGGGCTTCGAAGTGTCACGTTTCGGGCGCAGCGATACGAGAGACCCATAATGGCATTTGTAAGATGGTATTTTTAAATTTTTATTGCACATTTGTGGCACAGGATCACGCCGTTCAGCCATGAAAATTAAACTTTGATTTCTTGGAGTTTTATTAATTTATTTCATTGCATGTTTGAGAAAAGCACTACATATACCTCGGCGTGAAAAGGGGTTGACAACCTCATAACTATACGACCTCGCTACGCTCGACCGTCTACATGTACTTAGCCGGCAACCCGTTACTTCCCGGCCTCTGTAGAAATGTACTATTACAAATATATACAAATAAATATCTTATTATTCGTTTATGTATCTTTAACCGTTGTTACTTCCAGTCCCGTCAGCGCGGCCTGTGTCCGCGCGCGCCAGGGAACAGCTCGCCGCGGCCTGTTCCGTGAGGCTCGAGCGCCTCCGCGCGAGCCAGACGTGCCTCGCAACATCACGCAGCGAGACACGCGCGAGCCAGACGTGCCTCGCGACATCACGCAGCGAGACACGCGCGAGCCAGACGTGCCTCGCAACATCACGCAGCGAGACACGCGCGAGCCAGACGTGCCTCGCAACATCACGCAGCGAGACACGCGCGAGCCAGACGTGCCTCGCGACATCACGCCTCGGGCCGAGGCGCGCGAGTCTAAAGGACTCGCCTCATGGCACTGCCGGGGTCCGCGCCGGGAAAGTTTACGAGTGCGACACTTGCGGGGAAAAGTTTACAGACAAGTCTAAGTTAATTAAACACACACAGGGTCACGCCACGCGGGCGGCCAAGTTGGTTATAGCATATGTCTGCGCGTGTACAAAAAGGTTTTCTTCGAAAACGGCCTTTTTTAAACATAAACTCGAGTGTTGGAAACCAGCACCCAAATCTGTCGCAATAAAGAAACCATATTGTGGCGAAATCCGTAGAAGGAATTGTGATTTGGAGCAAGGTAGTACTGAGTTGAAAATTTTCATTTGCGACATTTGTGGGACCCAGCTTGCAAGTATTAACAGTTTAAAATGTCATATAAAAGATATTCACAAACACCAAAGAAAATTATACAGGTGTGAAGTATGCTATAAAAGTTTTACGTATAAATCCTTTTTAAATCATAAAAATGCTCATATAGAGAGACCTTATAACTGTGAAGAATGTAATAAAAAATTTAAAAGTAGAACTATCCTACGTTTTCATAAACGAATACACACTGGTGAAAAGCCATATGTCTGTGATGAATGTGGCAAGCAATTTAGACAAAAAAGTGTTTTAGTTAGTCATAAAAAAATTCACAGTGGAATCAAACCATACTGTTGCGAAGTATGTAACAAGCGATTCACTTTAAAATGGCAATGGATTAGACATACAATAATTCACACCGGGGAAAAACCATACAGCTGTGAAGTGTGTAGCCGGAAGTTTAGCTTTCAATCTACTTTAATTAGACATAAAAAAAGGAAACACAGAAAACAGTGATTTGGTTAAACACATAAGAATTACAAGGAAGGATCTCATTAATAAGCCAGCATTATATTGCAGCAAATCTGGGTGGAACCGTTTAACAACTTGTCACAACAACCTAGGGACGCAGCTATAAGATGGAAATAGAAAGCAAAATAATCCTGATCCTACTAATATTATAAATGCGAAAGTTTAGATGTTTGTTACTCAAAACACACACAAACTTAAACGGCTGAACCGATTTGAATGAAATTTTGCACCAATATAGTTTATATCCTGGAATAAAATATAGGATAGTTTTTATCCCGGGTCCACGCAGACGAAGTCGCGGGCGGAAGCTAGTAATATATAAATGCGAAAGTTTGGATGTTTGTTACTCAATCACGCTTAAACAGCGCAACCGATTTAGGTGAAATTTTGCACGAACATAGTTTACAGCTTGGACTAAAATATAGGGTAGTTTTCCCGGGTCGACGCAGACGAAGTCGCGGGGGAAGCTAGTGATAAATAAATAAACAAGTGACAAATATATGAGGCTATACAATAACACAAGTGAAAGTGGAAATAAGATACAATGTCATGCTTACTGTCCATCTTCGCGTATAGTTTTTTTTTCTCAAGTACATATATAAAAGATGATAAGTGATAACTAACAGCAACTAAATTAAATGAAAGCTAAATCTTTAAAAGGCCCTCGACGCATTGTACCGAGAATGCTGGTGGCATTTCCTCGCTGAATTGCAATGCTTTTTTTTTTTTAATACCACGTCGGTGGCCTTAGAGCATTAAACCAACCGGAGTGGCCATGAGTCATTTTCTATACATAAAAAGTCTGCCGATTTCTGCGTGAAAGGGGAACGTCAAATGTATGCGTAACGTGAAAATAGCTACGTCAGATATACGTCAGTCCATACAATGTGTATGACCACTGGTCATATACTTTTGGCAGTTTGGTTTAATACTCTAAGTCGGTGGCAAACAAGCTTACGGCCCACCTGATGGTAAGTGGTTACCGTAGCCTATGGACGATTGCAACTCCAGGGGTGTTACATGCGCGTTGCCGACCCTGCGATGCTGACGTGTTGAGCGAGAGCCGCCAGCTCTTCGTTGTCAAATTGTACTGAGAGTGACGTCACGGATACAATACGACTACAGCACGGCTATCATGGGACGGCCGCGACATACTCTTGATTTTTCTCGCACTCGTATTATCCTAATAGTCCAGGCAATGAACTGACAACTTGTATGGAAAAAATGTCAATTTTGGAAATAATTTATAATAGCTTATTTTTTCTGTGTAACGGATTTATTATCAATTAAATAGTCACCCAGCGACAGAATCCGACAAAATTTCAGACATCAAAAAAATGATAATATAAGTAGCTACAGAAAAGTCAGAAAAAATATTAATAAATATTTTTGTTTTTATTTTGGTTCATTTACATTTGCTTTATAATATTCAAGATAAATCATACAGAAAAAGACAACGCATGTTTTATTTAAATCTACTTAATTACTTCCGGGTGGAAAGTTTGCCGGATTCTTGAATAAAGCAAAAAAACGCTATTATAAATTAATGTTTTTCAAAACCGTATTTTGCCTGGAGTATAAGTGTTCTAGAGACGGATAGTGCGAGAAAAATCGTTAGTCGTTATTAGTTATTAGTCATGATAGCTTTCAAAATAGCTTGGTGCGGGTGACACTTGCCGCGCCGTTTCGTTTTATTAGCAGATATAGGAAATAAGGAGATCGGACATGCCGCGCGATTTGTATTGAATAAGCCTGTCGCAACTTCTTGAATTCGTGGTTTTATTTGAAATAAATAGTATTGACCTTTGAAAAGTGATCCATTGGTGTGGAAATTAATCATTTTGGCAAAAAACGGAACTTTCTCGGTGGGCAGCGGACGGTAAATGTATGGCGGAGTATGCCCAATGAGCTGACATGTGCGATACAGCCCCCGGCGGCTTGTCCGCTCTATAGTATTTTATGCTCTGAGGTTTTACTCAAAAGTTGCGGGCTAAATGTCGCTCAGGGAAATGGCCAAAAGAGATTTTAACAAATCTCTAAGAAATAAGAGTATGACCAAATCACGCAGAATGTTAAAAAGACGAATCCATTTATGATTTGCTTAGAAAAGATCAGTCATTTGATCAAATCCCTGAATCTGTTTAATAAAATGACGAAATTTTCTCATATCTCCTAGAGATCAAATATATAAGACATGTTTCAGCCTGAATATGACTGCTGTAAAACACATGAACATGAATAACTATGTTATGTGCTAGAGATCGCTTTTTAGCGATAAGACCGCCTGCTGTCTACCATTGTTTATGTTTAATCTATTTTCTATTTTGTGTTATGTATGGTCAGCAATAAAAAATATTTGTATTAATTTTGTTTTTTTTTCGTTTCTGACGATTTCTCAACATAATTTGAGACGTTGGTGCCGTTAGGAAGCCTAAGTCTTCTGGTAGATGTCGCTACACATGCCTCCCGCGTTGTGTTTAGGAACTGATTGAGGGATTTCGTGTCCGAACCGGATTGTGCTGATAGCTCAATTGGTTAGTAGCGACGGGCTATGAATGCTTGTGGTCGCCGGTTCGAATCCGGCTCGGAGCATTAAATTTTTCAGTTTTTTCCGTTGATTTAAAATTTGACAATATTTGTATTGTATGTTTATACGAAATAAATTGGACCTACCAGATTTTTATTATTAACTAGCTTCTGTCCGCGACTCCGTCCGCGTGGAACTCGTTTATATCGCACCACAACCAACTTTCACCCCTCCATTTCACCCCCTTAGGGGATGATTTCGGGGACTCAACCTATCTCTACACCAAATTTCATCTAAATCGGTTCAGCGGTTTAAGCGTTAAGAGTTAACAGATAGACAGACACACTTTCGCATTCATAATATTAGTATGGATTAATACAATCCAAAAGTGAACGTAAAGTAATTCAAATGTAAGGAATCATCAGAGACTCATTCAGTGATGGGACTGATGGGACATGACGGTACATATTAATTGGTAAACAGTAACTATTAATGTACAGTTTTTGACACAGATTGTATAATAACGATACAAACAGAATAATCAAGTTTAAATCCACACTCAGATTTAATCTATATATATAAATGCCTATGTCCTGACTGACTCACTCATCAACGCACAGCCGAAACTACTGGGACTAGAAACTTGAAATTTACACCGGGACTTCCTTTTATGACGTAGGCAACGGATAAGACGGGATTTTTGGAAATTCCATCCCTAAGAGGGTTAAATGGGGGTGCAAAGTTTGTGTGGAGGAATAATTATTTTTTTAACTAGAGACTTGAAACTTTGTATAAAGATTACTTATTAAGATACAAAAAAAGTAATTTCAGCGTTTTAGAAAATTCCACCCCTAAGGAGGTTAAATAGGGGTGCAATGTTTGTATGGGGGAAACATTAATTTTTGAACTATGAACTTGAAACTTTGTAAAAAGATTACTCATTAGAATACAAAAAAAGTCATTTCTGCGTTTAAGAAAATTCCACCCCTAAGGGAGTTAAATAGGGGTGCAATATTTGTATGGGGGAAACATTATTATTTGAACTAGAGACTTGAAACTTTGTAGAAAGTTAACTTATTAAAATATAAAGAAGTAATTTCAGCGTTTAAGAAAATTCTATCCCAATGGGGGTTAAAAAAGGTTGAAGGTTTTGTACGGGGAACACTGGATTTTTTAAAGAGATGTACTCTTGATTAACCTGTCTCCATTTCTCGATTTCGATTTTAAGATTGTTTTAACAGCCTTACGAAATTTAACTTTTTTTTTAATCTCACTCATAATAACTAAGATCCCCATTTTCTAGCTCCAAATCCATGCGTTGCTCTATATCTTGCAGAGTCATTTTTGCCAAAGATTAAAATTAGATTAAAGCAAGAGGTAACTGACGGAATAAGTATTAAGCATTCTGCAAACAATTCCCGTAATCTCATTGGAAAATCTTTATAAATTCTTTAACAATCGCATATCAGTGTCTGCCACTGTTTGAAATGTAATATGTCTAGACCATTTTAACTAAGAATTAAATTCACTTACCTATTTAAAATCTTTGTCATCATCAAAAATCTACGCGGACGAAGTCGCGGGCGGCCGCTAGTACTTACTGTATAATTTTCTAGGGAGTTCTGTCATTGGTTATGAATATAGTCGAGACTGTTAATCGAAAAGATGATTTTTAATTTGTTTGTTAGGGGGGGGGGGGGTCAAAAAACGATGACTCAATATATTATGGACGAGCCCTAGCATTCGTTCTGAGAATTTGGCGACTACCCACAAATAACAGATAAAGGCAGATAGGTCGTAATAAATTGAAGTATAAACTGCTATCTAATAAAGCGATTACCTACTACTGTTTTTATTTATTTCTGTTACTGTTGTACTTGGGTCTTACACATACATACATTCACGCCTTTATCCCTCAATGGGGTACGCAGAGCACATGAAACTTGTGTTCCAGTACCACTCATAGCATAAATGTTGGTATAAAAGACCGACAAAATGTAGTAGCCCATCGCTCAGAACACACTTCAACCCTGTTCCCTTAGTCGACTCTTCCGACACCCACAGGAAGAGAGGGGGTGGTGCTATTCTAACCCGACACCACACGGGGCCTAAGGTCTTTTTTATTAGCCCTTTCCGAAGGTTAAGTAAAAAGTAGAATAATTCGGCTACTTGTAACTAAGAAAACTATTTTGCTTACTATTGAACACTCAGCCTGCAGTTTGGCTCTGCCTAGGTGATACATATGAAATAAGTAGTTTTTAATAAGTATCATACTAGTTATTTATTGTATACGCCGATATATGTATAGGGTACCAATAAAATAATGAACAATTTCGTGCTTCGCGCCATTTTTGGTGCGGTTAGCGGTAATCACAGACTAATAAGAATACAGACGCGCAGTATAAAGCAAGACGATGTTTCATATAGTTGTCTCTGTCACTGCTTATGGTCAGCTGATGTGAGTTAGAATGAGATGAATAGTATGGTATTTTGAGTCTATTGACGACTTGTCTCCAAAAACTGTTAACCACGGTGTTAAATGCTAAACAATCTGTCAAAGTCAAATCAACGTCAAATCTCTTGTGAATCTTGAGGAAAGTTGGTTAGTTCAAGAATATTGTGTTGAAAAACTAAATATTTCTGTAATAAGTTAATGATTTAAGTTGTATGAAGTGGCACAATGGCTTGTGCAGTTCCGTACTGCCGAAGTTACGCTAGATTGTTAAAAAAGACCGGAGAAACAATCGGATTTCATCGGTAAGAATCATTTGGTTATTTTTCAAATATTTCATGTACAATTACGCAATATAATGGTCTGGGATTACAGCAGATGCTTGATACTATCGGATAAATACTTTTTACATGGATCAAACTTGATATTTTTGGGATTTTTAGTAAAAATACAATTGTCGTAAACATGGTTAGTGTTGTTACCATGTATATATCGATATTTCGTCGACATGAATTATTCATGTAGGCGTTTAGACAAAATATTTTAATGTTACACGTCTTAACTGTTAACTTCAGGTTTCCGGTAAATAATAATCTTCGAAAAAAAATGGATTGACGCAGTAGGGCGCAATAATTGGACGCCGAAAAAACACCATAGAATATGTTCGAAACATTTCGAAACTAACTGTTTCGTTATTATTAAAAACATAAAACACTTGCTGCCAGATGCGATACCTACAGTTTTTCAGAGACCGCTTGAGGTAAGTTGGTATAGTGAGTTTTATTTATTTTATTACTTGACATTTCTGAGGTCCCTCCAGATGAGTTCGTTTCATTTAAGTTTTGTATATGCAAAGAATTTGTATTAGTACATTGATTTTCTTTATATATCCATAACTACTATAATATGTATTATACATGCAAAAGTAACTCTGTGTCGGTTTGTTGCTTACCTGTTCATACTTAAGCAGCTCAACTGATAGAGATTGTATAATATTGTTTTCGTTACTGTATTTAATGCAGGGATCTCACCAGGATCAACAATTAGAAGGCAACTACAACAAAATGATGCTGAGAAGTAATGAAAGGCTACCAGATACAATACCTAAGACATCTGCATTGCCTCTTCAGGTGATGCAAGTTTACTGATTGCAAAAAGTTCTATATAATTGGATATTTATTATTTAAAGCATTAGATGTAACTTTCTTATTAAAATGAGATATTTTCAGGAATATAATTGCGTTGTTATTTTGTGTTAGCTTACTTTAAAAACAAAGTTTTAATCGACTTCAAATCAATACTTCATGAAGCCACATTCCAGTTGCGGTAATACCGCATGAACTGCTTTCTGGAAGCAAATGCACGATTTCAAAGTACCCAAATCGTTTCAAAATAAGATTTGAAGATTGCCCTGGTTTTCTCCAGGATTCCATCTTCAGATCCTGACCTGCCTAGGACCACCTTTTCTAACAAAACACCATTCTTATCGGTACAGGCGTCTAAGATTAATCGAGAAACATACATAAAAAAATAAAGAGCCAGCGGAATTGATAAGTTTCAGAAGTCGGTTAAAAAAAAATGTGTTCCACTAAAGATCCACAAAATAGTGAGACTTAAAAAGTAACTCGTCTGACTACTTATGTATTTGCATAATTTAATTTGTAGCGAACATATGAAACATGAATGCAGTTTATTATATTCGTAGTCGTGTACTAAGTACCATATTAATTTTTGCATAGTATGGATAGAGATACAATTTACTTACGAGTATCGCATATTACGAATTTATTAACAGTAAATATCGATATCGATAACTTGTAAGAAAATATCTTTCTGTGCACTAAATCTTGAGCGAGCGAGAGAGCGAATTACATCGTGCGAGCGAGAAAGCGGAGACAATGACGTATGAAGACCTGTCAGATAACATGGTTCTACCCCTTTCTTACTCGGCGTTCAGTACGTAAGTGAGAAGAGATCGGATGTATAGAAAACGTTCAATTTATTAGGGCCTATCTGCTTTTCTCTGTAATCTGTGGCGGTAATGGCGGTCAAATATGAAAATAAAAAAATTGGTCCATGATTGGCTTGGTCTATGACACGTGATTCAACGACAGGGATGTAGCTGGGATGCTTCTTTTATCGGTTTCTGACAGCCAAGTTTATGTTATGATTTGAGGCATGTTTGATCGTGAATGGGTCAGTTTATTCATAGTCTATGGTAAAGCGAAACGTCATCACTATTCGTTGAGTTTATCTTATCTGTGGTAGTACGCTCCTAGTGTCATATCGTATGAAACGTAAAATTTCTCTCCAAAAGCGAATTATAACACCAATTTAGACTGTAATATTTAATTGTGTAATATTCTCTCCTTAATTTGTGTCTTGGTTGCAGCCCGGCGCGTTTCAGTAAGTCTTTACCGTTTAATTTTAGGTTAAGTCGACGCACCTACAATTTTGTTTACGACTTCACATAATCTGTTATAGGTCAATATTTGAGTGCTGATTTGCGCTTTATCGGATTACAGCGATGTTATAAGCTCCGTGTTAACTGATTTCTGGATATAGATAAGTTATCTGCAATATTAGTAACTATGCGTATGCACGAATGCTTTCTAATTTTGTTACCTCGTTAAAAGCCCTTAATTGTGTGTCCAATGTGTGCAAAACGCCGATAAAACTGCTACATTGACAAATTATACTGCTGTGCACTAATAATAAATCCAATTTCTTTAATGATGCAAATTCTGCCTCAATCATGTAATCATGGCAATGTTTTCAAATATTTGGATAGGGAAATCGGATTAGAACTATTTTCGTAATATCATAAGAGTTTCATTAGAACATTTGCTTTGTCCATATTATACATTGTTGCTTAAAATATACTTTTATCGTTTCCTATTTAAATGTTTAATTTTTAATCAAACATGTAATTTAAAGTTTATTTGACTCCGAGGGTTTTACGTGACTTGCGCAGGGCGCAGATCATCCCGCGGGTTTGCGCAGGGCAGCTGCCCTTCAATTCAACCAGGAAGTCCATCTACATATAAGATTTTTTTGAATCGACTAACGGTTCTTGTGATTACGCCTTAAGATACAAACTTATCAGCTTACAAATCTACAATCTCATAGGATTTTCCTCTTTATATTATTAGAATAGATTAAGTCTTGTTTGCTGCCTATAAAGACGGTCCTGGGTTCAAATCCCAGTAAAGGCAAATATTTGGGTGATGACTTGATGAGTACTGTTACTAGTGACTCATTGTTTTTCTATCATCATCATCATCATGTCAGCTGAAAGATGTCCACTGCTGGATATAGGCCCAAAGACTGATCAGTCCTGCGCTATCCGCACCCAGTGACCTACGGTTACATGTACTATCACCCATAGCCAGAGTAGACCACCTTAAAGGCACATTATGCTGAAATGCACATGATACAGAAACATTTGAGAAACATCTGCCGTCTTTCATCCACCATTGAAATGTGTAGGCCGGCCCACTAGGGTTTTTTGTTCCTATTTATCACAATTGAACAATTGTTCTAAAAGCGAAAAAAAAACTATAACCGTGAAAACAATAAATGTGAAATAAGAAAAAAAAGGATCTTTGTTTCTCTTAGGGGCGGGTCAAGTCCAAAATCAACGCTTGCAAGCGATATTGTTTTGAAACTGGTCGACTCTGGCTTAGGTCGATAGTACCTTCCGGTACGTGATTGTCACTCGAGAACCTTTCCGCCCAAATGGCCATCGTTTCATCGTTTATGTATTTAAGCATTTATATCTCTTAAATATGTCATTGTCTAGCAACCATACCGCAAGCCTATGGAGCTACTGACTAGTTTGATTTATACCCGCTGACCAAGTAGTGATGTTATTATGGCTGGTATCGCTGCGGTGTTCTGTGAGGTGGAAAATTTCCCCGGTTGGGCTCCTAATATAAGTGAGATGACATTGCGCTGTGCCCTGCCTGTCTCAGTTGCCTCACAGATTGCCAATACGGGTGTAGATACAAAATCTATTATTACTTCAAAAGAAAGAAGAGAAAAAAAATATCCCTAATGTCGAAATATCCATTCAAATGTCTTCTCTGTCTGTCAAAAAAATTTATACAACCGTTTTAATGTTGCTTGTTAGAGAGAAAACGCTCGCAGATACTGATGTCACGATCCTCGTGCGTCATAGTAAATGAGAATCGTTTCATATGAAGGTGCGTTTTTCGGAAAAGGGACAGAGACTTAAAACTGTGGACACTTATAACTTTGTGATTATTTAACCTCTTCCGTTGCTTTTTTCTCCAAAAATACATCATTATTGATTATTTTTAATTCTTAACCCTCGACACAAAGACGGGTGTTATAAGTTTAACGTGTCTCTCTGTGTACCTGTCTGTGGTATCGTAGCTCTCAAACGGATGGACCGATTTCAATGCGGTTTTTATTGTGTCATAGATAATTTAATCCCGAGTGTTCTTAGCAATGTTTCATGAAAATCTGTTCAGCGGTTTTGGAGATATCGGACTTTGAAATGAAAATGTCGGGGGTTTTTCAACTTTTTTAAGTTGTAGTTATATGTAGTGTCTACACCCCTATAACATTTTAGGTTTGAAAATAGTAGCTGTGGCTACTGTTTTGCGGTTCTCATTATAAACCACAACATATAACATCAGAACCACATGATATAGATTCGGGTCATCTTATCAAATAAAGTTTGTTGACATTATGTCCTGTTACTTTTCACTTAGATAAAACAGGCAGTTTTGTTTTTTTTTTTTAAAACATCTTAGCGGTAAGTATACATTATCTCATTGCCAACCTGAGGGCAGTTTGTCGGCGAGTGAGCTATTTTTACAAATTAATACATTAATATTAATACGTTGCACCAAGTCCGTAGGAATTACCCATCGCTACCCTACACGTGACCCCCGGGTGGTGCTAAAAGTGCAACAACCTGGCAACCGTACTGTCTGCCATACGATAAATAAATAAATACAGGGACCACTGCAACATATTTATTTACACAATAGTAAAACCATATTGCCAATAACAGGTACATTATATATCTTTTATATCTATAGATCTACTTAAGAATGAATTTTCATGAAATTTGGTGGGGGGGGGGGGGGGTGCCCCGGGTACCAAGCACCCAGGGGTGCCAACAACCTGAACCACAATTCACTCGTATAGCCATTTTATCAATTGAAAGAGAAGTCAATTTTGACAATATATAATAAGTAGGTAGGTAGGTAGATTATTTTAGTAAAATAAAGCCTCGTAGGTATAATGAGTGTTTGGTATTTTATTTTGAGTGGGGGTCAGGGGTGCTCAACCCCGCCCCAGGGTGCTCAATACAAAACCCAGGGTGCCGATGTACCCAGCGCCGCCACTGAGAGTTACGATATAAAACTTGTTCGACGCGTATGGAGTCGCGGTCAGAAGTTAGTTTAACTAGTTACTAAAACAGTAATTTTAACTATTTTCGCTCTTAGTATAATAAGTTTCTGTCAAAAAAACATTTTTGGTACAAGTTTTTTCTGTACTGTTCTTCTGTATACCGTCATCAACTACTCATTGAGACTATTCTAAAGTACTTCGCCTAGCCAAATTCATGATTTGAATACCACATAAGCTGCTTGGCGAGAGCAAATGCGTTCACAGAACTGAATAGATTTCTGTAGGATCCCATCATCAGAATCTGACCTGACCCCGTATCATGGTCGGCCTTATCACATGATAAGTGACAGGATATAGCGTCCGTCACTGGCTGACACCGTTCGATAGAACGAGACTGACGCTCTATCTTGACACTTATCGCGTGATAAGGCCGACCATGATACGGGGTCTGGTGACTATGGGACCCGAAAATACCATTTCTAACAAAAAAAAACCGACTCTGCCTGTCACGTCTTCTTGTAATAGGGAAGCATACGTAAAAATAAAAACGACTAATTGGAAAGGATTAATTGTATTCAAGGGTAAGGTGCGTTTCCTCAATCGCCCCCGTGACCGCTGCGAGAGGACGCGGCGACATTGGGGCGACATTGCGATAACGCGCGACCCCCGTGGTCCTCAGGAAGCGGGTCGGCGGGCTAACCTCTTACATGTGAGATAAAATATGACGATCGTTGCCGATTTCTGAAAGTGACCCGGTAGTCTAAGTGAATTACTTTATGATTATCAAGTTCTGCGGCGCTACCACGAAAACCGAATCTCGAATTTCGTTGGTATATCTCTATCTCTGCCGTTCTAGTGTTATAAAACATAAGTACGTTAGAGACGGAGATATCCGAACTTCGAGATTCGATTTTCGTGGTAGCGCCGCTGTGCGGTGCGGTAGGTGTCTGTCCCTCTGTATCACTGTTCTCTACAGCACGTCTATCATGGGACGGCCGCGACATAATAATCTTGTTCTAAGTGTTCTAATAAGAGAGAGACGGATAGTGCGAGAAAAATCGAGAGAGCTCGCGCGCCGTCGCGTGATAGCCGTGCTTTATATAGAATGTTTATGTTATTAAAAAAATGCAGACTCCAGAGTCCTACATCTCACAGAGCCACTAGATAAAGATGTATTTGGGTCACTGGGCGTCGTGGAAAACGCCTCTTGACCACGCAAGAGCCCTGGAGCACTCTCAGACTTTTACCGATCGATTGGCTAATAGACAATTTTTGTTTGACGATGCCATTTGAAAAATGTTTGTATAGGGCTAAAGAATAAGTATTTTTCTAGTTAGAACACTATATAGAGACTGATAGGATCTCAGCTTGCGCGCCGACTTGTGCTAAACTAAGCGATTACATGCTGATGGTTATGATGATAATGATGATATTGTTGGTACTGTCCAAATAGTACATTGTTGTATAGGCTAGAAAGTAGACCATAGATGGACGAGTGGGTTCAAGGATCGAGCCGAAGGAGACGGTGCCATCTATTGCACTTTTGGTCGAGACATAAATTGCAAATATATGTATATGGTAGCGCATCGTTACTAACGATTCTCAATGTAGCTAACTTGAGACGTTGCTGCCGTCTCAGAAGTTGTAATAACTTTTTATTTTTTTAAGTTCCAAATAATTATTTTTGTTCGTGTCACCATTCCTATGGTCATATTACAATGTATCTTGAATATATATTTTGTGATTTGGGTAAGGGTGCGCTGGAGCTCCACAGGGAGCTCGGCAAAATGTTGAAGGAGGCAACAGGCGACCCTCGCGCCGGCAGCCTTCTCGCGCAAAGAATCGCAATCGCAGTTCAGCGCGGGAATGCTGCCTGCGTGTTGGGCACCCTGCCAAGAGGCCCAGGTCTTTTATTTAATTAGTTATTTTAATATATTTTTTCTAAGTTTAGGGTTTAGATTTAGTTATTTTAATTTAACATTAGTTTTAGTATTGTATTTACCTTCACTAGTAGTATTAATGTATTTTTTATCAATTTATTGTAATAAAGTTTTTGTGATTTCTAATAACCTAAGTTGGGTATTTGCTTTCCTTAAATATCTGCATGGCCTTAACCTTGATAACATTATGTAATCTATTCGCCAAGTTGACCTACAGATAGGCCTAGATTCGTGGCCGCGTGGTCGAAAGCTGGGCAGCGTGGCAGACGCACTTGATTGATAAGGGTGATAAGGAATATCGTGTGACTATTGTGTTATAATCAGCTGTAGGTTTTATTAAATTTGTACTACTTCGGCTCGGGCCCTGAATTCGTTCTCTGCTGTTCTCTAAATGAGACCTCATTTCTCAACATTCTCCATGAATTCCCCGTGTGGTGTCAGGGTAGAATAGCACCACCCCTTTCTTCCTGTGGGTGTGGAGTCGACTTAGGGAACAGGGTTGAAGTGTGTTGTGGGCGCTGGGCTAGCAGCCTGTCACTGCGATATCACATTTTGTCAATCTACACTTCTACACTAATATTATAAAGAGGGAAGATTTGATTGTTTGTTTGTTTGTTATTTGAAAAATTCTTTTACCATTAGAAGCCGACATGATCCCTGATGAACATAGGCTACTTTTTACCCCGGGAAATGCTTCATTCCTACGGGAAAATGGAAAAATCATCATCCCATCAAAAACATTCTGTAAAAAACTAGCCAAAACTCGATGGAGCTGCTTGTTTATCTTTAAAAAATAATGATATTTTGTAGTACCAAGTCTCAGGCATTCTTATAATTCTTTATTTGCTAACTAAATAAAATTCTGCAACTTGGCAATCACACAACTTTATAGCATTTAATAATAATAATAATTATTATTATTATTTCATTTATGGATACCTAAAACTACGTAGTATTGTGTAATTGCGAAGTCACAAAATTTTATTTAGTTAGCAAATAAAGAATAATAAGAATACCTGAGTGTATAAAATGGGAATTAACACTGAGAAACTAGGTGTCTTTAGGTCATTTGCTTACATACCACAGATAGATGCGCAGTCCAGGGTTCAGGAGTCACAGCCAGTCACAGGCACACACACGAGCTCACACGCGAGATAGACTTGGTATGTGACGTCACAGGTGGAGCGACATACGCCTTATTTTAATGCAAGCAAAGGGTCATCTGTCCGTCATTGTCAATAGGTAAGCGCGGTGCGCCCGGGATATGGAGGGGATGCAAGATTGTTTATTGAACATACCCCCGCCCTAAACATGACAATGTTTACGAAAAAAAAAGGAAAATAAAAAAATAAAAAACAAATAAAAAAACAAAGTTACTTTAAGGGATTCTTAGGGTAATCTAATAATCCGATTGGTAGGTCTTGTCAGAACACCCGTAGCCGTCCTAACTTGTACTACACGCACGACGCCATCTTTCCCGGGAACCACTGATATGATGCGAGCGCGTCGCCATTCCAATGGAGGGACATTATCCTCTCTCAGGAGGACCAAATCACCCACTGAGGGAGGCTCAGTATAGGCTGCCCATTTAGGCCTTGTTTGCAACGTCGATAAATATTGAGTTTGCCATCGTGACCAAAAGTGTTGTAGCATCTGTTGTACAAGTTGAAATCGAGTGAGTTTATTCGTTTTAATATCGTGCAACGGGTATTCGGGAATCGCAGTTAAAGGCTCTCCAATAATGAGATGGCCTGGTGTCAGGACTTCAAGGTCGTTAGGATCCGATGATAAGGGGCACAACGGACGCGAGTTGAGGACTGCCTCAATTTTAGTAAAGACTGTCGTCAATTCTTCATAGGTGAGGGGAGTGTCTCCGATAACACGTTTTAGGTGAGTCTTGGCTGACTTTACAGCCGCCTCGAAAAGACCGCCCCAGTGTGGGGTAGTAGGAGGATCAAAAATCCAAGTGATATTTCGCTTTGCCATTTCCGAGCCTAGAGTATACTTATTTAAGTTAAGGAAATTATGGACTTCTAAAAGGTGGTTATCCGCACCCACGTAATTACGTCCACAGTCCGACCGAATAAGCGAAGGGGTGCCACGACGAGAGGCAAAACGAGTAAGGGCGGCGAGGAACGCTTCTGTAGTGAGGTCTGACACTACCTCCAGGTGGACCGCCTTGGTCGCCAGGCACACAAAGACGCAGAGGTAGGTTTTAACTAGTTTCCGGTTTCGAACAGCTTGAATTTTTGTGTAGAATGGTCCCGCAAAATCTGTTCCTACTCCTTTAAATGCACGTGTGGCTGTGATTCGGTCTTTTGGAAGGTCGCCCATAAAGGGTTGCCTTGCAACAGCATTTAAACGATAGCAAGGTAGGCATTTAAATAAAACGTTATTAATTAACCTGCGCACGGATAGGATCCAAAATTCACGGGATAATATGGCGTGTAAGGCACCAGGTGAGGCATGGGAGTTGACCTCATGGTAATGGGTTATTAATAATTTCACGAAATTGCCATGTTTCGGTAAGAGTATAGGGTGGCGGGCATCAAAGGGCAAATCCGAATGTCTTATACGACCCCCAACTCTCGTTAAACCGGTAGTGTCAAGGAATGGGTTCAGTTTTCGAATGGAAGACCGCACTGCTAGTCCACGTTTAAGGTTGTCAATATCCTCAGAGAACGAAAGCTTCTGAACCAGTTTGATAAGGAAGTTAAGGGCGGTTTTCCGTTCAGTCACGGAAAGAAAGGGAGATATCTCACGTTGATTGCGCGAACGGGCATTATTAATGAATCGTAAAATGAAGCCGGTGACGCCAATAAGTTTTTGGAAGGAGCTAAACCGATTTAAGAGGAACTCAGGACTTGGAACGCAACTTGCACTGGTGACTAAGAGGCAACGTAGTCCAGGAAGTTGTGCAACCTGTGATGATTTGTCGGATGGCCAACTAGATGGAGGCTGCAACAGCCACTTTGGGCACCACCAGAGTTGGTGGTTGAGAAGCGCCCGAGGGGATAAACCGCGGGACGCGCAGTCGGCAGGATTCAGATTGCCAGGAACATGTCGCCAAATAGAGAATATCTCTGCATTTTTAATTAGGGAGACCCGATTGGCTTCAAAGGTTTGAAGTTCGTGTGGTGAAGTATTGAGCCAGGAGAGAACGATTTGGCTATCCGTCCAAGTATAGATGGCGTCCAACACTATTGACTTCTGCAGACAGGAGACAACGTGTTGCACTAATTTCGAAAGGAGCGCAGCTCCCTGTAGTTCCAATTTTGGAATTATCAAACGGGTCCGGACTGGGGCAACCTTAGTTTTGGACATTAACAAATGGACGGAGCAATTATTCAACTGGTCTACAGCACGGAGATAGAGTACTGCAGCGAATCCACCTTCTGAGGCGTCACTGAAACCATGTAAAGTATAAGACTGGGGTGTGGGGGGAAGAATACGTCTGGGTATATGAATCTTATGCATAGTGTTTGCCAGTTCACTGGTGAAGGTCAACCACTCGGCAGCTAGTTCTGGGGTAAGTGGTTCATCCCACTGAAGGCCCGAAAGCCACAGGCGCTGTATAAAGACCTTAGCCTGGAATACAATAGGTGAGATCCAACCACTGGGGTCAAACGTACGGGCTATAAGGGACAGAACTTTTCGTTTGGTTGGGGACTTGTCAGAGTCTACACGGGTCGTATAGGTAAAGGCATCCGTCACAGGGTTAAACTGAACTCCGAGGACCGCTACTGTTTGAAGGTTTTCGATGTCCTGTATGGTGTGAAGGGGTTGAAGGTGATTAGGGGGGAGATCTTCTAATAGCTCTGGCTTGTTCGAGATCCATTTTCGTAATTCGTAACCACCTGCTCGCATTAGGGATTCTAGCTCTGATTTAAGAAGGCGAGCTTCTTCGAGGCTGGAAGCACCGGTCAGGCAATCGTCAACATATACATCGGACTCAATGACTGCGGCCGCCTTAGGGTATCTAGAACGTTCCTGATCAGCCAATTCAAGTAGCACGCGGATTGCAATATAGGGGCTAGACCGTAGACCGTAAGTATTAGTATTAAGCTCATACGTAATGAGAGATTCTGCAGGAGACTCACGCCACAAAATTAACTGATACCGTCTGTCCTCTGGATGTACCCACGACATCCGGAACATCATACGGATATCAGCAACAAACACAATAGCATGTCTACGAAAGTTGAGAAGGATGTGCGTGATGTCACGCTGGAGCTTAGGACCCGTGTGTAGACACTGATTAAGGGATATTCCATTCGAGGTCGTACTACTACCATCAAAAACGACTCGAATCTTTTCATTATCACCGGTTTTAAAAACGCAGTGGTGGGGGATAAAATAATGTTCCATGGATTGTAAGTTCAAAGAAGACACCGACATGTGATTTAAGTTGTAGTATTCACGCATAAAGTCGATATATTGCGCCTTTAGGCGGGGATATTTTTGTAGTCGCCGTTCTAAGTTAATGAATCTCTTTTCCGCTATAGATCGGGACTCACCAAGGGAAGGACGATCACATAAAAAGGGTAATTTTGTCACGAAAGTACCATCAAGGTTTCTCCTAGTAGACGATTTAAAGAATGTCTCACACTCAACATCCAACGGGTTTGTTTGAGGTGTCTCTGGAAATTCTTCTATTTTCCAAAATCGCTCAACTATTTGGGATAAAGAAACACCAGTCATAGGGAGCTCGGAACTGGGTAGATCCTTGACTGGCCCGGACAAGGCATAGCCAAAGACGGTTGATATAGCAGTCAACCCGCAGGGTTTCAGATTAATTAAATCTGGGCGTAGGAGTGAGCCTAGGACGTCGGCTCCCAAAAGCACTTCAACCAAATCAGGCTTGTAAAATAAGGCATCAGCCAGAGGTAAGGATTCCGCAATGGATCGAACAGACATGGGTAACTCTACGTCGGGATGAACACCGGCGATGTTATCTACCACTACAGCTGAGGTTGTAATAACCGGGTAAGGGCAATGCACAGGCTTGAATGTAAGGGGAAAACAACCACGAGCTGGCAGAGAAGGAATGTTTCCAATGCCTCTTAGTAACACTGGGGACAAAGGGGGTGACAAACGCATATTTAATTTGGTAACCGCAAGATCACAAGTAACTAGGCAACCTTGAGCACCAGTATCGCACAACGCCCGAGCTTCAACATAATATCCGCTAGATGTTTTAACCTGAATGACGGCGGTAGGGAGTAAAACCAAGTCTGAATTTATAACGGTTGGAGCACGGGTAGGGTCAGAAATAGGGGGGCAGTCTAGTTATTGTGGGCTGTCATGATGGGAGCAACGCGAGGAATAGGTGACAAGTCTCGTTTATCTCTACTGGTGGAGGGAGTAGGGGGGCGCTCGTGGCGCTCACTGCGACGAGGAGGCGGGGAAGGGTACCGGTTGGGTGAGCGATTCGAAGCACGGTGCCATGTCCGAGATGAAGACGGCGGGGGAGATCCTCGGGGTGAGGCTGGCGGACTGGATCGAGGTGAGGACCGGTTCACATTATAATAGCGGGAGCGGGAACCCCCGCCCGTGCGAGAATGCGGGGAGGTCGGCCGAGCTGGTTCCGGAGAGCTTCGAAAAGACACTGATCGAGTCTCTGGTTTAACACGAGAGGAGTAAACCGGGTTCCGCCGGTCATTGAAACATAGGAGGGTATGATGCGTCGGGCGCCTACAGGTTCCACAGCGATAATCGCGCATGCAAGATGCAATGGTGTGTTTATCTAAACATCTATAACACAGGCCATTCATTTTCACAAAGATTGAACGATCGCGTGGGTTCATATCTAGGAAATCTTTGCACTCGCGTAGATAATGGGACTGGCTAGAACACATAGGACATTTTTGTTCACGCATGTCGGTCTCAGCAACTAAGAACTGACGTGGGGTTCTGACTACTGGTGGTGGGGGCTTTGCTTGAGAGGACGGTGCGTCTACTAAAGAGGTATTTCCGACATTGTCGTGATGACGACATTCCTCTTCGAGGAAATCAATCAGCTTATCAAAAGTAAGGAGGTCCCTAAGACCATCGCCGTGACGACGCTCAAATTGCGATCGTAAATCCGTGGGAAGTTTCGCGAAACAAATGTGTACAAGGATATATGACCAATGTTTTACCGGTAATTCAAGTCGCTCTAAACAACGATATGCAGTAAGGAGGGGGTTAAGAAAAGAAACTCGTAGACCAGTCAACCGGGGACTGATATCAGGCAGGGACATAATCTGTGCGATGTATGTATCGGCAAGTACTCGCGTATTGTGGTATCTCCGTTTGAGAAGATCACGAGCTACACTATAATTGCCGGCTTCAACTTTTAAATGTTGTACTAAACGTTTCGGTTCGTCAGACAACGCACTCATTAAATAGTGCATTTTATGGGTGGAAAGCAAATCACTTCGGGCATCAACAACAATGTCAAATTGGTCTATAAAACTAATCCAAGCGTCCGGACGTCCGTTAAAGCGCGGAATCGGAAGATCTGGCAACCGTTGGGAACGAGGGAGGTCAAGGTCACCCACTGCTGTTGCGCGGTCGGGCACTGAACGCATTGGGGTACTGGCAGAGATAGGTGCGACTATTTCATTGCGCCTAACTTTAATATCTAAGATCTGATCGCGCACCGACTTAATAATATCTTGCACATAGGCATATTCCTCCACATCTATAGCCCGATCCAAGCCGCCCAAGAGAATGGCACTAGCATCACGACATTCCTTATACTGATCCTCGACTTCGCTAAATAAAACTATCAGCCGGGCACGGTCTGTCGAGTTAAGCCGTTGATAGGCGTTCGAAATCCATTCACTGGTCAGTCTTAAAGTGCCGATTGATTTTCTATACTCCGCGGTTTCCGTAAATAAGGTTGCCCGCATAGTATCATTATCTCCGTTCTCACTCATTTCAACTTGTATAGGCAACCGTTAGCAACAAGGAAAACAAGAAAAATATATATGAACAGTAATATCCACACTCAATTTCAATCGTATACGCTTACAAACAAGGCCCAATTTGGAAGCACGTTCGTTTAGTACACCACGAGGTGCAGAGGTACTTACGCAGAACTATGCAAAAGGGTTTAGGAAACACAATTAGAACAAATAAATTCTTTTCCAAACTACAAAATAATGGTTATGTGATATTTAATACGTAATGCGTTATTTCGGCCCTTCAAGCTAATTTAGACCGTCCAGGTAAATAGATAAAGCACAAATTACGATAAACCGGCTCGGATGTCTGTCACCTGGTAAACACATCGATTTAAAATGGGTAAACAACTTTAATTTTTAATGGTTAAATCTTTAGGTAATAAAACTATGAGGGTTTAATTAAACTACGGTGCAAATACAATTGGGGGATGCTTAAGTCTTGTTTACGAGAAGGTTAAACTTAAAATAGTTATTTCAACAGAGGCTATGAAACCACGCTATTGCTACCAAATGTATAAAATGGGAATTAACACTGAGAAACTAGGTGTCTTTAGGTCATTTGCTTACATACCACAGATAGATGCGCAGTCCAGGGTTCAGGAGTCACAGCCAGTCACAGGCACACACACGAGCTCACACGCGAGATAGACTTGGTATGTGACGTCACAGGTGGAGCGACATACGCCTTATTTTAATGCAAGCAAAGGGTCATCTGTCCGTCATTGTCAATAGGTAAGCGCGGTGCGCCCGGGATATGGAGGGGATGCAAGATTGTTTATTGAACACTGAGACTTGGTACTACAAAATATCTCACAGATTTCATTACTTTTTAGAGATAAACAAGCAGCTCCATCGAGACTTGGCTAGTTTTTTACAGAATGTTTTTGATGGGATTTCACTTCCTTTTGTAGAAACGTGGGCTTATTGATTTATTTTATTAGATTTTCTTATTTGACACAGTTTTTTTATTTTTAGGATAGATATATCTCTAATAGTTTTATTTTTTATTTTTTTCCTTGTTTTTATAGTTTTCCCTTCATGTGGCCATTAAACCCTAACTTTGTACCCAATTTCAGCTCTCTGAGTTTATGGCAAGTACTAGTTCTATTTTGATGATCATGAGTGAGTGAGTGAGTGTCTTAAATGCGAAACTTTGCTTTCGCTTAACTTCGGAACTAAATGACAGACTTGAAATTTTGAATTTGAAGTATGTGATTATAGCTTACTTGATGACGAAAATTTCTGCGTTCTGGTCTTATCCAGAGGTTCTCAAATAGGGGCCAGAAAATGCGGCGAAATGGTTCCAGTAAAGGATGGTACGGCAGTGTTTGCTTCGCGCTCGACTTGGCGGGGGCACTGCCGTGCTCCCAGATCATAAGACATCGGTCATCAGTCATCTGGAACCTTAGAGTATAGATTTCTAAAGCGGAGCTATTACGGTTGCCATCATGAGAGAAAGGCCTATGCAGCTAAGTAGCTAAATTATAATCAGCTGACGGCTTACCAAAAACAGCTCGCTTAATTTGGATGGGTAATTGCTTATTTTCCGTAACCTCGTACTAATACGGAAAATAAAAAAAATGGAACTGTGAAAGGGATAATCAAGGATATATATATATCACATTTAATCACACGTCTATTGAGTGTTGTGTAGGTACTACCGTCTCGCTGACATTATTATTACTAATATGGCCTGTCCTGAAGAATCATAGTTGCATGTCTAGGAATGACGAAGGTAAATAAATATCGCGTTAGATTTTTTTTGTTTTTTACGGATTCCTTGAATATTTTCAAGATTATCTGTAAACATAAGAAACGTATGAACATTCTCGTCAATATTATTATAACAAATAATCAGCCGACAAGCATTAAGATTATAAAGTCATACTAACCTAAAAAATCCGACATCGCTTCCAAACATTGTTGTTTCTCTTGGAAAACAACTTCTTTCTCCTCTTGTTTTTGCTTGAACTTACTGATCATAATATGTAGCAGCTTTCGCACATTACTTTTTATTGTTTTACCCATATTACGGCAATTATTAATGCAAAATAATTGTGTAAACAAAATAATTTGACGTGCCTTTGACAGATTATAATGTTTCCACTTTAAAAAAAGTCCAGGTCACGCTTTCGTTTGCCAGACTCTATGCGCGTTTTCGAAATAAACGGCTGCCTGGCATCGTTTTGACACCCCGCCCCCAACTCCGCATAATGGCAATGGCACCCATTCTGTGGTATTTTCGTTTGCTGGTTAGACCCGTGTAAAACAATAATTTTAGTATCGTGACATTTCGATTGCCAATAACTCGCTACGTTCTAATACGATCTAGATTCTAGATCAATACGATTGTCTTTGCGACCTCCATTAACGGACATGATCGCTTAAAGACACAAGTGGTCATAATGTTTTGTTTTTGATAGGCCTTTTTAAATGGGCAATTGTAGATGACCTTAGAGCTGTCCTCACGCATTCCCGATACCGTGCCGTGCAAGGTGGAATGATATGAATTCGTAAGCGAAGTTCGTGGCCTATGCGTGGCGATCTTTTTGCCCGACTGTCAGTAATGTATTTCGAGCGTTTGTATACTATGTATGTGGACAACAAAGTTCTATTTCACGAGCTACAGACCGCTTGATGGATTTTGACGTACAGGTGTCGTTGGTTTCCTCATAAGACTTGGAGTGACAGGCTATTTTCGCCCCAGGCAGAGTTGGCTCAGTCAGGGTTCGGTTCCACAATACTTCGGGAGCTCATCAAATACACCGAGCCATCCGGTTGCTTCTTGGATTCTGCAATTATGCGTCGTTGCTTTAACTAATACCACTCTGTGATTTGTAGACCATTTTATTTTCAATATTTTATACCCACATTTATGCTAAAAGTGGCGCTGGAACATACGTTTCATGTGCTCTGCCTACCCCCTTTGGGAATAAAGGCGTGAATGTATGTATGTATGTATATTTATTTTCAAAAACATTTCTTTACCGAAACTGACAAAAAACTCAAATTTCCACGAGAATCGGTTGAGAAATGCGACCGGGGGACCGATTTTTGACTTTCGAGCGCTCGACTCTTTCACTCGAAAACTGACAAAAAGTATGAAATGCTACTTTGAAATAGCGATAGAAAATTTAAAAACGACTG
Organism: Epinotia demarniana; assembly: GCA_945867215.1. Taxonomy (NCBI): domain Eukaryota; kingdom Metazoa; phylum Arthropoda; class Insecta; order Lepidoptera; family Tortricidae; genus Epinotia; species Epinotia demarniana. The sequence goes on from OX244283.1 coordinate 6,326,787, forward strand.
GTATTGACCACTCGTATTCAATTCTATTGGTAGAAAGTAAGTGCCGCCCATTTTGACACTACAAACGTATTTATTTTTTATTTGATTTTCGAGCGCTCGAAAGTCAAAAATCGGTCCCCTGGCCTCAAAATATTAAGGCGTGAGCGCTAAGGTGAGGCGTCAATATATATTGGTGGAACGGTGAGCTGGTTACAGAATAGCGGGGCTTAGAAGAAAACATCTGGACAGCCGGATAGACATACGAAAGAATTTTTGCCATAGCTGAAACGGAGAACAATTATATAATTCGGTCGATTGATAGAAAACTGATATCAGTTTTCTATCAATCGACCTCAACCGAAGTGAATGTCACCCATTCATTATCCACCGAATGACCGGGCAATGTCAATCCTTCCAATCTTACTGTGGACTTAAATATGGCAGACATAGAGTATTAGTTAACGTTTGACGCAAGTACTATCTTTACGACTAAGCGAGAGCAAAGGGCATGCATACTTACTAATAAGTAATAATATAAATGCGAAAGTGTATCTCTCTGTCTGTCTGTTAAGCGGTTTAACCGTGAAGAGGTCTTCACGGTTAAACTGCTGAACCGATTGAGTTTGGGATGCAGATAGTTTTTTTTTATTTACCTTGCCCTGTTAGTATGGGACATATCTTGCAAGTGAAATTTACCCATTACCCGGTGACCGATTGAGCTGAAATTTTAGGTATAAATAAATAAATAAATATTAGGGGGACAATCTTACACAAATCGACCTAGTCCCAAACTAAGCAAAGCTTGTACTATGAGTACTAGACGACGATAAACATACTTATATAGATAAATAAATACTTAAATACGTAGAAAACATCCATGACTCAGGAACAAATATTCGTGCTCATCACACAAATAAATGCCCTTACCGGGATTCGAACCCACGACCTCTTGCTTCGTAGGCAGGGTCACTACAACTAAAGCGGTCGTCAAAGTATAAGTATAGTTTGGATGAAAATTCAATATTATGGTACCATCGAGCTGATCTGATGATGGAGACAGAAGGTGGCCATGGGAATTCAGTACTTAACCGACATAACCCCGTTGAGTTTGGGTTCGTTAGGATCATCTCAAAGAGTAGTTGATGATGGTATACAGAAAAGTACAGTCGGCAATAAAAGCTTTTACCAAAAATGAAATTTTTGACAGAAACTTATCTTCAATAGAGTTACATAGCATTATACATATATTAAATTACCCGCTTAATTGTCAGAACACTTTGTTGGCGAGATTGCGCTCATTTTAGGTTTATACTAATATTTTTCTATGCTATGCCTATATATACTTTACAGTACATATGGTGCTACTTTCTCGCACTAGTGCGGAAAAGAGCACTTTCCGTGCATATGTCGAAACTTTAAAGAGCCATGTGTACAGTAAAACGTTGTACGATACACGTGCGATTAGGTAATTCGCAACTCGTGTCGATTTAAAACATTCCCTTCGGTCGTGTTTTAATTTATCACCACTCGTTGCGAATTTCCTATTTTCTGCACTTGTATTGTAAATAACTATTTTCCGTTAAGCTACGCTTTCATGTTCTTCAAATATTTTTTGAATCTCGGGAAGGGTCGGATAGTTTTTGTATCCCGAAAATCATCACCTAAGGGGGTGCTGTGGTGAAAGTTTGTATGGACCTCTACGATATAAACAAGTTCCACGCGGACGGAGTCGCGGGCAGAAGCTTGTATTTTGCATCTTACTAGATGGATTCGCTTATAGTATCGTATCGCTGACCTCTGTTACGACTAGTGGCAAGACATGTAGGCCGGGAAGTAAATGCCTCCACCCACCGAACGCGTGTCGTGCGCGGCGCGTGACGCGCGGGCCCGCGTTCGGACCGCGTTCGATGTGTGTTTGAAGTGTAGTTTCAATGCTTTACAAATTGCGCGGGTGCCGCGCAGCACACGCGCCGCGCACGACACGCGTTCGGTGGGTGGAGGCCTTAAGGGGTTGCCGGCCGAGCACATAGGCCGTGCGTAGCGAGATCGGATAGTTATGAAGTTACGGTTATGAGGCTGGCAACCCATTTCACGCCGAGGTATGTATAGTGCTTTTCTCAAACATGCAAAGAAATAAATTAAAAACTCCATGATATCAAACTTTAATTTTTATGGCTGAACGCCGTGATCCTTTGCCACAAATTGTGGAATGGAAATTAAAAAAGACCTCCAAGGCCATCTTGCCTCCATTTTTGTATGAAATGCCATTACGCGGGTTTCTCGTCTCGCTGCGCCCGAAACGTGACACTTCGAAGTCCATTACGAAGAACACAACGTCAATATTTCATAATATATTGTTTGAGAAAAGTGAATTATTTAACAGTAACTTCTTAGGATACATTTTTCTAAAGATTGTGCAACTGCGTTTGCAATTTTGCAACGTATGCAATCGATCGTTTGCTCAATTATAATGATGAACGGAGGTTTCGAAACATCCTTTTAAGTCGTTGCAGTTATTATTGCGTTAATTCGGTTACTTGAGTTGTATTCGTTAAAGACGTTATATTAGTTTGAAGTGCCCCTGTGTTCCCCGTGGGGTTAGAATTTCACCACCCCTTTACTCCCGTTGGTGTCGTAAAAGTCGAGTAAGAGAGCGGAGTTGAAGGGCGATGGGCTAGCAACATATCACTGCGATATGACATTTTGTCGATCTTTTATGCTAAAATTGGCACTGGAACATAAGTTTCGTGTGCATGCTCTGTCTATCCCTTTTGGGAATAAAGGCGTGAATCTATGAATGAATTAGTATGAAGTTGTAGAGAAATAAATACGCGTCGTCAGCTGGCGTTCTCTGGGCTATTCGGAACGCACTAATCCTAACCTAACCTCACCCATCACTTCTTCATTCTCCTTCTGACGAAACTTAAATAACCCCTTTTTTATAAAAGACTGTCCAGTGATAGACCTTAGTCTCACCTGATAGTAAGCGACGACAAAGCCTAAGATGAAGCTTACTGAATAACTACAACTTGGAAAAGTTGAAAAACCCCCGACATTTTCATTTCAAAGTCCAATATCTCAAACACGGCGGAACAGATTTTCATGAAACCTGGCTAAGAACACTCGGGATAAAATTATCTATGACACAAAAAAACTGCATTCAAATCGGTCCATCCGTTAGGGAGCTACGATACCACAGACCGATACACAGACACGTTAAACCTATAACACCCCCTCTTTGCGTCGGGCGTTAAAAAGAGATAGGTTATAAGCGCTCCAAAAGTGGCACACTAAAACTGAGTCAATTGCACCAATTGTCCTCAGTATCGCGTCGTCAATGACGAAACGGAATTTTGTATCTTCATCTTTATATTATGTCATTTCTCTTATATATTTGAGAGTGAACGGTGATGATAGGTTAAAGCATATTGAATAGCGGGGACGTAGTCTATTGTTTTTGCACTTAGTATGAAGGCGGTGGCAGATGGGTTGTGGCGAACTTCAAGTTAGTGGCGACAAACGTGTTAACTGAGATCATGTTAAAATATTGCGTAGCTGTAGCTGTGACGTAGCTAATTTAGTAACTTGAACTTGACCTCGCTTGACATTGACACTGAGTTTGTCCTTGTAAACTTAAAAGTATTAGCATTTAATAGAAAAAACGCTGTTTAACACAAACATTATATTTATATTGTTCTTAGCTACAGTGGAAAATTACCAGTTCATCGATAAGACGAGATGTACCGGGAATATCGTATTTGAGAATAGTAAAAATGAATTATCATGACATTACCAATAAACAAAATATTCGAAAATACTCGGAAAATATCGAGATTGAAATGTTTTTAAATACATCTTGCCCCCTGGTGGTGTCATTGTATAGCACCTCCCCCTTTCTTCCCGTGGGTTTCGTAAAAGTCGACCAAGGGACAGGGTTGAGGTGTGTTGTGGGCGATGAGCTAGCAACTTATCATTGCGAAATCGCATTTTGAAAAATCACTGGAACACAAGTTTCATGTGGTCTACCTACCCCTTTTGAGAATGAAGGCGTGAATTTAAAATACGCGGAACATATCGAGAATCTCTTCATCTTATATTTTTTTATTTTAACCATTAAAAAAGGTACAATTGCTAAGGTTGCCAGCCTCATAACTATCCGACCTCGCTACGCTCGGCCGTCTATATGTACTCGGCCGGCGACCCCTTTTACTTCCCGGCCTCTGTAGTAAATAGAAATGTACTATTGTAGGATCTTTGCAATGACCTACCTTCTTACTTTGCAATAAACATCTATGTAATTTAATTTTCATCACACTTGCTCGAAAAGGGCTTCATAATGCGCTGACATACAGAGCTACGATAGCCTATGTTACGCCCAGGGGCGTAATGATTTTATTCTTAATTTGTATCTGTCACTCAATGCGGCACTTACAAAGCAAAGAGGTTTTATATGAAATACGATACCTGAAAACGTATTTATAAATAAATTTTAACTTAAAAACACTACTAAAACATGTTTAACAGAATTATTTACATATTTAATATGTAGTTATTTAGTGTCTATGTAAAATGTTTGTAAGTTTTTTCAAATCGTGGCTGTATACCGAAGGCTCTTACGCGCCTCACGTCAAATTCAACAAAATGGACGACTGACATGTTGCAGTTTTTATTACGATTTGTATTAATTTCATCTAAAATGTATTTGTTTCCTCGCAAATGTGATGAAAAACATTGTGTACAACACGGGCGCAAGAATATTGCAAACTCGAGTCATCAAAAGCAAAAATTCTGATAGACTCTTGTTCGCAATACTCCACTTAAGCCCCTTGTCAAAAAAAATGTACTGTTAATGTATCTGATTATGCATGAAATAAATGAATATGAATATGATGAAGTCCCGGCCGATTTCGGCCACAGGGACTGCGTTCAAGTATGCTGTCGACGGTCGTGTGCTCGCATTTGACTTATGTAGCCAATCGGTAGTTCGTAATTAGTATATTTCTGCTAATTGTATAACATTTCTCTGTAGTTAATTATATAATTAGCTCAGGAAATCACGCACCTGTGTCTACAAATGTGTCATCCTTTTGCGTGTAATTTGCTTAGTGGAAATGCCGGCTTAAAGCATTTGAAATCATATTATTTGGCACTCTTTGGGAGAGGCCTGTGTCCAGCAGTGGACGTCTTTCGGATGATATGATGATGATGATGATGATGATGATGATGATGATGATGATGATGATGATGATGATGATGATGAAGGATTTAAAACTTTCACGATTTTCACACAATATCTTTACCAAATAAGACTAAGGGTGGGTTGCATCAAACCGTCTGTAATCGTAAGCGGTGTTCGTTAAAATCTGAATGTGTGGAAAGTTTGACAAGTTTCTATGGGATGACAGCTATCGGCGCCATATTTAACGATGATCGGTCTTTAATCCTAAAGTTGCAACTAACCCTTAATCGCGTATCATTAAATTTATCTCGTCGTTTCGGATGTGTACAAAGCATGATCGAACCGAATGTTTTTAATTTTAAAAGGCATATGTTTAACGGACCACCAGATATAGTAAAATATAACTCCAAAAAAATACTTTTTACTGCCAAAAAGACTAAATGATCACCAAAATTTTATCTCCATTTTAATGTGAAATGTAACCCAAATTATAACGTCTTACTACCCTATTAAAGAAAATGCTATCCAAATAAATCATTGCTAATCCAAAAATAGTTAAGTGATCACCAAATTTTTATCTCCTATTAATGTGAAATAATAACCCAAATAATAACATCTTACTATCCTATTTAAAAAAACGCTATCCTAAAAAATCATTGCTAACCCAAAAATAGAAAGTGATCACCAAAATTGTATCTCCTATTAATATGAAAACATAACCCAAATTATAACATCTTACTATCCTATTAAAGTAAATGATATCGTAATAAATCGTTGCTAAATTAGAAATAGTAAAATAATTTCCTAAATTCGACGCATCCCCGCTTTCGTTTCTAGGACTCAGTCTCCCGCCGTCCGCCCGGGCTCCCGCCAGAAACTCCAGAGTCTGGCTCCGCGAACTTTTATATATGTCGGCGGCCGATCGTAAAATCCGCCAGATCATGAAATTCCTAGGCATATCGTGAAACGCCGCCCTTTCATGATTTGGCTGAGTGACATACGCCATATCGTTCAAAATTCACCATTTAACGATTTGCCAAGTGACCTCAGACAGAGTTCGCTTATGACAAGCCATTTTTGCCCGCCCCGATTATTGGCTCCCAATAAACACGGCCGCCATCGCATACGCAGCGCCACCAGTGGCCAGGAAAGAAACTATTTTACAATGTGCCCGGTATAGAGCTAGGAATATCGACAAATGCGTTGCTCTAATCGATCTGCCGTATTGTTTATCAGGCACATCGTGATAAGCCTGGCCAACTTTTAGGCATATCATGAAATGGCAGCGTTTTACGATATGCCTAGGAATTTCGTGATCTGGCGGATTTTACGATCGGCCGACGACATATACACTCCAGGGGTAGGACACCACGTGGAAGTAGCGTGTGCTGATTCGGGTTTTGGTATCACTTGTTTTGGCATCATTATACTTTATTATTATACTTTATTATAATTTATTATTTATTTATACTCATATATTTTATGGCAATCATAGTGGGTTATTTAGGTAGAAGTATTGTATTAATTTGGTCGCAAAGATTTGGTGATCATTTGTCAATTTGGTGTTCGAATAAATTTTAATGTGCACTTTTTATTAAAACAGGTAGTACTATTGTAATGGTAGAATTATTATTTTTGGTGTTCAGTATATTTTTTTGGTAAAAGATCTTAGGGTATCAAAGCATTTTTTGGTGGTCATTATATTTGATGCCATTTTAAAATGCTAATATTAAGTATAGTTCATGCTTATTCTATGAGTTATGATATTTCGTTAACCCTTAAGAAACCCTGAAGAAGAAACACTGTTCATGTTAGATTGGCTCTTTAACACTTTTTAGTTATAGACGGACAAACGTCTTGACAACACTGGTTGCTAGCCTATTGGTTATACTTGAGATTCAGTTGGCCGAATCGCATCAAAGTAGGTACTTCATTCAAAACGCACCTTTATCTTCCAAGGCAGAAGATTCCAATTACAATGACAGATTTATACAAAAATCGGCCACATTAACTTATCTCAACTATACCAACTGTTCTATTGTGCGTATAACCTGTCTCATTCACAACCACTTAGGTATGCCGTGTCGCTAGCGCGTTCCAAAGTTCAACTACAACCTATAAAAAAAGGTTAGATTTATACGTGCTCAGTGCAATTTTCATTAAATTATCGCCTTATCAAGAGCATGATTCTCACTCTTTAATATCGAAAGTTTGATAACGGTACAGCTGGGGCGTGTAAAGCGGTTTGCGCATCCGTAACGGGTTCCAAATAAGGTTGGTTTTCGCGTGAGTGATACCGGTTTTAAGTTGGCGGAGTGTACGCGGCGTCAGCGCGGGCGCACCGCAGTGTGACAAGTGTCAGTCGCCGCTCGGACCCCGTAGCGTAAGCACGTGTCTCGCGAGTGAGTTTAACATAAACTGTCGTGCCACGACGCTAGGAAGCGAGTGCTGTTTAGTTTATTTTTTTATTTGTATGGTAATTTATGTAAGTGATGCTCGGCGAAAGGCGACTTGTGTTAGTTTAGTTTATAATACAGGACGGTATAATGCAGTTGGGAATTTAGAACCCTGTTGACTGGGTTCGATTTTTAACCGACATCAAAACAGGAGTTCTCTCTTAGAATCTTGATTTTTTTGTGTATGTTCCCCGATTACTGGAAGACGCTGGACCCATTTGGAAAATATTTCGTTTGACTACCCGTTCACCTGGGGTTGTCATCAGGTCTGGTTCTGATGATGGAATCCTGGGGAAATCGAGGGGACTCTTCAAATAAGGCGGAATACGGTTTAGAGTCGGTAACTTTTTAAAGTATTTTTTGTGAATAAGAACGGCTTAAACTGCTTTTTCACTGCAGATGATGTACTGGAAACTCCATTAAATTGGCGCTAAAACATTACTAATATTACTATACTATTTAATTATTTAAAACCAACTTAAATCTATATTAATTACAGGTGGTACCTAATGTGATAGATAAGCAACATTGACCATAAACAAAATAAGTAATAAGTGTGATAACCATACCTTGACAATATAGTTTCAAATTAATTATTTAATTATACACGCTTAACAAGTGAATGAGAACTAAAACAAGTGAATAGAATAAAATTAAACTGGTTTATCGCCTATAGTCTTATCCATAAGCTATGGTGTCTTGTCATCAGGTTGTGTTTACCGGTGGAAATCCTCAATAGGACTGGTTTTTACCGGTATCTCTTTCGTATTAATAAAGTTTAACGCGGTCAGTTGGGATTTATGAAAAAACTAGCGATGTATATTGATGCGAATTAAAAAGTTATATCGCTCTGTTCACAAAATCGCGGTCAGATAGGTTGTTATTTTGGAAATAAAGTTATTGATGCACGTAACTAGTTTTATCGCTCTGTTCACAAAATCGCGGTCAGATAGGTTGTTATTTTGGAAATAAAGTTATTGATGCACATAACTAGTTATATCGCTCTGTTCACAAAATCGCGGTCAGATAGGTTGTTATTTTGGAAATAAAGTTTTAAGTAACTATTTGCCATATTTACGTCTTTTGTAGGTTTAAATTCACCGAATGAGGGGTTTTCTTATAGTCACGGTCAACCCCTTTTTGTATGGCCCATCTTTTTAGCATGTTTACATATTGTAACAATTTTACTAAGAAACTCTGTCATATTGTCTCCTGGCTAACGGGAAAACAAGATATTGTTGATTGACCCAACTATATTTAAAACCTGTCATTCATATTGTAATTTTAAGTGTAACGAACGAGGAAGTTGATAATAATCTACATTATTAAATCAATTCAGTAGTAGATTTACGTGTCAACCGGGGCAAATGCGTCTATGGGGTAAATGCGTCTTTTGAACATATCTTCGAAACGCTACATTTTAGAACTATTGCAACCCTCGATGTTCAAAGTATGGCTACCAAACTTTCAATTTAGATGATTGTAATAGTTCTAAAATGTTCATTTTCGGAGATATCTTCAAAAGACGCATTTACCCCATAGATGCATTTGCCCCGGTTGACTGTAGAGTTACATTGTACGTACAATGCGTTTAAAACGGGACCTTATTCGGTATACGTTAAGTCCCGTTCTCCTAATGATCTAATACATAAACCTTTTTATTATATGATGATATGACTATCTTAGCGTCATATTTTATTTAAGTACTCAAATAGGTAATCTCTCACTTATAATAAATCTGTAAAATAAAAAATAATCAGCCAATATAAAACTAAGCATTGTTGTGTCTTGAATGATCTCAAATTCCCATGAACGGAAAAAAATATTTAAGTACTCAAATAGGTAATCTCTCACTTATAATAAATCTGTAAATTAAATAATTTACTTTAAAAACAAAGTTTTAACCGACTTCAATTTAGTACTCCGCCAAGCCACGAGCACATTTCCTATTTTTTACAATTTACCACAGGAACTGATATCCGATAGCAAATGCGTTGATTACTATAGAAAATACCGAATCGCTGTATGTGGGCCGATAATATTTGAGGACTTCCATCGATTCCCCAAGATCATCACCAATGGCACTTCATTAGTTCCTGTTTCAACGGAATCTTATCAGAACCTGTGACGTACTTTTGCACTTTTAAGTACATAATTGAGGAATTCGATAAGTCATCTGTGGTCTTCATCATCAATTCCTCGCCACCAAATTTATGATTCCGGATGTAAATACACGAGTTATAACAGAAAATACCAAAGTCACTACACGCGTGCCTTATAAAATTGAGGAGTCCCCTCAATTCCTCATGGATCCCATCATCTAACTGAATTTTGAAAAAAATGGGACCCACCTGGAAGTATATACATACGAACAAAAAAAAATATTTCCGAATCGGTTCATCAATGACGGAGTTCTGAACATTGAAAAAAAAAAAAAAAAAAAATACAACCGAATTGAGAACCTCCTCCTTTTTTTTGAAGTCGGTTAAAAATAATCGGCCAATATGAAACTAAGCATTGTCGTGTCACGAATGATCTCAGCTTCCCATGAACGGGAAAACATGTAACTTTTTTTATAAGTACATTATTACTCTGGCTTCCGTTTAGGATAGTTTTTATCCGACTGCGACGATTAATTAATATAATTTTAAAATAAGTACTGAGAGTTACATACATAGATTCACGCCTCTATTTCCAACTTATGTTCCTGTGCCACTTTTAGCATAACCGAGTATAAAGCATCGATGAAATGTGTTATTGAAGTGATAGGTTGCTAGCCCATCGCCCACAACACACTTCAACCCTGCTCCCTTATGCCACTTTTACGACACCCACGGGAAGAAAAGGTGGGTATATTCTAACCCGAAACCACTCTAGGATTGGGAGTTAATCTATGGAATATCTAAGGCCTACTGTCCACGGAAGCGTAGCTGCATAGACGCGTATTCGTCATTATACGCTTGTGCAAGCTTCATGCCGCTGGGCGTACCGCATGTTATACGCAGGGCTGCATCGCACGGAACAGCGCGTTGAGTATTTGTGAGAAAAAATGGCGGGAACGGCTGCAAAGTTTGTGCAAATAGTGGAAAATTGTCCTCTGTACAATAATAATCTCATGGAATATTCCCAATTCAGACAAGGTGTATCAAAAAAATGTTTTTCTTCCTATATATGGATGTATCCAATATAAACGGCGTCGTCGCCGACCTCGAAGATAATAATAGGCCAAAGTAACGTCTTCATCACTGGACGACATCTTCACGAATGAAATAAAACGCAGGCTACGATACGCTTACGCTACGCTTACGCTACGCTTACGCTACGCTTAGTGGACAACGTCAGTACGCCGGCCTGCATGAATACTACACGGCGATGCGTGCAGCGTCTATGCAGCTACGCCTCGTGGACAGTAGGCCTAACAGTTTTTTTTGCGATAAATGGTCTCATGGGAAGACTTGTTCAGAAGAACTATCTTCTTAAGTTCACACAATTATTCACATATGTGAAAGGTTATACGGGCAGACCTTTAAACACGTGTTACGGATATGAAAATGTACATTATGTAGATTGTTTTATTTATGGAACTACTTTTTTATTTCATACATATGCATTTCACTCTTTAGAGACGAATGTATCGACCAAATGTATGTATGAAGTTTATTGTACACGATAACAGGTTTTCCTAAGCATATACATGTCACAGTAGATCGAAGTACGCAGGCGAACTTATCCGTATAAGGGATCTCTCACAGCTAACCGTTGAGCAATGGAGAGGGAGAATTGCAACGTGATTTATATTAATGACATTTGACTGTCATTTTTCCACTGCCGGTCACTATTATTGAGAGACACTTATACAATTTTTTTGTAAATTAATTAAAATAGCATCGTTAAACCGTTTGGTTTGTCTCGATGATCGACTGCTGCTACTGCTAACAGGAAAATAAATTATTGTCATAATAATATAACGAAACTCAAATGGAGTTGGGCGGGACATATTTCCAGACAGCGTGACGGTAGATGGACCAAAACGCTAACGGATTGGTGGCCACTTACAGGAAAAAGAAGCGTCGGTCGTCCACCAGCACGATGGGTTGACGACGTAAAAAAGACCGCGGGTCATTTCTGGATGAGACGCTAGTCTCGGGACCGGGACAAGTGGCGTACTCCAAGAGAGGCTTATGCTCAGCAGTGGGCGATTGAAGGCTGAAAATGATGATTATGATAATAATATATAGTTTTTTCACTGGGGTATATCTAATCTTAACTTAATAACCGCCGAACTTTTTTTTTTCGAATTTTAACTCGGTCATAATAAGGTATGGTGTCATTTATACACATAGGCTGATATATCAGACGAGGGCGGGTAAAGGGTTAATTTATCTGTAAACCTTCTAACTGCTGTAACAGAACGTTTTTATGTTTTTTAAAATATTTATTAGAGTTATTTTATCCTTTAATTATTTTGGGAGTTTATTTAGTCGGGTAAGATGTATTCCGATGTTCTCCGTCCGTAGAATGCGATTTATAAAAAGAGTTAAAGCAGCGAAGGAAAAAACCATAGAAGTCTAGGTAGCGCCGCAAAGTGAGCCCACAGAATGGGTGCCATTGCCATGCGGGGTTGGGGGCGGGGTGTCAAAACGATGCCAGGCAGCCGTTTAGTTCAAATATATGCACACGGGGTTTTAGGCTCGTGTGATAAATTGATAATGCTGTAATTAGTTTTCTTTTCTTACAGTTAACCTTTGTACAGTCAAGGGCACAATATGTATTCACCCAAAGTTTCATAAATATATGTATACCACCTTATTGTTGCGGAAATAAATCTGCCTAAATATTTTTGAGACTTTGTGGTGTATACATGTTGGTGCCCTTGATTGTACAAAGTTTAAAGTTACTCGCTTAAAAATACTCGCGCCACATGCGAGCTTTTAACCCCCTTCCTAATAACGTAAAATCCTTCTTAATGGGAGGTTACGTTATCAAAAAAAAACCGTAACAAATTAGGAAACAGTATCTGTGCTGGTGCCTCTTTTTAAGTATATAATATAGTGGTGCTAAGAACACTGCTCTTCCACATGTTTTGACTTACAATTATAGCTAAGGTATAAAGTGTATAACTTAAATATAAATTACTTATATAAATAGCATGGTTTCGCTTTGGTTCGCATGGTTTCGGTTTTCGCACGCTTCTTTTCGCCATCGTCCAACGCGACAACATTACCATCCTCACAACCTAGATGGTTGGCAGCTTGGCAGTCCTCAACTGTGCGCTTCTCCAGAAACTTCCTGCCTCGCACAGCTAATCTGTGGAATGGATTGTCGCCTGCGGTATTTCCGGACCGATACGACCTTCAAATCTTCAATAAAAGCACTCAAAACACCTTTGGTGTTGCAGGTGTCCATGGGCGGCGGTAATCGCTTACCATCAGGTGATCCGTCTGCTCGTTTGCCTCCTATAACATACTGTAAAATCTGTTTCATCTGTCTGCTAAATGCATAGGATAATTATGTTTAGGCAGTTTAGGCAGAATTTTAATTCAATTATTTTGTTCAGAATGAAACCAAAAAAGTCGTATAAAAAGTTGTCTTAATTTGATTGTGTTGTTTGTGTGATGAGCACGAATATTTGTTCCTGAGTCATGGATGTTTTCTATGTATTTAAGTATTTATTTATCTATATAAGTATGTTTATCGTCGTCTAGCACCCATAGTACAAGCTTTGCTTAGTTTGGGGCTAGGTCGATTTGTGTAAGATTGTCCGCAAATATTTATTTTTTATTTTTTATTTTATTTTTTTTATTCATATTTAAAGTAAATTATTTTGATGTAAGTTAACTCTTAAAGTATTGGCATCTAATTTGGAAGCGTCTTAAATCCTTATTTGACCGTAAGTAATAAAGATGGTGCATTAGGTATAAAATGAGAACGTAGTGATTTGAGGACGTGTGACGCTCACACATTAGATATTCAAATATACGGCGTTTGACGTACGGGAACCGGTTATTATCCAAACAACAACAGGTCAATACGGAGCCATGTACATCTCGGGGCTGTGTTCGGTTGTACCTAGTTATACCGAAAATTGTAACTCGTTATACACATACATACATTCACGCCTTTAACTCTAAAAGGGGTAGGCAGAGCACATGAAACTTGTGTTCCAGTACCACTTTCAGCATATAAATGTAGGTAAAAAAGTTCGAAAAAATGTGACATCGCAGTGACAGGTTGCCAGCCCATCGCTCACAACACACTTGGTCCCTTAGTCGACTCTTACGACACTCACATAATAAAGGGGGGGGGGTCTTATTCTAACCCGATCCCACAGGGGGTAACTCGTTATAAATATATATATGACACCTCGCAGAGTTTTTTTACGTCGGTTCTTCTCGTGGCTGAGGTTTTCTTTCGGAAGCGGTGGTAGTTTATTGGGGAACCTGTTGTTTTACCAAATATATTTTGGTCACATTTCATTTCCCAAACAAATTTTAGCAACTATTTTGTTTGTCAATGCAAACTTTGGCACAATTTTAATACGAATATTTTCATTACGTCAAATTTTCATTCAGCAAAATATTATTACGAAAAATTATATTATGGCATTTGGTCTTTTAGCAAATGCTTTAATAAGGCAAAAAAACATTAGCCAATCAACATTTCGTCAAGTTAATGTTATGGCAAACTACAAATAGACAAACATAATAATTGTTTGGGTTATGACATTTTACCAAAATACTATTAATAAAACGGCACGGTTCCTTAAATAAAAAAATGCACGTTTATGTAGGTCGGTAGGAAAAGGCGTTAAATTAGGTTAGAGCAGCGAAAAAAGGGGGGCTCGGGGGGCGAAGCCTCCTAGCAGCAAAAAAACAAACAATCGTAACAATGGTATTATTTGGTAGGTTAGGTTAGGGTTAGCTTGTGTCCCTTAGAGCGGAAATAGGCACCCCGCGAAGCGGGGTGACGTCGACACGCTGGCGGTTAGGTTAGAATTGCGACTTCTACACAAATTAATTTTCCCTACCCACATAACAAAAAAAGTAATTATTTGTCATTGAGGAGTTCCTCTGCTGATTAACCGACGGAATAGAAATGTTCAATTAAATATTGACAATACAAATCATTTGCCTTATTTTGTTTTGGTTAAAACATATTATGCCAACTAACATAATTATTTGACTGAATGAAATTTGGTCAAAGTACCAGTTGGTAATCGAGATATTGCCTAAACATGAATATGCCAAACATAAGGTTTGCGTAAGAATTATTTGTCGAGTGTTAATTTGGCAAACGATTATTTGGCAAATGAAATTCTACGAAAAATGTTTTGGGATTTTGTAATTTTTTTCTTGGTAAAACAAAGGTAACCCAGTTTATTGACATTCATATGTGCGAAGCACAAATAGCGTTGACTTTGCTCCGCAGATTTATCATTACATAGAAAACATTATTTTACATCGCACCTGGCCATAATGCGAGTTTTACTGCACGCTGCGCGTACGGGAAAACTCGCATTGTGGCCAGGTGAAGACGTAACATTTTGTACTCAACACGGGCGGTAATTCGTAAAGCCCCAGAGCGCATATTACAAACACCTGCGATCTGGGGCATTCACGAATTCACCGCCCTAGTTACGTAATGTACTATTTCAGTATAATTGAGTATTGTTATAGACAGTGATCATAACTTAAGCATTTTTGGTGCAGCGTAGTGTTATTAACGGAATCGGTATATTCCGTTAATAACACTACGCTGCACCAAAAATGCTACGAAAGTTACGATCACTGGTTATAATAGAACAGACGTATTAACCTAACCTAATGGGTTCTACATAAATACCTTTTAAATATACTTACTTACATAAAAAAAGACCGGGTTGCACTCCGGAAGTGCCGGCAGAAGTGAAAACTTAATTAATTTTATTTTTTTCAAAAAAAATCCTTTCCTCCCCCCTCCCTCCCCCTGCGTGCTAATATATCCAATAACAACCTTATTAGTAATACGCTATAGTTCAACTTAACTCAGCAAAATTGATGAAGGAGGCGATGAAATAAAATACCAATCTGTTTTTGCCATTGCCAAATATTTTTTAAAGCTTTATTTCCTTAGGAATAACTCACAAATTCGTACTATAAGAATTTACTTAACTCAGCAAAATTGATGAAGGAGACGAAATAAAATACCAATTTGTTTTTGCCATTGACAAATATTTTTTAAAGCTCTATCTCTTTAGGAATAACGTCCAAATTCGAACTATTCGAATTTGCTCAATAGCAAAACGGTAAAGGACGCGTGGACAAAATTACAAATTTATTTGCAAAATATGCAATTGCAAAAAGTGTTTAACGGCTTTATACTCTTACGAATAGTGTTCAGTTTTGAATGAAGTCGAATCGGCTAACAGCAAAATATAAAAGTATGATAAAACAAAATGGAATTAGCATTTACGGAAAATGTGTTACGACCTTATACTGTTAACAATAAAGTACAAAATAGAACTATGTGCCCCTAGTCAAATCCCCGTTTTCCCCCCGCCCCCAAGCCTCGTCCCGAATCTCTCCCAATTCTACGGTCACGTGACCTCCTGAGATCTCACAAAATCTGTCGCGAGTTTAACAATTTTTGCCCATCCCAAAAACTGCTCAGCGCCGCTAAAGAAGTTTTCACTTCAATAAAAAGGTGACGTTATCGAACTAAAAACTAGGAATCGAAAATTCTATATACTCGATGAATCGTTTGTCTATGAAATAAGGATACACCAAATATGTTCATAACGCGTATTCTGAGATTGTTCGAGTTGGGCGAATCGCATCAAAATAGTCCATTCCAAAAACAACTCTACCTTACTAGACAGAAGATTCAAATTCCAATGACTCTTATAGAAAGTCTAAGCTAGGTCGGCAAACATAATATTTTAGTAGACCTGGAATAAAAACTCTCCTATATTTTAATCCAGGTTATAAACTATCTCCATGCCAAATTTCATCTCCATCCGTTCAGCCGTTTTTGCGTGATTGAGTAATTTATAATATTAATGATTAACATTTAATTAGAAGCCTCATTAACGCTGATTCACGCCCGCTAGATTCATGCCACATTATTATATCCATTATAAAATAGAAAGAGTCCGCAGCGAGGTTGGCCTCCCATACAAATTTAGTTTGGTTCTCATTTTAAAACGCCAAGCTTGAATAACATGAGACTTTTTATACACAATAGGACTCGCCATTCAGAAACTAGTTTATGTTGCTATAAATTGTAATAGAGATGATATGAAATTCGAGAATTTGTATGAAAAACGTTCTACTCGCTCTATTTTCTTTTTATTTTAATTTCTAGCAACATCAACTATTATCTGAGTCCGCAAAATCAAAATTCATCATTCAAAATTGCCGCCATAAAATTAAAGATAGCCGACGGGGGAGTTTGTTCCTATCAAAAACTTAAAGCTATGGACCTAACTAGTACCTGAAATTGGGTTTTTTGTCCAGCGTGTCCACATTATCACCTGAAACTGCCCTACTAGTCAGGAATCAATAGTACATTACGTACTCTTAACTAGGGCGGTGAATTTGTGAATGCCCCAGATCGCAGGTGTTTGTGGCCCGAACTGAAGGTGAGGGCCATAAATATGCGCTCTGGGGCTTTACGAATTACCGCCCGTGTTGAGTACAAAATTTTACGTCTTCACCTGGCCACAATGCGAGTTTAACCTTACGCGCAGCGTGCAGTAAAACTCGCATTATGGCCAGGTGTGACGTAAAATAAATAAATAAGGCTATAAATGTGTGACAGTTCTAGTGTCAATTTCATTGTTCCCTGACTAGCCGTCCACACACCTACAGTTAACAAAGGGCATAAGTTAATTGCCTGTGACCATAGTTACAGATCGACACAATAGGGATGTAGACACTAAATAATAAAATAATCAGTAATGTCATATTTACTCGAAAAAGGATTATAATTATAAATGTAGTCAAATAGCGAAAAAATCAACGCAAGAGGTAAATAATCACGAAGTTGTGTTTCCTAAGTTTTAACAAATGGTATGTTTTTTCGTAAAACGCAACTTCATATGAAACGATGTCGTTCGCAATTAGTGACGTCACTAATAGACGGCAAGGTGCCGTGCCCCACGTGTTCAGCCTCGCAGATTGTGACGTAGTGTTGGGTTACTCACTCGTGAGGCACCTCATTTGTCATACTTATTTCATCAAATTTTCGCATCACTTCACGCTTGGAAAAATTACTACTTCATTCCTCACGAGGCACCGCCTCGTTCCTCGCTCGCTCGGTCATCACCTCGCGCTTTATTTATCCTTCAAACCTCAAAGCCTCGCCCCTCGAGCTCCAGACTCGCCACTCGCGCCTAACTTTCCCCCATCTACAATACAATATTGTATGCAGTGGAGGAAGGTAATTAAGAATATTGAACATGAAAGTAATCAGTGGTCTATCGTACATGCACTACACTTGAAAAAACCTTGTTTTTACTTCCGATGGATGTTAATTATTAGATGGTACCTCACCTCATTTGAAGTAGGACATTATACCACCTCATTTTAGGAAATGAGGTACTCGTTCATGCAAACTCATTTTGATTTCATGTCCTGCCCAACAGCCCAACACTATGTGACGCCAAAAGCTGTTTGCGTTTTCTCTCTAACAAGCAATATTAAAAGTATTAAAACGGTTGTAGCTTCGTAATTCTTTGAGATATCTGGATGGGATTTTCGTCACTAGCCTTATTTTTTTGCCTTCTTTATTAACATGGCGCGCGTCAAGAGTTGACCGAGAAGCTACTCGTATTATTGCTAAACTCACGCGCCTTTTTACTTGGGTCATGCTATACGAAAAAGTATACACAGAAACAAGTGAAATAAAAGAGTTTTCAGAAAACCGCACTTCTTTTTAGGGCTCCGTACCCAAAGGGTAAAACGGGACCCTATTACTAAGACTCCGCTGTCCGTCTGTCCGTCTGTCACCAGGCTGTATCTCATGAACCGTGATAGTTAGACAGTTGAAATTTTTATTTTTCGCTATTCCGCTAAAAAACGTGTCAGTGATCCCATTTTAATCATAATCATCATATTAATCAGCCGAAAGAAGTCACGGTTTGATAACGCTATGCTGAGCGTTCACACGGTACCTATAGATTGATATAATGATATTAAGTCACAATTTTGTTGCGTAACTCCGTATTCTAATGCTTACTCGCATCTTATTGTTATGCAAATGTTACGAGTACTATTAAAACTGAGTGGCTACGTTTTTATTCCACTGTTTTGATTTTCCCGTACGAGTTTAAAAAGTGTTATCTTTTAGATTTTTTGCCCATTCAGTTTTTTTTTAATTAAAAAAATATATATATTAACCCTAAACTTTGCGGCATTCAATGAACACAGTTTTTCAAGAACACAGCCGAGGCTTCAACGCACTCTTTTTTGCAAGTTTAGGGATAAAAAATCGGCCAAGTGCGTGTCGGGCCACGCGCAGTGTAGGGTTCCGTAGTTCCCTGTGTTTCTTAGTTACATCGACACGCGCGCGCCAACTGAATGGTTGCGTCGCGTCGGCCGAGTTTGTACGAAAGTTGGCCTGTCTAAGTACATTTTAAGTAGGTCGACTATTACTCGGTAACTAGTTATGCCTACTTAGCCGTGATAGTTTTCCTTTAAAATTCATTATATGTACTACTGCCACGGTTTTTTCCATTTGGGTGTAGAGAGCTACCCCAAATGTTTTTTCAAGATTTTACTCTTCTGTTATGTGGGCGTGATTGATTTTTATATCTATACCGAATTACAGTTTTCTAGTAGTACTGGTTACTGAGCTAAGCCGAAGGCGGACGGACAGACGGACGGACGGCCATGGCGAAACTATTAGGGTTCCTTGTTGACTACGGAACCCTAAAAAGGCTTGCTGGCGAGTTCGGCAGCTTGCAGACTCCCCACTATAGTATGTAACGAAAAGTGGGGTGATTCCTCATGCATTGATGAATACGGAAGTCCAATAAAGTTTGCAGAGCGTTAGGTACTTGTATGTACCACCTTTGACCCCACTTGACGTCACGACTGTACACATTACACGTACGAATGGAGTGATTCGTCTGTATTTAACTTCTCATCATGTACAACAGTGTGGAGGCAAAAAACAGTTTTACGTCATCTCCCTGTCCACTCAACGTCTAAGTAGTGTGTATGTCGCAGTACGATAGATAAACCCGTTATATAGTTATAACCCTAGGGATATAATTATATGTCGTAATATAGTCATACGAAAGCGATTCATTACTATCTTACTGGGAATATTTATAAGTTTTATAACTATAATACGTCTTTAGTAGTGATATAGTTATATTACTGGATTAAGTTTAGTGAAATAGTAATTGCACGATTTGTACGTAGGAGTGCGGCGGTGCGGCGGAGATAATATAGTTATATCCCTAGGGATATAGTTATATGCCGTATAGTACGTATTATAATCATATTCATACTAAGATAGTTATCTTACTAGGAATACCATTGTAGGTTAGGTTAGGGTTCGCTTGAGTCCCTTAGAGCGGAAATAGGCACCCCGCGAAGCGGGGTGACGTTGACACGCTGTCGTTTTTCACACACACGATAATTATTTTAACCTAACCTAAACCTAACCTAATCGCCATAACGGCTTTATCTATCGTACTGCGACATGTATATTTTTCGCCTTATTACAATGCAATAAGATAAGATTCAAATGTGTAATCATATATTTGGCGTCGGCTATACGAAACAGAAGCCACTACTTGCGCTGTAGGATTGTGCTGTGCTGTTGTGATCCTGCGGGCGTAGCATGGTTGCCATTTTATCACTTATCGATGTGGATAAGACATCCGTCACCTTCTGACAACATGAAAGTGCGAGAGTGATAGATGTCTAAAGAGGCTGGCAAGACCTAATTTTGTTTTCATGCCGTTTTTTAAACTCATAAAAATATAATATTCATAAATTACTTAGATTTAAATTGAGCATTCGTTGTATTTTTTGTATGAATTATCTTGAATACTATAGAGCAAATTTATATTATGCAATAAAATACAAATATTCTTTATTTTTCTCCAGACATAGTAAAAATAAAATAGAAAAATAGAGGTAAATTAAACATAAACAATGGTAGACAACAGGCGGTCTTATCGCTTAAAAGCGATCTCTTCCAGACAACCTTTGGGTAGTGGATATATTTTGAGTGGGTTGGCTTATGTTAGATATAATAAAACTATTTTTTTTTAAATATACTAAATAATGACTAACATAGAGCAAATATAAATTAACCAAATAACCCAATTTAAGATTCAAATCATATATATAGGAGTTAATTAAGTTAAATACTGATATTTTTTAGGTATTTTTCTGTAGGTAATGATTTATTTATTTAAACTTTATTGCACAAAACCAAAATAATGTACAAATGGCGGACTTAATGCCAAATGGCATTCTCTACCAGTCAACCATAAGGCCAAACGGAGACACTTAAAATTGGTGCAGAGTAAATGAGCAATTTTTAGAGCGCAATACAGACTTATTAAAACCAATTAAAACATAATCCTGCATATAAAAAATTAGGTACATATTATTACTTATATACAAAGATTAGTTGATTACTTATCTTTAAGTATTAATAAATAAACTTATTTCGACCATTAATGACTTTCCAAACATAATAACAATACTAATTTTATTTGGTATGGTTAAAACAATTGTTTTTGAAGCATATTATTAGTTGTAAATTGCTAAACGGCTGTGCAAACGTGGAAACATGTTTCGAGCCATGTTCTTTGTAGTAATGTTTTGTCTCATTGGTGTTTTCTAAGACAGAAGGCCGCATAATTAACACTTCCCTCAACTAACATGCTACTTACTCAACACGGATCAATAGGTATGACAATAAATATATGTATTTTCAAGGTCTCCAATATATAATATCCATTCGTAGATAGAAAATAATATAATAGATAAAACTTTATTTCGCAATACACTTGAATGCTATATTCAAACTACGATTAGATGCGAAATCGGTGTCTCAGCCTAATGTCGGTCCACAAAAGGCAAACGACGCTGGAACTATTGTGGTGCCTGAACTGAACGTTATATAATACTACTACCTTAAGAGTTTATTTATGCACTCTATTCTTAACCTATTGACAGACAGAGGGCAAAACATAACGCTGCCTACCTGACGCCAGTGATTAAATAGAAGTTATACGAGCGTGTATGAAAATTATCGTCGTCCGTGGCTGTCGTGGCGTTAATGAAACGACTTTTAGATGTCGGCCACAGCCGACTGGCTGTCAAACGGGTTAATAAATGAATTTCATCTAAAATTACAAAAGATGCATAAAGAACTTACATTTGAACGAATAAATTGCCAACTAGGTAGGGAAAGAAAGACACTGGAAGGCTATTCTGATCCAGTAAATATATTTAAAGTTTTTTTTAAATCAATTCGGAAGAGTTCTTGATGGGGCCTCTTGGATGTCCACTGGATGTCCAATATTTGGCACATTCGGGCTAGCCGTTTTAGCCAACATTTTCTTAATCATAATGACTTTATTTGTCGTAAAGCAGGTGATGATAAACACAGGTGTTACAGGCATTGCCGTACATAAAGTACTCCACTTTTTGCCATACAAGACATACAAATATTTCAGCGTGATGTAGAAACAGAGGTTGTACATATCAACTCACAAATACAATATATTTTTCATTTTTATAGTTTTCGTTTTCTTTAATTACAATGGTGAATATACTCGTAATGTCAAAATTGTTGAATACAAAATAATTGTTCACAATTCATTAAATTAGTTCATTGTCACTTAAATATTCATGGATGTCATAATAGCATTTATTTTTAGTAATTTTCGTATCATGTTTCAGAATTTATTTGTAGGTAGGTAACATCTGTATTGACATTGGAAGCTTATATTTTGTAGCCATGCAAAAAATGTTTTTCCTGAATTGCGCGCAGTATGCAGGTGGATTTGAGAGAGTGTTTCTTTGGCGAAGATTGCGGACTAAGTTGGGTTGATTCTCCATTGACGGCCACGTCGCTCGGATGAACGACCTGCGCCCGCGCCGACCGTGATCTTGTAGAACTGGGTCACACGACTCGTTTCCACGCCGTGCCTAGTTGGCGGATGGCGGAAGTTTTTTTGGAATGTTATACCTAATTATACATTCAATATGTATACACGGGGATTTTAATCGGTGATCAGGAGCCGAAATAACAGGATGAATAATAGTAAAATACATATAACTATGTTTTTTTTTTACTTGGGCAAATCGCCAATAACTGGCCACCATTGTTATGCACTTTACCAACCTTTCGTTTCGAACTGTATTTTTATTATTTGTGCTCCCATTCAGACATAGCAAAGAATTACGAAGCTACAAACGTTTTGATATTGCTTGTCAGAGATAGAAAACGTAAAGAGTGTGTGACGTCATAAACCCGTATAGGTTATTTTTGTAGATTCAGTTAACAAAAAAAACTACCCTAAACTTGGCAGTGTATTAAATGCACACACTTTTAATCATCTTCCGTGCATACCTTTTCGTGAGCATGATGGATTTTTTTGCATTGGCTATGTTGCACCTTGTATACGTATGTACAGTCTGCATCAGATATATCGAAGCGGCCAAAATACACACAAAAAGAGACGTGTTGAGATGTTTATGACTACTTTGGCCGCTCCGGTATATCTGATGGCGAATACGTAGCTTACAGGAAACTGATATATACACGAGTACACTATCGAACTATTACTAAATCTATGACGTCACCGAATTCGATGTAGCGGCTCTCTAGCCAATGTAAAAGCGCCTTTATGCAGATTCGAGAGTTCGCACGCTGAGCGATTCACGACCACTTTCTACTCCGTTCACTACTATCATAACCTGACCTGTACGCTTACCATGAGTTTGACAATGACGGCTTACGCTAACGAGTATCGAGTTTTCTATCTGTGCATCCCGCTCGTACTGACAAAGTGCAATAGAGATGCACAGATAGAAAACTCGATACTCGTTAGCGTAAGCCGTCATTGTCAAACTCATGGTAAGCGTACTGCACAATACAACTTGGTTGGAGATTCTAATTGTATTCTAGTCCAAAAGAAAGAAAGTAAAGATATGCCTAATGACAATGATGAAAATCCTATTCAAATGTCTCGAAAAAAAAAACGGAGATACGACTGTTTTAATATTGTTTGTTGTCCCTTAAAACTTTGCCAATTTATAACTTGTGATTATCTATTGTCTTGTGTTACTTTTTTCTCCATGTTACTATATTTTTAATCCTTTTTCGAGAAAAAATATTAGTTATTGATTATTTTATTTGGTGTCTGGTGACAATACACTTAAGGGTTACCCGAGGTATTCATCTATTTTTGCCATGTTTTGAATCGTATCTCGTACTTTTGCACTACAGATAGAATTATAAGTCAAACGGTTATCGGTTCTTTAATCTTTTATCTCCATTTTCGTCTACCGGAATTTGAAAGAAATGAATGAATAATGTTGTATGATTTTTTTAAACATTGTCTAAAAAAACACTTATCTCCTATCTCTATTGACGGGAAAGATCTAACTATTATACGAAATCTACATGTTTGGGTTCGTCTACGGCGTCTCTAAAAACGTGTCTAGGGTTTAAGGGTAAACTAATTAACACAAAATTTATTGCCAGTTAACTGTACGCTTACCGTGAGTCTGACAATGATGGCTTACGCTAACGAGTATCGAGTTTTCTATCTGTGCATCCCGCTCGTACTGTCAAAGTGCAATAGAGATGCACAGATAGAAAACTCGATGCTCGTTAGCGTAAGCCGTCATTGTCAAACACTGGTTTTTTGGCCTAAAATTGTTCAACTTTGATGCCAAACATCTCGAAAATAATCAACTTTGAAGTAA
The DNA here is from genome assembly GCA_945867215.1 of Epinotia demarniana. NCBI lineage: Eukaryota > Metazoa > Arthropoda > Insecta > Lepidoptera > Tortricidae > Epinotia > Epinotia demarniana. The sequence goes on from OX244283.1 coordinate 6,351,347, forward strand.
ATATGGAATACTATATTGCTTAAAGCCGTTGTTGTTAATTATAAGCTACATAAAAATTTTGAAAACAAGGATTCAGATCGAAGGTCATTGGCGTATGGTAGCCCCTTAATTGCATACCTCGATAATGTATTAGCCATACTATAATCAATAAGACCTGCTGCGTTCTGGGTACGAGACGGCGCGGCGGTATATAAATATATACTTGAACATATAGAAAACGTTAAAAGTCTCCGTGAGTTCCGACTAACGCTGGTTAGTTGTACCTATCAGTTTTGTAGTTATGTTGTGAATTCCCGTCACGGATCAGGCGATGCCACACCATCGGCGCCGGCCAATCGCCGCGCGCGCCGGTCAATTATAGTACTAGCCTGTTTTTTCACAAGTTTGGTGATAGAGACGGTGATAACGAAATTATTTCAGATAGAGTCAGGGAATTTTCCGCTTTATTGAATTTCACTTGACCTGTAAGGTTGTTTTCATTCATAGGTGCATGTAATATGCGTACATCGAGTAGTAAATAAGTTTGAGACTATTAGGGGACAATCTTACACAAATCAATCTAGTCACATAGTAAGCTCAATAAGGCTTATGTTATTGATACTAAACGACGACACATAAACATACACATACATACGACATAGAAAACATCCAAGACTCATAAACAAATATATATCTATGGCCTATTATTTAGTGAAATAGGGAAAGGAATATCTTTAGGATGATGATGAAAAATTCAGTAGGATGATGGGACCAATCAGGTATCGCGGGAACTCCTCAATTAAGGCCTGTATTCACTTTGATTAGTGCGAGTGCAGGTGATTAGTGCCTGTCCATACGTGTTCAGTGGCAGGCACGCTGCGAGTGAGGGGGAAGACGAGGGCGCGGGACGTGGCTACTCGCAGCTCGCAGTCCACTCGCAAAAAAATAGAACACGCTTCTAATCACGTTACTACGCAGCCAACGAATCAGTTGGCACTAATCAGTCGCTGTCCACACTTATTTTCTCCTAATCACTAATCACCTGCACTAATCACTCGCACTAATCAAAGTGAATACAGGCCTTTATATTAAGCACGCGTGTAAGTGCTTTCGGTATTTTCTATTACTTATAACTTGTGTATTTACACCCGGAAATCATACATGATTGATGATGATCGATGATTAAGACCACATATGACTTATGGCACTCCTCAATTATGTAGTTAAAAACTATAAAAGTACTTCGCAGATTCTGATATGATTCCGTTGAAATAACAACTAATGGAACTGAACGCAAGTCCTCAGTTATTTTCGGCCCACATACAGTGATTTGGTTTTTTAACCGACTGCCCGAAGGAGAGGAGGGTTATGTTTTTCGACCGTATGTATACAGTGATTTGGTTTTTTGTTTTCTTGCCATGTGTTACCACATGGAATGGAAAAGAAGTTGGAATTACTGAATTCAAGTCGGTTAAAACTTTGTTTTTAAAGTAAATTATGATTTCACTTGTCGAATAAGGCGGTGTGTCTTAATACTTGTTACAATCAAACTACATTGATTATTGATTTTCCATTTTCTTTGTTCACAGTTGAGCCCATCGGCCATATGACGGCGGTGAGCGCGCAGTGAAACACACGTACACACAAACAGACAAACATGTCGTCGAAGGCCATATACGAGGCGACCGGTAAAGATCTCATCAACAGGTGAGTGCTTATCAACTAACCAGCGAACGAACAAACCACAGAAGTCTAAGCGCAAAATGAACCCACAGAATGGCCATTATACTGGGGGCGGGGGGTCAAAACGATGCCAATTACAACCGATTTTTCTATGAGAACTTTCTTGTCTGTGGTAGTAGGTAAAATCTGTACTGTAATGTTATTACAATACAGATTTTTGTATCGTTATGAGTTTAAATTTGGAACAGCTGTAAAAACTCAAGCGGGTCTCTATTCTAGTATCCATGGATATTGAAACATTTATCGATACGAAACGTCAATTCAGTATGTTTTTTTAAATATAAACCGCACGACATTTGATCTCGAGTGATATGAGTATAGAAACTTTATTCGTTTGTCTATGATTTAAAAAAAGCCATTCGTCACTTATTCGTCATGACGTTTTGCCGCCATTGCTGTTGCCATTTTTTTGTTGGTTTTTTGCTGTTACTTACCTACTTATGATATGTGTGTAGATAAAGTAGTATATGCAACTGTACATAATTAGGCCTTAAAAAACTCGTGTGATCCTGTTATGAAACTCGCTGACGCTCGTTTGATAAAACCACACTCGTATTTTAAGGCCCCTCATTATAGATCAGTCGCATAAACTACTATTTTTCGTTCGCTGCAACTAGCCGTGTTACTTGGAAACCGCTCAGGCTTCTGATATCAGTCCTGGATGGACGTAGGCCTCCCCCAAGTTCACTGGACGTAGGCCTCCCCCAAAGAGTGCCACAATGATCCACCCGCATCCAGCGGACTCCCGCGTCCTTTACCAGGGCATCAGTCCACTTTGAACCTTTCCGCCCCAAAGGACATCGGTTCTACGTGCAATGTGCACCACTACCACTTAAGTTAGCGGTTCGCAGGGCTATATCGGTTAACTTGGTTCTGATGCGACGCAGAGAAATGTTGATTTCTTGTAATGAATGAATGTTTGCGTTCCAGGCACATAGCGCCAGGGACTGCGTTGGTGCCGTGCCGGTTTGCGACCTTCGAGCAGGGGACCGTCTGGGAGGATGAGCTCGGGAAGAATCCGTGGCTGTCTAAAGAGGTCAGTATACATCTAGCCCGCGGGGGTCAGTTCGTGTAGCGACCGTGATTGCTCATTACCTAGTATAGACCAGGGGGCCTAGACAAGGTTACAATCGGCAAGCGCTAACGCCAATAGAAAACTAATCAAAAATGTATGGGAATGACAGATGCCGACGACACACTTTTCGTTAACATCTGTCATTCCCATACATGTTATTATTTTCTATTGGCGTTAGCGCTTGTCGATTGTAACCTTGTCTACGGCCCATTGAAGTGAAAATAAATAAAAAGGGTTCACTAACAAGACTATAGTAATTTATATGTTGTTTTCCCAAATTTAATTCATTTTTTGCAGCACAAATAGCAACACGTATATATACACATGCACATAATTAGGTTATGTAAAACAAGACTTTAAAACAAAATACCGAACGTGTACCGTGCGTCTGGTCTTGGTCACAGAAACGAAATGAAGTTTGTTTGTTTGTTATTAACTTATTTATTTACCTCACTGAGGTCTCCAGGTATCGGATGTGTTGCAACATCCATGGTCACGGGACAACTGGCTTTTTTTTTTTTAATTTGACTGTTGCTATAATAGGACGGACCCAATACAGCGGTCGGACTGCGGACAACTGGCTTGTGCGGTGTGTGTATCAACATCTTCTTGCTGCGCGGGTTTTCCGAACTACCCGCATTTGGTCTTTATGAACCACTTGTACACTAGGGTTGTCACCCAGCCGACACACAACACTAACAATCTCCGGTGATATAACGGACGATGTTTTTTGACGCTGGCATTTACTTATGATAGGATTCCACGAAGATGAAATCATAAAAACCGTCACCCCGATTGAAATTACGATGTTTTCTGATTTCAACGGCTTCACGTATTTTTCTACTATACAAATGACGTTCCGCAGACAGGACTTTCGGTTTATGGAGCTTAATCCAGTGGTTTGGTCCTGACTCCAACAAACCAATAAATCAATATACTCGTATCTAATGGGGTAAGCGTAAGCGTTAAGCACGGTAAGCGTTCTTTCATGTCGTGACTTGCACTACACCCACATACACAAAAACTCTGCATCTTCAAAATTGGAATATGAGGGTTCGATCTAGCTACATATGTCTCCTGTCGGGGAAAATACGTTTTATCCGTATTTTTTTATAAACATTTTCTTTGTTTTCACCCGAGTCGGTCGCCCGGGCACCTATTATTATTGAACAGTCTCGCTGCATTTATCACAAAAAATCCTTATAATGTTTGATAGGGTATCGTACAAATGACAATATTACAAGTAAAACTGATTTATTATCAACCGATAATTGTGCTAAAGTCACCACTTAAATTTGTATCGATTAGATACAAGCTATTGTTTTGTCAAGGGTACAAACGATAGGGGTAATGATGTATTTTCTTGAAAAAGGATTAAGGGCACGTTATCCGAAATCGAGTTTTTTTACATTCAATAATAAACAATGAAATCTTGAGTTTAATGATGGGATATTGAGATATGTTATAGTTTAATAATCGCCCTTGTTACTTTTACGGACCAAAATACGAAATTTTAAACTTCGCTCGATCATATCATGCCAAGAAAAAAGGGAATATTCGGATCTTATTTCGAGTCATACATAAAGTGGGCGCAAAATTGACTCAAGTGAATAATGACAAAAAATAGGCAATGATGTAAAGAAGATCTTTTTACGGACACTTTCTTTAAAAATGGCTTGAATTTTTTATATACACAATTTATCTGGGAAAGTGACCTGCGCGTCTCGTTTTAGTAGGCAGATGGCCGCGCGGCCTCGGGCTGGACGGACGTCTGTAGCGATTTTTTCATTTTGACAACCGTGATTTTCGCAAATTTAATACCAGCAACCAGATAATAATATGATTTTAGGGAAAAATATAAGATGTGATGTGGTTGGATAAGCACTCAAACTAGATGATATGGTATTTTTACAATCGCACTAATATTAAAGTTCAAAACACATGCCATTACTACGCATTTTCCACATTTTGCTTCTTCGAGCCCTTTCTTAATGTAAAAAGTTTCAATTAGTTTCTTTAGTATGAGGAGTATTTTTTTATTACACAGGCCACATTGTTTTTTACGCCGTACAGGCGTCTGTGTGTGTATTTGTGATAGATTTATCGTGACATATTTTAGTACGTCTGACATTTGACATGTATGTCATGTTGTCTTACGCAATTATTGATTTTGCTAAATAAATATTATGAAGTACAAGGAGCAGCGTATCGTGTACCTACGAGAAATGCAGATTTTGCCATTTATGATGCTGTAATTGTCATCCAGCCATTATGTTTACGCCACCCAGTGAAGTGCAGTGCTGCAGTGCCAACGACTGGGATCCTAATCGAGAAAGACACAGTCACAATAATTAGATCAACTCGTAATCCTCTACAGTTGGACGTTCTACTGGTCTCCCGCTAATACTTCTGCTGCTGCAAAAACTATCGATGACATAGCAGGCCCCGTCATGATGCTATTGAACAAATTGTGAACAACGCGACCACTATTGGATACCAATCTTCAAAATACTAATCTAGCTACAGCACACTTCAACCTCTGGATGTTTTTTAAACTGAAAGTGAAATGAAGACCCCAACAATCACTTAAAACAGTACGAGTATGGTGTATACATCTGTTTAATATTTTGTTACCTATTATAACTCATAAACCAAAAAATAAAGCTATTTTATTCTCGAATTTAATTGTGTCATAATAAGGTGTAATTTACGTGAAGGCAGTCACGGAGGTACCTATATACTGTGTATACTTTTCGTATAAGTATAATATGATAAGGCAAGTAATCGTTTCATTTTATTTACTCTGAGGCTAAGGAATTCTCTAAATTCTAGAACTTTATGACATATGCTGGTTATATAATGTAGATGGACTATTTTATGTATGTGTCGGAAGCACGGCGTGGTACAAGATTCTATGCCTATCTCGCTCTATCGTATAACTTCGTATCACTGTTTGAATTTACACAGCTTCAAGGGATTGCAGACTTGTATTTGATTTTTAACTAGACTTGATACGTGTACGCATTCCTGAAGAAAAGGATATTCGTAGATTGAAAGACAGACAACAAATATATACTATACGGGTACCATAGTCAACAAAGAACCCTAGTGTCACCATGTTCGTATGTCCGTCGGCGGCTCCGTGCCCCGTACTATATCTGTTTATTAGAGCATCGCATCGCGCTCTCACACGTTATTGCATGAGCGAGTGCACCAATACGATTTCAATACCTACAGATCCAAAACGTCATATTAATTGCAGATTGAAGCTCCGGTATAATATCCGCGATACGATGTCATATATACAGGATATTTGTTTATTTTTATCCATTATATTTCATACTTTTTTCTTACGTGACTAAGGCAAAACCAAAGGAAGGGTTTTAATTATGAGTCAAATAGTTTTTGATCATTTTTTGCGCTATCGGTGCCGTTGCCAAATCTAAGGACACTCTCACAAAGACGGTGGCTGAAACGTCGCCATATTGTCAGTCAGTATATAGTACGGTTCGGCATTGAGGGCGGTAAAGATGTGTTCGCATGTTGAAAGTTGAAAAATCATATCTTTACATTCGAAAGCTATTTAAGGTAAGAACTGTTTTCTTATCACACTGTATTGATAACTTAATATAGTTATAGTGTGTGTAAATATTCAAGTAAAATGAATCATCCGTTTAAGAAATCATCACTTAACTGTCATAAAAAGTGACAACATGACGTTAGTGAAAACTTAAGTATTAGTCTTTAACAATGTAAATAAAAGTTTAAATGTTGTTGTATTGGGTAGTGTTTGCAAACGTATTTGGTTGCATTTGAGAGCACAACTTGCTTTTTTTTTACAGAATCTGCATGAATTGACGTCTTGAACTATTTATATTCATACATTTAAATAAAATAAATAAATAAATAAATAAATAAATAAATATAAGGGGACAATCTTACACAAATCGAGCTAGTCCCATAGTAAGCTCAATAAGGCTTGTGTTATGGGTACTAGACGACGATATATATAATAGATACAAATACTTAAATACGTAGAAAACACCCATGACTCAGAAACAAATATTCATGCTCATCACACAAACATTTGCCCTTACCGGGATTCGAACCCAGGACCTTCAGCTTCGTAGGCAGCGTCACTACCCACTAGGCTAACCGGTCGTCAAAAAAGGTCGTAAAATAAGTACCTACTTGCCTACAAAAATATGGACGAAATCGGTATCTTTTATTAAAATAGCCCAATCTAGGACGCTAAGAAATACCAAAATATTTAAAAATAAAGGTATATATTTGTTCGGATATCACAATTCCATTTTTCATAACCGATCTTACACACATCCTGTAGGTATATTTTATGACACTTCTTTAGATTCCGTAATAAATTAGAATTTTCTAATGAAGTTAGCATACTGTGATATGGGGTCAGTTTTATACACATGCGTGGTGGTGGTGATGATGTGGTGTAGCAATTAATTTTGTAGGACCGTGGATAGTCGGGTTGTAAAAGACAGCGCACATTTCATCATCATCATCATCAGCCTATATACGTCCCACTGCTGGGCACAGGCCTCCTCTCATGTATGAGAGGGAACGGGCAGTAGTCCCCACGCCGGCCCAGTGCGGATTGGGGACTTTTTGACATGCCTCAACAACTGGGCTACCGTAGCTCCCTGAGCCACTGGGCGCACACTTGTGCAAGATAAATTCTAAATTCATTAACATTTTTATTTGGGGAATGTGATTTATTAAAATCAGTTGCATTTTCTTGGATTCTCTTGACATTAAGTTATACGATAGGAAGATCCATATTTTCGGTAGAAGTTGTCAAAGTCATAGGAAAATTTCATCAATGTTCTCCTGCTTATATTCATGCGATTTTGCACCTTAGTGGAAGACTCATAGAGTTACCATAACGTTGTCAATCTAACGTAGGTACTATTGCCTTTTTAATTGTATATCACAGACCTACCGAAATGTATCTAAGAAACATACTTGGAATAAAATACGAAATGTCAACAGGTCTCTGTCATTTTCCAGTTAAGATGTTTTGACCATTTTGACAATTTCAGTTTCTCTAAGGAGGTTGGTGACTGGTTTAAATTCTTAATGTCACCAAAAAACTAATCAATCCTAGGTCAGTGACCTGTCTCATTGAAGTGATATAGTGTGCGTGAAATGTAATGGTGTGCGTTACTGGGGAGAATTACGATAACGTTGCGCTGCCTAGCGGATATATTGTGTCGCGCTTGTAGCTTTACTCGAATAAGAAAGCCTTAAGAATATACTCAATTGGAGAAAAAAACGACGCTAGAGGTTATATAATCACAAATTTATAAGTGTCCATAGTTTTAAGGTGTATGTTCTGTCCCTTTCCCGCAAAACGCACCTTCATAGGGAACGATTGTCATTTATAATGACGGTCGAGGATCGTGACGTCATGGTCTGCTAGCGTTTTCTCTCTGTCAGCAAAAGTAAAACGGTTGTAGTTTCGTATTTTTTTGAGATATTTGAATGGGATTTTCGTCATTAGGCATATTTTTTTGCCTTCTTTATTTTAAAGTAATAATAATAATAATAATACATTTTGAGTCTATCATATTCATACTAATAATACGAGTAAGGAGGTGTTTGAAATGTAAGTTTGTGTGTAGGGGTAGTTAATCACCGAAACGAGTCATCCAATATCAAAATAGTCCTGTGCGTTTGTGAAAAAATGTATCTTTATTTCTGTTTTTTTAGGGTACCGTACCCAAAGACTTAGCTGTCTGTCCGTCCGTCGATCCGTCTGTCTGTCAACAGGCTGTATCTCAAGAACCGCGATAGCTAGACAGTTGGAATTCTTTCAAATTATGTATTTCTATTGCTGCTATAACAACAAATACTAAAAACAAAATAAAATAAATATTTAAGGGGGGGCTCCCATACAACAAACGCGATTATTTTGCCATTTTTATAGATAATGGTACGGAACCCTTCGTGTGCGAGTCCGACTCGCACTAAGCCGGTTTTTTATATGCATAGGCTATATTTGGCGGAATTCTTTATCTAGTATATTATATAGGTCAATCAACTGTTGTTAGTTGCTCGTTGCCATGATCACGTCCCCAGGGTCACTCTTTAAAACTTAAGATTTTATGGGGTTTGTTTTTGTTCCCTTAAATCCCGTGGGTCTCGTAAGACTCGACTAAGGGAACAGGGTGGAAGTGTGTTGTGGGCGATGGGCTAGCAACCTATCACTGCAATATCACATTTTGTCGATCTTTTATACCCACATTTATGCTAACAGTGGCACTGGACACAAGTTTCATGTGCTCTGCCTACCCCTTTTAGGGATAAAGGCGTGTATGTATGTATGTTGTTTTAGTTACATTAGTAAACCCATTCCATGGCCGGACATCTCCTTAGCATGATAGGAGTCTAATTTATAGTATTCTTTATAAACAACTTAGAAAATTTGAAAAACCCCCGACATTTTCATTTCAAAGTCCAATATCTCAAAAACGGCTGAACAGATTTTCATGAAACATGGCTAAGAACACTCGGGATAAAATTATCTATGACACAAAAAAACCGCATTCAATTCGGTCCATTCGTTTGGGAGCTACGATACAACACACACATACACAGACACGTTAAACTTATAACATCCCTTTTTTGCCTCAGGGGTTAAAAACTCTGTCGCTCTTGTTTCTTGGCTTACACAAGAAAGAGTTAATTGAATCATACATACTAAAGTACCAACTTTTATAATGTTAATCCTCCTATCATCCAAGCAATAGATTACCTTTTAATCACTGGTATAGTATCCTTTATCATGTCGTTAACATCAATAATGAATCATCAGATATAGGTATGTGAAAAAAATATTCGGCGGGGTTGACAATGCCAGGAAATAGAGAGTTATAATCTATATAAAAACTATAATAGTTATTTACGATACAAGTGCCGAAAATAGGAAATTCGCAACGAGTGATAAATTAAATACAAGAAAAGCTATTTTAAAATTTTGGAAAATCCCACCCCTAAGCGGGTTAAATAGGGGTGCAAAGTTTAGAGGGGTGAGATTGGGTAAAGAGATAGTTTGAGTCCCGGGGAAGGCCATAGAATAGTTTTTTTCCGGAAATCAGTCCCTAAGGGGGTGAAATGGGGGTGAAAGTTTGCATGGAGCTACAATAAAAACGAGTTCCACGTGAGCGGAATCGCGGGCAGAAGCTGGTAGTAAATATGTTTGAAGAATGTTAAGGAACCCCAGAAGGCCGAAATATACGAGTTATGTCCACCATGAATCCATTCCATCCTCCGTCTTCGGTGTTATTTTTTTTATAAAAGAGCAGAAAACTATGACTATTATTCTTAACAACATTATGCCATTGTACGATTCTGCCAAAGAACGTTGTGCCAAATTACAGTATGCCAGCTAAATATTATTACGATATTATGCACTTGTGCTATTCTTTCAAAGGAGTTATGCGAAATGACTGTATGCAACGAAATTTATGCGAAAAGTAGTTCTGCGAAATGATGATTCTGCCAAGGGCTGTTATGCAAAATAAAATTATGACAATCAATTTTATTCAACACATTAGTAACCCCTACTGCCTACGTGATTCGTGAAAATATTTAAAAGATAAACCAAAAATAAAGACAACTCCTTTTTTTATAAAAGAGCAGAAAACTTGTTTTAATATGTTTTTTGATATTTAAACAAGTTTTCTGCTCTTTTATTAAAAAAACAACCTCGAAGACGGAAGCGGGAGCAAAGCTCCCGCTTTCGTCTTCTAACCTATCCGCGATCCAAGTCGGTTTTGCCACTAAGTCCCTGTTCCCTACTGTCTACGTGATTCGTGAAATTCCGTAGTAATAGGTATTGTACAATTTCTCGCTTGGCTCGTGCGTTTTAGGGTCGTCGCTTCGCTCGTCGTACCTACAGCGACCTGCCTTAGAACGCTTTCCGCGCTAGTTGTCACCTAGAGCAGCACGGTTCAATATTTGTACGGCTTCGGCGAAACGTATATTCTGGAACATAAAATTATGCAAAAATAAAGTCGGCGATATTAGTTGTATGCTTCAAGAAATTCGGCGGAATATACGTTCTGCTACGTAAAATTCAGCGAAGTAAATCCGGCCATATTACTATTCTGTAATTCAAAATTCTGCCAAATGAGTGTTATGCGACATGATAGTTATGCTAAGTATATAATTATGCTAAAGTATCATTCGGCTAAAAATGTTTCTGCGATAACTGTTATGCGGAGTGTACTTCGGACAATGGCAAATAAATCTTTTTTAATACAGTTGTCTTGTAGTTTCACGCTATAGTGAGCCCCTTAGTTATATCCTTTCTCTATATGGTGAGCGTCAGGTGATATGACATTGTATCTCGTTCTCATCTTTGGTATGGTCTATTTTACATCTTGGTCACTGATGTGTATATGTGCGAGAGAGCCTCTCTATTCTATCCTTTCTCTATGCGTTGAGAGACAGGAGATACAACATTGTATCTCGTTCCCACTTGTGGTATGGTCTATTTTACATCTTTGTCACTGATGTGTGTATGTGCGAGTGAGCCCCTCTATTCTATCCTTTCTCTATGCGGTGAGAGACAGAAGATACGACATTGTATCTCGTTCTCACTTGTGATATGGTCTATTTTACATATTGGTCACTGATGTGTGCATGTGCGAGTGAGCCCCTCTATTCTATCTTTTCTCTATGCGGTGAGAGAGAGGAGATACGACATTGTATCTCGTTCTCACTTGTGATATGGTCTATTTTACATATTGGTCACTGATGTGTGTATGTGCGAGTGAGCCCCTCTATTCTATCCTTTCTCTATGCGGTGAGGGACAGGAGATACGACATTGTATCTCGTTCCCACTTGTGATATGATCTATTTTACATCTTTGTCACTGATGTGTGTATGTGCGAGTGAGTCGTATACTTATTGCTACTATTTTACATCTTTGCCACACGTGTGTGTATGTGTGTGAGCCCTATACTTATCGTTGCAATGTCTCGTCCACAGCAACTGGTGGTGAAGCCGGACCAGCTGATCAAGCGGCGCGGCAAGCTGGGGCTGGTCGGCGTGAACAAGTCGGCGGGTGATGTGCGCCGCTGGCTCAGCGAGCACGTGGGCAAGGAGCAGGCGGTCGGCGCCGCCGTCGGCAAGCTGCGACACTTCATCGTGGAGCCCTTCGTCAAACACGACGCGGTTAGTACACTTTTACAGGGGTGTGTAATGATTGGTATTACAACTTTTGACTTATTTTCACTGGATATAACATTTAATATAATTTCATTCGATATAATCACTCAAGGGACATAATAAACTTTTGGTACAATAACAATCGGTATAATTTCATGGCGTATGATGTTCAAATAGTATAATACATTTTTGATATCGTTTAATGGATATAATGTCTATTGGATATAAGTATTAGTGGTATAATGTTTTGTAATTATTTATTTTTCACTCGCACGTTAATTATTTTAACCTAACCTAAACCTAACCTAACCGCCAGCGTGTCGACGTCACCCCGCTACGCGGGGTGCCTATTTCCGCTCTAAGGGACACAAGGTAACCCTAACCTACAAATAATACCATTGTTACAATTATCAGTGGCCATTATACTGATGTGTGTCAGTGGTTACTCGTCGTCGTACCTACACCAACCTGCCTTAGAGTAAAATAGGTAAGAAATAATATTAGTACGTATTCAAGATTATGCCAATAGTATATTATACCAACTGAGTTTTATATCGAACAAAGTTATATCCCATGAGTGTTATGACTGTTAGATTAATAGTTGTTATATTACAAGTTCATTATATCTGTTGATAATTATATTACATGAGAATATATCAAATGTTGTTATATCAAAAGTGCATTATATCCTTTAATCGTTATATCCAGTGAAAATATATCAAAAGGTTTTTTATCGATCGTTACGCACCCCTTTGACAGTTCATAGTCATGTTATGTTATGCTTCGACAAATTGTATGTTCACTCCAGGTCAGAAGTATGGAAACAAAGTTGTTTTCTTTGATTTTTAGTGTCTGGTCAGCTCGTCCCACAATAATAATAATGAAATATTATTACTGTGGGACGAGCTCGACAGTCAGATAAGAAAAACATGTCAAACTTCAAGATCAGCAATGTGGACGAATTTTTCAACAGCCTGGGCTAATCTTGAACAAAATACCATCGATAATTTGGTTCAAAGAATGCCGAGATTGTGTGCTGCAGTTATGAAATTGAAATTGAAATTGTTTATTTCGGACATCATCCATATGAAAGCAAAGGCGGAAAGTTTAGGTCTATATTGAAAGCAACACACATAGGAATTTGAATAGAAAGTTTAGTAAATTGTTGTATATAAATATGTAATTTTAAATAAAAACTTTTCGTGTGAAAATTATCGGTTTTGGGGTGTATTATGTATGTATGTAAGCACTTTATTGTACACAATATCAGGTTTATAGAATATACATGTCACACAATAGATCAAAGTCAAAGGAGAACTTCTATAAGGGATCTCTTCCAGCTAACCTTTGAGCAATTGAAAGGAAGGTAGGTAAAACGATATAGGCAAACTTATACCGTGTACGTAACACTGAGAAAATAAAACATGCTAATCCATATCCATACTAGTATTATAAATGTGAAAGTGTGTGTGTTTGTTTGTTTGTCCGTCTTTCACGGCAAAAAGGAGCGACGAATTGACGTGATTTTTTAAGTGGAGATAGTTGAAGGGATGGAGAGTGACGTAGGATAGTTTTTGTCTCTTTCTAACCCCCCACTTCTTTAAAATGGAGGGTGCAAATTTGTATGGAGCTCCGATATAAACGAGTACCACGCGGACGAAGTCGCGGGCAGACTAGCTTCTGCCATAATAAAAAAATCATCGTCAATTTCATCTCAATAGGTTAAGCGGTTTCATTGTGAAAAGGTAACAGATAGACACACTTTCACATTTATAATAACAGTATGGATTACATCATCAAGTCTCCAAAAAAACATATGTAACAAAGGTGTTTACAAAACTTTATTTTTTCTTCAGAATGAGGAGATGTACATCTGCATCCAGTCGGGCAGACGGACGGACACGATCCTGTTCCACCACCAGGGCGGCGTGGACGTCGGCGACGTGGACGCGTTGGCGGCCAGGCTAGAGGTGAACCCAATATGCAATAAGGAAGACGCACCAATCATATTTACCATCATTATTTTGTGACCAAAATTTTGACAAAACCACAGAATAGATAATAGTACAAGTACAGAAGGGACACTCCTTTGATCTTTACAAAATGCGCTTTTATCTCAGCCGAAACATTAAAATTTATGGTCCTCTGACGTCGTGTTGAGCGATGAACGTAAATCGCGGAGTGTCCCGCGCCTGAGAATACATAAAATAATAGCTGCTGACACGTTTTTACTTTAGTTTACAATAATTTAATAATAAATAAAAAAAACTTAAAAGAAATATATATACCGTGTGTTACCGGCATGCGGGTATTTATTAAAACTGATAATAATATGTTCCATTAGCAATTATTTGCATGTATTTGCAAATCATAATTATGTAAATTAACTGCGCAATTATTTTTCCAAAATACAAGCCTTCAATGGACTAGGTGTATGACGCCGTAATAAACAAAGTACGAAGAGCTGTCAGTTACACGTACTTGTCAATTTACTTTGCTGTACATTGCTGGCAATTTCAATTTTGTTAGAAAAATCATGAATTTGGAATTATAGTTAAATATTTGAATTAAGGTCATAATTAAGTTAAAGAACTTTAATATACCCTACTTAAAAAAAAGCCCGCTTACCGGTAACACACTGTATAATAATGCGAAACGAAACGTGTTTTAATCCAACAATCAGCGATGTCACTCCTGTCAAAAGTCAAAACTAAGGCAACTCTTGGGTAACTATGACATCTAGGGAACCAAGGTTAAACAAATATGGCGAGTAACGTCACAATAACTGTAGATTCGTTTAAGTGCGAAAGTTTAAATTGTCAGTTTTTAACAGGACTTTTTGGCTATAAATTACAGTATATACTTGAAATAAATAAATAAATTAAATTTACATTTTTTTATGCTTTCGCGGTCTATTCTACATGAGATCCTTTCAAATGAAAGCAATATTGAAACTATTGCATCTTCCCTATACTACATAACAAATAAAAGTGATTTCTAATCATCCTCCTAGCGTTATCCCCGGTAATGCCCGGGGTCCGCTTTGACACCTAATCCAAAGGCAAACATAACATATAGGATTCAAAGTATTTTTTATGTATGTATGTATGTAAAATTCTTTATTGTACATGGAACAGAACACAACAACCATACAATTATTACAGGAGCAGAAGATACATGTACAAAGGCGAGCTTATCCCTGAGAGGGATTTCTTCCAGCTAACATTTGAGCAAATGAGTGGAAATTTGATGTAGGCAAAACCGAGACACATGTACAAAACTATTAACCTTTTTACCGCCAGATGGTAAAGCAACTTGCCGTGCCACCTCACGCCACAAGGGTAAAAAAATAATGGATAAAGAAATAATGCCAACATGAAATTGGGCTATTTCAGAGTAGGTTTTAATAAATAATAAATAAATAAAAAAAATGTCGGCAAATGCCGTCTTTGGCGTCGGTGTCACGAATCGTCGATGACGTGATTTCACGTGTTTGGCGGTGAAAAGGTTAAAAAGATAAACAAAATTAATTGATAATTGATTAATATACATACTAATAAATATATACCATTAAATAGATAATAAATATTATATCATTAGTATTTTTAATACTTACTATACTTGTATCTTCCTATAAAATACGTGATGTTGTGTTTCAGGTAGCGGTAGACACATTCCCCACTGGAGAGGACATAGACAGAGTACTGCTCAAAAATATCAAGTCCGACACCGCTAAAAGGTGAGACAACCATAACTACTCAGTTACAGAATAGTTAGTTTGACACTTTCTATCAAGAATTGCTACGCGCTACGCTCGTAGCCGATCCTGTGGTATTCCTCGTAGCGGAAAGTGACTACGGCGTAGGCGGGTTTTTAGTTGCGAAAGTGTTTACCTATAGACCGTCAGCTGACAAAGTGACTCGCTGACGTCAAATGACGACCGTCCAAAAACCAATATAAACCACTTCTAGAACTCTTTTATAATAGGCATGATGGCTCATATTCAAATTGATAACGTAGTGGTGCTAAATGGATAGTAAACCATCAAATTATCGTAATAAAGTATAAATTATAAAATATAATTAAAATTGTAAAAAGATATGAACCTTGAAAGTTTAGAAAAAGATATACATTTTTTATTGTCCAATATTAAATTTAAAGGTACCAATAGAATACTTACGCTTTTATAGAAACAAAATTTTAGGACAACTATGTACTTAAACGCAGTATTTCGCGACCGAAACAACAATTTACCTGATTTTCTATACAACGACACATGTACTTTGTACTAAAAAATATTATTGTGACGTCATAATTAACTGTCTATCAGTATGGAGCGTTTTGCGCCGCCGCCAGCGAGATCAATCTTTGTCAATTTTTTTTGGGTATTTATGTTCTTTAATTGTAGTTGCCCCCATACAAACATTTGTTCCTCTCCAATAACTGGTTCGAATGACATCATAAAAAAATCTTAGTCATCATCCGGGTACTTATCAGAATGTCTAACATTAAATAAACTAACGTTAAATAACCTGCGTGCAAAATCCCTAAAATCTGAATGTCTAATGGTTTTTTCACCTAAATTCAAAATACCGAAAGCTTAAAATGGCTACGTGTGGCAATGTGTAAAATATAATAAAAACTAACGTATAATAACCTAATAACCTAAATAATAACCTAAGTATTTTTTTATAAAAGAGTGGAAAAACTAACAATATGAGAATAATTTTACCTGATCTACTACTTCATACAAATAGCTCGCAAGTGCATCATTTTATGTATTTTGACCATTTGGTATTTCAAATGTTGGTGTATCAAACTTAGGTGTAATAGCTATTGATATTTTAAATTTTAGATATTTAGTCCAATCGGTTTTTTAAACTTAGGTAATTCGTAGGTAGGTGTTAGTTGCTTAGGTATTTAAAACCATTAGGTATTTTGAACGCAGTAGACATTCTGATACGTACCCCATCATCCCTATGTTTGGCATGTTCATGGCTCTGGCGTCAGTGGCACGAATGGCACGATTTTCCGATGACGTGAATGGCCGTCTTTGGCGGTGAAAAGGTTAACCATTCTGGCTATTTGTTTTTCACCCATAAGCGTGTCTCTGTCTAGGGGGCGTGTTTGACTCTCCAAGGCATCCCCTTAACATGCGGTTACCCTTCCAGGATACTAACGACGTTCATCCTCTCCCTCTACCGCGTGTACGTGGACCTCTACTTCACGTACATGGAGATCAACCCAATCGTGATCACCAACCAGCGTATATACCTGCTGGACCTGGCCGCCAAGTTGGACCAGACGGCGGACTTCATCTGCGCCAAGAACTGGGGCGCGGTCACGTTCCCGCCGCCCTTCGGCCGGGACGCGTACCCGGAGGAGGCGCACATAGCGGACCTGGACGCCAAGAGCGGGGCCAGTCTTAAGGTGACTCGTCAACCTTGCCCGGTTGTTACAATACAAATATTCTTTATTGCTCACCAGACATAGTAAAAAATAAAAAAGACGTAAGTTAAACATAAACAATGGTAGACAACAGGCGGTCTTATCGCTAAAAAGCGATCTCTTCCAGACAACCTTTGGGTGGTGGAGACGATGCAAGAAAAGATAAGATTTGAGTAGGTGAAAACAGAAAATAAGAACAACTTAACTATAAGAAAGACTATACACTTACATAAATACATATATATATAAACCTACATACACATACAAGTGTACACACATACTGTTGTTGTGTGTGTAAAAGAGCCCGGGGTCCGCTTTGACACCTAATCCCATCATCCCTATACTACATAACTGGAGGGCGGACAGTGGATGCAATATACGTCAAAGTCATGTCAAACGATATACTTAATATGGATATGACACTACAATTGGTTTAAAGAGAACATGGTTTGCCATAATTATTTTTGATCATCGTCCTCCCAGCGTTATTCCCGGTTGTGCCCCTAAAGGAGCCCAGGGTCCGCTTTGACACCTAATCCCAAGATTTGACATAGGCACTAGTTTTACGAAAGCGACTGCCATCTGATCTTCCAACCCAGAGGGAAAACTAGACCTTATTGGGATTAGACCGGTTTCCTCACGATGTTTCCCTTCACCGAAAAGCTAACGGTAAATATTCCCGTACATGAGTTCAGAAAAACTCGTTGGTACGAGCCGGGATTCGAACCCACGACCGCCGCTTGACAGCCGCATGCTTGAACCACTAGGCTACCGACAGCTATTCCCAGTAAATGTTTACTAAAAAATCTTAAAAATATAAGATTTCAGCCAGTTTCTACGAATTATTATTTTCATGAAATAAACAGATTAAATTAAATTTATTTTTTTAACTAAGCGGAAACGTCCGCTAACGAAATTCCAAAAGTTCTATCGAAGTGGAAAACTGAAAAATTACTCGCCACGTGATTTGAACCCGTGACCTCTGGAATCCGTCCATCGCTCTCGCCAACTGAGCTACCGCGGGTCCGCTAGTGCCGATGAATCTCTTAATCACGTACATTCTTCTAATTACACCTTAGCGAGGCTAATCCGGTCGTCAAATAGTTATGATAATAAATATAATAATAAATTTTTGTTTCCAGTTGACGATATTGAACAAATCTGGTCGTATCTGGACGATGGTGGCCGGGGGCGGCGCGTCCGTCGTGTATACTGACACCATCTGCGAGCTGGGTATGTACCCGCTCCAATTACAGACTTATTCATAAAAACTTAACAAACCTCTGTTAAGTAAAATTCGTTTCGTCCCAGTCTTACGTTATATAAAAAAAGTTTATTTGCCGTTTAAATATTTTGTATCTGTCACATTGGCTTGTGTTTTTGTGTGTTACTAATGAAATCCATAGTTCAATTTTCTATAAAGGTCCATTTCAGGGCAATTTAAGTAAAGTTTGGTTAGGTTTGTTTTATATGTATTTTAACAATCCTGAGAAGCTTCGTAAAAAACTGAAACAGGGCAAATGAAACATTTATATCAAATAAAATTATGGATTTCATTATTAGTAACATATACAAACACAAGTCAAAGTGACGGATACAAAATATTTTAACGACATTTAACTTTTTTTTACTATGACGGTGGCAAACAAGCGTACGGTCTGCCTGATCGTAAGTAGACACCGTAGATTATGGACGCTTGCGAAGAATCACTATCGCGCTGCCGACTCTTACTTGATTAGAGGATTCGTTGTGCGGGCCCTTCACTCTCAACACAACACATGACCTGACAAAAATGCATGCTATAAAAATCTATAAAATCCAAAAGTGTTTAACAATGAATTAAAATTGTTTTTAACAAACAGATGTTTTTATAACAGTAACTGTTTATTAAGCAGTAACGTCCGCTAACAAAATTCCAAATTTCAACAGTAGTTTATGCGACTGATCCATAATGAGAGGCCTTAAAATACGCCAGCCATGGCGGCAATTCATCATGACGAATGGTATTTTTTAAATCATAGACAAACGAATGAAGTCCCTATACTCATATCACTCGAGATCAAATGTCGTGCGGTTTGTATTAAAAAACATACTGAATTGACGTTCCGTATCGATAAATGTTTTAATATTTATGAATACTAGAATAGAGACCCGCATGAGTTTTGACAGCTGTTCCAAATTTAAACTCGTAACGATAAAAATGTCTGTACTGTAATAACATTACAGTACAGATTTTACCTACTACCACAGACAAGAAAGTTCTCATAGTATAATAGGTTGTCATAATGCTGGTAATTTCCTACGGTTTCTGAACGCATTTTAGAGCACTAATGATATGTGTGTAGATAATAGTACATTACGTAACTAGGGCGGTGAATTCGTGAATGCCCCAGATCGCAGGTGTTTGTGGCCCGAACCGAAGGTGAGGGTCATAAATATGCGCTCTGGGGCTTAACGAATTACCGCCCGTGTTGCGTACACAATTTTACGTCTTCACCTGGCCACAATGCGAGTTTTCCCGTACGCGCAGCGTGCAGTTAAACTCGCATTATGGCCAGGTGTGACGTAAAGATGTTTTTTTAGTTTAAAGGAATACTTTAATGATGTCGGAAAGTGAATAATGCTACCGCGTGTTTTGCCTATCTAATAGCTTTGCATAGACTTACTTATAAATAATTGGTTAGCCCTTGCAGGGTGTCACATGTAATTCCATCCAATTTTTGTAATGTGTTATGCAATAAACGATTCTATTCTGTTCTAAAATAGGTTTAATCTCCCGAGTCGTACACTTATAGTCGTTCTGTTTGAGTTGTGTCCAATCCATTGTCTCATTGTGCGGGTTTGCTACCTCATTATGGTCCGTCATAAAAGATAAGCACACTTCGTAGATAAAAACTGCATGCATTAATATTTTACTGGATTTTCAACTCTAGCGCCTTTGCCGAAAGTTAAAATTCCTTTAATAGGATCATAATATTTCAATACATCCCTGGCGTTTACCTCAGCTGAAGATCAATACAAAAGAGAACAAGTACAAAGGCATCTGGACCGCCATTTTGCTATTAGTGCACTCGCAACCTATTCCTTAGGGACATAGAGTCGATATTGAGTTGAACATTCTAGGTGGCTGTAACGACTTTTTACAATATGGCAATTTTGGTGTTTTGCGGTTTCAGTCAACAAAGACATTGTTCCTTTAAGTAGATTGTACTCAACTCAAACCGAATGATTGTATTGCTTCGGGGCGTTCTATCGTCCTACACTACCAAAAGGTCATCAGTGACATTCAATTTGAACCTTAATACTAGGACGATACCGTTTGTTTTTCAATATGCATGTTGTTGTGGCGCGTGCTTACCGGTAGCTAGCGGCTATGACAATGGCCTTTGTTTGAAAGATAAGGGCTCGAAGCGAAAAGTTCACCTGGGAAGAGCCGTACTATACTCAAATCAAACCGAACGACTATGCCAATGATTTGAATGTTTTTTTGTATAGGCGGCGCCGCCGAGTTGGCCAACTACGGCGAGTACTCGGGCGCGCCGACCGAGAGCCAGACCGCCGACTACGCCAAGACCATCTTCAGCCTCATGTGCCGCGAGAAACATCCCAACGGCAAGGTACGTAGCTTTGTTTTGTTTTGGGTATTAACGCCGCTCGAACCAAATAATACGGTATTTTTGTGCCCGAGGTCCGCTTTGACATCTAATCCCAATATTTGGCATAGCCACTAGTTTTACGAAAGCGACTGCCATCTGACCTTCGAAACCAGAGGGAAAACTAGACCTTATCGGGATTAGATCGGTTTCCTCACGATGTTTTCCTTCACCGAAAAGCTAACGGTAAATATTCCGTACATAAGTTCCGAAAAACTCATTGGTACGGGCCGGGATTCGAACCCACGACCGTCGCATGCCTGAATCACTAGGCTACCGTATTTTCATCTTTCAAAGTGAAATTATCAAAATATATTTTTAATATAGTTTTTACCATGAACTGCGAATAAAACAGTATTTTGTTGTGAAACCTTAAGATTTATTTATAATTTGATAATTTAAATCGTAGTTTTATTATCGGTATGTAACTGAAATACGAAAAAACTGTCGTTACTAGTTTAACAAAGAGAATCTCGAGAATGAAACTTGCTGTATGCTATGCCCGTTTCTCACGAACTGTCTTGTTTTGTTTTTAAATTTGTTGATTTTTTGGGACGGTTGTAGATACATATACACACTAGATGTTTTCTTTTTCTAAAGATAAAGTAGGTCCGAAGGTTTTTACATTTGTTTCGCCAAACATAATTGTTTATTGGCGAGTAGTACACTCACTTTCAGTTTATTTATTGCACCTAAACATCTGTTACATAAGCATGCACTATACTAAACATTCATTTCACATAATAATGTACTTGCTGTTCCAGGTCCTCATAATCGGAGGAGGCATCGCCAACTTCACGAACGTGGCGGACACGTTCCGGGGAATCATCACCGCCATCGACACCTACAAGGACGCGCTCATCCAGTACAACATCACCATCTTCGTGAGGCGAGGCGGCCCCAACTACCAGGAGGGGCTTCGGTGAGCTGACCACATACATGCATACATACATTCACGCCTTTATTCCCAATAAGGTAGGCAGAGCACATGAAACGTATGTTCCACCGCCACTTTTAGCATAAATGTGGGCGTAAAAGATCGACTAAATGTGATATTGCAGTGATAGGTGGCTAATGTGTCAGCTTGCCATCATGTATATCCATTGTGTGTGCAATATTGTCATAAACGTGTTACCAGTTGTTAGTTGTTGTACATAATTAAGGTGGTGCGATCACCATACAAAACGTCTTTTGACATTTTAAGAAACTTATGTAACAATCTTTCGTAAATTGGCTTTCCATTTCGAAATTCCCCATTTCTTAGAATAAACTTGTATAAACCAGAATAATTTGAGAATGATCGTTTTCGCAAGGTATCACGTGACAAAACTAATTTCTCAAATTATTACAAATACAATACAAATATTCTTTATTGCTCATCAGACATAGTAAAAAATAAAAAAGAGGTAAGTTAAACATAAACAATGGTAGACAACAGGCGGTCTTATCGCTAAAAAGCGATCTCTTCCAGACAACCTTTGGGTGGTGGAGACGATGCAAGAAAAGATAAGATTTGAGTAGGTGAAAACAGAAAATAAGAACAACTTAACTATAAGAAAGACTATACACTTACATAAATACTTATATATATATAAACCTACATACACATACAATAACTAAATGTCATAGAAACAGTATCACTTACAGCCGAAAACAAACTGCACACACCAAGTAGGAATGACTAGTTACGGAAGAGATAAATAGTAATCCTTAAGTCGAGTTTTAAAAATGGGAAGAGACTTAGCACGTTTAATCTCAATGGGCAAAGAATTCCACAATCGAACAGCTCGAAAAGTAAAAGAACGAAGAAAGAAGTATTATTCTAGTGTATACAGGTTTATTCTAGGAAAGGGGGAATTTCACGCAATCACCACCTTAAAAGTCCGCAGTACCTAAGCTCGGTCGAATTTCACCTTCCCGTACAAACGAAGTTTCGTTCTCATTTTAAAACTTCGCGTTAGATTGTGACGAAACTTTGCACATACAACGACATGAGGCATATCTATGTCTGTAATTAGTTTATATGGTTCCAGTTTATAAAACTAACGAAATACAGCAAAAACAAGTTTTGTATGAAAAACTTACATTCGCTGTTTTTTTACTATGGTATCTGAAGCTACATAAACTAATTACAGACCTGGATATAGTGGCACTTATCTACTGCACTGCACTCACGTAACAATTTAATGGAAAATGCTTCCTAGGATCGCTTGTAATGGATGCCCGAGTAATCTTTAAGCTGCGGCCTGTTAGACGATGATTCTTACTCATTATAAGTATGCACCCACAAACTACAATATGTCTTTTTAACCCGCGACGCAAAGAGATCGAGGGAGTATCTGTCTGTGGTATCGTAACTACCAAACGGATGAACCGATTTTTGTTTAGTTTTTTTGTGTCTCAGACAATTTTATCCCGAATGTAATTAGCCATGTTCCATGAAAATCTGTTCAGCCGTTTTTGAGATATTGGACTTTGAAATGAATGTCGGGGGTTTCTCAACCTTTTCTAAGTTGTAGTTATTCTCTTCAGGCAAATGCGTGAAGTCGGTCACCGGCTCCGTATACCCCTGTACGTGTTCGGGCCGGAAGCCAACATGACCTCTATAGTGGGCCTCGCGCTGGGCCACTCGCCCATACCCAAGGAGCACCAGTTGGACTACGCGCCCAAGCAGCTGCCCAAACCCACGCCCGCGGTGAGTGCGTCCACTGTTTAGTTGAGCTAACCAATATGACGTCTATAGTGGTCTTGGTGCTGTTCATACTCGAGCGTGAAGTGTCAAAAAACACATTTATAATGCATACACGGGTACGTTTACTCTTCCTTCCCCTCAGCACATTTTCGAACGAAATCCAACGATATCAAAATTTTTTTCGATACCTTTCCACCGATATTTTTGCATGGCTATTTTTTGGGGCTTACATATTAACTAATCTCGCGTCAGAAAAAAAGCCAATACAGCTGAGCCCACGTGAAAATTATTATTATTTCAGTATTTTTAACTAACGCTGGCAACCCGTTCCCACCACCCGATCGATTTTTTTTTTTGCGTGCACAGGGAGTATAGAGCAACATTTTGAAAAAAATATGAAGAAGCTGAGCCCACATTTTTTTTCGTTTTTTTACCCACGGGCGGTGGGTGCGGGTGTAGTGGACACCCGCACCCACCGGCCGCGGCCCGCCAGCACGAAGATTATCGGAAAAGGTTGTTCAGGGAAGTAGCTAACGGAGTTTCAATACAGCTGAAGCCACATGACCGATTTGGTCGCTAGCTCTTAGACTAGCTATGTCTTCATGTAGAAAAATGTATCTTTTTTTGACGTTCTTGTGCATTTTTTCATAGACAACTCTTTAACCAGACAGAAGGAGATTATCTTTTTCGAGCGTATGTATGAATGTGTACAAGAAAATTATATTTCACGCGCTGCAATCCAAACCGCTTCATGTATTTTGACATGTGAGGTGTCATTGGTAAAATATTTGAAAAAGAAACAGTTGGGTTTTTGAAAAATCATTAAATTTCACGTACGTACGTACGGATTCCGACCGTGAAACATTTTTTTAATACTGAATTTCTATTATTTTCAGCCTAAACCCAAAATCGAGCTGCCCGAGCTGACCCCCAAACTGTTAGAGTTGGTGTGCTCGCAGTCCCCGACCCGCGGCGAGCTCGGCCAGCCGCTCTCCACCGCCAAGCCGCTGTTCAGCGATCGCACCAAGGCCATCATCTGGGGCATGCAGAACCGCGCCATCCAGGTACACACACACACACACACACACACACACACACACACACACACACACACACACACACACCCACACACACACACACACACACACACACACACACACACACACACACACACACACACACACACACACACGCACGCACGCACGCACGCACGCACGCACGCACGCACGCACGCACGCACGCACGCACGCACGCACGCACGCACGCACGCGCGCGCGCGCGCGCGCGCGCACGCACGCACGCACGCACGCACGCACGCACGCACGCACGCGCGCGCGCGCGCGCACGCACGCACGCACGCACGCATGCACGCACGCACGCACGCACGCACGCACGCACGCACGTACATACCTTGTGCGGTATCCAAAGCGAACAAATTTTTTTTACAGCTAAATGTTCATGTAAAATCTTATTAATACTAGTACTAGTCATACTTATGCCCAAAGTCGCCTTTATCTCGCAATATGTAACACGACGGTCATGCATAATAAGTTTTCGCACAGCCTCAATATTTTGTGGTACAACGGCCGATTTTGGGCGACCTTCCTTAAATTCGTCCGTTAGCGTACTACGTCCACGATTGAACTCACTAAACCAGTGATACACAGTGGTTTTTGATGGAGGTTCCTCACCAAAAGTTGAAGTTAGTTGATCAATACACTGTTGTTGCGTTAAAGCACGCCGAAAGTCATAATAAATCATAGCACAAATATTTTCACGAGTGAGTTCCATTCTTGCAGCGAGATGGCATTTTAAACCCGCCAAAAATAAAAGACCATCAAGAGAAAAGAAAATAAATAGCGGCCAGTATTTAAAAAACTTCAAATTTTACTAAGGAGGTCAGATACAGTGTTTAAATAGGTTTAAATCCCGGATTCCGGTTACATAAATAGCAGCCCTCGTATTTGAGTATGTATATCGTCGTGTAGTACCCACAGTACAAGTTTTGTTTAGTTTGGGACTAGATCGAATTGTGTAAGATTGTCCCCAAATATTTAATTTTATTTTTCTCCGCAGGGCATGTTGGACTTCGACTACATATGCCGTCGCGCGGAGCCGTCTGTGGTAGCGATAGTGTACCCGTTCACGGCCGACCACAAGCAGAAATACTATTTCGGGAACAAGGAGGTCTTCATTCCCGGTAAGAGATCCATACTAATTTTATAAACGGGAAAGTGTATGAGTGTTTGTTTGTTTGTCCGTCTTTCACGGCAAAACGGAGCGAAGAATTGGCGTGGTTTTTTAAGTGGAGATAGTTGAAGGGATGGAGAGTGACATAGGATAGTTTATATCCCCGAAATCATCCCCTTAGGGGTCGAAATGGGGGGGGGGGGGTAAAAGTTGGTATGGAACTGCGATATTAATGAGTTCCACGCGGACGGAGTCGCGGGCAGAATCTAGTCTTATATATCTTTAATTTTATGGCGGCAATTTTGGACCTAACAAGTGCCTGAAAAAAAATTGATGCTTTTGTCCAGCGTGCCCACACTACGACTACGACACTACTTACGACCATTTATATTACTCTGCCCCACTAAATCCAGGTAAAGGGGGCGTACATACAAACATTTATAGAGAGCTGCAAACTTACATTTCATAGAGATTACCACTTTATTATATACTTCAAGCCCATAGCTTCCGCCCTCGACTTTGTCTGCGTGGACCCGGGATAAAAACTATCCTATATTTTAATCCAGGCTATAAACTATCTTCGTGCAAAATTTCATCCAAATCGGTTGAGCTGTATAAGCATGATTGAGTAACAAACATCCAAACGTCAAAACGGCCAAACATCCAAACTTTCGCATTTATAATATTAGTAGCCTAACAAGGATGTCATTTTATTATAGCATCGATAATCTATTTGAGTAAAGAAAAGAAAACGAACCACTATGACCTAACTTGAAAATTACAAAATACAAGACTGAAATCCTGAGATTTCGAAAGTAAACTTAAAAATGGATAGTCGCGGATATAAAAACCCATAACGCTACACAAACCGAAGGGTGAACAGTCCTTCTTTTTAACCCCCGACGAAAAAGAGGGGTGTTATAAGTTTAACGTGTCTGTCTGTGGTATCGTAGCTCCCAAACGGATGGACCGATTTGAATGCGGTTTTTTTTGTCATAGATAATTTTATCCCGAGTGTTCTTAGTCATGTTTCATCGAAATCTGTTCAGCCGTTTTTGAGATATTCGACTTTGAAATGAAAATCATAGTTATTAATTAAATTCTTCAAAAAATGACATGCCATATTGAAAATCTGAATTAAATACAACAGTGGCTATTTGGCTATTAAATACCAAAGTGACTACCGTCATCCAATGGTCAGCCCCCCCCCCCACGTAGTACATGGGCAGCCCCTTTCCAATACAAGTCGGACTTCTGTTCTACTGCTGGACATAGGCCTCCCCCAAAAAATGCCAATGTGACCGGTCCTGCCCCACCCGCATCCAGCGGGATTTTGCTTAGTTACACAAATATATAATTGTGAATGCAACCATCCTCTCCGACATATATATATATATATATATTTGTATAGATTGCTATAGCCTGTGGTATAATGAATGTATACGTATCGCGGCAAACCTTGATCCCTATGACAGCTGTCATCTCAGTACACGCTACAAACCAATTTCGCCAATTTCACGCTAAGGCCAATTTTCATAATCGGTTATTGAGAGTTTAAAATAACCGGTTTCGGTTATTATCGGTTATATCTCGTATGACATTTTTGCCTATAATTTGCTACAACAAATACCAATTGACATATAAATCCTGAATTTGTTAATTGTAATAAACATATACGTAATGATTATTAAAAAACTTCAAATATATTTCAAGTCAAAACTAAATATATGCGGGTCTACCGGTAACGAATGTTGTGCTACAAATGGACGGAGGTAGCAGCATGTACGCCTATTCCTGCTGCAAACTGCTGGCCGGAAAGAACCGTCTACGGGAAACACTGGTCCCATATTACCTGCATGGTCGGTAACGCCCAGAAGCCAACGGGGAAGAAATCTTCGTCCGCTGATTATCGGTATATACGGTGTATACGGTATCCCGGCCATCGACTTTAAAGTTCACCTCGGTCGGCACTAGGGAGTGCAAACCGGTTATAACCGTAACCGAAATAATCGGTTATAACCGGTTACCGGTTTTCAAATATCAGTCGACAAACTGTACATAAAAATATCTATACGAATCTCAAAAAACATTTTTACATATAGCTGTTGCTAGAAAGGTAATGTAAAGAATCACCACGTGCGAATGTCTCCAAATTCAACCGCAACTTCCACTCGAATGAAATGAATTATACGCGGGCGTGGGGTACGGCAAGAGTGCCCATGTTGCCAGTTTGGGTCCTAGTCCTCGGGCTGGATTTTGGTGAAAGCTTGCGGCCTACATTCAAAGAAGTTATGATTTTAAAATGCCTTTTTCTTGAGACATTTATCTGTCTAGGGGGCGTGTACAACAGAAATCAAGGCATCCCCTGAAACACAATATTTATTAATTCGACTACAGGAACACACAGGAAGGCGTGGCAAGAGCTTATGAAGGCCTTAAAGGGATGCCTTGATTTGAGTCGTACACGCCCCCTAGACAGAGAGACGCTGATGCTTTCCGCCCACGAGAAAAAGAGATGTAACACTCTTCGGGAATCGCTGTTGTAGACTCGATAAGTACCTAACTTGGTGAAGTTTTATTAAAATTTCATAAAGTGAGATTTTAAATGAGATAAAATACTATAGTTTTAACTTGATTGTGTCTTAAAATAATGTATTGTTTGAGTAGGCCGAGTAAAAAAAGGCCAATCAGTACAATTTTACGTTTTAAGAGGCCGCAGTAAGCCCGGCCGAATTTCACCTTCCCATACAAACGTAGTTACGCTCTCATTTTAAAACTACGTGTTGGATTGTGACGAAACTTTGCATATACAATGATATGAGGTATATCTATGTTTGTAATTTTTTTTTTTTTTTTTTTTTATTTATTGGCCAAAATATTAAAATACAGTAGTGGTACCACATTTTAACACCAGCGGAAACCTCAGGGGGTTTATATGCTGATGAGTAGTTCGCTTATGGCTACTATATATTATGTTTACAAAATTTACTTAACTAGTTACAATTATAATACACACGTGTTCGGTTTAGTTAACGTGAGATATCTTTTAATGGACGGTATCGACTTGTAGCTGTTTAAATATCTATGCTGGAGTTCTTTAGGTAGTTGATTTATTATATGAGGAAGTAGATATCTAACGTTTCTTTTACCGTGCACATTAACAGTTTTAGGTTGCTTGAACATGGCTAGCTGCGGTATATTTTGTCTAAGCTTATTTTGACGTACATTTCTTTCTAGTTGGTCTATAAAAGCATATTCTTCCTTTAAGGTACAAAACTTTACTTTATTGTATACAGACATTATTTTGCAACTATTAAACAGCTGTTCATAGTTTGGGGAAATATTTTCCCTTGTTTTTTTAGGTACAATATTTTTAAGCAATCTAATTTGTAGTTTATAAATATCGTCAAGGTACGATTTGTAAGTTCTACCATAACTGCTTAGTCCATATGTGATCACCGAGTCTGCCATAGAGTTGTACAAAAGCTTTAGGGTGCAATATGGTAATTTGTATTTTAAAATGTGAATTTTACAAAGTAGCGCTCTTAGTTTCTCGCATACATGCTGTATGTGCGGGCCCCAGTTGAATCTGTGATCAATTATTAAACCTACGTAAGTATGTTGCATGACCAGTTCAATCGGCGTACAGCTACAGTTCTTAATCTTACAGTTGTGCAAGCAGTCGACGCTGTGCGCGGTTATGCACGGCGCATGAGCCGTCTTGTTGTGGCTAGTATGGATGTGCATAGCTTTTGTTTTTTGGGCATTAATTACTAGACCCATATCGTGCGACCAGCGGCACAGCAGGTCGAAATTTGCTTGCATTTGCTGTTCTGCCTTTACAATATCCGTGTCAGCGACTACCAGGCAGGTGTCGTCCGCAAACTGATACACAGAGCCCTCTCCGACCATAGAACACATTTCGTTTACATAAATAAGATATTCACTCGGTCCGATTATTGACCCCTGGGCTGTGCCCATGGTGGTTTCTATACCTGTACCTGTACTTAGAACGTTATCTATCTTAACAAATGTTTTTCTATTGGTATGGTAATTTTTGAACCATGTCAAAAGAGGGCCCTGAATTCCACTTTGGTACAACTTTTCATATAAGGTGTCAAATTGCAGCATATCGAACGCTTTGCTGAAATCAATGAAAACAACGATCACATGTCTTTTCAGGTTCATGTGATCGTTGATCTCATTTGTGAACTGGCAAAGCAGTTGAGCGGTACTCCGGTTTTTTTGAAATCCAAATTGTTTCGGATTAATAATGGTATGTTTTTGTAGAAAGAGATTAAGTTCATTGCCCAAGTAACGCTCAATCACCTTGTCTAATGTAGGTAGGATAGTGATAGGTCGATAATTGCCATAATCAGAGTGGTTACCTTTTTTGTATATAGGTCGAATAATACCAATTTTAAGTTTATCTGGGTAAGAGCAAGTAGTTATGCATGTGTTTATCAAATGGGTTATAGCGGGGGTTATTAAATCATTTATTTTTATAAGGTCTGATGCGCGTATGCTGTCAATTAGTTTATATGGTTTCAGTTATTAAAACAAACGAAATACAGCAAAAATAGGTTTTGTATGAAAAACTTAAATTCGCCGTATTTTTTTACTCTGGAATCTGTAGCTACATAAACTAATTACAGACATAGATATACATTATGGCATTGTATATGCAAGTTTCGTCACAATCCAATACGTAGTTTTAAAATGAGAGCGTAACTACGTTTGTATGGAGAATCGAGCTTACTGCGGACTCTTAAGGTTATAAATTGTTGGGAAATGACAGCTGTCATAGAGCCTGTCCAAATGACACGATTTACGCGCGAATCCACTCGCGCGCTTCAATAGGGATTAGGATTTTTTATGATGTCATTCGAACCAGTTTTTGGAGAGGAACAAATGTTTGTATGGGAGTAACTACAATTAAAGAACATAAATACCCAAAAAAATGAGACAAAGATTTACCTCGCTGGTGGTAGCGAAAAACGCTCCATACTAATAGACAGCTAATAGGGAATATTCATGTATTTTTTTTATATTTTAAAACGATTCTATAAGTAATTATAAAACCGGAAAAAAATATAACACTTTCACACTATCATTAAATGAGCTAAAAAAAATTAATTAAAACTACTATCATTTTCGGACGATTGAAACGCCGCCATTTTGGCGCGCTCATTTTGTGACGTCACCGTGCACTTAGAATAAATTAACAACGAAGTGTTTGATTCACAGTTTTAATAAAAGTGAGTGATTAAAGCTTGTAAGATCAACTTATTGTAACGGAAGAGCACACAAAAGCTTATTATAAATATTGTATTGCCCCTATGTGTGAAAATAACATTAAAACTGCACCTGACGTGATATATTTTCATATGCCCAAAGATGCAAATATAAGAAAAAAGCGGTGTAAGGCGATGAGGAGAGATAATGTATCGTGCTTGAGTAGTTTATTTTGTTGTGAAGATCATTTCGAAGTGTGTATTAAATATGTTTGTACCTAAAATCTTTTTTATTACGACTTGCGAACAATATAAACAATAACCTAACCTAAAAATTTAATTATAGGTATAGGTACTTATTCATAAAACTATTCTGAGTCCCAATTTTTTAGTTATTAATGTTCCAAATATTATGATTGTTGTTGATCAACAGTTGACTACGTGTGTTGATTTTGATCACGAAACGTTTTAGCTAAGTTTCTTTGTTTTTACTGAGTGCCCTACACAAATTTGTTTTATTTATAACTTTTGACGAAAACAACCTAAGTTTGTTATGTTCATAAAGATGTTCTCAACATGTAACATACCTAATACCTACATATCTTTGATTATATAATATAGATATGTACTAGTTTGTTATTACACTTATTTAAGAAAGACACCTCTACGAGATACCTACGTACTTTGTCATCATGAACACATTAATTTTAGGCAGATTATCCGACTGTGCCTTGACAAAACCGCTTCCAGACATTGTAGCGAGTCTTTTTTCACAAGGAGTCACTGCTTTCAGTTAATAATTCCCAAAAAACACTGATTATTTATCATAAACAACGCTAAACATTGCGAATAACTTTCAATAATCATACAAACGACCTGTTGACAGTAGTCACCGAGTGTACGGTGACGTCACGATTCGCTCCGCCAATGGCGTTGGGTTTTGGAAATTTGCGAGAGAATTTGAAAATTACTACTTTTAAATAATTAAATTTGTTAATAGAAACATGATTATTTGTTAAAATAATCATGTGTGTATATTTACTAAGCAATAAAGATTACTCATGATTTTTTTTGTCCATTTCTGAATCACATGCATATTCCCTATTGTGACGTCACAATATTGTTAGTACAAAGTATTGTAGTATGGAAAATCAGGTAAATTGTTGTTTCGGTCGCGAAATACTGCGTTTAAGTACATAGTTGTCATACAATTTTGTTTCTATAAAAGCGCAAGGATTCTATTGGTAACTTCAAATTTACTCTTGGACAATAAAAAAAAAAGCATATTTTTTCTTAATTTTCAAGGTTCATATCTTTTTACGATTTTAATCAAATTTTATAATGTATACTTTATTACGATAATTCGATGGTTTACTATACATTTAGCATCACTACGTTATCAATTTGAACATGAGTCGTCATGCCTATTCATTACGACGACATCACGTAACGAAATAAAATATTCCGTATCGTATTTATCGCGCTCCATTATTCAACCAAATACTCGCCACGGACTCGCGCGTACTACTGAACGCGCCAATGGCGCCAGAGTATCACGACTCGCGCGGCGCTAGCGCGTCGAGAGTCGCCGCATTGCACGCGCGAGTATTGAAACGCGCGAGAGCACCTGGGCGGGGTGATGTAGCTCTAGTACTTCGGGTACGCGCGCGTGACTATGCGCGCCAAACGCTTCGTCTGGACAGAGGCTCTAGTATAAGTTATAACGAAACAAAACTTTACGATCGCGTTTGCGTTTCACCCTCAATTTGTATGGGATATGACAGCTAAACGCGAACCCGACCGACGTTTTGTTTCGGTAAAACTCATACTAGAGCCTCAGGCTTTTAGGTAAATGCCCCCGCTCTAAAAACCGCTTCGTTTTTCAGTCTTCTCCGACATGGACGTCGCAATGCGGAAACACCAAGAGGCGACAGTCCTCGTCAACTTCGCTTCGCTGCGGTCCGCTTATGACAGCACCATGCAGGTACAGTAATAGTTTATTATTCACCTAGGGCGCTAAAACTGGCGAACGAAGAAACCATACGAGTGCAAGCGCCGCAAAATGGCGCCACAGAACGGGTGCCATTGCTGTTATGCACGGTTGGGTGCGAGGTGTCAAAACGATGCCAGGGGTATTTTGAACATGTGCATACCGGGTTTTGGGCACTTGTCTGGGTAGACATTTGTAAGGAGGTGCTGGAAGCTGAAGGCCCCGGGTTCGAATCCCGGCAAGGGCAAATATTTGCGTGATAGCATGTATATTTGTTTCTGAGTCTTGGATATTTCTATGTACAAGTAATATATCGTCACCTAGCTGAGGACCAAATTCTCGACCAGTAATTACCCTGGTTAATTGGAAGTTAGCCATACAAACTGAAGAAGTGAACAAAGTTCCGTTGACACAAATTAACCATAGAATTGTATGGTTAATTTTCGAGTCATGACGGAATACTTACATGGAACATTTAACTGAGTGAGTTAAGAGGCCGCAGTAAGCTCGGCCGAATTTCACCTTCCCATACAAACGTAGTTACGCTCTCATTTTAAAACTACGTGTTGGATTGTGACGAAACTTTGCATGTACAATGACATGAGGTATATCTTTTTTTTTTTTTTTTTTTTTTTTTAAATCCTGCAGAGCTTGGCAATCTGTTTATCAATAAAAAACAATAATCCTTTTTGCTGTCTGATGGGATTCATCGGCTATTCATATTCTACACTAAGGAAGCCATCCAATGACGCCCTCCTCACTTCCTGTCCGCGAATCGCTTCGCCAGGTCCACCACACTATTTCTCCCTGGTCGGGAGAACCGCAGGCTGCCGATTTCTCGCAGCTGCGCAGCTAATTCATTTCTGTGATTTTTTAGTCTATTTTGATAATTCTTACTATACGTTGCTATTTCTTCTTTAACTGTTTGTAGATCGAAGTCCAGGTTGATATATTTGTTACTTATGTACGGTGGTATCTTGAACATATTCCTGATTGCCTTGCTTTGAAAACGCTCCAATATTTCGATATTACTATGGCTGGCTGTTCCCCACAGCTGGATGCCGTACGTCCATATAGGCTTCAATATAGTTTTATAAATGGCCATTTTACTGGTGTCTGATAGCTGTGATTTCCTGCCGGACAGCCAATACATGTTGCGTAGCTTGCAATCTAGTTGTTTTCTTTTTGTCCATATGTGCTTTCTCCATGTGAGACGGCGATCGAGGTGCATGCCTAAGTATCTGGCGTCTTCGCTTTGCGGGATTTCTTCTTTATATAACTTAATAGCGGGGCAGGTTTTTCTCCTGAGCGTAAATGTAACATGAACTGACTTATCCTTATTTGCTTTAATGCGCCATCTGTCAAACCATTTATCGATTATCTGTAAGTGCGTTTGAAGGTTTTGAGAGGCTATGCTGGGATCTTCGTGCACGGAAAGCAGTGCCGTGTCGTCTGCGTATGTTGCTGTCGTGGTATTATTACCGGTGGGTAGGTCGGCGGTGTAGATGAGGTAGAGCACTGGTCCTAGGATGCTACCCTGGGGCACGCCTGATTTGATACGGTGCATTTTTGATGTTTCAATATTATGTTTTACTTCGAAACATCTATTCTCAAGATACGACTTTAAGATGGGAAAGAATGAGTGTGGTAATTTTTGTTTAATTTTATAAAGGAGTCCATCATGCCATACTTTATCGAAAGCTTGACTAATGTCTATGAATACAGCTGAGCTGTATTTTTTGCTTTCAAATGCTCTTGATATGATGTCTACCAGCCGATGCTCTTGTTCGATGTTTCCGTGGCCTTCTCTGAATCCAAATTGATGAGTTGGTATGATGTCGGTGAGGTGTTCGCGCATTCTATTAAGTATGATCTTTTCTAGCATTTTTCCAATTACTGGTAGAAGGCTTATGGGTCTATATGATGTAACTTCTTGAGGTAGTTTACCTGGTTTCAGAATCATCACCACCTGTGCTATTTTCCACTGACTAGGGTACAGGTTTAATCTAAGGCATGCGTTAAAAATGTTGCATATCATTAGCATTCCCTTTTTAGGGAGGTGTTTTAGTAAAGTAGCATCTATTAAGTCATAGCCCGGGCTTTTGCCATCTTGTAATTTGTGGATCTCTTTGAAGATTTCTTTCGGTGTGGCACACCTTAGCGGCATGCTCATTTGAAGTGCTGTGTGC
Source organism: Epinotia demarniana (assembly GCA_945867215.1). NCBI lineage: Eukaryota > Metazoa > Arthropoda > Insecta > Lepidoptera > Tortricidae > Epinotia > Epinotia demarniana. The sequence continues at coordinate 6,386,745 of OX244283.1, forward strand.
ATATGCGTTTTTATTTCTTTGTCATGTTCTTCACTAATACTAGGATAGGGTTGGAACACTTTACATAAGTGTTCTGCATAGGCATCGGCTTTCTCTAAATCTGATCGGGCCCAGGCTCCTGTATGTGTTTTAATAGGTGTTGCTTGAGACTTTGGTCTTTTCAACTTCTTGGTGGCTTTCCATAATGAATGATTTGTATCTATAGTCGGTGTTAGAGCCGCAAGGTAGGTCTAGGCTTTTGTCTTTCATATCCTTAGTAAGGTTTTTAAGTTTTTGTGAGGATTTATTAAATGCTGCCTTGTCAACTGGGCAGCCTGTTGTATGCCATACCCTTCGCAGTTGTCTTCGTTCGCGAATTTTGTTTCGGATATACGCAGGGTACACGTGTTCCTTCGCTATTCCCGTTTTTCTGGCTGGGGTAGATTCTTGGATTGCTGAGTGTATAGTTATGTTAAGCATTTCTATCGCTTGTTCTACTTCCTCGATATTTTTCAGTGAGATTCGTAGGTTTAGGTTTGTATTGATATGAAGTTGATAATTGTTCCAGTCTGTGTTTTTGTTATATAATTTAGGTGTAACTTCTGTAAGGACAACATATTCGGTAATATTGAGAACAATTGGGGTGTGGTCGGAGGACAAGTCCATTATCGGTTCTGCGTGCATATGGTCGTTGGGAACGTTTCTACTTATGAAGAAATCTAATAAATCTGGGATTTTTCGGTGATCGGTAGGCCAGTAGGTGGGTTCGTTAGTGGACGTACATTCCAGATTAAGAGCCTCAACAGCTTGATACAGTTGCCTACCTCTTGTGGTTATAAGTCTGGAGCCCCAGTAGGTGTGTTTTGCGTTCCAATCTCCACCAGTTATGAACCGGTGACCCAGTTTCGAAAAGAAGCTTATGTACCGCTCTTTGGTTATTGTGTATCTAGGCGGGCAGTATACTGCAGAAAAAGTAATTCCAGCGCCTTCGTCGTGTACTTTTATCTGTGTTGTTTGAATGTCTTCAGCGTTATCCGACTCCAGTGGGTGGTGCTTTATATTTGATTTAATTAAGACTGCCGTTCCTCCATGTGCTTTTCCGGATGGGTGGTTAGTAGTGTATAGGGTGAAATTTTTAATTGACATGTGACTTTTAGTAGTAAATCTAGTTTCTGATATTAATGCGACATCTATCTTTTCTGTATGAAGGAACGTCTCTAGTTCCAGTTTCCTTTCGGTCAGCCCGTTCGCATTCCATGTCATAATTCGAAGGTTACGGATCATTTTTATTTAATAGACTGCTAACTAGTTGAATCATACGATTCATCATGCTGTCCATCATGTCGATCATGATAGTTTGAAATTTGTTTAACATTTTGTCAAGTACTCCTACAAGGTTGTTATTTTCGTTTGCTGAGTTTTCGTCTTTATTTTTACCCTTTGTTATGTCAGCGAAAGTCTGGGAAGGTTGCCTATGTGGGTTTTGTTTTATGGGTTGTTTTTGGTTTTCCTTCTGGGGTCTGGGATGTTTCGACTTGTCAAGTGTCTCTTTTGGTTTAAGTTTAAGTATGTGTTCCTTGTACTGCTTATACTTATAGCAGCCTCTATAATTGGCTGGGTGTTTTTCCTGGCAGTTAGCACATGTAGCATGGGTGTCTCTACTTTTGGTACAGCTGGAGGTAGAGTGCTCGTCGCCACATTTAACGCACCTATATGGCCTGTTACACTGGTTTTTAGAGTGACCGAACCTTTGACATCGTTTGCACTGTAGTACCTCTTTTTTCTTATAAGGGACCTCAAACGAGACTCTGCAGTGATTTAATACTTTTATATTAAAAATATCTTTGTTGTTGTGTTTGGGTTCCAAGTCCACGTAGAAGAGTGGCAAAGGCTCTTTCGTGGCCCTGTGGCGTGCGTTTATAATTTGCCGGACATCATGGCCATGTTGTTTTAGCTATGAGGTATATCTATGTCTATAATAAAAAAAATACAGCGAAATTAAGTTTTTCTTACAAAACTAGTTTTTGCTGTATTTAGTTTGTTTTATAAATTGGAAACATATAAACTAACCATAGATATACCTCATGTCATTGTATATGCAAAGTTTCGTCACAATCCAACACGTAGTTTTAAAATGAGAGCGTAACTACGTTTGTATGGGAAGGTGAAATTCGGCCGGGCTTACTGCGGCCTCTTAAGTTGGACAAAAATAGGGGTGTAGACACTTAATAAAATAATCAATAAGGATTTAAAATGTAGTCAAATGGAGAAAAAATCAACGCAAAAGGTTAAACAATCACGAAGTTATAAGTGTCCAAAGTTTTAAGTGGTATGTTCTGTCCCTTTTCTTCAAAAAGCACCTTCATATGAAACGATTGTCATTGGCTATGACGCTCGCAGATTGTGACGCCTCTATCTGCGAGCGTTTTCTCTCTCTAGCGACCAATATTAAAACGGTGGTAGCTTCGTAATTCTTAGAGATATCTGAATGGGTTTTTCGTCACTAGGCATATTTTTTGCCTTCTTTCTTTTAATAATTTTCGAGTCTACACCCCTCTTAGGTCCTTACCCAGCTAGTTCCTATAACACAAGCCTTATTGAGCTTACTAAGAGGCTAAACCCATTCTGTAAGATTGATCCCCTAATATTTATTTATTGTTACATTTGTTCACGCACTGGGCCAGAGTGGGGACTACCCGTTCCCTCTCATCCATGAGAGGAGGCCTGTGCCCAGCAGTGGGACGTATATAGGCTGATTTATTATTATTGTTATATTCGACAGGCGATGCAGCATCCGCAGATCAACACAGTCGTCATCATCGCGGAAGGCATCCCCGAGAATATGACGCGGAAGATCATCAAACTGGCCGACGCGAGAGGCGTAAGTGCTTTGCGGGCCAATCAACTGTTGCTCGTTGTAAATCTGCCCCGTTAGCCAGGAGACCAAATATTTATTATTTAAACTTTATTTTGAAGTGAAAACTTCTTTAGCGGCGCTGTGCACTTTTGTGATGGGGAAAAATGAAATGAAAAATGATGATTGAAAATTCGTAAGACGGACACGTGACCTGATATTGTGATTTGTGTACGATAGCGCAATAAATGAATATTGTATTTTACCACATAAATGATAGTACTTTTGTACTACTTATATTTAAAGCAATTCTTGCAAAATTATTCCCGAACCATACCAAAAAATTAAAAATGCACAACGTTAATATTCCAAATTTTACATCTGCCGGCACTCCCGGAGCACGACTCAGTCTTTTTTTGCCTGCTTTCTTTTGGAGTAATAATACATTTTGAGTGTACAGTCGGCAGCAAAAGTAGCTAAGCGGGACAAGTGCCCAAAATGCCCTGCACACGACTCTAATGTCAAGAGAATAAGGACTATCTAGTTCTAGATCCTTTTGAGCGTGTTATTTTGCGTAGTTACTTCTGTGGCTGACTGTACAACCGTATTAAGGGGCTCCACGCGCTTTTTGGCTAGTTTTGAGGAGTTTTGAGTTGATATTCTTCCGTCAAAACTATATATATATTTATGGCCCAAACACTTATCGGGTTTTTGTATGATTTTATGACTATACTCGCGAGTATATTAAAAAATAATCTTTTTTTAAATGATTTTTTTAAAGATGGTCCAAAACATAAAAAGCTCGGTCTCGATATTAGTATGTTGTTTATGCACTTTTAAATCAACACATAACTGTTCCGTATTGACGTCTCTAACAACCCACGAGAGAGTTTTCACAAAAGTTACATCCAAAAAACTGGTTTGTTGGCATGAAATGGCCAAAGTTTGGTGCCGTATATCCCGAAAACTGTGAGTTTTGAAGTAAATATTGAATACACTTTCAGTTAACCTCATTGTTATTACGATAAGCCGCAAAAAAACACGAGAAAACCGACAGTCACAGATCGAAGGTCATCGGGAGCTAGGTGCCCCAACACATAAACTACTATACTTATTTATATGCTACATGTTAAGCTGAGTTCCATATGATCGCGTTATCTCATAATATGATGACGTGGTGTAGGTGAACATTATTGGTCCGGCTACAGTGGGCGGCATCAAGCCGGGCTGCTTCAAGATCGGCAACACGGCCGGCATGATCGACAACATTGTTGACAGCAAACTGTACCGCGCTGGCAGGTGAGCTCATTTATTTATAGTAGATTGTACAACAAGTGCATAAAACGCACCATTTTACGTGAGACGTTTCGCTCGCTCGCCGGCTCGCTCGGATGGATATAAAATCGAGTGTAAAATGAGTTTTACTTCGATTGCGAGGAAATTAAAACTAAGTTTATTTCATGAAGTTTTATTGTGTAATTTGGCTGTTGGTATCCTTGCCTTGGTCTTAGAATACTAACGAAAGATTAAAAAAGAAAAATAAAGAATTTATTCTATGAAGTTTAAGTTGATAGTGTGGCTGTTGGACTGATTGCTTTGGTCTTCGACGAAGATATTACTTTAGGCACTAGAGCATATTTAATCGATACACGATTGCCTAAAATTTCCTTGATAGATAAAAAAAAACAAAGTTGGGTCTTATTATTCCTTTTTTTATTCAGCCTAAACAAACAATAAATAATTTTACGACACAATCAAGTTGATACTGTAGTATTTTATCGCATCTAAAATCTCACTTGATGAAATATAAATAAAACTTCACTAAGTTAGGTATTTATCGAAATTTGTTCAAAAAAGCCATTCCCGAAGACTGTTGCATCTCTTTTTCTCATGCGCGGAAGGCATAAGCGTGTCTCTGTCAAAGGGGCGTGGTCGACTAGAATCAAGGCATCCCCTTAACACGATATGTGTTGCAGTGTGGCGTACGTGTCCCGTTCTGGCGGTATGAGCAACGAGCTGAACAACATCATCTCCAAGGAGGCCGACGGCGTCTGCGAGGGCGTCGCCATCGGCGGTGACCGCTACCCCGGCACCACCTTCATCGACCATCTGCTCAGGTAACCACAAAAATTCAACTGACCCCTGTCATACCTACGACTACCTGCTGAGGTAACCACAAGAAAGTTTCAACTAACCCCTGTCATACTTATGACCACCTGCTGAGGTAACCACAAGAAAGTTTCAACTAACCCCTGTCATACTTATGACCACCTGCTGAGGTAACCACAAGAAAGTTTCAACTAACCCCGTCATACCTACGACCACCTGCTGAGGTAACCACAACAAGGTTACAACTAACCCCGGTCATACCTACGACCACCTGCTGAGGTAACCACAAGAAAGTTTCAACTAACCCCTGTCATGCCTACGACCACCTGCTGAGGTAACCACAAGAAAGTATCAACTAACCCCTGTCATACTTATGACCACCTGCTGAGGTAACCACAAGAAAGTTTCAACTAACCCCTGTCATACTTATGACCACCTGCTGAGGTAACCACAAGAAAGTTTCAACTAACCCCGTCATACCTACGACCACCTGCTGAGGTAACCACAACAAGGTTACAACTAACCCCTGGCACAACTGACGTGTTTGATCGTACCTTTTGATGACAAGATCAAAGCGATGAAACAATTTTGATCTTGGTATCAAAAGGCACAATAAAATGACACGTCGGAAATCACCTACTTTCCGAATCTGTAGCATAAATAACTATAGTCTTTTATTGTTTGTTTGTATTGGATAAGCTCCGAAACTATTGGACCAATTTGAAATATTTTTTTTGCCATTAGAAGCCGACATTGTCCCTGTTGAACATAGGCTACTTTTTACCGCGGGAAAATGCTTCATTCCTACGGGAAAACGGAAAACTAACCGTGCGACGCTGGGCCGGGCAGCTAGTGTATTATAATTGTATTCGTGACTCACCGACGGTGCTGGTGTAACCCAAGTAACACAGCATAGCAGTATAACGGCCGAGTTACAGCATTTCTGTATCGTTTTCGCATTTTGAGTTAGTTCTATAGTCGCATTATAAACGTTTATACGGCTGTTGTAGTGCTTATTTGGGCACAAATTTTACTGCTTTAGATCCTAAAAAGGTTCACAATAGTTGTTTAATCGCATTACACGCGCATTATATAAGCATTATTGTGGTCAAAGAAAGTGTCAATCGCATTAAACAAGCATTATTATGGTCATTGAAGTTTCCAATGACATTACAGAAGCATTAAGCCGGCAATATTATTGATAATGAACATGCTAAATGCATTACAAAAGCATTAGACTAGAATTAGAATGTACCAAAAGAATTATAAATGTTCACAGAACTTAAACAACCCCTACATCAGTGCCAACATTACATCGATCGAATACATTAATTGTCTCGCAATAATATAATATATGGATGCGTCAGTGTTCAAAACTGACAGCAGTGAGTGTTTGCAAAATTTAAAATGTTATATAAAGATAACTGTGAAATAACCAATAATTTTTTTTGTTCCTAGTATACAACGAATTTTGCATTATTGACCTAATAGTTTTCGTTGGGCAGTATTAAATTAAGTTATATCATTATTATACAGGTATATTACTTTTATAAATAGGTCCTCATGATAATATTTTTTGGCTATAATATTAAACAAAATGGTGGCGGGCGATAGCAGCCCGGTGAGCCTTTAAAAAGGCTAATTAATGCCGCCAGCAGTAGAAATACTCACATGTGAACGATTATTAAGCCAGAGGCCAGAGAGAAGACTTTTGATAAACCACTGTAGTGCCATTGTCTATAAAGTAGTTATATATGGGTTCACCGGTATACCACTAGACTTGATGTGAACTGAAATAGTGCCATTACTTGATCGCAATTTTGGGGAACCTTGAGCAAATCAATAAAACCCATTTCAGAATTTTTGTACAGTTTGAATCCGTTTGCCTATGAATAAAAAGGCTTTCTGATTACATAACTATTCCTGCGCATATTATTGCGCGTGTGCTTTTTCCCAATCTTGCGGACACATAGGTTTACGAATACTGTAAAATAAATGAATATACAGCTTTAAGCATTACACGTACTCACGTGTATTTGATTAAAGTGCTGTTAGCTGTAAAACAGAACTCGGTTGATCTTTAAAAATGCAAGCATTACATTTATTCACGTTTTTGCTGTTCAGCAGTCCTAGGCTTTTACTTACAACTTAAAAGTGCGTTTACACAGCTAATGGCACTTAAAACAGCTCAAAGCTGTATAACAGATTTACGGTGCATTACAATGGTAAAAGTTTATGCCATTAAGCAGCATTAGGCATTATCCTACTACTTAAAAATGCTATAGTAGACCCTAAGGCATAAAAAACAGTTGAAGGCTGTATAGCGGATTTACGTGGCATTATAATGGTTCATGTTAATGCTATTAAATAGCATTAAGCATTTATTTACTACTTAAAAATGCTATTGTAGATCTAATGGCACTAAAAACAGCTGAAAGCTGTACAACTGCGGTGTGGTATGCTGCAGTAAAACTAAAGGCTTTATAAAAGCATTTTGATATGCCATTATCTAACCGTTATACAGTGTAAAGCACCATAATGGTTTTCAAATGCCAATATAAAGCGTCAAGATGCTCGGTGAACTTATATAAGAGTTTATACGGACCTTAAGTTCTACATAAGTTTACTATTCGTGTGATAAAATGCTTTCTGTGTTACTTGGGAAATCAGCGCTGTAGGTGTCTGACACCTCAGCATAATGCTGTTCACTGCCGCAAAGACACTTGTTTAAAGGTCATAGCTCATTATAGCCACCCGGCGCCTGACCCTCACCGCCTCGCCTCAGCCGTTACACTCGGGATTAAATTATCTATGACACAAAAAAACCGCATTCAAATCGGTCCATCAGTTTGGGAGCTACGATAACACAGATAGATACACAGACACGTTAAACTTATAACACCCATCTTTTTTCGTTGGGGCGGTTAAAAAGGGTCACCAGCACATGTTAAAAATTGGTACCTAAGAAAACAATTAAATCATTTTTTTTCTTTCCTCAGGTTCGAAGCGGACCCCAACGTGAAGATGCTGGTGCTGCTGGGAGAGGTGGGTGGCGTGGAGGAGTACCACGTCTGCCGCGCCATCAAGGAAGGCCGCATCAAGAAACCCATGGTCGCCTGGTGCATCGGCACCTGCTCAGGTTAGCTTCAACACTTCCTTTCCACGCCAAATTAGTTTCTGACAAAAAATAAGAAGAGTAGGCGGAATGTCATCCCGGTCATATCCTGGTGGTGAGCAAGGTCGCCAGGGCTCCCGGGGTAGTGTTAATATTACACAGGGTGGCCCATTTAGATCGGTCAGTATGGGAAAATCTGGAACTGTAAGACATAAGAAGATCTGTTCTTAGGAACCATGTGATTGATTTTAATCATAAGAAAAACTGCATTCATACATTTAAAAAAAACTGTATACTACTTGTGAATAGAACCCGGACGTTTTGAAAGATAAAGCGAAAACTATTTCTATTTAGATATCGATTGTGTAGGTCTTACTCGTAAGCATTAATTTTAACAATAAAACATGTCTATTAGTACATTATTGTCGAAGCAAGGGAAGTAGGCAATTGCTGGCTGAGTATTAATTTTAAACGGACGACTTTGGGCGTCCGTTGAATTTAATACGAAGCCAGCAATTGCCCTTCCAGCTGAGACAAATCTAAATAAATAAATAAATAATATCTTTAAATATAGTGCTTTTCTCAAAAAATCCGCATGAATACAAAAATGTACTTTCTGAAAATTATAAGGCATGCATTTCTTTTCGCCGCTTCAAGCAATTGTCGTACGCCTTTCGATATTTGTTTTTTGGCTGTGCAATTTGCACTTAACAAATAATCAATAACTCAGCTTCTTTTAAATCTGGAATCATTTACACATCAATTTTCTTATTTACCGTAAAAAAATTGCCACTGTATGTTAAAACAGAATAATTTTTGCATTGCCGCCTTAATTTTTTTGAAATAATTGGTTGGAAGTGTATTTTTTTTACCGAAAACGCCATAAGTAAAACGTCGTAATTTGAGACAACCAAAAAGTCGCGATAAGTCACAGCTAGTGGCCATGGCTGTTTAACTTTTTTTAAAGTTTGTACCACGACAAATTAGGGAATTTGTATGCAACATTGCAGTCGAGCAAAATCGTGCCGGCAAGGTTTTTTATTTTTTAAATTTTGAGTAACCATAAACTATGCACTTCACGTCCTGATTTTTTAACAACAAAGTCCACTTTGGCGATGATTTTTGAGAAATATTGATATTCATTAATTTCATATTCTTTAATTAATTTTCGCACTGATCTTTTCGAAATGACCACAATTTTTTCAAAACAACAGTCAACACGTTATAGTGTTTTTCTCAATCGTGTTATAATAGAGATCTTTTTAGTCGAGTACCGTGTTTAGGCCACGAAGCTTGCTGAGTGACCTAAGTAAGGTACGAGATTAAAAAGCTTGATTATGACACGATTGTGAACAATACTTTTTCTACGAGTCAACTGAACAAATTAAACAAACTTGGTACCTATTGAAAACGAAGTGCAACCAACGCTTTTTCATTTTTGTGCGTTGATGTCTATTTACCTTTGACTTTCTCATGACGGCGTCCTATTGGTCAAATACATTATAGTTCAGTTAAGGCGCCACGTGATTGGTCAATTTCATTTTAGTTGTCTCAACAGTTACGGAATGTAGAGTTGGGAGCTCCATAGTAAAAAGTATGTGATTTAAGTTTGGTGTACAAAGTCTTAATTCAAACATTAAGGTCGACGAGTATAAAAAGGTATTTTAGTCAACTGACCCATCTATCTATCCCCCAGACATGTTCACCTCCGAAGTCCAATTCGGGCACGCGGGCTCCCTCGCCGGCTCGGCGCTGGAGAAGGCGTTCGCGAAGAACCAGAGCCTCAAGGCGTACGGCGTCACGGTCCCGGAGAGCTTCGACAGCCTGGGCGCGGCCGTGCGGCGCGTGTACCGCGAGCTGGTGGCCGCGGGGAAGGTCATCGTCAAGGAGGAAGAGGAGCCGCCGAAGGTGCCCATGGACTATGACTGGGCCAGGGTGAGTAGGCCACACTTATTACATTCAGACTGACTGTACAACACTGTGTTTCTTAGCTACAGTATTCGACACACTTAAGACCATCTATACAACACTATGTTTCTTAGCTAAAATCTTTGACTCACTTAAGACTGTTTATACAACAAGGTTCAATGTTCGGTTATGGTGGCATACAGGCATACGGCCCGTAGTCACCATAACCTATGGACGCTGGCTGCATCAAGGATGACATTAAAAATACAGATGTGAATTATGGTGGCGGACTCTTATTTGACACCATATGGTGGCAATTGCTGCTTTACGTATAAAATAATATTTCACAAAAAAGCCACGCTAAACTTTAGAAATGATTTGGCAGGGATTAATTGGTCCGACATATTTCGTGATAAAGACTGTAATTCTAAGCTCAAGTTATTTTACGATGTGCTCTCTGACTTAATGGATAAGCATTTCCCAATAAAGAAAGTTATACATAAACTGACTTACAAAATATGGCTCACTAAGGGCATAAAAATATCCAGTTTAAATAAGCGGAAAGTATATTTAAAGACGAGAAATACTAAAGACGAAAAATTAAAAACTCACTTTAGTAAATATAAAAATACATTCAGGAAAACGCTAATCACGGCAAAAAAAAAATAGGAAAAGGATTGTTAAGTCAAGAAATAAAACTCGTGCAGTCTGGAAAATTGTAAATGAAATGACTGGCAAAAAGTAATTAAACGTACAAATGATAAAATACAAATAAAACTAAATGAAACCTTGATTCAGGATAAGAATGCTATAGCGAATGCGTTTAATAAGTTTTTTGTCAACATTGGTAAGAGCGATATAAATGAAAATAATACACATTATATGAATCTAATTTGTATTATTTTCATTCAAACAAAAATATAAATTCTCTTTATATCAACCCTATTATTAAATCGGAAGTGATACGTAGGTATAGTCAAAAAGCTTAAGAATACTCATTCTAGAGGCCCAGATGACCTAAGCACTGAAGTCATAAAAAATAACATAGGTCAACTCAAACACGCAAAGGCAACTTAGACCTAAGAATGAATTTTTAGTGACGAAATGCAATTTTATGCACTTTGATAAAAGTCTTAACAATACCTCAATTAGAGTATATAATAAACTAGACGATGATATAAAACAATGTGATGACTTCCGAACGTTTGAACGAAAATTAAAACAATATTTTATTAACCGACCTTACTACTCAATCAAAGAATTTTACGCGATTGCATTAGATTAACTAACGATTTACAACTTTATTATTTTAATTTTACTTACCTACTGAATTCTTTCCAGACATGACGTTTTACGTATACAATTAATTTTCATTCGAATGTGATTATGATTCTATTTCCATTGTATTATTGTTATTATTATTTATGATTTAATTTAATTTAATTTTGACTATATTGTATTTGCATGCATTTAACTATGTTTTACAGCAAATAAACGATTTGATTTGATTTTGATTTGAAATAAGCGTCCGGCTTGATAAGCGATCACCATACCCTATGGATGCTGGCAACTTCAAGAGTGAGACAGAAATACATCGATTTAGACGACAATTTCAGTTTGACCATGCAAAAAAGTATCTATTATCATCATCGTAGTCTATGGACACTAGGTACTTCAAGAGTGAGACAGAAAGACACTGATTTAGATGACAATTTCAGAGTGACCAACCAAACAAATTTCTATATGATCAGCATAGCCTATAGATGCTGGCAACCTAGAGAGTGAGTCAGCAAAATCACTGACAATCTTGTATATCCGACAAGGATACCCAGCTCGCAGATTGTGACGTCACTATCTGCGAGCGTTTGCTCTCTCTAACAAGCAGTATTAAAACAGTTGTAGCTTCGTAATTCTTTGAGATATCTGAATGGGATTTTCGTCACTAGACATATTTTTTATATATTTTTTTTGTATTTTTTGCTTTCTTTCCTTTGGAGTAATAATACATTTTGAGTCTACAACCGTATATTAAAGTGTGTTTACGAGTCACATTTTTACCAGATAGATCTGCACATACAAACAAAGCAGCTAACCGACCGAATAATAGACCCTATGTCCTCGCCATAAGGTTCACATATGGTCAGCAAATGTGCACCGTTGAAAAAAGAAACAGTACCTTTTCCTTTATCAGTGGACCCGGGAAAGGGCCAAGAAACATATTATTTGCGTTTAATACCTAATGTCTGACGCCGTAAATACCTACATCTGTGACTAATGTAAGATACAAGCACATTTTCACATAAAGGTGTAACGTTTCGTTCCACTTTCCATACAAATCAGCCAAGAACATGTTTTATAATTAGATGGGGCTGTTCATTAATTACGTCATATTTTTTAGGATTTTTGACTTCCCTTGGGGGATCAGTAGCATAGTATTCGCGATTCACTCACTCCTCGAAGCCCGGGGCGCCCCCACGCCGCGCGGAACGATTCCTTACCCCATCATTCAACTAGCTTTTTGTAAAAGAAGCATACAACCGAATTGAGAACCCCCTTTTTAGGGTTCCGTAGCCAAATGGCAAAAAGCGGAACCCTTATGGATTCGTCATGTCTGTCTGTCCGTCCGTATGTCACAGACATTATAGAAAACAATAAGGTGTATTTGAATAAAAATTTGACGATAGGTGTATGCTGTTAACCGCTACATAGTTGTGTAGTTAAATTACTAAAAACATTTTTTTAGGGGTGCACTCAATACATAAAACTGAAAGTCAACATTTTTTTTGTCATTGCAAGCCCACGTGTGGCACATCTATCGATAGGCCTTTTAAAATAAATACAAGGTTTCTTGGCATTTTTTTTTGATTACGTGAATAGATTCGGAGATAATCGCCCCGAAAGTCACTAAAATTGTGTCCCACCCCTCTAATTTTTGAACCGTGTATATTAAAAATTATAAAAAAAATCATGGACATAGGGCTTCTTAAATTCTTCCAGCGAAAATTGTTTTGAACAAGATCGGCTCAAAGGTGTTCAAGATATTACTAAAACACTGCCTTACTCAAAGAAAAGGACGTAAGTGCCATAAGATTTCAGTAACGATGCGACCTTTTTAATTGGTGTGCGTGGTCCGACACGCACGTGGCCGCTTTTTTAAAGTTGGTTAAAACTGTTGGAAGATACAAAACACAATCATACACAGTCCTGGACGAAAATGAAACTTCACGTTTAGTTCGACATGCTCACCGTGTGGCGCGACTGTGCAATGACAATTTTTCATTCGCTGTTGTCGTTAACTTACTTGCTAACTATTAAACCGTTTTCTAGGGTTCCGTACCCAAAGGGTAAAACGGGACCCTATTACTAAGACTTCGCTGTCTGTCCGTCCGTCGGTCTGTCATCAGGCTGTATCTCAAGAACCGCGATAGCTAGACTGTTGAAATTTTCACAAATTATTTATTTATGTTGCCGCTATAACAATAAATACTAAAAGTAAAATAAAATAAATATTCAAGGGGGCCATACAACAAACGTGATTTTATTGACGTTTTTATAGATAATGGTACGGAACCCTTCGTGTGCGAGTCCGACTCGCTCGAGGCCGGTTTTTTATAACTCTATTCAGAGTATTATTTCCTTAGGTTATGGGACCAGAATCAACAACATCAGAAATAACACTGCCAATCAATTGTTTTTATTATGTCGAGTTCACAATCATTTTTATTTTTTGCCATTAATTGAATCAAAAGGGGTAGTTGTTGTGTCTGTAGTAGTGGTAGGTGCCATAGTCGTGTCACGTAAGCACGGACCGTCATATAGTATATGCCAGTGGTGGAAATCGCCGTGGTTCTTACATTTGTACTCGCAGACACTTCGATATGTGCTATAGTCCGTGGCGCAAAATTCGTAGTCTGAAATGCAGTTGCACGAGTCGTCATCGGTGGCGCGCACACCGGCCGCCAGCGCGAGCAGAGCCACTGGAAAATACAATACATACTAAGATTATAAATACGAACGTGTCTGTCTGTCTGTCCGTTACCTCTTCACGCTTAAACCTACATACCGATTTTGATAGAGATAGTTAAAGTGGGATTGAAATTCTCCCGAGCTTCCAAATTCGGAGAATTTTAAGGACATTGAGAGACAATGTCACATGTGGTACATTTTTCCACATGAAGACAGGTTTCAAGTGAGAGCTACGGTAGCCTAGTGGTTCAGGCATGCGGCTGTCAAGCGGCGGTCGTGGGTTCGAATCCCGGCTCGTACCAATGAGTTTTTCGGTACTTATGTACGGAATGTTTACCGTTAACTTTTCGGTGAAGGGAAACCGGTCTAATCACAATAAGGACTAGTTTTCCCTTTGGGTTGGAAGTTCAGATGGCAGTCGCTTTCGTAAAACTAGTGCTTATGCCAATCTTGGGATTAGGTGTCAAAGCGGACCCCGGGCCCATTTAGTGTAGTGCCCACCGGGAATAACGCTAGGAGGATGATGATGAGTTTGAGTCCCGGGGAAGGACACGGAAATCATCCCCTGAGGGCATGGCATAAAAGTTTGTATGGAGTTACGATATAAACGCGTTCCACGCGGACGGAGTCGCGAGTAGCTAGTATAGTATACTCAGAGCAACGACGCGTAGTTGCAGCAACCGGATGGCTCGCGGTATTTGAGCTCCCGAAGTGTTGTGCAACCGCCCTGTGCAACTCGAACTTAGCCAACTTAAAAACAGTTCGCATCATAAAACTACACGTAATTGAAACACTTGAACCGGCGGCAGCACATGAAAAAGGTGGTTTACAAGCATTAATTTGCAACACTAAATAAATAATTTTAACCTATTATTTGTATTTAAAATCATTGTTACATAGTCTACGAATAAACAATTTGGAAGTTGCAATAGAAATGAATAAATTACCTACAAAATAATGTATGTGAAAAAAACGCCAATTTCGTAGGTAAGGACATAATACCTCAGCACGGCTATCACGCGACTCTCTCAATTTTTCTCGCACTTTCCGTCTCTCTCTTATTAGAACACTTAGAACAAGAGGTATTTACCTTAGGTATTATACTTGCCCGAAAGCATCGTCAGTACACTCATCATGATCATCTGTCGTGTGGCACGGAACAATGCCACGAGAATTTTATACCCAATCAATGTTTGGTGACCAATTAAAATTACATGCAAGCACAAATTGCACGTTAATTGAGTGGCACTTAACACTTCATTTGTCGTTTGGTTTCTGTAATTATCATGCGTAATATTATTCAAAATGTATGAGTGTATTTTTAATGACTCGTTATAAAAAGTAAACAAGTAGAGTAAGAGTGGTTATAGGGTAAATCGCCAATAACTGACCACCGTTCAATAACTGGCCACGTCATAATAAAAATGAACCCTATTCACCTATAAGAGAATTCATTTTTAGGGTTCCGTAGCCAAATGGCAAAAAACGGAACCCTTATAGATTCGTCATGTCTGTCTGTCTGTCTGTCTGTCTGTCCGTCAGTATGTCACAGGCATTTTACTCTAAAACCATAAGGTGTATTTGAATAAAAAATTGAGGATAGGGTGTATTTTGTTAACCGCTACATAGTTTTGTAATGAAATTACTAAAAAAGATTTTTTTTAGGGGTGCACCCCATACATAAAACTGAAAGCCAAAAAATATTTTTTCATTGCAAGCCCACTTGTGGTACATCAATCGACAGGCCTTTCAAAATAAATATAAGGTTTCTAAGCAATTTTTTGGATTAAGGGGCCGTTCATAAATTACGTCATCGTTTTTTGACGATTATTGCCCCCTCCCCCCCCCATCATCATCCTGTTATTCCTTGAAATGGACCCTCTCCGCCTAATAAAATGACTATCGTCATCCAATGGCCAGACCCCCCCCCCCCCCCCCTGTTGTAAAATGACGTAATTTATGAATGGCCCCTAAGTGAATAGAGTCGGAGATATTCGCCCCGAAAGTGACTAAAATTGTGTCCCCCCTCTAATTTTTGAACCGTGTATTTTAAAAATATGAAAAAAATCATGCTCATAGGGATTATAAAATTCTACCAGCGAAATTTGTTTTCAACAAGATCGGTTCAAAGGTTTTCGAGATATTTATAAAAAACTGCGTTGCTTAAAGAAAAGGACGTAAGTGCCATAAGTATTCAGTAACGATATGACCTTTTTCAAATCATGGGATAGATATTATAAAACATATGCTTTATAATATCTATCCCAAAAGTCCTATTACCGTTATCAGTATCACGCAGTATAGTTGAAAAAGTTAGACTACCGTTATCTGTACGAGTAGGTAACCTTTGATTTAGTATATAGAACTAGATGCACAATGTCAAACAAATATGCCAAGAAATGTGCCCCAGAACATGAACGAAGAATACTCTGGGCAGGCTATGGTAATAATAATACCACGTGCGAGCGAGCTGGTAGCATACAAATCTCTATAAGTGTGACAGAAAGGGGAATATCATTCATTGTAATTGTCATAGTTCCACTTTTTTTTTATTTGCCACAACTGATTTAGTATGAAGTTGTGCCACACAAACCATTACCCGTCCCGTAGTAAGTTGTTTATGACAAGTCATCAGCCATTCTAAGACCGGTTCTTAATTTAGCTGCATAAGAGCTTTTACGTCCCTCACCGTGGCAACACGTACAGCCCGTCCATAGTATTCTAGGTTCATGGCCCCAGAATGACAGATCTTTATAACCTGCATCAATGTATATGTTTCATAAAAAAAGAACTCAGTGTTTTAGACCTTGAGCACCATATTAGCAAACCAACATCAAAAGATTAAATACTTTTATTGTGACATATAATGTGACTTGACTGCTCACGTCAAAACTTTAACATTAAGCGAATGAATGGTCGCGTTATAAATTTTATTTATTTCAACAGAAAGCACAAATACATCTGGTTTCTTTATTTTACAAGTGGGGAATAAACAGTTTCAAATATTTGTACAAATATTATATACAAAACAATTGTTGAGATTTCCGTAAGTACATAAAGTACAGCTGACAGAGTCCATAAAAAGAAATCATTTTAGTTTCCTTGAAATAGATTCAGTTTGTTAAATAATTGTATTTTCGACCTGCCTTTACTTTAAATACTTTCTTTTTTGCGATGTAATGTAAGCGTACAGTCAAGTAGCGATCAGCTGTCGATTTTATTAAAACGGTCCTGGGTTTTGAACGTCACTCTCATGATCACCCGACATCTATAAAACGAGTATTACGAGATATAAGGTCAAAAATGAATGATGATGAAAATTGGCAACAATTAGCGCATTTCCAAATGATGTGTTGGGATTGTACTATAGAATTTTATTATAGTTCATTAATGCTATTAATTACTTTTTGCAAGGTCATGTCTGTCTGTCTGTCTGTCTGTCCGTCCGTATGTCACAGGCATTTTACTCGAAAACTATAGGGTGTATTTGAATAAAATTTTGAGGATAGGTGTATTTTGTTAACCGCTACATAGTTATGTAATGAAATTACAAAAAAAGTTTTTTTTTTAGGCAACTCCATACATAAAATTGAAACTCAAAAAAAAAAATTGCATGCCCACGTGTGGCACATCAATCGATAGGCCTTCCAAAATAAATATAAGGTTTCTAAGCAAATTTTTTGATTAAGTGAATAGAGTTGGAGATAATCGGCCCGAAAGTCACTAAAATTGTGTCCCCCTCCCCTCTAACTTTTGAACCGTGTATTTCAAAAATATGAAAAAAATCATGCAAATTGTTTTGAACAAGATCGGTTAAAAGGTTTTCGAGATATTTCTAAAAAACCACCTTACTTAAAGAAAAGGATGTAAGTGCCATATGATTTCAGTACGTATACGACCTTTTTAATAGGCACGGAACCCTTGTTGTGCGTGGTCCGACACGCACTTGGCCGCTTTTTTAGTATGAGGTGTTAATTACTGGCCATCCTTCAATAACTGGCCACGTTCTACTAAATTGAATTATGTTTGTAGGGAAACAGATATATTTTTTTGTATGAAGAGGCCAGTTATTGAAGGGCGGCTAGTTATAGGCGATTTACGATTTATGCGGGTGTAAACTCAAAAATTATTGGGTACTCAAAAATAAAGAAGGCAAAAAAATATGCCTAATGACGAAAATCCCATTCAGATATCTCAAAGAATTACGAAGCTACAACTGTTTTGATATTGCTTGTTAGAGAGAGAAAATGCAAACAGTGTGTGACGTTACAATCCGCGAGCCGAACAGCGAAACAGCGAGCGGCGCCGAACACTATGGGGCGCAAAAAGTAAAGTAATTATATAAGGAGAAGAGTGGCATTTCTGACTTTTGACTAGCATGTATGGAACGTGCTGCCGCCAGTGTCAAGGAAATTAACTAACGCAGTTTACTCGCATAGCCATAGATATATATATAGAAGTATACGTATGGATACCTGCACGGCTATCGTGCGAATGCGACGGTGCGCGAGCTCTCTCGATTTTTCTCGCAATATCCGTCTCTTTCTTATTAGAACGCGATAGCGAGTCGCGGCCGTCGCATGATAATAACAAGAGAAAACCAAGAGCGTATCAACATCCCAGCGAACGAACGTCAGAGTTGCCAATGGTGACCGTTGGCGCCTTGGCGGTTGACAGCTAGTCTTTTTTTTAATTTCTTGTTCTTCATCCGGCCGCGAAGAGGCGCTGCAAACTGTCAAAATGTAGGCCTTTTTAAGTGTGCCCCCCCCCTGATGGGGCGCGGCACAAGCTGCGAACGTCATCGTTCCATATGAAGTTGCGTTTTGCGAAAAAGGGGCAGAACATACAAACTTTGGACACATAACTTCGTGATTATTTAACGTCTTGGGTTGCTTTTTTCGCCATATGACTACATTTTTAACCCCCGACGAAAAAAGAGGGGTGTTATAAGTTTAACGTGTCTGTCTGTGTATCTGTGTATCTATCTGTGGTATCGTAGCTCCCAAAGGGATGGAACGATTACAATGCGTTTTTTTAGTGTCAGATAATTTTATCCCGTGTTCTTAGCCATGTTTCATCAAAATCTGTTCAGCCGTTTTTGAGATATTGGACATTGAAATGAAAATGTCAGGGGTTTTTCAACTTTTCTAAGTTATAGTTATTAATCGTCATTCGAGAAAATACGACAAAATTGTTTTTTTTATTATTGATGAATTCTTTCAGGGCCGAGAGGCGGCATAACTTGAAGTCCGATAAGACATTCAAAATCCTTCAACTTGCCGTATAATTAATGTAAAAATTGTAGGTTAAGTTTTTGACATGTAAAATGTAGATTTTACGAACAGTGGATTGAATTGAATTGTGATATTTTGTCTCCAGAAACTGGGT
Organism: Epinotia demarniana; assembly: GCA_945867215.1. Classification (NCBI taxonomy): domain Eukaryota; kingdom Metazoa; phylum Arthropoda; class Insecta; order Lepidoptera; family Tortricidae; genus Epinotia; species Epinotia demarniana. Next base: position 6,406,064 of record OX244283.1, read on the forward strand.
ATCATCCGCAAACCTGCCGCGTTCATCAGCACGATCTGCGACGAGCGCGGCCAGGAGCTCACCTACTGCGGGGTCCCCATCAGCCAGGTCTTGGAGAAGCAACTGGGAGTCGGCGGCACCATAAGTTTGCTGTGGTGAGTTACATTACAATCTGGTGACCACTTGCTGTGTATTACAGCAGTACCACAAATATAAGTTACAACCTGAAGAAAGCATTTTTTGAAAACAATTTGACCAGTCATAAGGCAGCGCGTTTGCGCGGGTAAAATCTTCAACGCCCATTGGTCGAAATTTTGCGCGCGACGCCGGCAGCTCCGGCGCCCGCCATTTTGTCTGGCGCCATGAGCGGGAAAGCACGAGCATTGCATATTGTACCTTACGTATAGTGCAACAAGGTCTTTATTGAAATTGTCATACGTTCTATTTCATTCGGTACTTATCAGTACTCGTCGGTGGGACGAGGATTGCCGATGTAACTACCAAAAGCAGTTAAAAAAAAAACATTGCGTCAAATTGAACAATCTTTCGCCGTGGAATTTATTATTGAGTGTTGATGTTATAATCTTTGCTTATACTATTTTCTCGCAGTCGATGTGAAAAGTAAACTGTATAACTACGTTCTAATAGTATTTTATACAATCGTTTCATAATGATAGCTGTTAAAGTCGAGTACCGTGTTGAGGCCACGAGGCTTGCCGAGTTACGTTCCGTTCCGAAACGCCATCATTGGCAAATTTTCATTGAATCAAGTCTATTTAAACAAGGTCATACTTAATCAAAACATGAAGTTCTGTTTTTTTTTATTGTTGACTAAACTGTTGTCTTATGAAAATATTATTTGAGTCGGAAGTGCCATAGACTATTCAATATTGAAAGGTGCACGATTACAGTTTGATCTATGAAACCCTAATACGCAGATTAAAGTCGACGAGTAGAAAAAAGCCATATCACTCATCGTTCGGGAAAATAACCATAAATAACCATCTCTGGTAGACTCTCCTCACTGCACGAGATTCACAGTCCCGCGAACGCTAGAGCGAGACATCCATACCGATGATATTTAATGTATGGGTGAGATAGACAGCAAGAGTCCTTAAACCGACGAGCATGTATGACGATGACATGGAAGTGAATGAAGCAAGAAAGGTTTGTCAAGATCGTAACAAGTGGAAATCCGTGATCTCTGCCCACCCGTCCGGGAAATATGCGTGATAGATTTCGATTTTTTATTTCATAACATACAATTACATATAAATGTGACTTATGTTCGTACCAGGTTCCAACGCGAGCTGCCCGACTGGGCGTGCAAGTTCTTCGAGCTCGTCCTGATAGTGACCGCCGACCACGGGCCGGCGGTGTCCGGCGCGCACAACACCATGGTGACCGCGCGCGCCGGCAAGGACCTCATCTCCTCCGTCGTCAGCGGGCTGCTGACTATCGTGAGTTATTATCCTCAACATGCTCGAAAACAGGGACCCGCCCACCCCTTCCCAGAAAAAAGCCTTTGAACGGGTTAGTCGTTCGTTTAAGGTGCAACGTCACTGACGAATTCCATACAATTTTCGTTCGGACTAGACGTCTAATCTATCGATGTCAGGAACTTGAAATTGTAATATTTAGATAATATATGACCCTCTTCTCCCGCAGTTTGAATAAATACAAACCAGTAATATTCAAAATATAGCCATTTGAAATTCATAAAATTTTACTCCGAGCCTTGTATGTGTGCGTGAGTTAGACACTGTCCGTGTAAATGACATGGCCGCGTCACATGACAGCACGTGGCCCAAAACCTTCACTAGATGTCTTTGATATCAAATCAAAATTAGTTAGACAGCGGGGTCAATAGTAGTAATTATATTCACCAGACGGCGACACCATCGTACAATCCCGTTTTTTTCTGGTGAAAGAGACGGCATTCATTTTATATTGCTACGCTACTCATTTTGGTAATGACGTAAGAGCTATGTCATTTGTTTATTGATAGAACGAATTTCAAAGAACAATGTATGAAGTTCAATGGTTTGCCTTTATTCGTGATTATTTATTGAGATTGCCATGAACAATAACCTAAAGTCCACGCAACGATAATTATGCATACATTTTGCGTCTTATTAGAAAGGAGTAAGATACAATATGGAAAAGTAATCTGTGCCACCGGCCGTATACATATGTATATAGGATTTGATGTATGATATTATAGGAAATGAATTTGCAACTTGGATTGATTAGTTTCGATTGAGTGAATGTTAATAATGTAGCATTAAATATAACAGACAAATAAATGTTTTCTTTCTTTCTTTCTTTCAATTGTGCATTTGGAGTGAACTTGTTAAATTTAAAACGTTCGCTTTAGTCGACTACACAGTTGACAGTAAAATAACTAACTACTGCAACCTATATATGAATCGACTGTTCAAGTGTTCAACTACCGGAGATTAGATTACCGGACATGTCAATTAACTAATGCCTGTTCCCAATAATCAGTCCACGGATAGTTTTCCTTACAAGCATTTTGACAGATTATTAAAATGTGTCAAATGTCGGTAAGGAAAACTATCAGTGGATTGATAATTGGGAACCGGCCTAAGTCACAAGTAGTCTTCTTTATAAAATGTTGTGAGGGTAGAATTATATACTCGTAGGCATTCTTCGGTGCAGGGACTGATGTCAGTTACGACCGGTGGCTAGGCAGATACGAGACCGGTATTCCATTAATTGGGTACGGCACTGTTATATTGTAAGGTTTAGCCGCGTCGCGACAACACAACGGTGCCCCCGCCGCGTTAGAAATATTGGTTACCGGTATTTATTAATGCCTAGTGATACCTTATAATACCGGTTCCAAACAGGTATTATTTCGATACAGTTTTTTTTGTTCTTATGCGGGTCGAATTCGCACCTTTACATCTTTTATGAAACCGTTTACGGTACCGGAAAAATTAACCGTAACCGTAGTTTTATGGTAGTAAAATATAAAGGTGCAGCTAACTATCGAAATGGCCCGGAGAAAACTGATGTGAAAAAAAATAATTAAATACGTAATTATTTTTTTTAACGTTCATATAGGGAATACAAACAGCCATCTTGGAATCCCGAAATACCGGAATCCCGGACCGATTTTTCCACTAGTCTAATACCGGAACTGAAAAGTACCAATATCGAATTACTTTTTAAACCTACTAATATTATTAATGCAAAATTTTGGATGTTTCTATATATAGATGTTTGAATGTTTGTAACTCGATCACGGCTCAACCGATTTAGATGAAATTTTGCACGATGATAGTTTAACCTCCTAAGGCCCATAAATTATACCGATTCAACTGAAATAGAGCTGAATTTGTTTTGTTTCGGGCAATTTTTAAAACAAACGAATGTCAACTCTATTTCCGACACAACACAATTCCAATGCCATTTTGTATAGTATGCTGGGCCTTAAGAGAAGCCGAGATTAAAATAAAGGATAGTTTTTATCCCGGGTCCATGGAGGCGGAAACTGGTTTTTAATAAAAAATATAATAACTTCATGCAATTGTAAAAAAAAGGAACGCATAATCAAGTTAAGTATTTACATTTATTTGAATAATTTTATTTGTAATGTCTGTGCTCCATTCTTTTTCTACCGAAGAATAATCACTTTTACGCTCTAATGATGATAGTGGTATATAGAGCATAATTTGAAATTTTCGAAGGTAAAATAGGCTTCCGCTAAAACGGACAACTTTTATGAATGAACGCAGAACACCGTGCTCGTTAATAGGGAATTTAGGTAATAATAAATACCTCGTCTTTTTTACTGGTAAGTTTATTTTTTTTCACAAAAACGTAGTTTTTCGGGTTGTTAACCCATTACAAAAACGTTAGTTGACATAAAACTTTCTTAAACTTTTGGTTTTTTAAATAAATGTAAAAAAGAAATGTTATTCATTTACTCTTACTACAACAGGTTCAGGGAGGGAAGGTGTATTTGGGTTTCACATGCCGTATCACATACGCGCTGATTCTATTGTATAGACAGTTTCCAAATACACCATCGCTCCCTGAACAGATAAAAGCAGTGTTCGCAAACAGCTCAATACTTTTTTTTAAGTAAGAAGGTTGGTTTTGCTTCTGGAGATGAGTTTTTTTATTTTACTTTCGAGGCATAAGAGACGTGTTCAGATATTTTTGAGCACTCAAATATATCTGATGGCGACTGTACTTTTTGACGAACAAACTAAAAATGCTGCAAAACTTCCAATAATGTAAATTCAAGTAATGCAGACGAAGTAGACGAACCAAAATTTGCGAATACGTAAAATAACAAATTATTATCCTATCTTATCCTATTATACTATTAAACGAGGAATACACACGATGATTCTTAATTCGTGATCAAGACAAGTTACATATTACAAGCGGAAGTCTCTTTCTATCAAAAGGTATTGAAAAGAGACTTCCGCTTGTAATTCGTTACTTGTATTGTAGCTTCGTAAAACGAGTCAATTTTTCTAATTCTGTAATTGATACCAAACACGATTAACTCGAAGTTACCTAATACAGACGTTCTTTCTTTTTCTGAATAAACCTGAATAAGGAATCACTTTATAATTCAAAATCATCGTCACCCGAACGGTATTTTGCAAAAATTTGATGTATGTGTGTTTGACGTATCTACTTAACTTCAAGAAATGTAGGGTGATCAAACATTCAGTGGATATTAGTGTTTACATTATCATTAAATTGAAGTAACTAAACAGTGATTTAATTGCATGCAATTCATCCATTGAAATCCGTTTTGGCTGTTTATCAATATTTTTCGACTCCTGATCACGGATTAAGAATCATCGTGTATATACATTTTCGATAGGTATTAATATTGAAGTCCCGAAATTCCGGTATTGTGGTCCAATATCACATTTCAATACCGGTATTGAGAATCATCCGATATTTAATGCCTTATACATATGTACATATATCTTTTTCGTTTTTGAGGATTATAATAATGACTTAATGAAAATTGGCATAGTAATAGATCAGCCTATATTACGTTCGACTGCTGGGCACAGACCTCCTCTCATAGACGAGAAGAAAAGCTTAAGAAAAAAAAACGGTATCATAAGTATACCAGTTTGGAAAAGGCATTATAAAAGTGTAAGTAAATACAGTAAAAAAACCGGTAACGATATGTATATCTACACGGTTCCGGTTCCGGTACCGTTATGTTGGCGGCGCGGCTAACTTTTACAATATAACGCTATCGTAATGGAATACCGGTCCCATACCGGTATACCGTAACCGAAATGAGTACATGCTCGTGAATCTGCCTTTAAAAAATATATTTTCGGACAATTATTAAAAACTGAATCGATAACAAATATCCATTATACTTAATTGAACGAGCGAGTGAGGCGAACGAAGTTTTTCATTTAAGCTTGCGCAAATATTATTTCTACATGTTCTCAACCGGTTCTCGTGAAATCTTGTGAGCTCGAAACTACCAGAGACGCGGAAATTTGCATACATTTGAAAGGTGACATAGGTATTTGTAAAGATTTACTAAGAAAATCTTTACAAATATGTCACTTTTATACAAAATTGTAGGATTCTAATGTTTATTAAATAGGGCCCTGAAAGTTCATTCATCCATCACCACAGAAATATTTTTTTATCGGATGTGGTTCCGGAAATTATACCCTACATACAAACACGCAAAAAAATCACAGATTTCTCCTCTATATAGGAATCGTTCCGGTAGCCTAGCGGTTCAGGCATGCGACTGTCAAACGACGCGATGGTCGTGGGTTCGACAGATAAGTTTCATCTCATATTTACCTAAACAAGACATTCAATAATTTTGTAAGGAAATGTCCACCTCTGAACATTAGTACTGATGAATCTTTCATATAACTGTGAAAGCATCAAGCACACGATACATAAACGCGTGTTCAAACCAAAAAAGTAGAATTCTAATTTTGAATTTTGACAATCATCGAAAACAGTACCATATTGTCAGATGGTATATTTCTCTCTTTCCGACGCGCTCTCGGACGGGACTCGAGAGACTGGCCAGTAACAGTTTTGATATACCTAAGAAGGATATAACAAACTCGCCCGTTATTCACAAAGCTCACCATATTCGTCCGGTGACGCAAAGTTATTACCAATTTTGAGGTCTAATTATTAGTCGGAGTTTACGGGCGAATACAAAACATTTTGTGAATAATATTTAGCCTTTCTAATTAGTCCTGCAAGTCAATATGGATATAACAGATCAAAGTAATATACTAAGTATCTTACTTTACGTACCTTATTCCGTATAACATTAGATTTTCTAGGGAACATATCTTCGTTTATGATCCTTTTAAAATACTGTACTAGTGTTACTTATTTCGATTATTTAATGTGTCTCAAATTAAACAATTACGTTGTTGTTAATCAAAATGGTTTTCATTCAAATAACATGAAGATTTATGCACGATTCGTCTAATGTCAATGGAATTGGGTTTAATAGATAAAGGTTGGGCTTTGATTTGTCAATTGTAAACCTATGGATATTCATGACTTTCCAATTAAATCAAAGGCGTAACATCTTTGTAATGGATATACCTATTCAAAATAGTATATATGTAGTAGGTATGTAACATGTAAGAATATGTCCGCCAAAAATATAGGGGATATTTGTGGATAATCTAGATACAAACATACATACATACATATAATCACGCCTCTTTCCCAGAGGTGTAGGCAGAGATCACGGATCTCCATTTGCTACGATCCTGGCAAACCACTTTCGCTTCACTCACTATCATAATATTTCTCATACATGCTCGTCGGTTTAGGGTACTTTTGACCTGGCCTTATGTTAAGATTTCTCCAATTTGATCGGAGAGATACAAACATGCTTATCAAAAAAAATTAAACATTGAAAAATTTTTTTTACACGTTACAAGTCAATCTAATTAGTTGAGACGGCCATATTCGTTAGAAAATCCAAAAGAAAAACAAAAAAGAAGTACTTTCGTCGGGATTTGAACCCGGTTCAATGATGGCGTTACAGACAGATTTAAGCAAAAGAGAGATTTACTGCGCTACCGTATGACATTAGGTGACGAGTGAAAAAGTCAGGTGGGTTCATATTGCATTCTAGAGTGCCAGCCACAAGAACATTTAGTTTCACTATTTCCTAATAGAGGCGCTACTATAGATTTAGTTTTGCGCCCTCTAGTTTGATTTATGAAAAAGGTTTGACAATGACTGACTTTGAAGTGACATTTAGTTACGTTAGTCTGCGTAAATTCACGAAAAAGCACTTTTATGCATATCTTCGGACTACATTTTAAAAAGAAGCACTGATTAGTGCAGATTGATTGCGATTCATACGTAGCACGCTCTTCGGCTTCCGCAGTTTGAAACACATGTTGGTACTGGTCACGGTTTTGCGTAAAATGATGAGCAACCATCGAAATTATATATCGCGACATCTGTTAGCAACAGCTCGACAGGAACCAGTGATGTTTAACCTTAATAGCCCAAATCACTTGCTGTCCTTCATTGATTGAAAACTCATTCATTTAACTTAGCCATATGAAGGGGTCCCTAACGGGGCGCTACCGCTACTAATAGAAAAACCCTTCCAAAAGGCTTTTTTAAGCGCTTTTTAAAGGGTTGAAGCGATTCCTCGTGTTGAATACCCATTCATTGTGCTTTAAAAGCCAAATGAATGGGTACTGAGGAGCATCGGCTTTGGTAAGCAAACCCTTTCAAAAACCCTTTGAAGAGGATACCGTATTGGAGCGCTTTAATAGCCAAATTAATGGGTTTTGAGGAGCATCGGCTTTGGTAAGCAAAGCATTACGAAAAACCCTTTCAAAAACCCTCGAAGGGGATACCGGGCGGGTCCCTGCTCGAAAATGTAGTCCTAAACAGACGAACTGCATTTCAGCTGCTCGCTGGCGGCAAAAGTGCAGTTTGAATGCAGTTGACATAACGGCGTACAGACCATCTGTAAGCGCCCTTTCTTACGTTCGCGATAATAGAGTACGTAATAAAGCTATTTGTGTAGGATATTGCCGGCGAGTCGGAATGTCGGCCTTAGGATTTCATGTATTTTCTTTTACATTGTTGATATTTTCTCGCGTTTTTACCCGACTGGATACATGCTCGTCGGTTTAGGGTAGTCTTGACCTGACCTTTCTTCAGGATTTCTCCGATTTCCGAGGTTTTCCCCTTCCAACTGTACCATCAACTTTTCCCTGATACACTCTCTTTGTTAATATTCTTTCATCCATCCTCTCTAAATGCCCATACCATCTTAGCATGCCCTTCTCAATTTTCGTCACTACATCTTCTGTCCCTCCATATCTCTCTCTCTTATCATACTATTTTTATTCTATCCCTCAGACTCACCCCCCTTCCACTGCATTCACTTGACACTGATGTTTCTTCTGCCACACATAACTTTCACCACCTTACAAAGTGTAGGGACTAACACTCCCGTATACTCATATTATGAAGGGGAAAAGTCTGTGAGATTGTAGCTTCGTAAGTTCGTATGTTTTGTGTAATCTCCGGAACCGCTTATCTTTCACCTGCCTGTATATTGGACTTTCTGGTCACGGGCTATATTTAATCCCGCAGTTGGGCGAATATTCAGCGTTTTTAAAGCGTTTTTTTTCGTCATTGTCGGAGACAGCAAATACTATTAAAAGGTACGAGTATCAGAGTCTACTTTTGATGTAGATGTTAGCCAATACCAGTACTGAATCTTTCTTGATTAAAGGTTCTGCGGTACGTTTTACCTCTGATGAAATAATCTTGAGACGACAATGACGTTAAAACCGAGCGGTTCAAACGCTCGGGGAATCGCCCAGTTGTATATACATTTAAAACTAAATGGGCCTTGTTACAGGGGGATCGTTTCGGAGGCGCGTTGGACCGCGCCGCCATCGACTTCTGCGCGGCGTACGACAAGGGCCAGCACCCCCAGGAGTTCGTCAACGAGAAGAGGGCCAAGGGCGAGCTCATCATGGGCATCGGGCACAGGTAATATATATATAACTAGCTTCTGCCCGCGACTCCGTCCGCGTGGAACTCGTTTATATCGCAGCTCCATACAAACCCCCTTAGGGGATGATTTCGGGGATAAAAACTATCCTATGTCACTCTCCATCCCTTTAACTATCTCCACTTAAAAAATCACGTCAATTCGTCGCTCCGTTTTGCCGTGAAAGACGGACAAACAAACACACACATACACTTTCCCATTTATAATATTTGTATGGATTATCACGAGTGTAAGAACCAATGACACTCGAGTTCGCTCAACTTTGAATAATCCGATCCAACTGAATTCTTCTTGTAAGGGGAATCCCCACGGTGCGGAACGTCACGTTGACACTTCGTGCGTTCGGATAGACGCAAGTGCGGATTTGTCTACAATTAATACTTATTAGGATTGTTTTCATTTTCTCTGTTTTTGTACACGGTATAAGTTTGCCTATCTCGTTCTACCTACCTTCCTCTCAATTGCTCAAAGGTTAGCTGGAAGAGATCCCTTATAGGGATAAGTTCGCCTTTGTACTTTGATCTATAATGTGAAATGTATATTATTTAACCTGTTATTGTGTACAATAAAGTGCTTACATACATACATCGTGAGGAAACCTGCATACATCTGCGAAGAAATTCAAAGGTGTATGTGAAGTCCCCAATCCGCACTGGGCCAGCGTGGGGATACTGCCCGTTCCCTCTCATACATGAGAGGAGGCCTGTGCCCAGCAGTGGGACGTATATAGGCTGATGATGTGTGATGTGTGATACATACATACTGATCGTCACAATATATTTCAGAGTGAAGTCTATCAACAACCCCGACTCCCGCGTGCGCGAGCTGAAGGCGTACGTGACGGCGCGCTGGCCCGCGTGGCCCGTGACCCGCTACGCGCTCGACGTGGAGGCGGTCACCACGCGCAAGAAGCCCAACCTCATCCTCAACGTGGATGGCATCGTGGCCGCCGCCATGGTCGACCTGTTCCGGCACACCAACCTCTTCACCACGTGAGTATCTTGTTGAGACAGAAATTAATCCAAAGCTGTGGCGCCAAATTGTAGCGACCCCACCTGCAAACAGCCCCCAAACCCACCCCCACCTATCAATCGATGTTCAGTATATACATAAATGGCCATGGTCGACCTGTTCCGGCACACCAACCTCTTCACCACGTGAGTATCTTGTTGAGACAGAAATTAATCCAAAGCTGTGGCGCCAAATTGTAGCGACCCCACCTGCAAACAGCCCCCAAACCCACCCCCACCTATCAATCGATGTTCAGTATATACATAAATGGCCATGGTCGACCTGTTCCGGCACACCAACCTCTTCACCACGTGAGTATCTTGTTGAGACAGAAATTAATCCAAAGCTGTGGCGCCAAATTGTAGCGACCCCACCTGCAAACAGCCCCCAAACCCACCCCCACCTATCAATCGATGTTCAGTATATACATAAATGGCCATGGTCGACCTGTTCCGGCACACCAACCTCTTCACCACGTGAGTATCTTGTTGAGACAGAAATTAATCCAAAGCTGTGGCGCCAAATTGTAGCGACCCCACCTGCAAACAGCCCCCAAACCCACCCCCACCTATCAATCGATGTTCAGTATATACATAAATGGCCATGGTCGACCTGTTCCGGCACACCAACCTCTTCACCACGTGAGTATCTTGTTGAGACAGAAATTAATCCAAAGCTGTGGCGCCAAATTGTAGCGACCCCACCTGCAAACAGCCCCCAAACCCACCCCCACCTATCAATCGATGTTCAGTATATACATAAATGGCCATGGTCGACCTGTTCCGGCACACCAACCTCTTCACCACGTGAGTATCTTGTTGAGACAGAAATTAATCCAAAGCTGTGGCGCCAAATTGTAGCGACCCCACCTGCAAACAGCCCCCAAACCCACCCCCACCTATCAATCGATGTTCAGTATATACATAAATGGCCATGGTCGACCTGTTCCGGCACACCAACCTCTTCACCACGTGAGTAGCTTGTGCAGACAAACATACATCCTGGGCTGTGGCACCAAATTGTAGCGACCCCACCTGCAAACTCCAAGTAAGTTATCAGTCCTTTAAGTTAGACGGGCAGACGGCGGACGCCGTCAAATGGAATACCTTGGCCAATACTTAAAACGAAATGTAATAGTATCTGTCACTGTAAAATGAGAAAGACATACGAACATCGTTATATACAGAAATGTCACGCCTTTGTACCATAATTCACTCTAAGCGAAGCAAAATATGCCAAACAGCGAATTCATCCCATAAAAAAATTACACGCTTTTGTACCCATCGACCACCTGGACACGAGCGTGCAAACTGAATACTATATTATTTAAATATTTTTGCGCACTAATTCGCCTTGTAATTGACAAAACGTTCCGATCATCAATACTCGAGCTATCGTCGAACAAACCAACACCGTAATGTTCAGTATAGTCGGCGATCCCCGTTTGCCGTTAAATGTTTACCAACAATGATATCGAAAGTAAGGATACGCCTGTCCGAACAATATTCGCTTGACATACTGTGACACACCGTGATAGCTGAAGACTAAGGCACGGTGGCCCGTAATTCTCAGTGTCGGGCCACCGCTTTGGACTAATTACTCGTAATCTTTACGAAGTAATATATACATACATACATACATTCACGCCTTTATCCCTAAAAGGGGTAGGCAGAGCACATGAAACCCGTGTTGCAGTACCAATTTTAGCATAAATTTGGGTATAAAAAGATCGACAAAGTGTGATATATGTAATATATAAAATAAATAAATATTAGGAGACAATCTGACACAAATCGACCTAGTCCCAAACTAAGCAAAGCTTGTACTATGGGTACGAGACAACGATAAATAAATACTTAAATGCAAAGAAAACATCCATGAGTAAAGAACAAATATTCGTGCTCATCACACAAATAAATGCCCTTCGGGATTCGAACCCAGGACCTCTTGCTTCGTAGGCAGGGTCACTACCAACTAGGCTAAAGCGGTCGTCATATATCTATGTTTACCAACGATTGTTGTTGCAGCGAGGAGGGCAACAACTACATCAACATGGGCTCCATCAACGCTCTCTTCGTGCTCGGCCGCACCATCGGTCTCGTCGGCCACTACCTCGACCAGAAACGCATGAAACAACCCCTCTACCGTCACCCGTGGGACGACATCACCTACATGTCGCCTCTCAACTAAAGCGTATAGAGTTTCTATTTTTAATATTACCTCAAATTGTAACCATAGGTTGTTGTTAAGGCTAAGAACCGATATTGCAATTTTTTTTTCAAAACCTCCATCTTTTATTTTTCTATATAAAATAATTCAGCACGCAATGTATCACTACTTTGTCTTACTGGCGTGACGTCACAATAAATTATCACATGTGACCCGATTCTTCCATGTGTCATCAACATCATGTCACAATGTACGCAATACATTGCCGCTCGATAAATTTTCCAAAATTAATTTCGCTTTGGTAGTTAAAACTAGCTTAAAATTTTCTTGCAATATCGGTTCATAGACCTAACATATCTCTGGTTACAATTTGAGGTAATATTAAAAATACACGCAGTAGAGGGTCGATGTTTTCTGACGCGCTTTAACTGGTAACACTGACTTTTCGGATGCTTTGACACTGATAGTGCTGGCCCCTATTTCATCTTGACAATTGTCACCTGACACTTACAATTCGCCATACATTGCTTGTTTTAGAAGTTAAGGTGGTTGCTAGGTTACTTGTGGAACCAGCAATGTAAGGAGAATTGTGGTTTTCATGTGACAATTGTCAATTTGGTGAAATAGGGGCCTGAACTTAGAGGTAATAATAAGACGGTAGTATACAAATGTCAATAAGTGTAACAAAACAGGATTATTCATTGTCCTTGTCATAGCTCCACTTATCTTTACTTGCCGTAACTGAGTTAATATGAGACCTGCCCAAGTTAAATAGGTTGCTTATGGTAAGCTGTCAGCTATTTTAAAAGTACTTCTTAATTTAGCTGCCTTTCCGTCCTTTATAATGGCAACAGTATAGCTCTGTAGACATACTCTAAGGTGCTGAAGGATTATAAAATTTTCGAGTCAGAGTAAATTTTCAATAGCACTGACCAGTGTCGAGTCGTACGAAGAGTTAAAACTATTTTTTTTTTTTTTTTTTTTTAATTTATTTAATACAATTTTTTCGATGATATGAATGATATGTAACGTATTCCGTTGTTAAATAGACAAATAGCCAATTTAAATTGCAGCAGATCAAAGTAATATTTAGTAGTCAATTTGCAATACCTGATTACTATTACAACTACTTGATTTTTATGTAATACTCACTATTCTGTCTACGTTTTTCAGTCTTCAAGCAAGAAATATTGATAATTCAACAAAAAAATTAGAATATTGTTGTAGCTATTGTTTAAAACGCGTCAGATAATATTGAGTTGAATTAAAACGGGAAGCGTTGTGACGTGCTGTCTAAGGTTCACGAGGGCACCAAATTGTAACGACACCTACAAAATTGACAAACATTAAAATTCGTATTATTATTGTTTGATTTTAATACGCAATTTAAGGTGTATAGTGATTATTAGTGTATATAAATACGCTGAAAGAACAAATGTTTGAACTATGGTGCCCACACAGAGGTTATAAAATGTTACATAACATTAAACATTTTGCTTCAACATCTGCTGCATACGTAAGTCTAGTGGTTCAGGCATGCGGCTGTCAAGCGGCGGTCGTGGGTTTGAATGCCGTCTCTTACCAATGAGTTTCTCGAAACTTATGTATGGAATTTTTTCCGTTAGCTTTTCGGTGAAGGAAAACATCGTGATAAAACCGGTCTAATCCCAATAAGGACTAGTTTGTTCTCGGAGTTGGAAGGTCAGATGGCAGTCGTTCGTTGTAAAACTAGTGCCTATGACGAATCTTGGGATTAGGTGTCAAAAGTCGGGACTAACGTTAGAAGGATGTTCATAGTGCTTTACAACACTATGTTATACAACGTTGTATGACCTCTGTGCGGCTCCATTACGTATTATGTTATGGTGTTCACAAACTTAACTAACTTAGCAGGGCCATAAGTGTGGGAGAGTGACTAGACATGCTATTTTATAAATTCCTGAAACTTTATCGGGACGGCGCTGCAACGCTGCCGAAAGACGTTCGGATTCTATAATTATGATTTTATATGAAATATTTTAATGATGGATTTAAAAACTTTGTTGGAACGAGGCGTGGATGTGAACTATATAAATAATTAGTTAAGTATTTATGGGGTTAGTATGTGTAATTGTTAGCTGTCGGATGTGGATAAGTGCTTCGGTGTAATATCCAACTGGATAATTCTAGTAATATAGAATAAAGTTGTTAGAGTTGTCTAGTTGAATGTGTGAACCGTTATTTCAGTTAATGACTCTTTGGTGAAGACGGTAGATACTTTTATAATTTTGCCGTTCACTGTTTAAAGAAAAAATAGTCTTATAATCTAACGCGGTTTCTACTTCTGTTTTTAATCGTTGAATCATATTTAGTTTTGGCTGAATTATGTTTATATACACGTTCAAATACTTTATTGTACACAAGATATAGGTAAAAATACAGACAAACAATGTTAAGTCGGTACAAAGGTTAACTTATCCCTGTAAGGGATCTCATCTGAAGTCTGTCATCTATGTATATATGTTCACAGTATGCATTTTGAGATATTTCCATTATTCTTAATAGAGAAATACATCAGAGAATATTTCATGCTTTGGGAAGTGTGCTTTCATTAATCAAGAAATAGATTTTTTTTAAACAGTGAACGGCAACACGCTGTCCATTCCAGAAATCAACGTTGTTGGAAATGAATTTTTATTTTTAAATAACTTATTGAAGAAAAATATTAACGTAAGTAAGTCACAATCGTCATATTTTCTTATGAAGAAAATTGTTCGCCTGAGTGTTTGGACAAAGGTTTTTAAAGAATCCACGTCTTTTTAATAAAATCTTGTTTGACGGATGGATGTACCGAAAATACTTTTTTATACATTTGACGATTTTAAATTGTAACCAATTATTAAAAACGAAATTTTTGTGCAAACTACTCATGGTTTATTTTATAAGTACAACGCTTAGATCTGATGCTAAGAAAATGTTTTTATGCAGGAAGTTTTTCAATAAACTATAACACTGTAATTTTTGTTCTTTTTATTTTATTTGAGACGGACTGACTGACTTTTTTACTGTTTTCATATATACTGACTATATATGTGTATATGTTCAAATATGTAGCCTACAGTGGGCAAAAAAGCTATATGTCATTTGACGTATTATATCTGTGGTCCTATTACTCGTCCGCTAATATCTATACCTATACGATAGAAGTATTATATAAGTACTAAGTAGCTTAAATAGGCATAGCTTCGTATTTTTTGGATGCACAATTTTTCGAAATATACACTGAATAGACTCGATGTTAACTATTTTATAAAAAAAATACAAAAATGTAATGCTAAAAAGAGAGCAGCACGGTTAGATAGTCATGCACTGGATCATGTTATACATAGGTATGTATGACTGTGTGTGTGTTCGTAGGTAAAGCGAAACCCATTTCATGTTGTATTCCATTCAAAACTTTTTCGGACTACGTAGCTACAAAACCATTAATTAAGCAATTTATTGTTTATGATCACCAATAAAAAAAACTCTAATACGACTTAATATACTTATAATACACAATCAAAACTCAACGAAAACAAACACTGTAATGTTAACTAAAACAAAAATATACCTGTAAACAAAAAATAAAAACCATAAACAAATGCATATTTAGAATCGCAATGCGCTACCGAATATGCCCTAGATCGGTTCACATCGCATTCTTGGTACACTCTGTATGTATGTCCCGTTACCAAGGAGACAACAAGACATTAAAAAAATCTAACATGCTTAGAAGATAGCCCTTAAAAGGGGGGTAAAAATGTGAACAAAAACTCTACATTTGGCGCATTAGAACCCGTGGAATCACTGTTTTTAAGGTGACCCAAGAGATGTTCATGGCGATTAGCAACAAATTGACCCATTAACAAGATAATGCCATAACTATTTCATATTATTGCTCAAATGCTATTCTTTATCAGGTTAAAGTGTTTTTTATGAGCCTTGAGTGCATAGATATATATATATATTACTTCGTGAAGCCCTACGCCCACGAGTAATTCGTCCAATGCGGTGGCCCGCCACGGGTAATCGCGGGCCACCGTGCCTTAGTCTTCAGCTGTCACAGTGTGTCACAGTATGTCAAGCGAATATTGTTCGGACAAGCACAGGCGTATCTTTACTTTCGATATCATTGCTTGAGTGTAAAATCGCTGGGTAAAGGCCTCCCTCCTTTTTTACAAGCTTTTATTAACTTGCCCTGTTAAATAGTTAGTATGGGACAAATCTTGCGAGTTACATTTGACCCACTTCCCGGTGACCGATTGAGCTGAAACTTTGGGTATAAGTATAGTTTGGATGACAATTCAATATTATGGTACCATCGAGCTGATCTGATGATGGAGACAGAAGGTGGCCATGGGAATTCAGTACTTAACCGACATAACCCCGTTGAGTTTGGGCTCGTTAAAATAGTCTCAATGAGTAGTTGATGGTGGTATACAGAATAGTACAGTCGGCAATAAAAGCTTGTCCCAAAAATGTTTTTTTCCACATATCATCTTTCGGGGCGAACCTCGGTTATTTGGACGGTGTGCGTGGGGATATAGATACAACACGTAGAGGCCCTTTGGAGACGAAGTTATTATTATTATTATATCCCTGTCCTGGGCAGCCTCCCACCAGTCTTGATCAAAGACGTCAAGCTTGTTTCGCCATCTCCTACGTGGTCTGCCGCGACGCCATATTCGATTTTGTGGGACCCACTTGGTAAAGTGTTTGCATTCGATTAATGGGTTATGAACAACACGGTTAACACAAGCTAGAGCTGTGTCGTGGCCAAGTGGGCTATCCGTCTCTTTATAATTAATAGACTTAGAAAGAGAAGGTTGATCTATCTCGCGGCAAGACACCGCGCGCCGTCTCCTAACCTTGCGTTGATAATTTCAACGGCGCGATTTCGCTTTTCGGCGCTTTAAATGACTTTTTTGCATCTACAACATTTACCCCATATATCGCCGTAATCGACTCGCGTTCGTTAGATGGTAATGTCGCAGACGCGAGTCAATCATAAGATTCATATGTTCCTTGTTTCCAAAAACAACGGAGATTGCTGCCGGCCTAATCTTTGCAGAATTACAATGAAATTGCATGGACAGATTAGCCCAATAAGCAAATTAAGCAATTGCTTAGGACACCACGTTTTGGGGGGCACTAGAAATAGCACAAAAAAAAATAATTTGGATAAGGGGGGGTTTGCTTAGGGCATCAAATAGTCTTAATCCGGCACTGTACAGAACACAGCTGCAATCACAATCAGAAACTATCGCTAAAGAGCGATCTCTTCCAAACAACTTCCGATTGAATTGTAGTACCTGCACAAGTTCCTGATATTTTCAAAAGGTAATGATGATTGCTGTTATTTAATATGAAGTACTTTCTTGTCTTCAATTATGCTACATATCCTCTAGCCGCCCAGCACGCAAAAACGAACAGCGAAATTTGAGTCGCTGACACTGCCTTTTAAGAGGCCTCTGGGCGGCTAGAGGATATGATATAAAATGTTTCTTAAAAAATAATGAATAGGTACTTAAGTATCTACTAAAATTTAGAATAGTTGTAATCATTGTTGCTAAAGAAATAGAATACCTACTTAGTTGTTTCAGCTTGTAACATACCTACAAAAACTTTATAAATACTTAGGGCACACTGTTGTACTTTAGCGGTTATGCACCTAATATACCTCCAAAAACCGCGATTGTTTTATGAACACATTTGAAACTAAAGCCCTTCGGGCTTTCTCGCTCTAGACAACTATAGAGATAAATTGAGTTTACCGTGTTGAATTTGATTACACTTTTATTTTACCGTATTCCTGTGTTTTATTGATATGAGATTCCTTATAGCCCGCGTATTTAAAGTGCATGGCCAAAAGTCGCGCCGTCGCTTTATCCGCGCGTTTATAGCATGAATATATTTTTCACCTCACCGGCTCGAAAAGGCTTGCTTTATCGCTCAAAATCCGCGCCCAAAAGTCTATTTTATCCGCTAGCGTGGAAAGAGTTTTTGAATTTGGAACGTGACGGTCAATCTCGAGATCCAACTTTTTTCTATACAGAATGAGAGGTGCGTTCAGAAACTGATGGTGTTATGCCAATAATTAATTGTTATTATTTTGATAAAATAAAATTAATAATACTTATTCTTTCTTAATTAAGTAGGTACATACGAAATATTAATATTTAGACTGATTTATAAGAATAAAATACGAATAAATAATTTTAAAATATAGTTTAATGTTTCAAAAAATTTCGATTCTTCCAAATTTGGAACGCACCGTTTGAATAGTTACTTTAAGAAAAAACTCAACCTACATTTAATTTTGTTTTAATCTAAAGCCACAGACAGTAAAACCAAAATAATGGTGGTTATTCATAGATTTTAGTGCAGAAGATATACAGCTATTAGCTAATAGCTAAAAGCATAAGCGAATTTGAGCCTTAGTTTACCCGTGAGTACCCAACAATACTTTGACTTTTTTAGTGTAGGTAAGCGTGGGGTTTATTTAAAGATGCAAAAACATATATGTTACATTTAATAATTATAAAATGCTAGATCTTGATGAGATGTAAACAAACCTTTATTGAAAATGAGTATAAGGCCCAAATTACTTCCATTACCTACATTTACCTACTTACAATTTTCCTCGCGGTGGTGAGGTGAAAAGTTGTGTGTTGCGCTCGGCAGCAAAATTGTTTGGCGTCTCGTGCCTTGAAAGCCTCGCTATGCTCAGGATTGCACTTTTGAACCATTCGCTTCGCTCATGGTTCAATTTTACAATCCTTCGCTAGCTCGGCTTTCAATACAAGCACTTGCGCCAAACAACAACTTTGCAGCCTTGCATAACAAATAACTATTGACATGTTCGTGTGACCAACTGACGGATTTTCCACCAAGATACTGGATTAATTATCTATTGATGATAGTTTAAATCGGGAAATTACCGCGTCGGCAGATATTATAAGTATATACACGGTGTAATCGTTATGTGTAGCCAGGCGATTATTCCGTAAATATAAGAGATATTATAAATTTTCAAACTGATATCTAAAGTGCGTTACACAATCAACCCAATGAGTAAATTTGCATATATATAATAGAAAATAGATACGTCATTTTGAAAGTGGCGGGGCAAGTCTGCTTGCTACTTAAGATATATACGTCATATAGACTAACGAAGGTTGTTAACTTTCGTCAGACTTATCGAGTCAATAAACCAAATCAATTAAAACTGTAACAAGCAATTAACACACGAAAACTATTGCTAACAGCGCACATACGGCATTCGCTGTAGGCCGCAGCCGGCTGAAAGTCATGTTTTTGAAGCTTTGTGGGCTATTGGTAAGTGTAATAATGTATTTGGAAATATTTCTAGTTGATGAATTCGTAACTAGAAACGATTTCACTGTGGGTATAAGTAGGTTGTACCCGCTCGGTTTTCAAAACGAGCCCTCCGATTTCGTTCAATCAGTCAAAGGAACTAAGGAGCAAGTTTGAGATTTAGATCTAAAAAAAAAGTTATCATATTAGATTACCAACGCCTTCTGTTTTCACAGATGGCGTTTTCTATTTTTGTTATTATGTTACTATTATAGTAGCACGGCTATCACGGGACGGCGCGTGAGATCTCTCCATTTTTCTCACACTATCCGTCTCTTATTAGAATCAGAGGTATATAGTGCGAGAAAAATCGAGACTATGTCGCGGTCGTCTCATGATAGACGTGCAGACGTTTTAAGATACATGAACGTTGCAGTTGCTGAGCACAGTATGCGCGGATCCCGAGCCCAGCTTCGGCTTCAACTTCAACAGTGTATGTATCCATTCCATGTGTTCCAGAAATGTCTAAGAAAGTTGGCCTACCCAACCCTAAAAACGTGAACATGTTTATAAATACCTCCAAGCGTTCCCAACAACAGGCATCGAAAAACTGTGTCCCGACATCGTTATCACCAACAGTCATTCGGAGCATATTCTTCCGAATCGATTGATACCGCACTACCTTGCCAGACAAAGAATGAATTACTTCGGTAACGGCTATCCGCAACCAAAGGAATTCAAGGTACTTCCGCTGAGCTGCATCATCCGCTATGTGGAAATGATGGAGCGAAGTTGGGAGTTAGACGTAAGGAGAGGGCAAATGCACAAAAGATCCCACTGGGTCGAAGTGCATCCGAAAGGGCCCTCATCTAGATAAGATAAGATAAGATAAGATACCTCATTTAAGTTGGTTCAGTATCTGAAACGCTATAGTACCTATATCTAGATTCTAGAACCTGCATCTGACATCATTTACTTATTCTTAGAACTAACGAAATTTGTCACTTCAACACATAAATGTTTCTGATTGCAGCTGAAAGATGATATCTACGAGCATCCTGTTAACTTCCTGTCGCCTAAGAAAGTTCCGCATATGAAGGTATAATTTTGCTTGACACAAACGAATGTTTCTTGCTGAATATTGTGCGACACGATCGTGCACGTGACTTTAGATATTAAATGTGCGTAAAAACACGAACTTCACATACAAATGTTGGTTTTCCTTGCAAGTGAATACACAGATCAAGTTTTGCTTGCAACTGTTGCTGCTGTTACTATGACGATGTTGATGATGTCGTCCTGACCGATTTCGGCCACAGCGACTGTGTATTCTGGATTGTTACTATATTTCGATGGTTGTTCCAGGGCCTGGCAGAAGGTCTAGAGCGGCCGGCGGAGCCCTGGGCGCCCTACGACATCGCCGGGAAGGGCGATGAGCTGGCTGAGGACGCTCCGGAGCACAACCGGCTTAAGCGACGCGCAAAGGTACTCCATCTATCCAGACTTTTACGTAGTTCTTAAACACGAGCGAAATCGGCAGAACTGCAGCCAAGCAAGGTCACAGAAAACCTAGTGTGGAAAACATGAACCACACGGGCCGGGCTACTACTCGCACGCGGCCTGCATGCAGTCCTGCCGATATCGACCCGTGTAGGATCTCCTTATCTTGGCATGCCCAATATCCATTCAAGGGTCGACAGGTTTGCCTGACTCGTGCCGCAGTACGTCTACTTAGTACATAAAAGTGCGTACGACGATGTGAGAAAAATCGCGACGTGAAATTTTAGACACATTTTCTCGCTTGTTGCATTAGTCGCAAGCAATGCAGGTGACATATTAAATAAAGAACAATTTTAACACTGTAGGTATTTGAAAATCTTAAAAAAAAAAAATTAACTTATGCAATATCGAAATAGAGACACATTTGAAAAAATAGGCTGAATCTGTAGACTGACGATGCGTGCGACGAAGTGGGCCCCCTAGGGGTACCTATATATATGTTCAGAAACTAATCCAGCACTTCCCCCGGACAAGTGCGATCTTGTGGTATCTCATGAGATCCATCAATCAGATCCGGTGGGTGTAGGTACAGGTGGTGTAGGGAAAGGTGTAGGTACTTACTGTTCCTGCACCTCCCTTTCGAAGCTTGTAGCCGTATTTTCCAATTGCAGCGCTGCTTTAAAATTGAAGTGAATTAAGTGTAATAGTGTTTAATAATTAAAACTAAAAAAACTAATGGAAACGACGAGAATTTGAAGTTTATACCTATAATCCTCAAACCTTCAGCTGTTTTCTAATGGGGTATACAGATTATGTGATTTTACCCCAATTTGTCAGTACAACATGTCGAAGTCACAATTGGGTGTAGCATACAGATGTAACAATCAGACCACGTTTGACAGTTGGATCAGCAGCGCAACATGCTTCCAGACGATAGCAATTAGCTTCTGATAAATTGGGGCTGACAAATCATGACATGTACACACCCTATAACAGTCCAGCCACGTACCCGACAAGACACTGACAAGCTTCTTTGTACGCAGAGAACGCGCCGCTTCAACACCCTTCAAGGCCCGAAATTAAGAGAGCGGCCCCACCACTACGTCTACCCAGAACCAGTGAAAGACCGAATTATCGAATTCTCCACTTCAACCAAAAAACCGGCCATTCTCCCTGAACAGATGTCCCCTGGCGTCATCTTCCGCGTCAGAATGTCCGACGCCATACTTAGAATCAAGCAGCGAATGTACGAAGACCCGGAACGGCATATAGAATCTGATATAATCTACACGAATCTGATAAAGAAGGTGGTTATGGACGAAATCACGAAGTTCCACAACTTGCTTCTCATGTACAAGACAGATAAGAGCATCAAGGAACATCTCGGCGAATGCGGTGGGAGAATCTACAAATTTATAAGCTACATGACTATTAAAGTACATATCTACTGTCTGTTTGATGCTCTGTGGATCGATGGCAATCCATATGTAATCGGAGACGAGTATTCGGTGACGCCGGTGGAAGTTCCTCCAATGCTTCAATGTGATGCTACGGAGTGCAATTCTGTTGTGTTTGTGGACTCCATCACGGAACCGAAAGACGTTGAGGAGTGAATTTGCAATAAATTGTGGCGAATTTTGTTGGTGGTTTTATTTAAAGACAGTATTTTATCCCATAAAACCAACCCATGTAAAAAAGAGAAGAGAGTCTGGAAACTCTTCCACCGTAAAAAGTTGTGAGATATTTCGTAGAGCCAAATCTCTGGGGTATTCTTGGAAGAGGTTCGAGACTTTGCCTCTTTTTTACATGGTATGTTTTTTATGGCCTGTGCCCAGCAGTGGGACGTATATATGCTGATTATTATTATTATTATTTATGTTTTTATGGAATCTCACTTCTTTTTGTACGTTATATAAATACATACAAACTATGAATGCAGTCCCATTCTTGGTTTTAAATTTTTTGACCAATTCACTGCAAATGTAACTTTGTAATCATATATATTTATATAGGATTACAACATTAGCCCCTTGGGAAAATATGTAAACATATTTATGTTTTTTAAAACATTTTAATATTGTAATAAATCCACCAATCACAACACTGCGAAAAATCATTTGTATTTGCTATTAACTAACCAGAATGCAGCTAGCTATAGTGAACATGCCCTTACATTTAATATTTGCCAGCTGTCATTGTTGACGACGGAACCCTAAAAACACCTTTGACCGTCTACATCCGCGTCCAATCGTTCAAGCGTGAGCTGTGATAAGGTGATAAGCTATTAGATTGAGCGAGATAGACTGCTGTGTATCTCGTTTTATTTCATGACATGTATACCCCTCCTAATACGTGTCCACCGCGTTCGTTCGGTCGTTTGGACGCGCCTATAGATAGTCAGGCGTTTATCGTGGTGTCAGAATAATAAGCATGCTAAAAAAACATGGTTGCAAATTGGACAATCTTTAGTCCGTGGAATTTATTATTGATTACGGATGACATTACCTTTGTTTTTACTATTTTCTCGGAATCAAAGTGAAAAGTAGAGTGTACAGCTCTGTTCTAAAAGCCATAAGGTCAAAAAGTGCCCTTGTGGCCTATTTGCAGAATAAATAATTTGTATTTTGTATTTGCATATTACCCCTAAATCTCCGTGGTAATATGACTTATTTTAAACCCTTGTCATACAATCTACTATTACCTACCTTGTGGCGGTACAAAGAACGTCGAAGTGTACCGCAATTGGTACAATTCTAGCCCTAAAAAATACAGCCCGGGGAATGCAGTCCATTCCCTCTCATACAGCAATGAGTGGAAAGGAGCGTAGTGACTCGCGATCTTGTACAACATCAGCGAGGTACGGAAATACTAATAATAATATCCGGTTCGAAGGACCCGTAGCCTCAGTCCAGAAAGGATCTTAATATACAATTAATAAAGTCGCAAAGTGATAGAGAGGTGTACCTGCTGGTTTACTATATCCGGCGTATAAGACTTTATAAAACAGGCTGTGACCCAGTCGGGTCTTCGATGAATTAGGTATATCAGCGGTGAGCAACCAAGTAAAGGGCCACATGACGAAGTTAAAATGTGTGGCTTTATTAAATCAAATTTGATTCAGTTCCACACTATAAGTTCATAAAGCTGATTGTTACTACTTAATAAGATACAGCCAACATGGACCATTGCGTAGTCAGATTTTTTTTTGATGTGAAAACTTTTGTAGCAGCGCTGTGCGCTTTTTGGGATGGGGAATAGTAGATTGTATGACAAGGGTCTAAAGTAAGCCATATTACCACGAGATGGATATTTTCCCGAACGAAGTGAGGGGAAACAGTTCGAGGCCATTCGAGGGGTAATATGGCTTTTAGACCAGAGTTATACACTTTACTTTTCACTTCGACTACGAGAAAACAGTAAAAACAATGATTATACGCGGGGCATACGATAAGGCGAGATAGACAGCAGTCTATCCCGCTCATCAATCTTCATACCTTATGTCATGTATGCAGTCAACCACGCTTGAACGTTTGGACGGAGCTATAGTCGGTCAGAGGCGTTTATATTTTTAATTATTGTGAATTAGGGAATTAAAAACACTTAATGTTTGAATTTAATTCTGTTTCCTGATTGGTCGATTTTAATGTCTAGCTGTACTCTGGTTAGTAGATAGAAAATACTAATGTTTTTTTAAAGAGCTGTGATTGGTGGATGTAATATTGAACTGTTGTGATTGGTCAAATTAAAATGTTTTATAAATCATGAATATGTAAACATATTTTCCCTAGGGGCTAAATGTTCTACTTTAGCCCCGCTTGTTAAGTCTAATATGACGCACTTTTTGAGCATGAGAAGTGAAAAAATTGTTAAACTCGCCACAGGTCACGTGACCGTAAGGAGAGATTCGCGAGGTTATTTAATACTGATAGTTAAAGCAATACGTGCAAAATTAATCCCTAACCATTTCAAAATATCAAAAATTCACAACGTTAATCAAGTTTTCACTTGTGCCGGCACTCCCGGAGTGCAACCCGGTCTTTTTTTATGAGGCAAAAGGTACCTGACCATACAAAACAGTCAGCCTTTTGCCAACCGCCGCTTCATGGTTACGTGTTTTTATTAGTGTAATGTAAAAAGTAAATTTGCATTGATGCAGCGTCGACGAAATCGTGTACAGCGGCGTCGGGGACACACCGGCACCGACGCGCCGACGAAGGAGGTAAGCCGAGTTTTACTCCGAGTTAGGAAGTAACTAAATCTTCATATTTTCGTTTATCTTTTGACCTCCAGAGACCCAGCGGGCGTATCATGGTTGCCATTTGCTTATCCACAGTGAGCCTACTAATATTATAAAAAGTTTGGATGTTTGGAGGTTTAGATGTTTAGATGTTTGTTACTCAATCACGCTTCAACGGCTCAACCGATTTGGATGAAATTTTGCACGAAGATAGTTTATAGCCTGGATTAAAATATAGGATAGTTCTTATCCCTTGTCCACGCAGACGAAGTCGCGGGCGGAAGCTAGTAAGTGATGAAATATGGCAACTATGCTACGCCCGCAGAACCTGCCTCTCAATTGCTCAAAGGCAAGATGGAAGAGATCTCTTTTAGCTATAAGTTCGCCTTTGTACCTTGATCTGTTAGTTAAAAATTATGTACATAGTATAAGTTACCTGATTGTTGCTACACCCTTCCAGGGTCCATGTATCTTAGTTTTAAGTACTTGGTTGCAAATAAATCTTATCTTATCTTATCTATTGAGTGACAATGTATATTCTTTAAACTTGTTACTGTGCACAATAAAGTGCTTAAATACATTACATAGTACACTTTTGTGTAAGAATTGGGAACTATTTGGCATTCAATAGCTGAAAGTACTTGCAAAGTAAATTGGATTTTGTAAATCTTTGTAAGGTAAACGTCCGAGTGCTCGACGCTATACTAGTATATGGCACGGGAACTCTGTGTCGAAGTGAAGAAAAATCCTCTTAGTTCGAATTTAACCCATATTGCTTTGATATGTATTTATTTATTTTCTAAAATATATTCAAGATGATAACTATAACATTAATTAAATTAAATTAAAGCTAAGTTAAATCTAAAAAAGGCCCTCGAGGCATTGCATGTACCGAGGATGCTGGCGGCATTTCCGCGCTGAATTACAATGAAAATACCTTATCTTTACTAAACCAGCCAGCTTTGTATTGGGATCATTTCTCCCATTTCGAAGCTAGCTACCATATCTGATCGCCTACCGCGAAACGAAAACGAATTTCGTTTGTGTACCTCTATCTCCGTCTGTGTCGCTTGCTAGTTCGAGCGATACAGAGGGAGATACATGAACGAAGTTCGTTTCCGTTTCGCGGTAGCTCCTCTGAGGGGCTACCGGGAAATGAAAACGAACCTCGTTTGTGTATCTCCGTCTCTGTCGCACTTGCCAGTTCGAGCGACAGAGACGGAGATATTCGAACGAAGTTCGTTTTCACTTCGCGGTAGCCCCTCTGGCTACGAGATGGGACTAAAGTCAACCTAAAGACTATCCAAAACTGACGTTGCTTGACAGTCGAACGTCAGCGCGACGAGCGAGGTGCCGGTTGCGCGAGGCAGTCGCCGCAGGCGCAAACAGAAGAAACCTAACTACGACACGTACGAGCCGCCGCGGGGAATCGAGGTTGGTTTACTTTGTACCCACCGCAAGCAGGGTCATACTGTACAAACTCCAACACAGTTAACTGACCATTCTGTATTTATATGCCTTCTTACAATGCACGTAAAGTGCACGGAGGGTCAGTTAAAAGCTGTGTTGTCGATAGTACATACGTATTTAATAATGTCATAGGGGTGATTTAAAGCTTGCGTCACACTGTCGCGGCCTGACCGCGGCGGACAACACCTAAGGCCTGCAACACTGGCGCGGCCTGCGGTGTCGGACAATAGTAAATTCTGACACTGACAATTGGCTATACATTGCTTGTTCTAGAAGGTGGTTGCTAGGTTACTTGTGGAACCAGCAATGTACGGAGAATTGTCGTTGTGAGGTGACATTTGCCACCTCACATCTACCTACTGTACTACTGGTACCTTGTACTGATGACCTACAGGATGGAAAGTACGTGGAGATGCCCAAGGACCTGTACCAAGCGCACCTGCGGCCAGGAGTCATCTTCCGCATTCACATGTCGGAGGCTATCCTCAAGATGCAGTATCGCAAGTAAGTTAAGGCTACGCGCTTACTACGGATTTTTGCCGTGCGTTTTTTTTTCCGCAAAATCTGTGAAGTATGGAAGTGTGGATCTTGAAGTGCGCGCACTGCGGAAAATATTAATCCGTATGCGTATAAAAATCTGTGGTTTGCTGCAGATTGGTTGCGGTGCGGCACGAATTTTCTGCATCCTATGGACTATTGAGTAAATTCGCGGACTGCGGAAAAAAATCCGTGCGGATGCCGCCCGGCAGCCAATATAGTCCATCCACCGCAACCAATCTGCAGCAAACCACAGATTTTCATCCGCGTACGGATTATTTACCGCAGTGCACGCACTTCAAGGAGGTTCCATGCTTCACAGATTTTGCGGAAAAAAAAACGCACGGCAAAAATCCGTAGTGCGTGGCGTAGCCATACTCAATTTTTAACGTCCGTTCTTGACTTGAGTTGGGGCTAGAATGGCAAAACGTGCGGATATATCACCGCTGTGCGCGTACTGGACACACACGGTTTTTTTTCCGTTGCGATTTTAAAAACGCACCGCAACTAGCCGCACCGTAAGTAGTGCGCGCGTAGCCTTATTCACTATATAAAAGATACGCAGATAAAGAGAGTAGACATACAATAACATTATTGTGTGTCTTCGCGGCAGTGAATCGGTCGCTTAGTTGTCAGCATTGAAGTATAATGTCCCACGGAACGCAACACAACACACAGAGAGCTACAAACATAATTAATTCATAATGAATGTAATAAATTTGTTATATATGTTGTAAGTACCACAATCGGATAAAAAACACAAAACAAAAAAAACGAGACACAAATTGCCTTTAAGTTGGCTTTTAGCCTTTAAGTTTGGGCCGTTTACATGAATAAAAAAGTAAACATTGATTTCCCTCAAACATGATATTGCCGATTTTTAGAAGCTATTTTAATATTTTTAGCTTTTGTTCGTAATTTGTAACAAATATTTTAAGTGTATTTTAGACCCTTTTAGACCCATGTTCGTGATTTTTTTCTATCGAGCGAAAAATGCTAAATCATGTTTCTAAACACTGATTTCCCTGCAGAAAAGCCTCAAGATTACTATTCGTATTTTTTTAAACCATATTATTATAAACAGACGCATTATATTGTTTCAAAAACACTGTTCGCTTAACTTCGCTGAACCTACGGCGCCTTAACACACTACCAACCATTTCGTAGCGCAACCTATCGTGGATAGAGTAAAGCGCGTACGAGCGCAGCCACCACCTAGCGGTTCCAGGCGGACGGCCAAAGAAAGGACACTCACAGAAAATCTAGTTTTTTTTTTCCCCTCCTATCTTTTTAAGTTGGGCCCCGAAGGGGGCCTTAACTAATTACCTATAGCTATATACAAAAAATATGCAAAACATGCAGTCCTTGACCTAACAACATACAAAAACTACATACTACCTTAAATCTAATAACAAGAATCACCGCAGGGCGCGCAATCGACACCACACCTTAAGTGCGGTGATAACGATAGCGCGCCCTGCGGCGCACAGGCCACGCCCCCGTGGATAGGCCGGGTACCACATAGTGGCCGGATATCCGATCGCGAGTCATATTCCAGAAACATGATAAGTATAACTCGAATAAAGTGTGGATACTAAATCAGCATGTTGCCAGTATATTGAAAAGTTTAATCAATACCAAGCAAGTTTAAAAAAAATGCCGTTGTAGTAAATTAAAAAAGACCGGGTTGCACTCCGGGTTATAGTTATATACAGAAAACATGCAAATCATGCATTCCTGAACCTAACAACATGCAAAAACTAAGTACGCTACCTTAAATCTAATAACAAGAAACACCGCAGGGCGCGTTATCGTTATCACCGCACTTAAGAGTCCGTGTCGGCCCGGCAAAAGTTCGATTGTAGGTATATTGCCCGTCTCCCGAGCGCGCCAGCGCAGGTATCGTGGTGGGGGTCGCGCGAGGCTGCTAGGTCGGCGTAGAAAAGTTTTGATACTTTAACCGTTTTATCTGAGTTTTTCGTTACTTAATATTTATATTCATATAAATATATAAATGAATGTATTCTTATTAAATCAAATCACATAACGCAATGTTTAATGTATGTATTTCATTGAATGACATTAATCAATAAATTGTCAAGTCACTCGTATTATTTTTCTGCCGTCTTGCTGCAGCATAGACAATGACACAACACAACACATGTGTTGTATATGTGTTATACGTGTTGTGTTGAAATAAAATATCAGGCAATCAACAAAAAAAATCTCATGTATTTTCGGTGTGAACATGATACGGAGTATCAAAATTATGCACAAATAATATTCGGGCTATTGTAATTCAGCGTAATTTATTATGCGAAAAGTCAATTATGGCTACATAGATTATGCGAAATTGAATTCTTACTAAAAAAAGACCGGGTTGCACTCCGGGAGTGCCGGCAGAAGGGAAAACTTAAATAATTGTAATTTTGCAAAAAAAAACCCTTCCTGCCCCCTCCCTCCCCCTGCGTGCCAATATATTAACACACATTATTATTATTATAACAGCCTTATTAGTAGTACGCTATAGTTCAACTTAACTCAGCAAAATTGATGAAGGAGACGATGAAATAAAATACCAATTTGTTTTGCTATAGCCAAATATTTTTCAAAGTCCTATCTCTTTAGGAATAACGTCCAAATTCGAACTATTCGAATTTACTCAATGGCAAAACGGTAAAGCACGCGTGGACAGAATTACATATTTATTTGCAGACAATGCAATTGCAAAAAGTGTTTAACGGCTTTATACTCTTACGAATAGTGTTCAGTTTTGAATGAAGACGAATTGGCTAACAAAAAATATAAGAGTTTGCTTTTTTAAATAAAATGGAATTTGCATTTACGAAAAATATGTTACGACCTTATTCTGTTAACAATAAAGTACAAACTAGAACTATGTGCCCCTAGTTAATCCCCCGTTTAACCCCCCTTCCTTCCCCGTCCCCATGCCTCGTCCCGAATCTCTCCCAATTCTACGGTCACGTGACATCACAAAAATCTGTCACGACTGTCACGAGTTTAAAAATTTTTCCCCATCCCAAAAAGTGTTCAGCGCCGCTAAAGAAGTTTTCACTTCAAAAATATGCCAAAACAGAGGGAACCTACTTAGAACTGTATCGTTAATTATAATGTATTTATGTAATTACTAGAAATTCAGAATTCATTCAAGTACTTACTTGTTTGACGACTGCTTTAGCCTAGTTGGTAGTGACCCTGCCTACGAAGCTGGAGGCCCTGTTCGAATCCCGGTATGGGCATTTACTTCTTCCTGAGTCATGGATATTGGTTTTCTATGTATTTAAGTATTTATTTACCTATCTATATAAGTATGTATATCGTCGTTTAGTACCCACAGTACAAGCTTCCCTTAGTTTGGGACTAGGTCGATTTGAGTAAGATTGTCCCCAATATTTATTTATCTTTATTCATCTTAAAACTTAGTAACTTTGGCTTTGCTGGAAACGTATGGCCAACTGGTGCCTTTTTTTAGGGTTCCGTAACCAATGGGTAAAAACCGGGACCCGTTCGCTGTCCGTGTGTCTGTCACCAGGATGTATCTCAAGAACCGCGATAGCTAGACAATTTTGAGCGAAGCCCTTTCACGTCGGTTGAGAAATGCGACTTCTAGAGGAGAACAGCCGCAAATCCGGACAGACATACGAAAGCATTTTTGTCCAAGCTGAAACGGCGACCTTATTCGCTTCCGCTCACTCGTTCGATAATTAACTACTGTTAGAGTTTTCTGTTTCCAGGTTATTCAATTCTAGGTGAATAGTCTTTACCTGAATTATAGTATAACATTAGTGTATGTGTTGAAATAAAATACTAGGTAATTTAGAAATGTAGGTACAGTTTATTTTTGCTTACAGTTGATTGGCCTACCGTATGAGCTTAATCACCTGTTAAATATTAATAATTCGTTAACTTTTCCAGATTCCAGCGTTGTGCTGATTTCGTTATAGTCTATTTCGTTATATCTATTAATTTTTCCTATATTTGTTGGAGTTGCATATTCATGCCATATCATATAGATATGTCAAACGAGCCCAAAGTCGATGGGGCTGCGTCTTTTAATTACGGAGTGCCATGGCTACCTTCCAGCTCCATTATCAGACCCTGGTTACCATATAGAACCAAAGTACTCGTCAAGACGAATTACACGACCCCAAACTTGATGGGGTTGCGTCGTTTAATTACAGAGTTCCTATGACCACCTTCCAGCTCCATCGTCAGACCCTGGTTACCAAAGTACCCGTCAAGACGAATTAATCAAGCCTAAACTCGATGGGGTTGCGTCGTTTAATTACGGAGTTCCTATGGCTACCTTCCAGGTCCATCATCAGACCCTGGTTACCAAAGTACTCGTCAAGACGAATTAATCGAGCCCGAACACGATGGGGTTGCGTCGTTTAATTACGGAGTTCCTATGGCTACCTTCCAGGTCCATCATCAGACCCTGGTTACCAAAGTACCCGTCAAGACGAATTAATCAAGCCTAAACTCGATGGGGTTGCGTCGTTTAATTACGGAGTTCCTATGGCTACCTTCCAGGTCCATCATCAGACCCTGGTTACCAAAGTACTCGTCAAGACAAATTAATCGAGCCCAAACACGATGAGGTTGCGTCGTTTAATTACGAAGTTCCTATGACCACCTTCCAGCTTCATCATCAGATCAGCTTTATGTCATAATAATATTACATTGTCATCCAATTTATACATGCATGCAAAATTTCAGCTCAATCGGAAACCGGGAAGTGGATCAAATTTAACTTGCAAGATTTAATTACAGACAACGGATAGGTGAACTAAATAAAAGTTTATAAAAATTCACCAAGTATCACGATCACTCGTAAAATAATTGACATGGGAGCTAAACAATTCGTAAGTTGTCTCGATTAGCCTCACGAATGTCTCACTAGTATAGTTTGACCCCGACGTTGGTAACAACTATGTCTAGCCGGAGATCAAAATAATATTTTAGTCGAGGGGTAGCCTTCGTGAATAGCCACAATTACACGACGTACAGGTCCGACCCGGACAACGGCTAAGCCGGTACTGCCGAATCGAGCGCCGTGCACGGTGTTTTATTACGAACTTTAGTGTGATTTCAAATATTTTTTATGCTTAAATTTACTTCTACACATAAATATATTTTTATTTGTACGAATAGCGCTTAAACTAGCGTTTCTTATTATGGCTTCATATTTTTGAAATAATGAGCTAAATGACCAAAAATACTGGCGATTCTTCGTGTGTTTTTACTCAAAAGTTGTTGGATGGAAATACGGTTTTACTCAACAATTTAATATGTAACTTATAAAATGTTATCCACTTATTCCTAAGAATACTATCATTCCAATATGGATTTATTTGTTTCATGTCGGTTAGAAATCAAATACTTCTTCAAATCCACGTCGTTTTACACGTATCCGAGCGAAAATTGAGAAAACAGCGGTTGGACTGAGCCAAAATATGGTAAATTGAGAGCTAAATGTAAACAATTTTTCCCCTTATTTAACTTGAATTGAAATGATCTTTCATATTACACAATAAAATATTTAGGAAAACGAATATTTAATGAGATATGACCTCAAAAAGTTTAGCGAATTCAGCAAACGGCTATATACGGACTCTTGAGGTGCGGCGCACAGGCCACGCCCCCCGCCCCGCCCCAGCCAGCCGCCATGGGGCATCACAAGGCGAAGCGAGAGAGCACGAGCCGTAGGCGAGACAGCATATAACCGCTCGACCCAGACATAATAATATACAAACTTTGCACTCCGGGAAAAGTGAAAACTTGAATATTTTTACATTTCTAATCGACGAATACCATAGCGATAGAAGTAAACTATTTCACTTGCAAAGTAGCGCGTGAGAACGAATTGTGTGTCGGCCGAACGGGTAAGCGCCGCGGATTGCATGGCGTTTGCACCCTTTTTCTCGCTAACTCGCATGGCGCAGCCAGTCTCGTACTACGGCATCGGTCCCCCGCGCCCCCAAGCCTCGTCCCGAATCTCTCTCCTAAACGGTCGCGCGACCGTTTGGCGAGTTTAACAATTTTTCCCCATCGCAAAAAGTGCACAGCGCCGCTAAAGAAGTTTTCTCTTCAAAAAACTTATTTAGTTGATTAGGGTTCGAACCTGTGACTACGAGTATCCGCTATTCAGGATCACCGGTCGGCTATGGCATGTACCTATATGGCGTAAATGTAGTATCGATACCCTTTTCAGTTACGGCGAAGACAAGGACGAGTCGGTGATCGAGGCCGACGTGGAGTACCTCCGACTCACGCGCAAGGTGATCAACGACGAGATCACCAAGTTCGAGGACCTGCGCTGGCTTGTGGGCTGGTTCAACAACCGCTCGCAGCTCATTCAGGAGCACGCGTGCAATGTCAAGTATTACGCCGTCGGTGAGTGTTGTATTCATACTTTGGAAATTACGCCGCCTAGCGGCGTGTTTGACAAGTTTATTTTTGACTCTACCCATGTTGCGGATTTTTAATGGAACTAATTTATTTTACTGACAACATGAACCTATTTTACTCGAGTATTATAGGCGCGGCAGCGCACGAGCACTCACCAGTTGTCAACGCGCAAGCGCTACTTAACAAAGTAATTATGTATGCACCGGATTGTGATTTGTTTGCCTACAAGTGGAGTAAACTTCTCCCTATTTTTAAAAGATTCTGTGAGATTCATTTTTTAAAATATCATTTGTTATAACTTGTTTCTTATTGTGTATATGTATGTTATATAGTTTAAGTTTACCAGCGCCTTGGCATATGCTGTTAAATTGTATATCTAAATAAATAAATAGGCCCATGACTGGCAAGGGGTACTCTTTGACAACACGTTACAATTTCAGTTATCGAATGCCACCGATGTAAACAAACAGCAACGTAGGCGAAATACTTCGCGATTGTAAAATAAATTACAATAAATATGTGGAAAGCAATCCATAGTGATGTCAGAAAGCTTATTTTGAATATAATTGAATATTTACATCAAAAAAGGATGCCGGATTGTGTAGTATTTATAAGAAAATGTATTGAAATTGGTTGTTGTGATCACCGGTACTGACATTTTATAGTGCGGTCGTAGGTATTGATTGAATTGGTTAGTTTGTTTGTGTTTGTAAAAAATTGTAATAAAAATTGGAGACGAATATAGAAAGAGGTTCTTTAGTCGAATCCCAGACCTAACGCTTTATAATTGAGGTCGGCGGTCTTGAAAGCGACACATCAGAGTCGTAGTCTGCGGAATCACAATCTGAAAAATACTTAAATATCGAATACGTACTTTGGAACCAGATATGGATGAATAGTTATTTATAATAAAGCATAGAATTTTTAACATTCAACAAGCAACACAATGCCAATACACACTCTCCCGACTATACAATGACGTATGAACATGATTGCCATATTATGCGGTTTACATCGACACTACCTCAGACCTCAGGGTTAAATAGGGTCTTATGCTTAATTAGGGTCTATAGCAGTAAATGCAGCTCCTACAGAAGCTAGCATACAACACCAAATAGTACGCCATCAGTACCAAGGTATTTTCAAGATAGGAAGAAGGAAGGTACTCCTATCTTGGGACTTACTGCGCTCTCCATCTAGCGGTGAGTAGCAACAAACTTCAGTAAGATACTTTGAAACTGACTGATCCTGCCATCTAGCGGCAAGCAAGTTAAATATCTTTACAGTTGAAATGTACTCCCACCACCTGTAATGGGGTTGGCAACTGTCAAATGTTTGACTAGATGGCGCCATCATAGGTTTTACCTAAACACTAGCCTTTTTCTATGGGATTTGGCTTAAATGGCTCGATTCTAAACAAGGAAATTCCGAAAAAGAAAAAAGAATTTGACAGTTTTGGTAGGACTGACGGTAAAACATGTAAAACCTATGCTGGCGCCATCTGCAAATACCTTCGCCCGGCCAAGCCCCATTGGAACGAGACAACAATAATGGTAGCAAGCGTTTCATTTCAACTACAGCAAGTTGTTGTGACAAATTGCCATGTACTTATATAATACAAATTATCTTTAGTCTTAAGTGATTGATTTAATTTCAATTTCCAGGCACTCCTCCCACAATTTGGACGCACCCGGAAGAGTACATGAAGCGAATGTGTCTATTCGACAACGTGTACATCGACCACATCCCCTACGTGGTGGGCGAAGACAGCTCCATCATGGCCGCCGTGGCGCCCCCCGTCCTGCACTGCGATGCATCCACTTGTACCAGCGTGCCATTCATTGACAGGTCAATCCATACTTATATTATATACTTCACTACATAGTAAAACAAAATCGCTTCCCGCCCCCCTAGCACACTGGATTTTATGTCCGACGTAAAGCATTTGTACCTCTTGCACTCGCATGTTTGCCAGAATGGGACGAATGCTTTATGTCCGACATAAAACTTAGGGTACTAGCCCCCCCGCTGTCTGTCCCTATGTATTATGCTTAGATCTTTAAAACTACGCAACGGATTTTGATGAAGTTTTTTTAATAAATAGAGTGATTCAAGACGAAGGATTATATGTATAATATAGTTTCCGTGCGAAGCCGGGGCGGGTCGCTAGTATATATAAAAAGATTCAAAGATTCAAAAGATTCAAAGATTTATTTTGCTCGGAATGCAGTTACATAGTTTTTAAAATTACAATAATATAATATCATAGTCCAGTGCATTCAGCCTGCGTGCAGGCGTACAAAACATTTTTTGAGGAGCGTTATATTCCATAATAATAATCATAAAAAATTGCATTAACAAGTCAAAATTATAATAATAACAAATGCAAACAAGAATAATAATGTCAAATAATAATGAAATAAATAATGTCAGTCAGGTACAATAATGGAGAAGCGAAGAGAAAATTAAAATAATATATAAAAAACATCATATCAATCAACATGTCATAATCCAAAAATATTTTTACACTATAAAAATGCGAAAGTGTGTGTGTCTGTCTGTTACCTCTTCATGCTTAAACCGCTGAACCGATTAAGATGCAATTTGGTATAGATATAGTTTTAATCCCGGGGAAGGACATAGGATAGTTAGGGGTGAAAGTTTGTATGGTGCTGCGATATAAACGAGTTCCACGCGGTCGGAGTCGCGGGTAAAAGCAAGGCTAGGCTAGTCTAGGCACAACATCACCTTGGCACCCTGGCTGAAACTTTTCATTAGCTGTCAAATTTACTATTGACCGCCGCGGCCAGGCCGCTCTATTTTTTGAGATACCTAAGTTTTCTGATACTTCTTATCGCCTTTTGCTCTCTGGTCCAACTATATGCCGTGATGTGGCAGTGAGCGCAACAGACGGCATCCTGCTCCCACGTTTTATTGCTCGGCGTGGCCTTTGATACTGACATAGAAGGCAATGAGAAGGAATGGAAGTTACAATTCTACACGTGTAAACAGGCAACATGAGAGGAGCTTGACCAATAACAAACAAGCAAAAAAAAACGACTGGCCATATGACCAGTGTTGGTGGTTTAACACATATAAAATTGTAACTTGTAGATTCGTGACACTGTCTATGTCGTAGTTCGTTGACAGGTGTGTATACATACTGATAGCTCCGTAGAATTTCAACAGCAATAATTATATTAATTATTACCCACTAGCGCTGTCACAGTCGCTCTTGCATCCGACAGAATATTTGTTAGTAAGAGACGGATAGTGGATAGCCTATGCTACATCTATATTATAATTAGCTCTGTTTCACTGTTACAGTGTGATGTTCGACGAGAAACTAGCCCGCACGAACGTGCGCACAGTGAATCGTTGCCAGGCCAGCTGCCGCTCGCACTGCCGCAACGACCCGGACTGTCTCAAACGCTGCTCCGACCGCTGTCTACGTGCCGAATGACAATAAAACATTAACATACCCTTTTCTGCTTCTTTTATTTACTATGAACTAAAAAAGACAATTAATTAAAACCCGGTTATACATCGTGAACTCGATCCAAATATAGCAACAAACCAAAGATAGCCTCAATCGTACTCATGCCAACTAGGGGCTAGAAGCAACAAACCTTGGATACTGCTCCCACAATCTAGCGGTGAATAGCAACAAGCCTTGGATACTGCTCCCACCATCTAGCGGCGAATAGCAACAAACCTTGGATAGTGTTCCCACCATCTGGCGGCGAATAGCAACTACCTTTAAACGAATGTGTAGTATAGGCGGTTCACCAATGTTTCTCAACCTGTTTTCTTTGTTACTGTCCCAATATATTCACCGTCATTATTTTCGTTTTATTTTATTTCTATCGTATAAAAATGAATAATTCGGCTACTAATAAAACACATGAAAACGCAATTGTAATATAATATACAAAAAATACTTCAGATATGCTTACTTTACATAGAAAATAAACTATAAGGGTAATTTTAAGTCAAGGTAACACAGAAAAAGAATCTGTACCAAATTTTCAAAGATAATTTATAATTTGATGGAACATTTTCACACGATTACATTACTTTTATAGTATTTAGTTATAAAACACCAACATTAAGGGATAAATTGTACACCTCTTTATGATATTAATCAAAGAAAAAGTAACACAATAATTACCAATATTCTACTTCCTCACAGTATTTTTCGATTTTTTAATATTAAAACCTATTAAAAAGCGGTTACTTGGTCAAAATCTAGAAATGAGTTGTTAATGAGTTTATATTCAGTGATATTTTGGTTTCTGGTCAATTTTAAAAAGTAGTGGCCAAACGCTCGTATCTTAAACGACTCTGTGGCAGTATGGCCTCTGGTCCTTAGCCTGTTCTAATGGACGAAAAAAAAAATTAAACGACTCCGTTGATTTTTTGAAGCCTGTCCGAATGGACGAATTTAAAAAAAAAAAAAAAAAAATGATTTTTTGACAGTGACATCTGACAGCTACAACGAATGGCGGGCTTCTTGTTTTGTCAAATTGTTAATCTTGTTATTGTTTTGTAAGCTTACGTTACATTGTAATAACAAATTTCATAAAATATCTCCGCAGACTCGCGAGACTAGATTGAGATTCAAACATGAGCGTGAAACGCTCTGGTGAGGATTCAAGCAGTCAGAGAAAGAAACTCTGTGTTACCAAGAGCTACTTACACAAGTGCTTGCAAGAAAGTGGGTTAACGCTAAAGCACCCGCCGGAAAAGTGCGAAGCGTCCGAAGAAACTGTACAAATCGTGAGGAATCTAGAGAAGAACCTTAAAAACCATATCAACTACCCGCGCAACATCGCCACGCTGCTAACGGACTTTGAAAACGAATGCAAAGATCCAAAGGTCTTACAGCACTACGTGTTTCCAAACATCGTACGGATTACCGATGAAAATTCAGAAGGATACCCTAGAGTAAGCCAAAGCGTGGTCAAAATATTGCTAAGCATTCCTGCTTTGCAAAAAAAACTGACTGATTACGTATTCAACAAGGCTATTGACTTGGCCGCGGCCAACGTGTGCGGACCGTGGATTCAGAAGCTTCTAAAATGCTTCTCATGCTTAGATCAGATTGTCGATTTGCAAAAGATCTCAACTTATTTGATAAGTTTACTGGATATTGCAGCGGAAAAACCAGTGAAATTGGAGATTATCACGGGTAGGTTCAAGCCGATAGAATTCTATGATTATTTCTGTGAATTTATTTATTTGTCATAACCATGCATCGGATACATAAATTGCTAAAGTTCGCATATTCGCGAAAAGAGCTAAGGAAGAATGGAGTTGGCTTCTAATATTATATTTTAATTATTACAAAAATACTTAAGTTTGTATCTTTATTTTATATTTAGCATGAAACTTTACGTTAGTTTAATTTGTAACTAATACTTTGTTACATGCATAAATTGAAAGTAAATGAAATATTATTTAGTAGATAATGGAAAATAACTTCAAATAGTTTATAAAAAAGATGACGTATGTTGATGACTCCTCTCCTTTTTAGGGTTCCGTAGCCGAATGGCAAAAAACGGAACCCTTACGGATTAGTCATGTCTGTATGTCTGTCTGTCTGTCCGTCCGTATGTCACGGCATTTTACGCGAAAACCATAAGGTTTATTTGAATAAAATTTTGATGCTAGGTATATTTTGTTAGCCGCTACATAGTTTTGGAATTAAATTAATAAAAAAAATTTTTTAGGTGTGCACTCCACACATAAAAGGCCTTTTAAAATAAATATAAGGTTTCTAAGCAATTTTTTTGATTATATGAATAGAGTCGGAGATAACCACCCCGAAAGTCACTAAAATTATGTTCCCCGCCCTCTAATTTTTGAACCGTGCATTTTAAAAATATGAAAAGAACCATGGATAAAAGGCTTATTAAATTCTATCAGCGAAAATTGTTTTGAACAAGATCGGTTCAAAGGTTTACGAGATATTTCTAAAAAACTGCCTTCCTTAAAGAAAAGGACGTACTCGTAAGTGCCATACGATTTCAGTAACGATACGACCTTTTTAATAGGCACGGAACCCTTATTGTGCGTGGTCTGACACGCACTTGGCCGCTTTTTTTTTCTCACTAACGGGTCAAATTGATTCTAGGACTATCGTAATGTAAGTTGTCCGTCAAAATTTGCAACCCATTTTTCAGTCACTTGTCGTTATCCGATTGAGCCGAAATTTTGGGTACCTATTAGTATAGTTCGGATGACAATTTAATAATACTAATAGGTAATTACATGGTTCAAACTCACGTATTAAATGTTACTACAGGCGACATTTTTCGAACTCGTCGGGAGTTCTTCCGTGTAATTATTAGTATTATTTCAACATGTCCCACGAAAGTTTA
The DNA here is from genome assembly GCA_945867215.1 of Epinotia demarniana. Taxonomy (NCBI): domain Eukaryota; kingdom Metazoa; phylum Arthropoda; class Insecta; order Lepidoptera; family Tortricidae; genus Epinotia; species Epinotia demarniana. Next base: position 6,446,190 of record OX244283.1, read on the forward strand.
AATTCGACAATTTAATATTATGGTATCATCGAGCTGACCTGATGATGGAGACAGAAGGTGGCCATGGGAATTCAGTATTTAACCGACATAACTCCGTTGAGTTTGGGTTCGTTTGAATCGTCTCAATGAGTAGTTGATGATGATATACAGAAAAGTACAGTCGGCAATAAAAGCTTGTACTAAAAATTTAATTTTTGGCAGAAACTTATTATTATACGGTTACTAAACAGTGCGGATTTTTCATTTAATATATAAATGAAATGAAATGTTATTTATTTGCGTAAATGTTATAGCTTTTTAACATTTGATACTTGGGTACTTACTACTATTATTTGATAAAATGGTAAAAACAAAGGGTTATTGAATTATGTCTCATGTTTTGCTAATTTGATGCGCCTATTACGCCTATTAATATGCTAACGGTAAATATTACAAGCAGTACAAGCCGGGATTCGAACCCATGACCGCCGCTTGACAGCCGCATGCCTGAACCACTAGGCTACTGTAGCTATATATATTAAATATACGCGTGATGCCTTGCAGGCTAGAATGGAACTGAGGGTAGCCACAGATCTTCATAACCACCCACATGTTAATATACTCATATAACAGTATGCATCACACAAGCCTTATCGAGTTTACTATGGGGCTGGGTTGATTGACCTAGGGGGTATTATTTATTTATTAGGTTAATATTAATGGATTGATTTGAATTATTCATAATAACACACATTCTCTGATGGTCTCAATTTTTTATCAAGGATAAGTAATACAATTACATATTTACTTTGCTTATTGCAGCAATCCCAGACATAATCGGCGATCAAGAACTGGAGAATGTTGTCACCGAGCTGAGCAGGATTCTCCAAGAAGATCTGGATCTGGTCCCAGCTATTCTCGACTGTTTCTCCTATCTCAGTCTGTCTGACGAGCAATACAACCAACTACAGCAAAAAGCGCTTAGCATCGTCAAAAATATCCCTAAGTGTATGTACTACCCGAATTTTCTGAGGTTCCTTCTTAATGGTAGGGCCAACGAAAGCTCGTCAATGGAAATCGTTCAAGGTTTGAGGGATGCCTTAGGCTGGCCTACATCCTTAGCTTCTGCTCAAGAAATAGCTACCAGTCAAGTATTGACTGCAACAGCTATTAGAAATTCCATTGTAGGATCCAAAACAATAGCTAATGCTTGGATGAAAGTTGTATCTAATTGCAAAATCGACACTGAACATAAACCTATCGACTTCATCATACTCTTAATTCTCTATTCTACATCAGAAGAGAAAGAGAAACTTGTGGAGACTTTGATAAAGAAACATGTGAAGCTCAATATTTTAAAGGAGTCTTTAGTCAGTGACGCGTTTGAGAATTTCAAGCCTATTTTGAAAGACAATTTCGAAACCTTAATCAGCCTTACTAATTCGTTGATGAAGATGCATTCTGAGCCATTAGTAATATCTTTAGCTTCACATATATATGTTCTGATGTTCTCTGACGCTCACGACAGACAGACCATAGTTGCAGAGTTGTTACACGTAGGTTTGTACAATAAGGAGTGCCTCATGAACACTTTGGTCATATTGAATAATGTGGCTGCAAAAGACATGAGTCTTCTAAAGCCGCAAAGCTTACAGATGTTGAACCTTCTCGACCACACAGACAAGATGACACTGAACGAATTCAAAGCCGTCGTCAACATTGTATGCGGACTAGCATACAGCTATGAGAATTCCGTAATAAGAGACGATATGCACATGATTATACGAAAACAGCTTGGCACATCGAAACTCAAGGGTAAAATCCATGGCATTGTGTCAGGCATACATGCTATCAAATACCTTACAGCGAAGGACGATGATGAACCTTCTATAGAGTTACCAGATGATGTTAGCTACGGTTCCACCACACACCTAGCTGAAGGAGATCTTAGGGAAGCGGCTGAAATCATAGAATTCATCAGTAGAAGTGCTACTAATTTCCCTGATATGACTGCTTTGTTTTACGACGAAATGTCTGCAGTCGTGTCGTCGGCTTCATGCATGAGCAAGAACTTCCTTGCGTGGCTCACAGATGCAGCCACTAATGATTTGCAACAGAACTTCATTGTTGACAACATTAGTAAAACTCGGATTAATAGTTTGAAGTTGACGATGCAATATTGTCTTAATGCTGAGGGAGAAATGGATGAAGTTATAGCTATTAACATTGCCGGGTTAGCGCTAGACGCAAAGGAAGTTAATGTAGCTATACTGTCCCCGCTTTTTCGATTGGTGGCTACTCTACATTCGAGGCAACACGAGGGGGACTTATCATCTATCGATGCTTTATTGGGGTGCCCAGTTGTCATGCCAGAGTTCGACATCGACGAAATTGAAGACATGGACAGCTCAGCCGTCAGTAGCATCCTAGATTGCTTGATCCATTGCACAAATTGGTTCAGGGAATTATTAAACGCTTTTTCGATTCAAAACGACGCGAGTTTGACATCGAAAATTCTCAGCAGAGTTCACCAGGTTCAAGAAATGGAGGCGTTAATTTCTAACGTCTTGATAAAAGCGAATATTGCTTACAAACCCCCGGTTTGTACCTTCAATATTAGCGTGTACTCGGGAAATCCACCTGAGAAAGGAATTGTCAAACACGTTCCTAAGCAGAAGCCACAAAAGAAACCCGCCCATGATGACACTGTATTGCCAGAGACAGCCAAAACTCAACCAACGCCAAACGCACCAATAAAGAATAAACTAGAAACCATCCACAAGTTACCACTCCGAGAACTAAGTTTAGATCTACTCAATCTACTAAACAACGAGCTGTCATCTGACAACGATATGGGAAACCTAAATATGAAATCCTTAAAATTCTTACTGATGTGCCTGAACAGCAATTTGGAGAAGGTACTCATCTCCAAAGTCAAGAAGGTCACTTTCCTGTCAAAGCCAGAAGACTGCGCGGCCTACGATACAAAAAAAGCTGAAGAGTGTGCAAAGTCAGTCAACGAGATCTTGCCTAAGATTATGTTCCATTTTGAAACAGTGACAGCGTATATCGAGCGAAACTCGACTGAACATTCCCAAAACGACAGTGGCTTCATGTACCCTCCCGATCTTGGAGACTACTTGACATGTTTGGAATATATGTACATTTTCTTGACAACATATTTCAAATGGATAGGATTTAGGAACCACCATGTTGCCTTATTCAAAGTATCTTTGAGAACAATAGGATCAAAGGACAATCCTAACGCAGTTTCGTTAAAAGAACTACTTCTGGCTGTCTCTAAATATCTGCAGAAACATGAAAAGTATTGCTTGCAATTATCCACTGCAGTGTCTTTGATAGAATTGATGAGAACCTTCCAAGATTATTCCGACAGTAGTATTGTCGTGAAGATATTAAGAGACATGGCGAAAAATTTTCTTTCTCAACAATGGAAAACTGTTGACGGCATCCCAGAGAAGGGCCTTATCTTCAACCAAAGTGTGGACAAGCTATTCCAAATTTATTTCACAAACAACGAGATCATTTCCTTGAAAAACCTTGCGCTCCAACTGTCCACTGAGATTCAAAATTTGAAAGGAAAGAACGATACTTTAGAGTCGTTTAAGTGCATCAATAAAAGCAACTTCCCTATTCTCTACAGGAATTTAGGGACGGCGGTATACGAGAGTGCTAAAACGCGTTTGAGCCAAGGACTGACGAATACCGAGCAGTTGGAGCTATGGAAGGAGGTCTCAACAGTACTCAAGTACATGTCCGACGTCGCCAAAACTTTGGAGAACAGAAACAACCTATTAGCGTTTTTCAAAAAGTCGCTCCCCATTCTGAAACTCTTCATTTCACAGGGAGTTCCTATGTTGGAGCTGAATTTGAAGAGTAGAACGCAGGAAGTGTTGGAAGTGCTGAAGATTTTGCAGCAATCGACTAGGTTTCTGCAGTCTCTCTGCTGTCATGCCCGGATAAAGAAAGACATGGCGTTAATGAGCAAAGTCCCCTATATGAGACAGATGTTGGAAACGTTGGTGTACAAAGTGAAGGCTGTGCTTGCGGCTAATAACTGTTCAGAAGCGTTTTGGATGGGGAATTTGAAGAATAAGAATATTCATGGTGAAGTTATTGCTACGCAGGCGAGCCAAGGTGATGAGTCGGCTGATGACTGTGACGAGCAGCTTCCCGATGATGAGAGTGATGATAGTGATGGGGGTGAAGTGAACAGTGTCAGTGACATAATATAATGATTTGATGTGATCATTATTACATTTTAAGTTACATTCAGTCATCGACGATACTCTTCTTTGGCCATTCGCATTCACCAACCTTTTATTTAATTACATAAACAATGGTTGGTTAGTTAAGTGTTGCTTTTTGTACCAAACCAATTATAATTACACACAACATGAAAACAAAAAAGTTTTTTCTGAATTTTTTCCCCTTAAAGCTATACAAGGAACCACCATGATTGGTTTTTGAATAAAATCCCATCAAAACATATCCACACTAATATTATAAATGGGAAAGTGTATGTGTGTGTTTATTTGTTTGTCCGTGTTTCACGGCAAAACAGAGCGACGAATTGACGTGATTTTTTAAGTGGAGATAGCTGAAGGGATGGAGAGTGACATAGAATAGTTTTTATCCCCGAATTTATCCCTGTAATGGGGGCGGGGGGGGGCAAAAGTTTGTATGGAGCTGCGATATAAACGAGTTCCACGCGGACGGAGTCGCGGGCAGAAGCTAGTCGTGTATAAAAACGCAAGGCCCGCAACGCATATCTTCAACCGCAAAAAGTTGTGAGACGTATCATGGATTTCTCATTTCTTTTTACCCGTCTGCGGAAGGAGAGGAGGGTTATGTTTTTCGAGCGAATATGTATGTATTCATGTTTATAATATCAGATCAGTGTGATGTATGTACGTATGTATGCAGCCATACTAATATTATAAATGCGAAAGTGTTGTCAAACCGTTTTATGGATTTCGACATATGAGGTATCGTTGGATTCCTCTTAATCATAGGAGTGACATAGGATATAAATAATGTGTAAAGAAGCAATTGGGTTTTTCGAAAAATTATAAAGCGAGATAGATAAAAAACGTTCCCCACGACACAACGAATCCACAAATCAATAAAGGGTCGGCAACGGACTTGTGACTCGTATGAGGTCGCAAGCGTCTCTAGGTAACGGTGTTTCTTTATCATTAGGTAGCGACGCCAGACGAGCCACATCAGGCTGGGCTGGGACTAGGAAGTGCAATATCAAGTGCTGATTAACTTAACCTTTCATTCCGGATTTGGGATTTACCTATTTAGGGTTCTGTATCGGGCGCGCGCACATGCAGGCTGTTCACTGCCCGCGCCACTAGCCAGTGAATGTCGCTTTGAACGCGAGCATGTGAACGCGGCATAAAAAGACATGCAACTACGGAACCCTACTGCGCGTGGCCCGACACAGTATGTTTTTCTGCTTGGTTGTTGTAGTTTTTTTAAGTCATGTCTATTGTACAGCAGTGGAGATCTTTCGGCTGATATGATGATGATGACTATGATGAGTAGTAGTCTCTTCTATGGACATGCATTGCTAAAAAAAGCCTAATTTTTGGTTGGACTCTTAATTCGCAGAAACGACGCAATGCAATCAAAACATTTTTTTGTATGTACAGAAGCTCACCGCAGGAAAGACGACTTGGCCCTCTTGGGGTCCACATCTATTGGATGTAAAAAGCAAAAAAAAAACGCATAATAATCGAAATAATATATTTCACTATTCTAATTCAACGCACATACATACAATTTTGGGGTGACGCCGCGCTCACTGATTGTTTGAGTAGTAGTCCTTTAAAAACGGACTTTACCACTGAGGGTAGAAGGTTCATATTCCAATGCCAGCTTTATAAAATATCGGCCACCCTAAATAATCTCAAATCTCAACCGGACATTAGCAAATTATTATCAATTTATATTGTGAATTTAAGACGGTCAAATGTATACGATTAAAAAAAATGCTTTAAATGTCTTTCCTACAAATCATTCAAAATATATTGTCAAACGTACAATATTTTCGAAAGAGTTAAAACATGTAGTAACAGTTTAGCAAACTACTTATATTTAATTAAAATATTGCCAATATTTTTATTTTCTTTATAAATTCAAATTTGATAAGTCATGATACGACGAGCGTGGCGTACCAGGATTCGATACATACATTTCATTTTAAAGCTATACTAACTGTGAATTATTGTATAGAAATATATGTAAAGAGCCTCACCATAACATGTAAATGTAGAAAAAAAAAAACAAAAAAAACAACGCAGTTTTTCGACACATCTCTTGGCTTCCGTAAAAAAACTAAATGCCATGTTGCTTTTCAACTCAAATGAATGATGTAAAATGTCTATATTTTAATTACATTTGACATCGGACATGCCAGATATTGAGAATATAACAATATGACAGTATGAAAGTGAACATATTTTGCTCCAGTGCAAACAATTACTTTTTTAAATTTTGTAATAAGGATTAACAATTGTCGCAATGACAATTCTCTGTACATGACTCTGTAGGTAATAATGGTCAAGGCTATCATTACTGGACCAAGCGTGCATTGTCAAGTTTATGAACGGTGACAATCTCACCATTCATCCAAATTACGCAACATCCCACCCGCAAAGAGACATGTGGAAAAACTGTTCTACTAACATTCATACACACAATTAAAAATATATTACATTACAGTAACTAACTTCGATACCAGTCATCATCATCACAATATAACAATTTCTCACTACTAGTGAACAAAAATGCATGAGATCTAGCCAATTTGGCTAGGATATTGTGCATTTTCGAATCTAAAATACTCTCCAAAGAAAAACTAACTGTTTTGGATATCATTTATTAAAGATTCATAGACTAATAAATTATAAAGTGTGACAAAGAATGATTCCAACAGTTTGTGGAGGCCTTTTTAAATTAAATAGGTCAATCAACTATTTCTTGTTATTCTATGCCGGTAGCCATTATGACAGAGTTTCTTAGAAAAATTGTGACAATATTCACTTTAAACGTGCTCAAAAGATGGGCCATACAAAAAGGGGTTGAACGTGACAAGAAAACCCCACAGTTTTCAAAAGTGACCCAACAGACGCAACCATGGTAAATAGTGACAGAAAATAGTTGATTCACCCAAATATGAATGATATGGCTTTGCTATAGCGGGCGGCTATTCCCACTTTACGGCCAGGTCGGACGTAAAACTATAACTGTAACCCAGTTGACATCGACAGTCTTTATAATTTACTAGCATTTGGTAGAATACAGTAGGAGGCGGACTTGTCTGCTAATTTGCTCCAGCAAACGTTACTTAGTTCTTCGCTACGAAAGCGCCACAAGGCCGCTTAGTGTCTGTAATTAAAATGAAACTTGAGAATATCATACACATCTACAACAGACAAGGTGATAATCCAATAGTAAATTACTCACCTAGGGCGGTAAAACAAACAATACCTCATATCCTGCGATCTGAGGCATTGTTTGTACCTGCGTATTGGACGCCCGAGCCGAAGCTATCGGAGGCTTTCAATATTACCACCCGTGGTGAGTATACAATTTGTGAGCGTCAGGATGGCGGGTGTACATCAACAAATGGAGCGGCGGTATACGTCTGGAGTTAGTAGCAATGTGCTCTTTAAACTCCAGAGATATTTAAGAAATTAATGACGCCCGCCATCCTGACGTCAGGTTGGCGCGTGCATTTCCAGTTCTAGGTAATGGCTGCCTACTCAAGGGTGAGAGTTCTGCCTAAGATTAGTGCTCGCAATATATCATTTTGAGCGTGTTATTTTGCGTAGCTACTTCTGGTGCTCACTGGACTAGTGGGTAAGGGCATTTTCAATAATATGTGTAGCGCGACTTGTTAAACAAAAATTAACTCTGTGTCAGTTTTGTAACGACAGTTACGTATTCAGTATGTACAAAAAATTTCCTAGCAATTTACAATTGATATCATAAATACGCAATTTAAATGTGATCCAAGTTAGTTTTCACGCAATTCGTTTCGCTTGATTGTCGTCACAAAACTGGCACGGAGTTAATATTTGTAACTCACGCTAACCTGGCGGTCGATAGTACAATAGACAATTACTGTACACATTAAACAGTACGAGTGATGTTTAAAGTCAACCAACGAACAAGCTGTAGACATTTGTTTAAGAAGCTGGGTCTGCTAATCCATATACATTTATGAAGCTTTATTTCCATTAAAAGAGAAATGTTATTATAATTTAAATGAATTTTTATTTGACAATTTTACAATGTAGGTACCAGTATAATGTGAGAATTTTATTATTTACTGTTTGACATTTTTTTTATTTTATATTTTTATTTTGTTTTTTTATTCATGAGACTGACATTTCTACTGTAGTATAATTTGACATCAATGTATGTGATTGTTTGACATAAGTAATAGATTATATAATTATTGTTATTTTTAATTTTTGCATGAAATAGTTAATTATTATGAGTATTAAATTATTGTACGTCGTAAGACATGTCACAGAGAACTGACCTATTTGTAAAATCTGTATTTAACTACCTGTGATACACAATAAATGACATTCTGATTCTGATTCTGATTCTGATTCTGATTCTGATTCTGTAAAGTTTACTATCGACCACCACCGCAGGCCGCGCCAGCGTGGTTCAGACCGTATGCGTCGGTAGGCAGAGTCAACTAACGTGTCTAGTTCTTCTTTTCCTCCTGTTTCTCGTCTTGCTGTTGGCTCTCGCCAGACGGCTGCTGCTGACCCTCGCGTTCTGCCGCCATCTACGGAAAAAAAACCTTCTTTAATTTCTTCATAGTTGGTGTGAAAAATAGTATGTGTCAGTCGGTAGCAAAATATCTTCGTCTCGGGCGTTAAGACTTGTATCCCTCACTACGCTCAGGATCCTACCTTAGAATCGCTCGCTACGCTCAGGATTCTATTGTAGGATCCTTCGTTACGTTCAGGATTCAATACACCGCCCTCGCCGTAAGTATATTATTTGCTCCCTTGTGACACAAATAACTATAGCGTACTGAGATGATACATATACGGTCACTAAGGGGAACCCTTCCTCTACCTTCGACCCACATATGGGTCAGGGTTCATAACCCGGATTTTTCCATTTTTTGTATCTGCTGCCTCCCGCTGACGCACATGTGAGTCTGGGTGTTTGTCTCCTGCTGACGCACATATGCGTCACTTATTTTACATAATTTAAACCCAAATATATAATTCATTAAAGTTTCAAGTCCGCGGTAAATGGGTAAACGAAAAACGTAAACGACCGGGAGACACGCGTCCCGACACACATGGGAGTCAGCGGGAGCCAACGGACCAGTTGCCCGCACTAGCGGGATAGGATAGGATCGCGTGGCCAGAGAGGGCAACATGGCGGCCAGGAGCATGGTGTGGCCGAGGTATTATATTTGTGGGAGGCACGAATCGGCCAGTAAACTATGGCAAGTGTAACTGTAACTGGCTGATAAATTGACTCCGTCAATCTAGCACAACTGCTTGACCACCACACGCAAAAAGGCAGTGTGATGGCTCAAATGTGTGCATAATGTAGTTTGTTTTACTTGAAAAAAAAAATACTCTACGATCATGACAACTGAAGTGCTTCTTGCGGCATGTTACCATTCAACAGTTATCCGTTTTCGTTGTCACTGTCATATGGCTGTCAATGTCATGGACGTACGAATATAATACTCGGGACAAGTTACGGTAATAATAATACCGCGCCCGAGCGAGATGGTTACATATATAAATGGGAAATATAAACGCGCAACCGAGGCGTACTGAGGCGGGTACCGAGCGGGCGGGACAAGGTGAGAGCATCATGTACACACTCGTTCTAGGTCTGTCTCGACGAATGTGTACATGTGCATAAGGGAATGGGGCTGAATGAACGCGACGAGCGACCGACTGCCCGCCTGTCTCCGGCCAGGCGTCCCTCATAGCGGCTACAGACTCACGCGAGAAGTCTCGCCGAGAAATTGCGCGAGAACCGAGAAGGCATCTACACTCATGCGACCTTCTCATTCGCATTCTCGCTCGTTATCTGGAATGGACGTCACTGACGTGGCACAAACCACCCAACTTGTAATAGCTTGGCGACTACAGACGGTAGATGGTATTTATTTAAACTAGAAACACGACAACACACAATCAATGCCACGGTCGCACTGAGACCGAACAAGAATGTGATACCGTTCTCGTTTCTCGCCCGAGAAACCCTTTGATGTTTGTGAAAATACCGACACCGATCGGAGAACAGGCAAGCGCGAGAACGAGACGGCGAGAAAGCGATCACATTCACGCTTCTTGGGTGTTCTCGGCGTGAGTCTGTATGCGGTATAAGACTCGCCGCACAAACCGACGCGCGACCGAGGCGAGTCCCGAGCGGGCGAGACAAGGTGAGAGCATCATGTACACACTCGTTCTTGGGGTGTCTCGACGAGTGTGTACACGTGCATAAGGGAATGGGGCTGTCTCCGGGCAGGAGTCCCTCAACATGGACCCGTACCTTCTTGTAGGCCTGCTCGAACAGCTTGAGGCTGGCCTGCTGCAGCGTGCCGGTGGCGGCGCGGATGGCCTCCGGGTCAGCGGTGTCCTTGGCGGCGAGCAGCTCGCGCAGTTTGCCGATCTCTTCACGGAGCTTGTCGCACTGAAACGTAATATACAATATTATATTACTTAGAATAGGCAGGCTTCCTGTTGTTATTAAAAAAAAGTTCCATTCCTTGCCGGACCAGCCAAGCGCGGGCTTGGCTTGTCCTCTTGGATGTGTGATCTCATGATTGGAATGAAACGAGAGTGATTATCACTCACGTTTCATTTTTCACGCCAACAAACTGTTATGCAGTTTGGCGGTGCCTTAAATTGTGGTTAAAATATGACTTATAAAATATACCTTTATTTTATGTAATGTTTCGCTCAGTACCCGTGTCGCCATATAGGAGTTCTTTTTAACCCCCGACGCAGACAGGTGTGTTATAAGTTTAACGTGTCCGTCTATGTATCTGTGTATCTGTCTGTGGTAGCGTAGCCCCCAAACAGATGGACCCCGATTTGAATGCGGTTTTTTTGTGTCATAGATAATTTTATCCCGAGTGCTCTTAGCCATGTTTCACGAAAATCTTTTAAGCTGTTTTTGAGATAATGGACTTCGAAATGAAAATGTCGGGGGTTCTTCAACTGTTTTAGTAACAATGATACGTTGTTCGAGTTAGGAGGGCATGAGGCCACGCCCAGGCCTAACTCACCTCGTCCTGCGGCAGCTGGCTCTTGTACTCGTCCATCTTGGTCTCGGTGTCGTGCAGCACGCCCTCGGCCTGGTTGGCGGCCTCCACGCGCTCGCGGCGGCCCTTGTCCGCGGCCGCGAACTGCTCCGCGGCCTTCACCATGTTCTCGATCTCGTCCTTGGAGAGGCCGCCGGACGACTGGATCACGACTGTTGGGAGGAAACTGCGTTAAGGGGATGCCTTGATTCGAGTCGAACACGCCCCCTGGCAAGAGACATGCGTATGCGTTCCGCGCACGAGAAAAAGATGTAACACTCTTCGGGAATGGCTTTTTGCACAAGTTTCGATAAATACCTAGCCTAGTGAAGTATTATCTAAATTTCATTTAGTGAGATTTTAGATGAGCTAAAATAATATACTATTAACTTGATTGTGTCATAAAATAATGTATCGTTTGAGTAGGCTGAGTAAAAACAGGAAAATACAGACCCAAACTTTGGATTTTTTTCTATACAGGAAATTTTGAGCAATCATGTGTCAATCGTATCAGATAAACAATCATATAAGAATCGTATATCTGAAAATCAAATCTTATTGTGTCTTAATCTAGTCAGAACGGCTTCACAAAGCACGCGATAATTTCCAATGCATTGCCTTAGCTTTGTTGGTTGGCGTCCCCTTATTGAATCGACAAACGTGACGGTTTGACCGAATTTTCGTTTCATCGAATTTCTGTTGCTTACTCGGAAACCGTTTATTTTTTAGGTAGGTACAGTTACAAGGTAATTCTGTGGAACCCATTAGGTTAGGTTAGGTTTGATTTATAACATTCCTAAAAAGTTTACCGATTCTGAAAAAAATCGGTTTTGACGAAATGAAAATTCTGCGAAACACACATTCCATCGAACAATTGCCGGTGCGAATGTTGATTAAAAACAAGTGAAATCAACAGATTTTTCAGAAATACCCTCTGTTTTTTTTTAAATTTTATAGCCTATGTCTCTCTCACAGTTATGAGGAATCCAATGACACCTCATATGCCAAAATCCATCAAGCAGTTTGTTATTTTTTTGTCCTCATACATATTTGAAAAAAGCAGTTGAGATTTTTCAAAAATCTTTTTATTTCACTTGTAGAATCAACTCTTCTTTGTTATAGACAAAACTTTTAATATGCTAAATAGATACACGTACTCTTCTGAATATTACTTTCTTGTAGCATCCTAGCTAAATAAACAGAAATTCATGTTTGTATTGGGGAGAATAATCCAGAAGAACACGGGCCCAACTGGTGAATATAGCTCAAGTTGATATAGCACCAGTCTTTGCCGGCCTAGACAGTCAGGAGGGACTGCCATTAGCCTGCATTCGGTGCATAATGTCGAGCTTTAGGGCACATTGACGTTTTATTAGTTTCAGTATTGTTTACAAATCTCTTTGTTTACTTTCGTTTACATAGCTAGCGACCAATCACGGGACGGGATGCCGAGCCAGCTTGCTCTCGTATATATGGGTCCACATGCAGGGAGGAAACTATGGTGAGATGTTTTCAGAGACATTAGGAAGTGAAAATGGAAATGGTCTGGCCATATGGTTAGAAATAAAATAGAAAAATGGACCAGACATATTACAGACTGGTTTCCAATATACAGGAAAAGAGGAAGGGGAAGACAACACAGAAGATGGGAAGATGACTTCCCGCCCAAGTGGACAAGATTGGCACAAGACAGAGATACTTCGGAATGTTAGAGGGCCGTTTGTTTCCGATGACGTGAAGGGCCGTCTTTGGCGGTGAAAAGGTTAGTGATACAGTGTGCCCAAGTGAGCGTCCGTACATAGGATACGCGAGCTCGATATGATACGCGTGATTGTGATCGGCAAAGTGATACAAATGTGGACCCAGCTTTAATGTGCGGCGGTTCTAACTAAACTATACCTGGAACCATAATTAATTAGCTACGACCAGCATTTGGGAGTGTAAGTTTACAGTTAAAATTATTTAAACTAAGCTCATGAATGGCCATTGTCCTGAGCTCATGAATAGCCTTTGTTTGCGGTCGACACTTGCAAATACAATGCACATTTTATGTGGCGCTAACCTTTTTCTTGCAAAAAATGGCACGCGTCCGACCACAGTCGTATTGTTAGACTTGAATGCTATTGTTCTGAATATAAGAAGTCAGTGGTCTTCTGCCGCAAACAAAGGCTATTCATGAGCTCAGGACAATGGCCATTCATGAGCTTAGTTTAAATAATTTTAACTATACCAGTATCGGTTTTTTTCCATTATAATGCCAATTTTAAGGTTATCTTTTGGAACCTAATGATGGTTTCGCGTACGCTGCTGTCTGTAAATCAGCGCTGTATGTGTCTGTCTGACACCTCGGCATAATGCTGAGACAGCGACCGATTCACTGCCGCGAAGACACACATTATGTGTCAATTGTATTGAATTTTTGTCTCTGTGTCTTTTGTGTAGTGAATGAATGTCTTCTTTCTTTCTTTCTTTCTTTCTTTCTTTATGGTGTCAAGTGTAGGTACTCACTCTGCTGCTCCTTGCCGGTGCCCTTGTCCCGGGCGGACACGTGCACGATCCCGTTGGCGTCGATGTCGAAGGTGACCTCCACCTGCGGCACGCCGCGCGGCGCGGGCGGGATGCCGACCAGCGAGAACTGCCCGAGCAACTTGTTGTCGGTGGCCATCTCGCGCTCGCCCTGGTGCACTTTGATCTCCACCTGGGTCTGCCCGTCGGCCGCTGTAACGAGAACCATCATCAGTTAAAAGGAACTACACATATTGTACTGGATTGTAAGCGGGTAGAAGTATACAGGAAATAACAGTTCAGGATTTCCAGACATATTACAGGAGGCAGGGGGCGACACCAAGGCACTCGTTAACTTTTTAGAGGAGCTGCACGTCTATTTTCATTTCAAAGTCCAATATCTTAAAAACGGCTGAACAGATTTTCATGAAACATGACTCAGAACACTCGGGATAAATTTATCAATGACACAAAAAAAACTAAATGAAAATCGGTTCATCCGTTTGGGAGCTACGATAGCACAGCAGCAGGATGTCGGTCACGTCGCCGGCCAGCACGCCGCCCTGCACGGCCGCGCCCACAGCAACCAGATCATAGTGTGACACTCACCGGTAGAGAACACCTGGCTCTTCTTGGTGGGTATGGTGGTGTTCCTAGTGATGAGCTTGGTGAACACGCCTCCCAGCGTCTCGATGCCCAGCGACAGCGGGGTCACGTCCAGCAGCAGGATGTCGGTCACGTCGCCGGCCAGCACGCCGCCCTGCACGGCCGCGCCCACAGCAACAAGATCATAGTGTGACACTCACCGGTAGAGAACACCTGGCTCTTCTTGGTGGGTATGGTGGTGTTCCTAGTGATGAGCTTGGTGAACACGCCTCCCAGCGTCTCGATGCCCAGCGACAGCGGGGTCACGTCCAGCAGCAGGATGTCGGTCACGTCGCCGGCCAGCACGCCGCCCTGCACGGCCGCGCCCACAGCAACAAGATCATAGTGTGACACTCACCGGTAGAGAACACCTGGCTCTTCTTGGTGGGTATGGTGGTGTTCCTAGTGATGAGCTTGGTGAACACGCCTCCCAGCGTCTAAATGCCCAGCGTCAGCGGGGTCACGTCCAGCAGCAGGATGTCGGTCACGTCGCCGGCCAGCACGCCGACCTGCACGGCCGCGCCCACAGCAACAAGATCATAGTGTGACACTCACCGGTAGAGAACACCTGGCTCTTCTTGGTGGGTATGGTGGTGTTCCTAGTGATGAGCTTGGTGAACACGCCTCCCAGCGTCTGGATGCCCAGCGACAGCGGGGTCACGTCCAGCAGCAGGATGTCGGTCACGTCGCCGGCCAGCACGCCGCCCTGCACGGCCGCGCCCACAGCAACAAGATCATAGTGTGACACTCACCGGTAGAGAACACCTGGCTCTTCTTGGTGGGTATGGTGGTGTTCCTAGTGATGAGCTTGGTGAACACGCCTCCCAGCGTCTCGATGCCCAGCAACAGCGGGGTCACGTCCAGCAGCAGGATGTCGGTCACGTCGCCGGCCAGCACGCCGCCCTGCACGGCCGCGCCCACAGCAACAAGATCATAGTGTGACACTCACCGGTAGAGAACACCTGGCTCTTCTTGGTGGGTATGGTGGTGTTCCTAGTGATGAGCTTGGTGAACACGCCTCCCAGCGTCTCGATGCCCAGCGACAGCGGGGTCACGTCCAGCAGCAGGATGTCGGTCACGTCGCCTGCCAGCACGCCGCCCTGCACGGCCGCGCCCACAGCAACAAGATCATAGTGTGACACTCACCGGTAGAGAACACCTGGCTCTTCTTGGTGGGTATGGTGGTGTTCCTAGTGATGAGCTTGGTGAACACGCCTCCCAGCGTCTCGATGCCCAGCGACAGCGGGGTCACGTCCAGCAGCAGGATGTCGGTCACGTCGCCTGCCAGCACGCCGCCCTGCACGGCCGCGCCCACAGCAACAGCCTCGTCAGGGTTCACTGCCCGGGATGGCGCGCGCCCGAAGATCTCTTGCACTGTCGATTGAACCTGAAATTGGAAGTATTTTGGTCTACAACTGCCTCTAGAAGTGTTCACTTGACGGATACAAATGCTGGAGGAATAGATGATGCGTGTGAACCCGAAAATTGGGATCCAGATCTGTAACGAGTGTCTGTTCGACTGGTGTTGCGATTTTAGACTTTATATTTGTATTGTCTTTGTATTCGAAAAGAAGAGTCGTAGATTCAATTTTTTTGGCGGGGATCTCAATCGAGCAAGTAAGGAGATTCACATACTTAGGCAGTATTATTACAGACGACTCCAGATGTACACCTGATATTGTTGCCAGGATAGCCATGGCAAAGCAAGCCTTTAATCATAAAAAACATTTGCTCACAGCTAGAATATCAAGCGCCACCCGGAAGAAACTGGTTAAAGTGTACATCTGGAGCATAGCTCTCTATGGGTGCGAAACTTGGACTATGACACAACGAGACAGGGAGAGACTACAAGCATTTGAGATGTGGTGTTGGAGGAGGCTAGAAAAAATTAGCTGGACTGAGAAGAAAACTAATGAAGAGGTCTTGAACATGGTAAACGAAAAGAGGAAACTGATGAAAGTAATTGAGGACAGAAGAGGAAGAATGATAGGACACCTACTACGGCACGACGACTTGATCAGAATGATAATAGAAGGAAAGATAGAAGGAAAGAGAAAAAGAGGAAGGCCTAGAAGAGCATATATGGATCAGATAAAAGAAAAGATAAAAATATGGTCTTATAGAGAGTTAAAGGCAAAGGCAGAATGTAGATCAGATTGGAAATTACTCCACCGACAAGAGCTAAGCTCTTAAATTTATGATGATGATGATTTGTATTGGGGAGAATAATCCAGAGGAACACAAGCCCAACTGGTGAATATAGCCCAAGTTGATCTAGCACCAGTCTCAATGACAGCCTAGACAGTCAGGAGGGACTGCCGTCGGCTTTGTGCATTTGGTGCAAATAAACATTAGCAATGAGAATACCCTTTCGAAAATTCGAGATTCGTCAAGTAATCTGAACGAAATATATCACAGTAAATACCATTAAAACTACACCAACCATTTAACCTTCTCAACACTGTCAATTAGAAAAAACGTCAACCACACATCAAGTCGACAAGACAATTAGTGCGAAGTTAAACCTTATGTCATTGTGATAAGGTTGCAATCGCGCTGGGCTGCTGGCACGAGGCGACCGTGCGCTTGATCAGGTCTCAGGGTCATGGAAGAGTGTTCTAGTATTTTACCTTGGGCATCCTGGTCATGCCCCCGACCAGCAGCACCTCCCCGATGTCGGAGCGCTGCACCTCCGCGTCCTGGAGCGCGCGCTGGCACGGGGCGACCGTGCGCTTGATCAGGTCTCCTACCAGCGACTCCAGCTTGGAACGGGTCATGGAAGAGTGTTCTAGTATGTTACCTTGGGCATCCTGGTCATGCCCCCGACCAGCAGCACCTCCCCGATGTCGGAGCGCTGCACCTCCGCGTCCTGGAGCGCACGCTGGCACGGGGCGACCGTGCGCTTGATCAGGTCTCCTGCCAGGGACTCCAGCTTGGAACGGGTCATGGAAGAGTGTTCTAGTATGTTACCTTGGGCATCCTGGTCATGCCCCCGACCAGCAGCACCTCCCCGATGTCGGAGCGCTGCACCTCCGCGTCCTGGAGCGCACGCTGGCACGGGGCGACCGTGCGCTTGATCAGGTCTCCTGCCAGGGACTCCAGCTTGGAACGGGTCATGGAAGAGTGTTCTAGTATGTTACCTTGGGCATCCTGGTCATGCCCCCGACCAGCAGCACCTCCCCGATGTCGGAGCGCTGCACCTCCGCGTCCTGGAGCGCGCGCTGGCACGGGGCGACCGTGCGCTTGATCAGGTCTCCTACCAGCGACTCCAGCTTGGAACGGGTCATGGAAGAGTGTTCTAGTAAGTTACCTTGGGCATCCTGGTCATGCCCCCGACCAGCAGCACCTCCCCGATGTCGGAGCGCTGCACCTCCGCGTCCTGGAGCGCGCGCTGGCACGGGGCGACCGTGCGCTTGATCAGGTCTCCTGCCAGGGACTCCAGCTTGGAACGGGTCATGGAAGAGTGTTCTAGTATGTTACCTTGGGCATCCTGGTCATGCCCCCGACCAGCAGCACCTCCCCGATGTCGGAGCGCTGCACCTCCGCGTCCTGGAGCGCGCGCTGGCACGGGGCGACCGTGCGCTTGATCAGGTCTCCTACCAGCGACTCCAGCTTGGAACGGGTCATGGAAGAGTGTTCTAGTATGTTACCTTGGGCATCCTGGTCATGCCCCCGACCAGCAGCACCTCCCCGATGTCGGAGCGCTGCACCTCCGCGTCCTGGAGCGCGCGCTGGCACGGGGCGACCGTGCGCTTGATCAGGTCTCCTACCAGCGACTGCAGCTTGGAACGGGTCATGGAAGAGTGTTCTAGTATGTTACCTTGGGCATCCTGGTCATGCCTCCGACCAGCAGCACCTCCCCGATGTCGGAGCGCTGCACCTCCGCGTCCTGGAGCGCGCGCTGGCACGGGGCGACCGTGCGCTTGATCAGGTCTCCTACCAGCGACTCCAGCTTGGAACGGGTCATGGAAGAGTGTTCTAGTAAGTTACCTTGGGCATCCTGGTCATGCCCCCGACCAGCAGCACCTCCCCGATGTCGGAGCGCTGCACCTCCGCGTCCTGGAGCGCGCGCTGGCACGGGGCGACCGTGCGCTTGATCAGGTCTCCTGCCAGGGACTCCAGCTTGGAACGGGTCATGGAAGAGTGTTCTAGTATGTTACCTTGGGCATCCTGGTCATGCCCCCGACCAGCAGCACCTCCCCGATGTCGGAGCGCTGCACCTCCGCGTCCTGGAGCGCGCGCTGGCACGGGGCGACCGTGCGCTTGATCAGGTCTCCTACCAGCGACTCCAGCTTGGAACGGGTCATGGAAGAGTGTTCTAGTATGTTACCTTGGGCATCCTGGTCATGCCCCCGACCAGCAGCACCTCCCCGATGTCGGAGCGCTGCACCTCCGCGTCCTGGAGCGCGCGCTGGCACGGGGCGACCGTGCGCTTGATCAGGTCTCCTACCAGCGACTGCAGCTTGGAACGGGTCATGGAAGAGTGTTCTAGTATGTTACCTTGGGCATCCTGGTCATGCCTCCGACCAGCAGCACCTCCCCGATGTCGGAGCGCTGCACCTCCGCGTCCTGGAGCGCGCGCTGGCACGGGGCGACCGTGCGCTTGATCAGGTCTCCTACCAGGTACTTCAGCTTGGAACGGGTCATGGAAGAGTGTTCTAGTATGTTACCTTGGGCATCCTGGTCATGCCCCCGACCAGCAGCACCTCCCCGATGTCGGAGCGCTGCACCTCCGCGTCCTGGAGCGCGCGCTGGCACGGGGCGACCGTGCGCTTGATCAGGTCTCCTACCAGCGACTCCAGCTTGGAACGGGTCATGGAAGAATGTTCTAGTATGTTACCTTGGGCATCCTGGTCATGCCTCCGACCAGCAGCACCTCCCCGATGTCGGAGCGCTGCACCTCCGCGTCCTGGAGCGCGCGCTGGCACGGGGCGACCGTGCGCTTGATCAGGTCTCCTACCAGGTACTCCAGCTTGGAACGGGTCATGGAAGAGTGTTCTAGTATGTTACCTTGGGCATCCTGGTCATGCCTCCGACCAGCAGCACCTCCCCGATGTCGGAGCGCTGCACCTCCGCGTCCTGGAGCGCGCGCTGGCACGGGGCGACCGTGCGCTTGATCAGGTCTCCTACCAGCGACTCCAGCTTGGAACGGGTCATGGAAGAGTGTTCTAGTATGTTACCTTGGGCATCCTGGTCATGCCCCCGACCAGCAGCACCTCCCCGATGTCGGAGCGCTGCACCTCCGCGTCCTGGAGCGCGCGCTGGCACGGGGCGACCGTGCGCTTGATCAGGTCTCCTACCAGATACTCCAGCTTGGAACGGGTCATGGAAGAGTGTTCTAGTATGTTACCTTGGGCATCCTGGTCATGCCTCCGACCAGCAGCACCTCCCCGATGTCGGAGCGCTGCACCTCCGCGTCCTGGAGCGCGCGCTGGCACGGGGCGACCGTGCGCTTGATCAGGTCTCCTACCAGGTACTCCAGCTTGGAACGGGTCATGGAAGAGTGTTCTAGTATGTTACCTTGGGCATCCTGGTCATGCCTCCGACCAGCAGCACCTCCCCGATGTCGGAGCGCTGCACCTCCGCGTCCTGGAGCGCGCGCTGGCACGGGGCGACCGTGCGCTTGATCAGGTCTCCTACCAGGTACTCCAGCTTGGAACGGGTCATGGAAGAGTGTTCTAGTATGTTACCTTGGGCATCCTGGTCATGCCTCCGACCAGCAGCACCTCCCCGATGTCGGAGCGCTGCACCTCCGCGTCCTGGAGCGCGCGCTGGCACGGGGCGACCGTGCGCTTGATCAGGTCTCCTACCAGGGACTCCAACTTGGAACGGGTCATGGAAGAGTGTTCTAGTATGTTACCTTGGGCATCCTGGTCATGCCTCCGACCAGCAGCACCTCCCCGATGTCGGAGCGCTGCACCTCCGCGTCCTGGAGCGCGCGCTGGCACGGGGCGACCGTGCGCTTGATCAGGTCTCCTACCAGGGACTCCAACTTGGAACGGGTCATCTGGGAAAAAGTTGCGGTTACAGTACATTACTACAAAGGCCGGAAAGTAAGGGGTTGCCGGCCGAGTATATATAGACGGCTTAGCGTAGCGAGGTGGTATAGTTATGGCCGGCAACCGCTTTTCAAGCCGAGGTAGGGACACACTTCGAAGCCCATTATGAACCGCAATGTCAATATTTCACTATGTATTTTACTTTCAAATGTTTTTTTTAAAATGCTGGTTAGAGAAATTGAATGATTAAATAATCAAATAATATGGATGTTTATTCTAACATCATAAAATCGTAAAAACCAGAACTCTTGTTGGTAGAAAACAACAACAACCTGGGTACATTTAATGGATAATCCAAATTTGTAACGAATATCTATTGATCCGTTCTAAAATAGCATTAGAGCAGATGGTTTTGTTCCGTATTGCTGTAGCACTGTTACATAACAATCAAACGTATGAGGACAGTTTGAGTGCCTAAAACACAGTGCATGTTCAACTGCTGAATACGACAGTAATATTAGGTCCTTACCTGTGTAATTGGCGGTTATGGAGAATTTTATGACAAATGTGATTTTCATACATTGAATTTTGCGGATTATTCAGCAATGTCAAATTCAAACCAAAAAAAACTTTGGTAGGAATGTACATTTGTTTTAAGATACGTTACACATATCTTAATCGAAACACTGGAACCCCCCCCCCCCCCCGTGTGGTGTCGGGTTAGAATTTCACCATCCCCTTTCTTCCCGTGTGTGTCGCAAAAGTCGACTAAGGGTTGAATGTGTTGAAGTGTGTTGTGGGCGATGGACTAGCAACCTATCACTGCAATATCACATTTAGTCGATCTTTTATACCCACATTTATGCTAAAAGTGGCGCTGGAACATACGTTTCATGTGCTCTGCCTACCCCTTTTGGGAATAGAGGCGTGAATGTATGTATGTATGTATGTATGTACACTGGAACCGGCAGCACATGAAAAGGGTGGTTTTCAAGCTTCAATTTGAAACACTAAATTGTATTTTTAATACAGTTGCTCAAAAAGTGGTACTTTTTGTGGCTGCGTAGCGTACGAGAAGCTCAATTTCTCGAACTAGTGCTTTTTACTTTTTAGTTCCAAACTATACTTTCGAAACGCAGTAATTTTATATTAGACTAGCTTTTGCCCGCGGCTTCGCCCGCGTAGTAAAAGTAATTTTCCAATAATTGTTGAATTGCTACGCCGCCTACTAACCTACTACTACTAACTTCCCCTACTAATAACCCTTCGTCATAACCCATTATGGTAAATTAATTTTTATTTACTATTATATTTATGCCCGTGTGGTGGCGGGTTAGAATTTCACCACCCTCTTTCATCCCGTGTGTGTCGTAAAAGTCGATTAAGAGAGCAGGGTTGAAGTGTGTTGTGGGTGATGGGCTAACAACCTAAGCAATATCACTTTTTGTCGATCTTTTATACCCACATTTATGCTAAAAGTGGATCTGGAACATAAAGTTCATGTGCTCTGCCTGCCCCTTTTGGGAATAAAGGCGTCAATGTATGCATGTATGTACGTATTTCTGTTTTTAAATTTACAATCATGATTAATGAGAATCTGTCCTCTGGAATAAAAGCTACTTTATGTTCATGAACATTAATGTTGAAATACCAGAATATCTCCACGAATGTTAAGTCAAATTTGTGGCCTGGACATTGCTATAGGCTTGTTTCCTAAGATTTTTTTCTATGCTTTTCGAACCAGTATTTATCATAAATACCCAAAAAATTGTTTTAATTTAACGGCGGCCAAAATGCTTAACATATTAAAAGTAAGCAGATCTTCGTGCAGCACCTTGAATGTACTTATTACGGATGCAGGCACTTTCCCAATGTCTCCTACTCTCCCGTCCCGCCGCGCCGCCCGCACTCGCCTAGGTACCGATTGCTGACGATCGAGATGGCACAAACGATGGATTGATACAAACTTTAAAACCTATAACCCTATATAATGCGGGTCTCGTTCCATACCTCAAAAGCAAAAATAGAACCCTTATTTATAGGATCACGTGTGGCTGTCTGTCAGTCCGTCTGTTACAACCGATTTGCTAGGAAAAAAACTGGACCGATTGAATTGCAATTTGGCACAAATATTTTCATGAATTTTCATGTCCACAACATTACATTTCAAAATCTATGTGATTTTCGTTATTAACGTCCAAAAAACCGTTATAACAACGCCCACATTGATATTTAGACGCCACGTTGGAATGTAAAATCGTTGTTGTTTTCCTAATCAGCGACCCGATAAACCATAGAAACAATAGATGCCGATGTTGATTTTCAGATTTTGTCACCACATGTCTCCTTTTAGGGGTTGAATTCTCAAAAAACCGGAAACACTTGTTTACTCATTTATCGTTAGGAATAATCCTGTGAATTCTCGAATAAAATTGTCTAACTAATCTTTTTTCTCCATACAAACTTTGGACCTCCTTTTTAACCCCTTTAGGTGTAATTATTTCAAAAACGCTGACAGCACTTTATTTGTAAATTAATAAGTAATCTGTCCACAAAGTTTTAAGTACGTAGTAGCTAAAAATAAGTTTCCCTTATACAAAATTTGGACCCTCATTTAACCCTCTTAGCGGTGGAATTTTATAAAACGCTGAAATTACTTTTTTTGTATCCTAATAAGTTATCTTCCTACAAAGTCTCAAGTCTCTAGTTCAATAAATAATGTTTCCCCTCCACAAACATTGCATCCCTATTTAACCCCCTTAGGGTAAGAATTTTCTAAAACGCTGAAAGAACTTTTTTGTATCTTAAGAGGCCGCAGTAAGCTCGGCCGAATTTCACCTTCCCATACAAACGTAGTTACGCTCTCATTTTAAAACTACGTGTTGGATTGTGACGAAACTTTGCATATACAATGACATGAGGTATATCTATGTCTGTAATTAGTTTATATGGTTCCAATTTATAAAACAAACTAAATACAGCAAAAACTAGTTTTGTATGAAAAACTTAAATTCACTGTATTTTTTTTATTATGGTATCTGAAGCTACATTAACTAATTTCAGACATAGATATACCTCATTTCATTGAACATGCAAAGTTTCGTTACAATCCAACACGTAGTTTTAAAATGAGAGCGTAACTACGTTTGTATGGAGAATCGAGCTTACTGCGGACTCTTAATAATAATATTCCCACAAAGTTTCAAGTCTCTAGTACAAAAAAATATGTTTCTCCCATACAAACTTTGCACCCCTACTTAACCCCCTTAGGGATAGAATTTCCAAAAATCCCGTCTTATCCCTTGCCTACGTCATAAAATGAAGTTCTGGTGTAAATTTCAAGTTTCTAGTCCCAAGTAGCTTTGAATACGAACTTTGCACCCCCTAATTTTATATAACGCTGAAAATACTTTTTTTGTATCCTAATAAGTAAAATACGTACCAAGTTTCAAGTCTCTAGTTCAATAAATAATGTTTCCCTTATACAAACATTGCACCCCTATTTGACCCCCTTAGGGGTAGAATTTTCTAAAACGCTGAAAGAACTTTTTTTGTATCTTAATAAGTAATATCCCTACAAAGTTTCAAGTCTCTAATACAAAAAATAATGTTTCTCCCATACAAACTTTGCACCCCTATTTAACACCCTTAGGGACAGAATTTCCAAAAACCAGTCTTATCCCTTGCCTATGTCATAAAAGGAAAATCTGGTGTAAATTTCAAGTTTCTAGATACAGTAGTTTTTATTTCAAATTTTGCACCCCTATTTAACCCCCTTAGGGGTAGAGTTTTATAAAACGCCGAAAGTACCTTTTTGGTATCAATAAGTAATCCTCCTACAAAGTTATAAGTCTCCAGTTCAATAAATAATGTTCCCCCATACAAACTTTGGACCCCCATTTCACCCCCTTAGCGATAGCATTTCCAAAAATCCTGTTCTATCCCCTACCTACGTCATAAAAAGAAGTTCTGGTGTAATTTTCAAGTTCCTAGTCCCAGTAGTTTTGAATACAAAATTTGCACCCCTATTTAATCCCCTTAGGGGTGGAATTTTCTAAAACGCTGAAAGATTTTTTTTTGTATCTTAATAAGTAATATCCCTACAAAGTTTCAAGTCTCTAGTACAAAAAATAATGTTTCACCCATACAAACTTTGCACCCCTATTTAACACCCTTAGGGATAGAATTTCTAAAAATCCCGTCTTATCCC
Organism: Epinotia demarniana; assembly: GCA_945867215.1. Taxonomy (NCBI): domain Eukaryota; kingdom Metazoa; phylum Arthropoda; class Insecta; order Lepidoptera; family Tortricidae; genus Epinotia; species Epinotia demarniana. The sequence continues at coordinate 6,470,866 of OX244283.1, forward strand.
TTGCCGACGTCATAAAAGGAAGGTCTGGTGTAAATTTCAAGTTCCTAGTCCCAGTAGTTTTGAATACAATATTTGCACCCCTATTTAATCCCCTTAGGGGTGGAATTTTCTAAAACGCTGAAAGAACTTTTTTGTATCTTAATAAGTAATATCCCTACAAAATTTCAAGTCTCTAGTACAAAAAATAATGTTTCACCCATACAAACTTTGCACCCCTATTTAACACCCTTAGGGATAGAATTTCCAAAAATCCCCTCTTAGCCCTTGCCTACGTCATAAAAGGAAGGTCTGGTGTAAATTTCAAGTTTGTAGTCCCAGTAGTTTTGAATACAAACTATGCACCCCTATTCAACCCCCTTAGGGGTGGAATTTTGTAAAACGCTGAAAGTCCTTTTTTTGTATCTTAATAAGTAATCTTCCTACAAAGTTTTAAGTCTGTAGTTCAAAAAATAATGCTTCCCCCATACAAACTTTGGACCCCCGTTTTACCCCCTTAGGGGGTGAGTTTTGAAAAATCCTTTCTTAGTGCTCCCCTACACCTTAGAAGGAACCTACGTGCCAAATTTGGAATCCGTAGACCCAGCGGTTTGGGCTGTGCGTTGATATGTCAGTCAGTCAGTCAGTCAGCTTCTTCTTTTATATATTTAGATTTTTTACCCGATGGCGCTGATTCCAATAGTATGTTGTCACTGTCAGTGTCATTTGTAAAGTATGGGTTCGTTCAAAAATAACTTCGAAGCAAGCATATTTTATCGCAATGATATATTAATTTATTATTTATCGCAATTGTATTAAAAAACGTCGTTTACAACACGTGTGAAATGTCTTTTACCACTCGTACCGAGTCTTGCCACTCGCTTTCAGCTCGTGGCAAGATACCTCGGTACTAGTGGTAAAAACACATTCTTTTCACACTAGTTGTAAAATGTACTATTAAAACCTTTCATCAAACAAATTCATTCAACATTTTCAAATTCATCCAACAAACTGGCCCTGGCCCGACTTCGCAAGGATTACCCGTTTTCCCGTAGGAATGCAGCATTTTCCCGTGGTAAAAAGTAGCTAATGAGAATGTCGGCTTTAAATGGTAAAATAATTTTTCAAATCGGCCCAGTAGTTTCAGAGCCGGAGCGTACAAACACACAAACAAACAATCAAATCTTTCCTCTTTATAATATTAGTATAGATATAGTTTTTACCATAAGAAATACTAATATATCACTATTTAAAAAAAAAGGTTTATTTTTAATTCATAATTAAAATCGTAAAACATTCTTGTAGTATTTGTCCGCAATCGTTAATGTTACTCGGAAGAATTGAGTTTTGTCTAAACTATATGCTTTATGTCAAGCTCCCAGGACGAAATGTGTACCTTGTTAAAGCATTCATTAAACACGTGTAATTTTCACATAAAAATGTAATACCAAAAAAACGGCTAAGTAAAGTTGTCTTTATACTTAACTATACAATCTTTAGCCAGTACTTCAGAGTGTCTCTGAGTGTGGACTCCCATAAACCCGTCTGGGGTGCAGTCCACGCTCACCCTCTCTTCTCTCCACATTATTCTGATCTGACTCCAAGACAGGCCAAAAACCGATACCTCCCTTGTTGAGGCTGGTTGCAGTTGCATACAAATTTCGATAAGTGTGACAGCAAGGGAAATATCATTTGTTATCCTTGTCATATTTCCACTTTTTTTTATTTGCCACAACTGATTTAGTATGAAGTCGTGGCAAATAAACCATTACCCGCCTAAATTAAGTAGGTTGTTTATGGAAGGCCATCAGCTATTTTAAGACTAGTTCTTAATTTAGCTGAATAGGAGACTTTCCATCCCTTGCTGTGGCGACACTTATAGCTCGTCCTGAGTATTTATATCCATAAATTGCTGTCTCTATAAGCTAAACTGCCGTTAAAATTAATGAGTCTCTGTAAATGCTTAATGACTTGTAATTGTAAATTACAATATTTACCGATAAAAAATACAATACAATCTGTGACTTTGACATGTGTGTTTGGATGAGGCTTGTAAGGCTATCCTGATTTTATTTTTAATGCCCGTATTTATTTCGACAGTCAAGTAGTATTTTTAGTTCGTTTAGTTAGTTTAGTTTAGTAAGAAATAATTAGAACGATATATCCGCGCCAAAAAGGCAGCCGCCATTATCGTGACGTCATAAGGGCAGAAAAGCAGAAACATAGCCCAAAAGAAAAAAATGGCAGTCGACGTATTCGGCCACTTGACATACAGATAATAAAAATACGATTTTAATTATGAATTAAAAATAAACCTTTTTTTTTAAATAGTGATATATTAGTATTTCTTATGGTAAAAACTATATCTATACTAATATTATAAAGAGGAAAGATTTGATTGTTTGTTTGTGTGTTTGTACGCTCCGGCTCTGAAACTACTGGGCCGATTTGAAAAATTATTTTACCATTTAAAGCCGACATTATCATTAGCTACTTTTTACCACGGGAAAATGCTGCATTCCTACGGGAAAACGGGTAATCCGTGCGAAGTCGGGCCAGGGCCAGTTTGTTGGATGAATATGAAAATGTTGAATGAATTTGTTTGATGAAACAAATTTACACGTGATTCGTAAAGCGAAACATCTGGGCATAGTGTAATCATATCTTTTACTTAAAAAAAAAGGTTTGGATCTGCGCATGGTGGCCTTTTAGAGAATATGGTATGTTACTTAGGACACCGACTTTGGCATCCAATATATCTATCATGGAGCGTTTCTATCGACCCGTTCTAGTGATAGTTCAACGCCATGAATGTCCGTTAGGCTTTGGTTTTTAGCTGATTCTTTTAGCTATCTCCCTCATTTCGCTTGCATCAGAAATTGAAGGGAATCCGAAAAGTACGTGAAAAATCGTATTTACGTACAAATAAAAATTCACTACATTTATTTCGCAGCTGCTCAATTGAGCAATCATGAAGAGATCACTTAGATAACATGTTTAGGCAGCTTATTAACCTTTTGTTTCTTTAAATCGTACCAAAAGGAGTCAGTGAAATAGTCTCAAATTAAGTTCGAGAGGCTTGCCCAAAATGAATTTGCTAGACGATATTGAAAGCATCATAAAGTCCCTAAAAAAAAAAAACTTTATATCAGATATGGCTTAAAAATACCCTCAGATCAAACTCCTAGAACATAGTCATACAAAATAATACACATATCAACAGTTAGAGCAGGTTTTACCTGTCTTTATACTTAATGATACAGTCTTTATACAATAGTTATATATTCATCCTCTCACACGGTATCTACATGGGTACAAGTACATGCATAATCATTCATACATCTCGCACTTACTTAATCTATGGCTAATAATAAGCACTTATTCAAGAGTATCTTATCGCTAACTAAGCATGTGCCTTGTCAGCACAGACAGTACCTTGAGGTTCATGTGTTTGGGGCCGGAGGCGTCCATTGTAAGGTAAGGCAGGTTGATGTCGGTCTGCAGCGAGCCAGACAGTTCAATCTTGGCCTTCTCCGCTGCCTCCTTCAGTCGCTGCATCGCCATCGCGTCCTTTCTGAGGTTGATTCCTTGCTGTGAACAAATAGGTTGTTAAATTAGAAACTTGTTTTCATTGTTTTGATAGACATGGACTGTGTTGCCAAAATAACACTTGCTTTCTCTAATTGATTACGATGTTCAGTGCCTTCGACGCTCATATCCGTTCCCGTGCGTGCAAGTTGGTATAGTAGTAGTCGACGTGATATACAATTTTGCACTTAATTCCATCGTAATAAATGCCCGTTCCCTCTCATCCATGAGAGGAGGCCTGTGCTCAGCAGTGGGACGTATATAGGCTGATTTATTATTATTATTAAGGCGAACACTGGCCCCGATTCTACAGTGACTTCTAAAGTTCCGAATTTTATTTAGGTGTCGCTAAAACACTTTGCTATGAATAGCTGTCATAATCAAATGACAGCGCTAATTTGAATCTGACGTTTCTTATTATAGGCGGTTATTCAACTTAGCTTAGACTTTTGAATGATCCTTGGAACATGGCGGATCGTGCTCCAGACATTTTTTTTCATTTTCTGCATCCTGCTGTTTAATGTATAGTTTTGATAGCGTATTATGCAATAAATGGCAAACGTGACGGCTACAGTTTATGAAGAATTTTCCTGGAAATGCGAAAAACCAATTCTTGGGCATCATTGAGCGGTTCGTGGTCGCGGCCGCCATTATACTTTGTACTGCTCCAGCTATCACTCAGTGCATCGTGAAGGCCTTACACCGTACATCATGCATATGAAATGTTTTTTTTATTTCTGATTTCTGTACACTGTCTTTGACAAAGGCCCTAGAGGCTGCCATTTCTCTAATAAATAAATAAAATAAATAACTTAGCTTAGCTGTCTAGATGCTATTCTAAATATGTTGTTTTTAATCTGCCGCCTAAATTATTTCTACAAATTTGTCAATTTCGTTTTAGGCTATTTAAGCCATGTGCACGTAGAATCGGGTCCCCTGCACGTGCGTGCACTGGCAGAAAAAGTAAAAGATATTTATAATAGGGGAAAATCTTACACAACTCTACGTCCCAAACTAAGCAAAGCTTGTACTATATGGGTACTAGACGACTATAAACATACTTAAATACATAAATAAATAATTACATATATAGAAAACATCCATGACTGAGGAACAAATATTCGTGCTCATCACAAAAATAAATGCCCTTACCGGGATTCGAACCTTCGTAGTCAGGGTCACTATCAACCAGGCTAAAGTGGTTGTCTTCTAATATAAAATCAAATATAAGGATGTTTCCATTAGAGCATTTAGGGTCTCAGATATAGTCCAGCGTCATTTCTGGCCCTAAGAGCAATTGGCCAATTTCGTATTAATTTGACAATGACAGTCGCTCATGTGTCAACGAACTTCATGAGGTATAGTGCTTGTTCGAGCTCTCTCGATTTTTCTCTCACTATCTGTCTCTCTCTTATTAGAACAAGAGGCATAGTGCGAGAAAAATCGAGAGTATGTCACGGCTGTCTTATGTATGATAGGCGTGATGTACCAACGAACCAACGAACTTCTTGTTTTATGCCCGGGCCACACTAACGAGAAATGCCATTAATTATCGCGATAATGGACGTCAACCATACGGCCACACTACGATTATCGCGATAATGAGGTTGGCAACTGTCAAATGTTTGACTAGATGGCGCCATCATAGGTTTTACCTAATCACTAGCCTATTTCTATGAGATTTGGCTTGATTCTAAACAAGGAAATTCTGAAAAAAACACCAAGAATTTGACAGTTTTGGTAGGACTGACTATAAAACCTATGCTGGTGCCATCTGCAAATACCTTCGCCCGGCCAACCCCATCAATGGCATTTCTCGTTGGTGTGGCCCCAGCATTAGGGTGACAAAGACAACTCACGTCTCGCTTGAACTCGTCGACCAGGAAGTTGACGATGACGTTGTCAAAGTCCTCTCCGCCGAGCAGCGTGTCGCCATTGGTTGACTTCACCTCGAACACACCCTTCTGAATCTCCAGGACAGAGATGTCGAAAGTGCCGCCGCCCAAGTCGTATACGGCGATGCTGGATAAAGAAAGAATACATTTATAAATAATGGTACATCGTACACTCACTCACTCACTCTCTCCCTCTTGATATAAGACAAGCGAAATCTATCGGTAACTTCAAATCTCTTCTTAATCAACATTATTTATCTCTCGCCTAACCCTGATTGTTTTACTATTTTTTTTGGCTGAATGTTTATGTATTATATATCTAATAAAAATTAGTGATATTAAAATTAGTGAATTTGTTATAGCTGATATTTGTATATATGAATGAATTAATGAAAACATTTATTTCAGAACAAGTTCCATATCGGAACTCATTTCAATATTAATACTAAACAACTTATTAAATAATAGGGTTTATAAAAAATAAATAACACTAAAAATAAAGTAGAACACAAGCATATATGTATGAATGAGTATGTATGTTATTTATATATATATATATATATATATATATATATATATATATATATATATATATATATATATATATATATATATATATATATATAGGCTATTTATGTACGTGTATTTATATAATTATTTTAATTTTTGGCTGATTATAATCTCTGCACCACCTACTATACGAGGGCTGTTCCGAAAATAGTTAGTCAACAGCATACTATTAATCGTATTGATATAATTTTACTGTAGCTCAAAGGCAAATTTCATTACAAACTTTTTCGTGTAAATGTCACTGGCCAGTGACATTCCGTTATTTTTTCATGAAATCAGAAAAAAAACATGTCTGCCACTTTTTGCTCGCAAAAATGGAGCTAACGCGGGAAGCATTTCGTGCTATGATATATTATGATTATAAACGAGGGCTAACTTACAAGGATTCTCGTGAAAATTTTACTAGTGTTTTTGGGGCATTATCCCCATCTCTTGCCACTGTCAGTTACTGGTTCCGTGAATTTAAGCGTGGGCGGAGCGACGTCAAAGATGAGCCTAGACCGGGGCGACCGCAAACGGCAGTCACTCCAGAAAATGTTATCAAGGTGGAGTGGCTAATCAAGGAATCTCGAAACATTACCCACCGAGAGATTCAAGATGAACTGAAGATTGGATCCCAGGCAGTTTCTACCATTTTGCATGACCACCTTCAAGTTCGGAAGGTTTCGTCTCGATGGATACCACATTTTCTCACACAGGAGCAAAAAGATAGACGTGTCGATTGGTGCAAATTTATGCTAAAAAAATTCGATAAAGGCGATTCACAACAAGTGAGCTACATTGTGACATCCGACGAATCTTGGATATATAGCTACGACCCATTTACAAAACAGCAATCCACGCAATGGGTCTTTGAAGAAGATGATTTACCTACTAAAGTAGTTCGCGGCCGAAGCGTCAACAAAAAAATGGTTGCTGTTTTTTTTCGACGTAGTGGACCGGTAGCCGTAATTCCACTTGAAGATCATAAAACAGTTACCAGCCAATGGTACAGTGAAGTTTGCTTGCCACAGGCCTTCCAGGAGCTGAACGTCAGCCGTCCAAGTACTGGAACCCGGGGCATAATTTTTCATCAAGAAAATGCTCCGGCTCACACGGCTGCCAGAACCATGGATTTTTTTAGCAAATCAGGAGTGCAACTGCTACCACACCCTGCGTACAGCCCTGACCTGGCTCCGTGTGATTTTTTTCTGTTCCCCACGTTAAAAAAATCATTACGTGGGCGACGATTTTCGACGGCGGATGAAGCAGTAGACGAATTCAGGCGACTTTTTTTTGACCTTCCGCAAGAACAGTTTTATTCCTGTTTTGAAAGTTGGTTCAGTCGAATGCATAAGTGCATAAATGTAGCAGGGGAAAACTTTGAAAAATTGTAATTAAAGTTTTATTATATTCCTTATAGTTTTTGTTTAACTAAAAATTTTCGGAACAGCCCTCATACTCTAGTTTTCTCTCATTCTCCGATACCCAAAGGTTGTCTGGGAGAGATCGCTCTTCAGCGATAAGACCGCCCGTTGTCTAAGTCTACTAATTCACATTTTGTCGTCAGTCTTGTCCATGCCGTAAGCCAGCGCCGCAGCCGTCGGCTCGTTGATCACTCGCAGAACATTCAGGCCCGAGATCTGACCTGTAACAAACGCCATAGGGTGTAGACATTAAATTAAATAGTCAGTAATACTGGTATTTCGAGAAAAAGGATTAAAAATGTAGTCGAATGGAGAAAAAGCCGTCCGGAGATGCGGCGCAGTGTGACCTCCGCCTTAAGCGTGAATAGGTAACAGACAGATACACACACGACACACTTTCGCATTTATAATATTTGTATGGATTTTTCAAGTTGTTTCAATGGGGGCAATCAACTATTTCTTGTTGCTCGTTGCCATGGTTACGTCTCCTGGGGTCACTCTTCAAAGTTTTATTTTATGGAGTTAAAATCCACTAAACACGTGTTTTGTTATGTTGGTAAACCCATTCCAAGATGAGGCATCTCCTTAGGATGATAGGAGTCCAATCTATACTATGTTTTCTTAGAAACTCTGTCATTGTTGTCTCCTGGCTGGACACAAAAACAAGAAATAATAGCAAGACTAGTTATTTACGATACAAGTGCAGAAAATAGGAAATTCGCAACAAGTGGTGATAAATTATAACACAACCAAAGAGTGTTTTAAATCGACACGAGTTCCGAATTACCTATTCGCACGTGTATCGTACAACGTTTTACAGTGCATATGGCTCTATGAATGAATGAATGAATGAATGAATGAATGAATGAATGAAATGTTTATTTGTGTAAAAAGGGTATAAATTGGTGTTAAATTCTAATGTTATATCCAGCCTTATTTTGCCATGATACAAGGCGTACAAATATTCTTAAATTAAATTAGCTTAATGTCTTTACTACAAGATACATAATAACAAAAGTCAATTATACATTATACCACACAAAGCTATAATTTATCGTACATTTGTTAATTCTTACGATACATGAGATACATTACATGTCATGTCTATCAGTAGTATTATAAGTTTACATAGCATCCAATTCCATTGATTCTAACTATAATTTACATGTGGTCACAAACTCGTCAATTGAATAATAACTATTGTCTATCAAATGGTCAAATAATGATTTCTTAAAAACTTTTATTGGAAGTGCCTTAAAGTTGTCAGTAAATGTATTAAATAATTTAATCGCCATGCAATGTACGTTTTTTCTGCTCAGTGCTAAGTTCGTTTTGGGCACCAGTAAATTATGTCTATGTGCACCTCTTTTTGAATTTGTGGTGATAATTTTAAAACATTTCATATGTTTTTTAACAAAAATACATATTTCATAAATATACATTGCTGGTAACGTCAAAAATTTTTTTTGTTTAAATAAAGGTCTACAATGATCTAAATGTCTTGCCCCACATAGAGACCTTATACATTTTTTTTGTGTCTTAAAAATAATATGTGCATCCACAGAATTCCCCCATAAAATTAAACCATATCTCAGTAGGGATGACACATATCCGTGGTATGCCGAAAGCGCAGCTGCTTCCGAGACTACATTTCGAATGCGATAAAGTGCGTATACAAAACGATCCAACTTTGCGCGTAAAACATCAATATGACTTTTCCAGTTAGACAAGTTATCAATGTTTATGCCAAGAAATTATGCAGAATTAACTTCTTCAATTTTTGAACCATTATATGTAATTTGTAAGTCAATATGTTTGCTTCGGTATGTCTGGAATTGAATCAATTTAGTTTTATTAATGTTAATGTGCAAGTTATTACAATCTAGCCAGTCAATTACATCTACTAAAGTTTGGTTGATTTTATCGTCAAATGCCGTATTATCGTCATGTTTAATGATCAACGTGGTATCGTCCGCAAAGAGGATGGATTTATGAATAGTCGCATTTGGGAGATCGTTAATATATAGTAGAAATAGCAAAGGTCCCAGAATACTGCCTTGTGGCACGCCTGTCTTGTTAGTTTTGTAGCTCGACTTATGAACTATCTTGTCATTACCATCTATGTTGGTAATCTCTACACACTGTTGACGATTTTTAAGGTAGCTAGCAATCCATTCCCATGATGGACCTCTTACGCCATATCGGTATAATTTGTGTAAAAGTATGTCATGATCTACATAATCAAAGGCCTTGCTCATATCTAGGAACATGGCTACTATTAGAGTTTGTTTATCAAGGCTTTCGATCACTTCTTTGACTAAATGATAACATGCTAGAGATGTTGAGCTATTTCTTCTGAATCCAAATTGGTTATCTACTAAGATTTCATTTTTATTTATAAATTTTAAAATTTTTTCATACATTACTCTCTCGAAAATTTTCGATATGACAGGAATGAGTGTAATTGGCCTGTAGTTGTTCATATCAGTCTTTGGGCCTTTTTTATGAATTGGCTTTATTACAGAGTATTTTAGACGTTCAGGAAATACGCCCTGTAAAAATGAAACATTTATAATATGGGCCAGAGGGACTGCTAAGGCACTGGCGTTTATTTTTAACACCCTAGTAGATATACCGTCATATCCTGTAGAATTGGTGTTATTCAGTTGTTTTATAGCTTTTTGGATATCATCTGATGTTACTGGAGAAAGGAACAGGGTATTTATGTTTTGCTGAATCTTGTGGCAAGCTTTTACTTTATCTCCCTTTTTCTTGTTTGTCAGTTCTATAAAAAAATCATTAAATTTATCTGCTAAACTCTTAGGATCTATCCTATTTGCTTCAATTATTTCAGTGTTACTGGCGTTACTAGCGCAGTTATTTTTGATTATTTGCCAGGATGCTCTAGATACATTTTTAGAGTTTTTAATAAAACGGTAGTTTGCTATCTGTCTTGATTTGTGCAGACATCGTTTAAGTAATCTTGTGTATGTCTTATACTGCTTTGATAGTTCTTTATTTTTTGAACACCTTGTTGCTACTCTATACAATTGTCGTTTATCTATGTTTCGACATATGCACGGAAAGTGCTCATTCCCGCAAGGGTGCGGGAAAGTAGCACCATATGTACTGTAAATTATCTTTTAGGACCACAACTGTCATCACTGTCATTGTAGAAACGAATCTTACCGGCGTCCTTGGTGGCCTGTCGCTGCGAGTCGTTGAAGTAAGCCGGCACGGTGATGACGGCGTTCTTGACGCTCGTGTTGAGGTAGGCCTCCGCAGTCTCCTTCATCTTCACCAAGACGAACGCGCCGATCTGGCTGGGAGAGTACACTTTGCCGTCGGTGCCTGTGAACGAGGAAATAACTTATCATTACTTATTTATACTTTTTGACATGGTGCTATTTTACTGAATTTAATATTTTTTAAGAATAATGGAAATTTAATTTGAGTTTAGAATTTATTTTTAATTTATTTGTTTGTAACGTGCGTGCACTTTAAAATGTTTGCATGCCTGCGCGCAGGCTGAATACATGGATCAATTTAGAATATAAGACCTCACTTGTACCTACCTGTATTCTAGCAAATAAACGATTTGATTGATTGATTGATTGATTCTACGTTAAATACAAACAGTTTTATGTAAAAAATGCTGCGTATTGTAAATATTTTCAAAATTGCTGTCTTGTGGATATGAAGGCATTAAATATGATTTTAGGTATATTTTACAAACAATGATTCAACCGTATCATATCTGGACGAGCCCAAACTTGGTATGTTTTGAAAATGATTTTAATTTTAATTTAAAACAAGTATCAAATTCATTCCTATGGCCTAAAGATCAATCATTCCGATTTTCATGCTTTAAACACCATTTGCAGCTTTTTACTCAATTTCGGGGTGTAAGGTTTGGTGACTATCAATGACCGCTAATGTTAACCCAATTAACTAGAATCTCACCTTGCACCCAAGCGTCTCCATTGGAAGCCTTCACAACCTTATAGGACAGACTCTTCATGTCTTTCTGAACCTTGGTCTTCGAAGCGGCGTCCAATCAGCCGTTTGGTGGCGTAGAAAGTATTACCACTATTAGTGACTGGTATAGCTTGGTAAACAAGCAAAAATAACTAGAATCTCACCTTGCACCCAAGCGTCTCCATTGGAAGCCTTCACAACCTTATAGGACAGATTTTTCATTCTTTCCGAACCTTGGTCTTTGAAGCGGCGTCCCATAAGCCGTTTAGAGGCGTAGAAAGATTACCACTATTAGTGACTGATATAGCTCAGTAAAGAAGCAAAAATAACTAGAATCTCACCTTGCACCCAAGCGTCTCCATTGGAAGCCTTCACAACCTTATAGGACAGATTCTTCATGTCTTTCTGAACCTCGGGGTCTTCAAAGCGGCGTCCAATCAGCCGTTTGGTGGCGTAGAAAGTGTTGCCACTGTTGGTGACCGCCTGTCGCTTGGCCGGCATGCCGACCAGACGCTCGCCCTCTTTGGAGAACGCCACGTGGGAGGGAGTGGTGCGGGAGCCTTCGGTGTTCTCGACCACCTGTGGGGTGGAAGGTTCCTGTAGTACTAGTATTTTGGAAAGCATTAACTAGAGAGAACCTAATTGTACACCGGAGCCACGCTGTTTCGTCGCCTAAATAACCAGTAACTTACTAGTACTTTTTGGAATATCACCACACTACGAGCGTGTGCCGTCATGCGAGCGCCATGCTGGAAAGATTTTATCCTAAACATTGTTCCTATCAATTAGTAGAATCAAGTGAGCGTGTATTGTTTTTAGGTGCAGGTAAGCGTTAACATAATGTTTATTTAAAATAAGCTATCTTAGGATTATTTTGCAACCTGTACATATATATCAATAATTAAATATTAGGGGGCAATCTTACACAAATCGACCTACAATACTAGAGACGATAAACATACTTTTATAGATAAATAAATACATATAAAACATTCACTCACTCACTCACTCAGGACTCAGGACCAAATAATCGTGCTCATCACACAAATAAATGCCCTTACCGGGATTCGAACCCAGGACCTCTTGCTTCATAGGCAGGGTCACTACCAAATAGGCTAAAGCGGTCGTGATACTCACAGAGCCACTAGTTTTTAACCCCCGACGCAAAAAGAGGGTTGTTATAAGTAGGGTTCGGAGTTTCTATGGCAAATTTCACAGAGGTAAATGGAGTCGCTACTACTATTTTTTTGACTAAACGAATAACGATTAAATGATTAGTTATGCATAATGCTCCTTATAAATTATCTTGCGAGCATTACCTACTTATACCACGATAAGACAGGACTACTAATAACACAAGTATGTAGGTAAACAGTGTTTAATAAATTTATTTATTTTTACTTATTACATACCTACAAACATGTCACCTAAACAGTCAGGACGACTACCTACCTAAATTATGTCATACTAAGTACTTCAGGTAAATGAATAATTTATTTATGCACATCTTGAAAAGTTAATCATAAAAACGACTCCATTATCCACTGTGTGAAATTTGCCACCGAAACTCCGAACACTAGTTATAAGTTTAAAGTGTGTGTCTGTGTATCTTTCTGTGGTAGCGTAGCTCCCTAACGGATGGACCGATTTGAATGCAGTTTTTTTATGTCATAGATAGTTTAATCCCGGGCAACCGTTTTTGAGACATTCGACTTCGAAATGAAAATGTACGGGGTTTTTCGACTTTTCCATGTTATAGTTATTAGTACTATGTCCCATGGCTCCGCCTGTATTCTCTGTAATATTCGGGCAGCTAGTACTTATCTAAGTAGCCAAGTAACGTCACACTGCAGTGGTGGCGTCAAACTCCAAATTACAACCACATAGATAATGTAACATAGTTTACATAGTAACCTAAATATATCAGTCGCACAGCTTTTATCGTTGATTACGCTATATCTGTTGTGTAATAGATAGCAAATTCCGTTATCACATATCTATATTCCAGATGGATGTGAGTGTGGGTTTTTTTCTAAAGATAAAAATAGAATATAAGCAGTTGGGGGGTCAAAAATAAAGCGTTTTAAGTTCAGATACCCGTAAGGCCGAAACATTAATATGAGGAAACGTATGTGTTGTGCACTTTTACATGAGATCAGCACTGAATTTACTAAAGTCATACTTACATGGTAGAATACAAAGGGTCGAAGTGAATGGACAGCGATCACCGGGGTCATTGGTCTCGATGGGTGTACCGCAGGGATCAATATTGGGGCCTTTCCTGTTCCTTATCTACATAAATGACTTGCCATATCTCGTAAAGACTGCAAAAAGCTTGCAATGACGTAAACAATGCTATTTCTAAAGTAGTAAATTGGTTTAATATTAATAATTTATTGTTAAATGAGAAGAAGACTAAATGTATTAAATTTGTCACGAATCACGTTGAACACGAGCAAGGGAGTGTCTTTGTGAAAGATGAGGAATTGGAACTAGTTGATAGCACAGTTTTTCTTGGTTTAACGTTAGATTCTAAGCTTCAATGGGGTCCCCATATTGCTAATCTCTCGAATAGACTGAGTTCTGCAGCATTTGCAGTGAGTAAGATCCGTCAATTAACAGACGTGAAAACAGCTCGATTAGTATATTTTAGCTACTTCCATAGCATTATGTCACATGGTATTTTATTGTGGGGCAGTGCCTCGGACATTCATTCAATTTTTGTTCTGCAGAAACGGGCTATTCGGGCGATATATAGATTGAAACATAGAGACTCACTAAGGGATAAGTTTAAAAATATTAATATCATGACATTGCATTGTCAATATATCTATGAAAATATAGTGTATGTACATAAAAACATTGTCAATTTTAGGAGAAACTGTGACATACATAATATTAATACTAGAAATAAGCATAAGCTCGCGGTGCCCACCACTCGGCTCCAAAAAATAAAAAAATAATTCATGGGTAATTGTGTAAGGTTTTATAACAAACTTCCTGGAAACGTAACTGAGTTATCTATTAATAAATTCAAGAACTATGTGAAACGTAAACTTATTTCGAAAGCTTATTATAGCGCACAAGACTACATGAATGATAAAACTTCTTCAGACTAATTTTGACTGGATTTATAATTTATTTATTCCTTTTAGAAAAATTTGACATTGTGTTTTTAATTAATTATTCTCGTTTTATTTATTTTTTGACATTAGTTCGTCTTTCTAGAAACATTCTAGACTAGTATTTTTTTATATACAATTGTAAGTATTTCATATAAATTTTACTTTTTATGTTTAATAAATTACTCTAAGTAATTAGTTTAAGATTATGTTTCTACCTGACGATTTGAAAGTGCTTGTTACTGGGCCTACTTGAATAAATATAATTTTGAGTTTGAGTTTGAGTTGAGTTTGAAAAGAACTGATTATAAAGAAACAATTTCAAAATATGTAATTATCCTACTAATATTGTAAATGCGAAAGTTTGGATGTTTGTTACTCAATCACGATTAAAAGGCTCAACCGGTTTGGAAGAAATTTTACACGAATATAGTTAGCCTGGATTAAAATCTATGATGGTTTTTATCCCGGCTCCACGCATACGTAGTTGCAGGCGGTAGCTAGTATTTCATAAATATTTAAAAGAATATACTACTCGCTTAAGAGTCCGCAGTAAGCTCGATTCTCCATACAAACGTAGTTACGTCCTTATTTTAGGATAACACGTTGGATTGTCATGAAATTTTGTAAATACAATGAGATTATATATATCTAGGTCTGAAATTAGTTTATGACTCTTGAAATGTTATTAGAAAGAAAATAGAAAGAGTACAAGTTTTGCATTTTAAGACCCCAAAACAGGGTTCAGTTCGGCTGAATACTACGGCCAAAATATAGATTAGATTGAACTCAAAACCTATTTCCGACATCGATTAAACGATGTAGTTTCATAATAAAAAGAAATTTTCGAAATTGATCGTGTAGTTTTCAAATGAGAACGAGACTACGAAAATCAGTTAAAAAACTACAAAATTTTGATGCGATTCTGCAGCGAATCATTCTAGCGCGGGGGAACGGTACGGGGGAGGGCGGTACGCCCCGCCCTTTGTCCTTGGTTGACGCTTCACGCACGCCACGCTTGCCTCGTCGTTAGTCGACTCTTTGCTGTGCGCGTGACTATTTTGGTGAATTCTCTTCGTATGGTAAACGCGGTCTACTAACGACTTGGACTGATAACGGACTTGATATTTTCTTTTTGATACTGGTGGTGTGTGTGTGTGTGTGTATGATACTGTCCGACGACCTTGGATTTCTTATGGACTCTGCATTTTTATGTTACAAAAATGGATAACTCGGGTAAGTACCTAACTACACTATACCTATATTTGCAACATCAGTGTTTCATCAATTTCGTTATTATAATTATATAGGTACGTAGGCTCGCTCTCTTTATAGTTAGGTAACTAGGTACCTTACTATTCAGAAATTGATACCTACCTACCTCCCCTTCCACATCTATGAACGAGGGACCAGACAAGACAATAACAATAATCCATACTAATATTATTAATGGGAAAGTATATGTGTGTGTTTGTTTGTTTGTTTTGTCCGTCTTTCACGGCAAAAGGGAGCGACGAATTGACGTGATTTTTAAGTGGAGATAGTTGAAGGGATGGAGAGTGACATACGATAGTTTTTATCTCCGAAATCATCCGCTAAGGGGGTGAAAATTTGTATGGAGCTGCGATATAATATAAACGAGTTCCACGCGGACGGACTCACGGACAGAAGCTAGTACCTAAATAAAATAATTACGACGCGACGCAACATAGGTACCTAGCATTTGTTTCTCGGAGCTTTGAGTTGATTTGGGGATCAAAATAATACCTAGTTGGTAACAAATTTTGTTTTATAAGTACCTACTTATTTATGTTCTTGTTTCCAGAAGTGAAAAGGTCTGCAAAGAAGGCAAGATTATGGCAATCCGCTCGTAGGAAAAAAAGGGGACCGGCTCGTCGTGGAAAAGAAAACATTAATCCTGGGTAATTTATTATTAGGATAGTAGCGGAAGATTTTTCTTCCTTGTCCTCTATTTCATAGGTATACTTACGTTTTTCATCAAATGCACTGACCAAGTGCAGTGATGCACAGCAGATGATTTCAGTTTATTATTTTTGTTCAACGTTCACCGCACTTCTATAATTTCACTTGTACAGGTCATAGCAATGTAAACGTTTTTTTTACACATGCAGCACACACGGAGAACGTGAGCGTGCCAATGAGCAGTCGAATAACATCCCCGATACTGAGCCTCAACCTATAAACTTCAGCGGGTAAGTGTTTCTTTTGTTATAATATATTTTTGTAAAAAAAAAACATCAGGCCCAGTGCAGTGCTCATGTCACTCATGTGCCACCAAAAATAAGCGAAATAAAATTACCACGTGGACGTAACCTCTGGTAGTCTCTATTATTACTTTGACTGATTGCGACGACATTTAAATATATGTATGCATTTTTTACATGTACAGTACGCTTGGCACCGGAGGGCATGCCAATGAGCCGTCTGATAGTGATATCAATACCGATCCTACGCCTCAACCTCTGAATTTTAGCAGGTTAGTATTATATTCTGTATTATGAGTCTTATGTTACTCGAAATAAATGATTTGATTAGATTTGATTATTATATTTATTATTATTATTATTACCCAACCAATCCATACAGAATAACCACGCACAGACTACCTCACCCCGCTCCCACACGTGCCCGACTGAAACATCGTTGCGCGCACAGTTAGAAGTGTACGCTACAGGTGTAGTTGCGCGCACAGTATACGACGTACGAGTATGCGCACCGAAAATCGAAACCTATTTTTTGCATAGCGTTGCCGCCATTTGGAGTTTTCTGTAGTAGTGGAAGCCCCACAAGCCCAATTTCATAAGAAAACCGCAAATCGATATACAGTTTAGCCGTTTGGCACACGCATACTAGAGGTCAAAACAATTTTTTTGACCCGCAGTTCCTAAAAAAAAATCCCTTAGGGGGGGAGTGCCGAAACATTTTTCTTTTTGTATGGAAAAAAAATTTTTTTTTCAGAAACCAATCGTGTGTAGTATCATATGAAAGGGCTTTTTGAGGCGATCCTAAAAATATGCCACATCATTACATTTTAGCCATACTTTTTTAATTAAAACAAAAATAATTTTCGAAACATACCAAGTTTGGGCTCCTCCAGACACGATATGGCTGATTTTTTTAAAATTCAATATGCCACAAATGATACGTGATATCCTCATATCTAACCTCAAAAAAGCAATTTTGAAAATAATTGCATTAAGTATTTTTTTTTAATTTTTCAAAATTACCAAGTGAAACAATCAAATAAAAAAATTCAAAAAAAAACTATATTATATTATTTCTAAATTGCTTTCTTGGGGTTAGATATAAAGATATAACGGATCATTTGTGATACATTATATCTTGATATCCTTATCCTTATATATTACCTTGATATTTTGTGACAAAAACTAACCAAACTATACCAACTGATGAAAAAGCACAGTTAAAGGGTTAAAGAGGTATTTCCCGTTGGATATATGGATACTACGTATCATTTTATGATTAATAAGTAACGTATCTGCAGTACAGTTTTCGGCACTCCCCCCCTAAGGGAAATTTTTTTAGGAACTGCGGGTCAAAAAAATTGTTTTGTCCTATAGTATGTGTGTGCCAAACGGCTAAACTGTACATCGATTTGCGGTTTTTTTAAGCGTAGGGCTACCACTATAGTAGTGTACGCCTCATAACGCAGTATCAAATATCTTTATTTCACCGTTTACCCTTGCATGATGTAAATATAATGTAACTATTTTTCCTTTCAGAAATTCGAGTCCGAGTACTCCGTCCTCGACGCCATCATTACAAGTAGAAATTGATGATGGTAACAATGAGGAAGTCATACCTGAACTTGCTGGTCGACGAATCTTCAATGTTCCATATTTATTTGAACAAATGAAGGCTGTGGATCATAGTCCTTTTAATTGCAATTTTAAAGATATGGATTTTGTGAAGGAGTTGAGATCTGGATTCCAGTCAACTTTTCTATTCATATGCAAAATGTGTGGCAAAAAAGAAGCATTTAATAATGAAAAACTAGAATCAAAAATGAATAAAAATGTTGTTCAAGCAGTCGTATGTTCGGGTAGTGGCTTTTCCCAATTAGATGAGCTTTGCGCTCATTTAGATATGCCATGTATGGCGGAGAAATCATTTGGGAAAGAGAATATGTTGCTAGGGGATGTTTTAAAAGATATCTCTTTAAACAGCATGTATGAGGCAGGACTCGAAGAAAAACAGATGGCAATTAAAAAAGGAAACGTAGATGCTGATGGTGTTCCTTATATCACTGTTGTAGCGGACGCATCATGGGGCAAAAGGTCGTATCGTACCAGCAATTATAATTCTTTATCCGGGGTAGCGTGCATTATTGGGTATGAAACTAAAAAGGTTCTCTTTTTGGGAATACGGAACTCCTATTGTTCTGTATGCGCTGTTGCTAGCAACAAAAACGTAGAGGTCAAGAAACATAGATGTTTTAAAAACTGGTCCGGTAGCTCCACAGCAATGGAAGCCGACGGCTTAGTAGAAGGTTTTAAATGCAGCGTAAATATGCATGGCTTGAAATACACCAAACTTATTGGTGATGGCGATAGCAGTGTCATGAATGCTTTAAACGAAGCACTGCCATATGGCCACTCCACTGCTATACACAAAATCGAATGCAGTAATCATTTATTACGAAATTATTGCACTAAATTGAGAAATTTGACAAAAAAAACTGAAAATAAACAAGGATCTGTCCCTATTGTCATGAGGAAATGCCTCAATGATAATATATTGCGGTTACGAAAAGCCATTAAAGGAGCAGTAGACTTCTCTTCGAAATTGGAAGGGAAAACTTTTATCGAGAAAGTCAACGAACTAAAAGAAGATCTACGAAACGGTCCTTGTCACGTTTTTGGTGAGCATGCTAATTGCAAAACATATTTTTGTAAAGGCCCGAAACCGGGCCAAGAAAACTACGTAGGTCAAATGAAAGATTGTGGCTTGTGGTATGACATATACACGGCTATAAGTCCTATTTTAAACAATGCAGAAAGTCTCCTTATGGGACAAACAAATAATATTGTTGAGCAGTTTAATGCTCTAATCGCAAAATTTATAGGAGGCAAACGAATTAATTACTCCCTTCGCGGATCTTACGAGTCCCGTTGCTACGCAGCTGCTGCAAAACGAAACACCGGAAGTCTTGTAGCAACCATAAGTAAAGTTTTAACGGAAAATGAAGAACTGGGGACTTACACGCAGAAGTATGAGAAGAGGCAGGCAGAAAAGACGAAAAGAAAATCAAGCCAAGACAAAAGATCAAAACGAAGAAAACGTATCGCAGGACCCGATGAACATTACGGTGATATTGAAAAAGAACCAGATATGGAAGTTGAGGAGTATGAAAAAAGAAAACAATCAGTCTTAGCAGACTTTTCAAAAAGTAAAATAGAACTTGAAAATATCCAAAAAGATACCGTTGGGCAGGCAACGAACCCTGAATGGATCAAACAACGAAAAATACGTCTTACTGCGTCAGTGTTTGGTCAAATATGTAAAAGAAGAGCTACCACGTCATGTAAAAGTATTATAAAAACACTCTTATACAGCAATTTTAAAGGTAGCGATGCTACTAGATATGGCAATGAGAATGAGCCCATCGCTCTAAAAGAGACTGAAGCTGTACTCGGAGTGCAAGTATCACCTTGTGGGTTATACATCCTCGAGGAACACCAGTATTTAGGCGCGAGTCCCGACGGAGTCATAGACGAAGAAACAATTGTGGAGATCAAATGCCCAGCTTCGGCAGCAAATATGACGCCAAAAGAAGCAATTTTAAAGAAAAAAATTACTTTCTGTGTGATGGACGAAAGTGATCCGCAGAAGATAAAATTGAAGCGAAACCATAACTACTTCTATCAAGTCCAAGGTCAATTAAATATTTCAAAAAAAAGATACTGTATCTTCGTGGTGTGGACTCCAAAGGGAATATTATTCGAAAAAATTGAAAAGGATACAGGATTCTGGGACAGCATATTCAATAAATTGAGAATATTTTACATGGAATGCATACTACCTGAAATTATAGATCCACGTCTACCTAGAAAGTTACCGATACGTGAGAGTTCTTAAAAATAAGGAAATTTTCATACTTTCATTAAAAATAAAAACACAATATTTTATGGTTTTATTTTACCCAATACACCCAATTTTCAATGTGTCCTAATGAAGTTGAAGTTTATATGATCGTCATTTCGATATCTGGTGGACCATACCCTGATTTTTCACCGTTGTAGCATACCGCTAGTCAGTATGGCCAAGTGACAGTTGATGCTATAACATTGATTTGATAGAGGTGGTATAAAAAGTATCAATTTAAAAATGTACAGTATGGTCTTTACACAAAACCTGCTATTTCTTTTCACGAAAAAATTGTTCGCTGACTAGTCATTATTTGTAGATCAAAGGTATAAATTAAAGGCCTAAATTAGATTTTTTTCCAATGACCACAGCCTTATAGAACAATAAGTAAAGGAATTACAAAAAATGGCCAAGCTCTCATTATCGTAACAAAAATAGTGGTAGTGGTATCTGAAAATCTCCTATGATTTGTACAGGTGACGTCTAAGATCATCAACATCAATTCATCATCATCATCATATCAGCCGAAGGACGCCTACTGCTGGAGATAGGCCTCCCCCAAAGAGTACCACAATGACCGGTCCTGCGCCTCCGTACGTCATAGATAATTATGTTTTCATATTTCGCCTTATTTTAATGGAGTAAGGTGCAAAAGTGTAAACATAATATCTTTGACGTCGACGTTACTAGATCGTTAAAAGTTACTAAATTGTTATTTCTACTAATTTTGTTGGCACATCAAAACTTGTAGCCTATACATATTGTACTTTACGCCACATCTGACCAAAAGGCGAGTTTTACCGCCCTCTACGTGTACGGTAATAATGTATGTATAATCTTGGTATGGAGATGTTCTACTGTTATATTTTACTTATTGCAAAAATTTTGCCATTGTATGAAGATATTTTACTGCAATATTTTTACTGTGACATGTCTCTAGCTCCGCCTCCCCGCTAGCGCGCTCTTGCTTTCTTTCTAGCGCCCTGTCTCACTCTAGGTGAAACAACAACATTTTAAGCCGTTAGCGCGTGGTCTCAACTCGGAGTTGAGCGCTGCTTACTGCGGACTCTTAAGTTGCAATTCTGATTGTGATTTGTAAAATGTCCGTCGCCAACGCAATGGATACTTATCCTCCTAGATAAAAAAAAATATAAACTGCAATTTTTTTTTATCAATTAAATAATCAAGAGGTAAAATTTTGTCTCAAGCACGCAATAGAAAAAAAATAAAAACAAATGTTTGTTTTCTTGCATTTTTTTTTAATAAGAAATCCAGCAAGGCATCTAAGGAAGCCAGTGGACTCTTAAAAAATATCTTAAATACAAATAAAAAACAAATATTCTTTCGGGAAATTTGTTTTTTGGTATAATCATCAAAAAATGTAGCACGGATTCTAGGAAAGCCCGCGACCACAAGGCCGCGGCTAGCTGGTTCCGCGCGTTTTTCTGGCACCGGTGCAAGAGCACAACCGCGCAAAGGCGCGGGCGCTGATCGTCGGTGCGAACAAATAACGGAAAAAGCCATCGGCGGGGCTCGAACTCGCGGCACTTTCTGCAGATATTAGTCTACTATGGTGACCATTAGGCCAAATAGTGAGACTATGGGGGTAGCGAAATTTTGTATTAGATTTAGAATCCATTTCCATACTACCGTGCAAATGGCGCTTCCTCAAAATTATACGTCATTGTAAGTTATGTCATTAGCCCTAGATTTTAAATTGCATGTTCCAATGACATTTCATTTTGAGATAGCGCTATTTGGCTTATGAAGGCAGCATACTAATCCATACTAATATTATAAATGCGAAAGTGTGTCTGTTTCTCTGTATGGCTGTCTGTCTGTCTGTTACCTCTTCATGCTTAAACCGCTGAACCGTTTTGGATGAAATTTGGTATAGAGATAGTTTCCAGTCCTGGGGAAGGACATAGGATAGTTTTTATCCCGGACATCATCCCCTAATGGGATGAAATGGCGGGTGAAAGTTTGTATAGAGCTACGATATAACCGAGTTCCACGCGGATGCAGTCGCGGGCAGAAGCTAGTGAGTCTATATTTTCAATCTAACAATATTGTTCTTAGACAGAGAACCATATTCTTCTTCTTCATAAAGAACCATATTAAGGACTCTTTACAATGAGTCCTCCCTCTGTTTTTTATGTATCGTCTGTGCGGAATAAATAAAGGAAAAAGACATGGGCGGGGTTTGAAATCGCGGCACTTGAGTGATTGGCAAATTTTGCCCTGCTACATGCGCTATGGAGCCAAGTAAGCATACTACAAGGGCAACGAAATTTAGTGTCAGATTTAGGGTGATTCTTCAATGTTTTATTCCTTTTTTCAATCTAGTAGTATTGTTTTAAAACAGAAATACTAAAATTTGTTTTTTTGATCCATCTATGTATATGGGAGAAAACCGCTATTCCATTACTTTATAAAAGTTCATCAAACTCAAACTAAAGTGGCCGTCAATAGAATTTGCTAACTATGTAAATAAACCGCCATATCGAAATTGTCTTTCACAATGGCGGTTTGTTTACATAGTTAGCAAATGGCGACTTTAGCTAGAATGCTTCAAGTTAGTCTAATTTAAATCTGTGACCTTGACATTAGTGTTAGCAAGAAAGGGACAAAACACATCTTAATTAACAGAGGCCTGTTAAGTTTCATGATTATTTAAGTATAACATCTGGCAATATTATGTATGAGCTTATGAGCGAAGGTTTTAAATTTATAACAATGGTATTTGAATTTGAAAAAAACCCTTACAATTTACAGTCATCATCATCACATTCCACTGCTGAACGTAGGTCTCCCCCAAAGAGTGCCATAATGACCGGTCCTGCGCCACTCGCATCCAGCGTTCTCCAGCGACCTCGGTTTACACAATATTTTAACCGTAACATAAGAAAAGGATTGCCAAAGATCTTACCTTAGGCGTTTTGCCTTCCATAACGGCCACACAGGAGTTTGTTGTACCAAGATCAATGCCAATGACAGCGCCCCGGACTCCATCGGACCTGCAAATACGTTTGTTCATGTTTGTAAATTATGATCTTAAGATTATGTCCAAATTATACATGATCATGGTTGTGATTACGATCTCATCATGATAGGGCTTACCATAGTAGGGATTGTTATATGTACATGTATAACAAGCCCTGTCCAGTCGAGGGTACAAGCTATGCTGGATTACCCAGCCCTCAAAAAACCAAAGAAATAAGCCGATTCAATGTAAATTTTTTATCACAGGATTGTTCCAGGAGCCAATCAACTATTTCTTGTTGCTCATTTACGTTATTTTATGCTTGTTAACGATATTTTTGACTAGAGTATATCTGTCTGTATAAAACCCATTCATGCAAGAGAGAGAACAAATGTGGGTACGGATTATGGTGCTGTACAGTTGAGTTCTCCTATAACTACACAGAAAACCTTTCAAAAATAATTATACAGTGTTTGTTGTTACTGACATAAGACACATGTGTACATATTTTTGAAAGGTTGTCTGTATAGATATTGGAGAACTCAACTGTACAGTTGACTACAAAGAGATGTATACACTTTTGGACCTAATCGAATGTGGTCGCCTACAATCCTAATCCTAATGTTCACCTCTGTGGTTATGCTTATGAAATAAGAGTGAGTGTCAATTGTTAAGGGGTGTTTGTCTATTATTTGAAAGAGATTCAATACCAATAGTATTGTAAAATAAATGTATATTTGCTACAATAAACATACATCACATGCAAGATGAGATGCATTGACTATCACATCACATCATCAGCCTATATACGTCCCACTGCTGGGCACAGGCCTCCTCTCACGTATGAGAGGGAATGCATTGACTATCGCTTGTATAATTTGACCAAATATAAATACATATAATGTATAACTATTTAAACCATAATAGCATTTATTTTGCATGACTCAGGTCTTAAGTAGCATAAATAGACTAGGCAACAATGTAAGCTGGGAAAGTTGGTTGTGTATGATTAAAATAAATATAGATTCAATGCAAATAATGTAGCACTAAGAGAAATTATAGTATTCACTTTTCAACATAATCTACCATCCTGCCAAACTTTCCAAAACCTTGTCACTAGTTCAAGTAGCAAGTACTTTCATGTGTTCAACTCACAAAAACATGATGCAATTGAAGTTATCATTAGAATATGAGATGAGAATGATGATGATAATAAGTTAGATACATATGATTTATGTCTAGTATACAAAGGTCGTCCGAAAGAATGTTAGGTTATGGCGAAATTGTTAAGTAAAAAAATTATATTGGAACTTACTTGTTTCTGTACTGTACTGCATATCGTTGATAAATAGGAACTGTGGGGGCTGCGGTCTGAAATTTAGAGAAACAAAGGAGATATTAAGAGGAATCATAGTTTTATTTCCAGTCCATGTGACCCCGGCGGACCGGTGAAAATATCAAGCAAACTAACAAGAAGGAAACACGAATGCAATATTATTATCATTAGGAATATTTCATTGTCATTTTAAGACTTATGATATGACAAACGATTTTCTTTCGTTTTAGAAACTAAAATGGTCACTTACACTTTTTAGTATTGAGCTGAAGTTTCTCTGTGTGTAGAAGTCCGTACCAATGCCAGAACACTCCAAAGCCTTACGGCCGACCACCCGCGTAGCGCACAACATTTTTACAAATTTATTAGCAGCTATTCAATTTATTTCTCGTTTTAATTCACTTCAGACAGAACATGTGGGTGACGCAACTTCATGAAAGAACGTTTTTACTTTTTTTACGGCATGCGATATTCTTGCCACACGGAAAATGTGTGGCGCGCTCTAGAATATTCTCGTTTAAACATCTATAGAGGCTAGTTCTCTTTGGCTATGAGGGTAAAATCAAACCCTTTCTATTGGTTAAATTGCCTTGACGTCACAATTATGGGCCAATGGCAAGCAATGCAAAACTACGGGTGAATAAAGGGCAATAGACCACATGCTAAATGTTACATAATAGCATCAAACGAAAGCAATATTTCAACTAATATGCATAATATACAAACTGCAAAAATGAGAAATTTGCAGACATAATTTATTCGCTTTTTATTTATATAATTTTATACCTTTACTATTTCAATTTATAAAAGCGCCCTCTCATGACGATTAGTTGCAATTTCCACACATCGGCAAATATTTTCCGCCACCATGTAATGGAAAAATAATAGTTCGTAACTATTTAATCAACTACTCATACATTTAACATGTTGATTTCATTGATATCAATAATTAATTTTATATTGGCTTAATTTATTCGAGTCTTATTAGATTCCAATTCATTTATTTGTATTAGCAACACAAAATATCTGTCAAATGTCAACTTGTCACTGTCATTCTAATCTACACGGATGACGTATTTATTTCAGCGTATATATAATTATCAATGTTTTTATTATTTCCTTACAGCTATTTCACAATTTACTAAATGTTTAGCTTCTTGAGATTAAGTAAAAATGGAGGAAACATTAGCATTAGCACTAACTATGGAAAATGCATTGAGAAGTGACACGATATGTCGAATATGCTTAGTGCGGGGCGAGGGTATGCAGCCGTTGTTTGTGGAAGGGATCGGTATCATTGAGCAGATAGAATACTGTACAGGCGTTCGAGTAAGTTACACATATAAGTTATCATTATTCTTAATTATTTCCCCAACAACTCATGGGCACACAACCACTTGTGTTTTTTTTTAAATTTTAGTATTTCTAACTGCCTGTTGTACTATCATCATCATATCAGCCAAAACCCGTCCACTGCTGTACATAGGCCCAAAGGGCGCCTTAATGACCGGTCCAATGTACTGTATAAAGTACAGTCGCGGAAAGAAAGGGTTGACCACCTTAAGATCTGTTTTTGCTTGCTCAGCATACACTATCAGTATCCGCTTTGTTGACAGAGTATGACACATTCTGTCATAATGAATGTAATTTCACAACATGTCGAACAGATACATCCACTATGATGAGAATTAACCTCTATGCATTTTTTGAAAGGCGAGGTGAGGCAAGGAGGATCTTGAACATTTAAATTTCTCAGCATTGTAAAATATTAACATGAATACAAGAAATAGCAATGATGACATTGACAGGAACTGTTATCATAGAATTTATAGTTTTAATTAGGGATGCAACAATATGTCTATTACAATACCGATACAAATGACGAATGCATCCTAATAGCGAATACGATAACGAATGCGATAATGAATTCATTACGATTTTTCAATTTACGTCTAATCAAACAAGACAATTGAATAAAATCAACATTTATTTAAATTTTAGGCAGTTTACCATCTAAATGTCATAATTAAAATCAAATTCTTATTAAGATAACATAATATTTTTAAATTATCAGGTTTAAGTCTATTTCATTTATCCATATGGACTAAACCAGCTGTGGAAAACAATCTTTCTGAATCTACAGTAGCAGCTGGTTTGATGGACAAATACTTATGACCAATTTTTCTAGTTAGGAAATACAGTATTTTTTCTCCAATAATTTGAAATCAAACTAGTTTTAAGAATCGTTATTAATCTTAATACTTTTTATGATACTGATGATAGTCAAAAATAACGATAACCTGTGGTTTACCATTATCGGCATTGGTATCCTTGCATCCCTAGTTTTAATCATTATAAGGGAAGATGATGTAATCATTAGATATATCACACTTGACACAATGTAATCTTACTAATAAAAAGGTTTTAGTTCAACTATTCATAGTCAAGAAACATTCGTCTCAGTAAATTTGAACTTTGTTGTCAAAGAGTTCACTATAATTTTGAATACAACACTCTCATCTGTTACACAGTTTAAGAAGGTTTTCATTCCGCAACTGTACAAACCAAGAGCAGTGCTTCGCTTTATAACTTTTTGCCATTCATATTTTATTCCTTATATCTTTAGCGCATTCTTAATTTGTACTTGGATAAGTACATTCGCCAGTTCATTAAACTGTCAGGTCTAAACTACTACTGTTCATTTGTACTTGTACAAATATATGGGGTACTTATGAGGTTAAAGCATTGTTAAGTTATAATAACTAATTTGTTACACTTGTTTTTGGTTTCATATTCTTTTACTTTGTGGCTTTCAGGTTGCGTTTGCTTTAGAAATACCTATATTTTTTACTTTGTGACCACCTAGAGGTCTATTAAAAGGCATTCTCTTCAATGGCATTTATACCATTCAAAATGGGAACAGAGTTGCAATTAATTTTTGTTTTGATGCAGTAACGCTGCTAACGAAAATTATAAATTTTTAAATCAAAGGAAAAATTTAAAAATGTAATGTTGCGAGCCGGATTCGAACCGGCGACCACAGGCATTCATGGCCCGTCCCTACTAACCAACTAAGAAGCCTAAGTCTTCTGGTAGATGTCGCTACACGCCTCCCTAAGGTGTTGTATGAAGGAACTGATTGAGGGATTTGGTGCCCGAACCGGATTGTTCCAATAGCTCAGTTGGTTAGTAGCGACAGGCCATGAATGCCTGTGGTTCGAATCCGGCTCGGAGCATTAAAACTTTTCAATTTTCCCTTGATTTAAAAATTTAGAGTTGCAAATTTCTGTTTATTATTTTTGTAAAATTTTAAAAGGTATCAAATTTAGTTATATGTATCCTATCCTATTACATATGTTTTTTTTTCTCGTATGGTGGGTCCTAGAGCTACTTTTTGAATACCAAACCCCAACTCATGGCTTCAATTGTGCTGTGTTTAAGCAATTTACCAATTCAATGAAAATCTATTATTTGTTCACATTTTTGTGCAAATTTGTATCTATATAGGTTGATTCTCACCATATCAAAAATAATTACTATGAGTCTGTCTTTCTGTTACCGCCTTCACACTTTACCGCTGAACCGATTTAGATGATATTTGGTATAGAGGAGTCCCGGGGAAGGACATAGGATATTTCTCATCCTAGAAATCAACCCCGTAAGGGGGTGAAATGGGGGTGAAAGTTTGTATGGATTTATTATATAAATGAGTTCCACGCGGACAGAGTTGCGGGCAGAAGCTAGTAATATACCAAACCCTATTACAGCTCAATCCCCTTCAGAAACATATTTTAAAATCTTTTTTTGAACATCATAAACATTAGAAGTAATGAGTAAATTTCATATAATTTCAGCTCCTCAACGAACCGACCCTTCCTTCCCACATCTGCCCCCCCTGCCTCGCCCACCTCACCATCGCCCACTCGTTCAAGTCCACCTGCCTCGCCTCCCACCACACGCTGCACCCACACGCTCAGACTCTCGTGAACACCCGGCCGGCGGTGCTGGTTAAGATGGAAAGAGACGACAGCACGGACATGGACAATGACGAGTGGGTGGAGGAGAGAAAGAGTAAGAGGGTGAAGATGAAGAAGGAGAAAGAAGAAAGGTAAGATTTCATATTTTTAAATCCTACCATCCCATGCTGCTAATATTATAAATGCGAAAGTGGGTGTGACTGTCTGTTAACTGTTCACGCTTAAACCGCTGAACCGATTGGGATGAAATTTGGTATAGAGATAGTTTGAGTCACAGGGAAGGACATAGGATAGTTTTTATCCCCGAAATCACGCCCTGAACGGGTGAAATGGGGGGGTCAAGGTTTGTATGGAGCTGCGATATAAACGAGTTCCACGCGGACGGAGTCGCGGGCGGAAGTGTAATATTATAAATGCGACAGTTTAGAAAGCAAACGTTACTAAATAACGCAAAAACGGCTGAACGGATTCAGATGAATGTAATAAGGTATACGAATAGAGTAAAGCCTGGATTAACATATAGAATACTGTTTTTCCCAGTAAAATTCGAATAAAAGGAATTCAACGCGAAAGAAATCACGGGAAAATGCTATGCTATAAATAAAATAAACACTTATTAGGGGACAATCTTACTCAAATTGAACTAATCACATAGTAAGCCCAATAAGGCTTGTGTTATGGGTTATGGGTACTAAACGATATATTCAACAGATATAAATACATAGTAAACATCCAAGACTTACAAATAAATATTCGTGCTCATCACACAAATAAACGCCCTTACCAGGATTCGAACCTGGGATCTCCCGTTTCATAAGTAGGGTCACTACCAACTAGGCTACAGAGGTCGTCATTTGATACTGTAATTAAGGTTACGATACAAAAAGCTTGCCACCAGCTTTTTGATTTCGGTATGCATGTTTAGTATTATTGTTAAAATAAAACATAACTATCGCAAGATTGTATCCCAAATTACTTTGCATTTCTGCAAATACTTTGAATTTAATACAGTTACAAGAAAAAACATGTGAAATCGGGTTTAAAGTGCATCGAAGATACATTTAGAAAAAATATCTTTAAAAATGTGGATTCCTGTGAAGACAAGTATAATTTGGACTGGTAACTCTCGCAAGCTCTTATGAAGCTCTTGCGTTTGTTACGATTTTGATAACCATTCGCATGTTAAAATAATACCCAATCAAATGTATAAGTAAGCTGAGATACAATCTTGCGAAAGTTACCAGTCATATATTTTGTACAAAGTGGTGAGTTTTACATTTTATATTTAGTCACTTATTTATTTAGACTCGGATGTATTTAATTGTAAATGATACAGGGTTATTGCTAGTTAAATGTATTCCTGGTAACGGGTTGTAAGGGACATTGATGCAAATTTTTTGGACCCCATAATGCATTATGCAAAAGTGCTCCATTTTTCGGGATAGTTCAATTTTAATATTACTTTTCCATACTAGATTATGTGGCTCAAAAAGTTGCAATCAACATCCTCTGTAACCACTTAACAGGAATACATTGAATAACTAACAACCGTGTACGTATTACATTTATATACCTCGACGTTTCGTACGCATCACATCACCAATAGTTTTGTCGATATACTAGTTCTACAAGTTGAAATTCCATATTGTTAACATTAAGAATGTAAACTAATGCATTTCCTTTTTTTCTAGAAAAGCTAAGAAACGCGCGCAGCCCCAGCCGCAGTCAAAACACGAATATATCTACACAGAAAACGATCACACAATGTTCGTTAATCTCGGAAACAGCTTCCCTAGACCCGACCTCATTGCACCTCGGAGCATCTCATCAAGTTCATCGCTACCAGACTCTAGGATACCCGGTGATTCCATCCTACATGAAAAAACACCAAAGAAACGGTCCAAAAAAGGCTCAGCAGACTCATCAAGCTGGGAGATAAATAGAATCAAAAAAGCAAGGGAAACCGGCAGAGCATACTTAAGTCAGAAGCGCTTAAAAGGTGTTAGAGTCGGTTTCGAAACTCGAAAGGAAAGAAAAATGGGTCCACCATGCTATTCCAGCTTATGTCGGAAAAGTGCCAAAAGAAGATGCAACATTATCAAAGACAAGGACAGGAAATACTGCTTCAATAAATTCTGGTCCGAATTGAACTGGACAGCAAAGAAGCAGTACATCGTAGATTTAGTGAATGTTACCAGTTGTAAGAAAGTCAACGGAGAGTCCCGGAGAACGAAGACTATTAAGTATAATTTAGAGGTTAATAACGAGTGCTGGCCGGTGTGTAAGAAGATGTTTCTGAACACGTTGAGTATTGGTGAGAAGACGGTGCTTGGTTGGTTAGAAAAGGCGTGTGAGGAGGCTGCCATGAATATGACGTAGTATGACGCGTTTCAGCCAGAATATATGTAATATTGCAATAGCCATGCATACACCCGGCGCCTCGCCCGAGGCACGTCTACACTGAGTGTGCATGCTAGGGCGAGGCACCTCTACACTGACCGCGCACGCTATGTAATAGCTCGCATGTTAAAGTGACAGGTGACGACAAACTAACGTTAACGGGATTTTAGTTAACATAGATTAATGGCCGATATTGGCAGGACTTCGTGCAGGCTGCCGCGTGAATCGGCTCGTGAAGTCGTGAGTAAACGTGTCGGGCGCCAGCCAAATCAAGGTCACTCCTTACCTACTAGATTTTATGGGACCTTGCTTGGCAGTCCTGCCGATTTCGCTCGTGTGGCGTCTCTTAATGAATGTTAATGAATTAGGGCATAAAGGTTTAAGTAGTAAATTATTGTAGCTGAAGAGTAAATGACACAAGATTATTGCACCTACGATATATTGTTTGCCATAAATTTCACGCAAGGTTTATTCTAGTGCAATACAACATGTAACCAATTAAAGTAATACTTATATCTTGAAAATGCTTAAACATTGACTACACAATCTTTCGTGATGTTAATATTATACAATATTTTATTATGTCAGTTGTTTGTCTGCCCATATCCTTATTTCAATATCCATAAAGCGCATAGATAGTTAGGAAATGTTCCCTATCCCGCTCTATTTTCTAGCCTCGTATCCGTAAAGCCGCGTCCAGACAAGCGAAATCGGCGGATTGCCGACAATGGTTACAAGCTGTGTCTACACCGGACGCATGGTCGGCCGCACGTCTCGCCCGGGGCACGTTTACACTGAGCGCGTACGCTACAGCGAGGCGTGGCTCGCCGAGGCACGTCTACACTGGCACTGAGCGCGCACGCTAGGGCGACGCGTGCTTGGCCAAGGCATGTGGATGCTCCGCCGCATGCCTCGGGCAAGGCGTGGCTTGCCAAAGCACGTCTACATTAAGCGCGCTCGCTCGGGTGAGGCGTGGCTTGCCGAGGCACGTCTACTCAGGCACTGAGCGCGCACGCTAGGGCGACGCGTGCTTGGCCGAAGCATGAGGATGCTCGGCCGCATGCCTCGGGCGAGGCGTGGCTTGCCAAAGCACGTCTACATTAAGCGCGCTCGCTCGGGCGAGGCGTGGCTCGCCGAGGCACGTCTACATTAACACTGAGCGCGCACGCTAGGGCGTCGCGTGTTTGGTCGAGGCATGTGGATGCTCGGCCGCATGCCTCGGGCGAGGCGTGGCTTGCCAAAGCACGTCTACATTAAGCGCGCTCGCACGGGCGAGGCGTAGCTCGCCGAGGCACGTCTACACTGAGCGCGCACGCTAGGGCGACGCGTGTTTGGTCGAGGCATGTGGATGCTCGGCCGCATGTCTCGGGCGAGGCGTGGCTTGCCAAAGCACGTCTACATTAAGCGCGCTCGCTCGAGCGAGGCGTGGCTCGCCGAGGCACGTCTACACTGAGCGCGCACGCTAGGGCGACGCGTGCTTGGCCGAGGCATGTGGATGCTCGGCCGCATGTCTCGGGCGAGGCGTGGCTTGCCAAAGCACGTCTACATTAAGCGCGCTCGCTCGAGCGAGGCGTGGCTCGCCGAGGCACGTCTACACTGAGCGCGCACGCTAGGGCGACGCGTGCTTGGCCGAGGCATGTGGATGCTCGGCCGCATGTCTCGGGCGAGGCGTGGCTTGCCAAAGCACGTCTACATTAAGCGCGCTCGCTCGAGCGAGGCGTGGCTCGCCGAGGCACGTCTACACTGAGCGCGCACGCTAGGGCGACGCGTGCTTGGCCGAGGCATGTGGATGCTCGGCCGCATGCCTCGGGCGAGGCGTGGCTTGTCAAAGCACGTAGTTGTAGGTAGAGTCTGGAGTAGTCTGGCCAGCGAAGGATGAGCATAAGGTTTATATTTCAACAGTAATATCATTGTCAAGCGTGTCAAACGTCTTAAATTAGTGTGATGTCCTAATCTTCATACTTGATCTGGTTACTAAGAGAGTAACTGTTCCATGGTTTTTCGTCGACGATGCGGTGGACGCCTTGCTTCTTTGCGGAGCTTCTGACGCTGACTGCATTATTAACGACAGACCAAACTACCGAACAACGTAGCTTTATAAGTAAACTTGATATTGACAAAATCATCTTAACTTAGATGGAAACCATTTTTTGAAAAGAATATAAAGTAAGATAACTGTTCCATAATAAATTGGACTATTTTTGCTTCTAAAGAGAATCAAAGGGTTGCTTACTGCTAATATCATAAAAATGAATTGATAATATGTCTCTTCGAAATTGATAGTATGGAGAGTGGTTTTGATTACTTTTCTTAGAGTTTTAGTTCATATAACTTTACATCCTTCTGCTTGATCACTTGCATTGTGTTAATTGGAGAATTAACTACAAATTAGCAAAGTTGAAAAACCCCTGACATTTTCATTTCAAAGTCCAATATCTCAAAAACGGCTGAACAGATTTTCATGAAACATAGCTAAGAACACTTGGGATAAAATTATCTATGACATGACACAAAAAACCGCATTGCAATCGGTCCATCCGTTTGGGAGCTACGATACCACACACAGACAGATAGACAGATATACAGACACACACGTTAAACTTTTAACACCCCTCTCTTTGCGTCGGCGGTTAAAAATAATATTTGTTCAAGTGCTTATCATTATTATTTTTTGGCGTTCTACCCGGTGATGGAACACGCTGTTTTTTTTAAAAAAATGCAATTCTTTTTTCTCGTCTTGCAGGACTCCGTGCTTGCAGTCCGCCGATTTCGCTACTTTAGACGCGTCTTTCCGGTAATTTGATGGTTTACTACGAGTCCTGATCCTTGAGTCGAGATCCACGACACCTCATTATACATTTTAACATGAGAAAACAACCCAGTTGTTGGATTTACATCTCAAAATAACAAGAAAAAACTGATATGATAAAGAAATAAATATAAGCAAAATAAAATAAAGCGTGTTTCACATCTACACTATAATAGGAGACGGCACACGGGCGGATATCGGCGTGCGGCCAACCAAGGTCACAGATAATCTAGTATGGAGTGACCTTGATTTGGTTGGCCGCCGTGCTTCCGATATCGACAGGTGCAGTCCGGACGATATCGATACTAACGCTAATGGACTTTTTTTTTTGAACTTGGCTGTTGCTATAATGGGACGGACCCAATACAGCGGTCGGACTGCGTGGTTGGAGGGTAGCCTGGGGAAAATCCAGGGGAAGCCTCCGGCACGACCACGCGGGGAAGTTTGTACACTGGAATACTCTAAGAGTTTGCGCTCCAGTGAGATTATTTGAACGGTATCAACTGAATCTAGGGTGTAAGTGGTGCGTTTCGCAGGACCATTTCAATGCGGCAATTTTCGCTTTCCTACTGCTAACTGGCCACACTGAATGAAATTGTAGTCGGAGATAGGAATAGTTAGTAGCAGCCGAGGTAGCCAAATATTTCAGTACAAGTCTTTATTAATTATTACTGTAAGAATAAGGGTGAGAAATATTTAGCTACTCTGGCTGCTACTAACTATATGTAAAAAAAAATAAAAAATTAAAATTTAATCTGTTTATTTCACTTATTTTATTTAAAAGTAGCATACATATTTCTTAACTACTAATCTTAAATTCTAAAGATTTTTTGAGTTAAGGAGTCTATAATTAATTATATTAGTTATACAATTTCAATTACATAACTTATAGGTTTATCTCTTCTCTCAATTCAAGCATGTGTTTTTTTATCATATGTCGCTGACTGTACGACGTGCCCCTTCGATATGCTGTACTGACAAATTGTAGTAAAATCACATAATCTGTAGAACCCTTTATACACAGAATAAGTACTATCTAAGGTATAGAACGGGTCCAGTCTGGTTTCACTAGGGTATTTAGTAGTAGTAATAATAAATATAAGGTAAATAAAAAATATTAGAATTATTTATCCATCCACAATTGTTACACTTTTCAAAACGACTAAATTATACTTGTGTTAAGAGAAGTAGAATAACCCTTTCGCATTTATGATACTATCGATATATTGCAGCCCAGAGCCACCCGACATCAAACCAGACAAGGTGTACAAACGCGGCCCATACAAAAAGGCCGGTGCCCGCCGGCCGAAGTTCAAATTCCGAAGACTGTGGTGTTCTTCGTGCGAGATAAAATTCGACTCTAAGGAGGAGAGCGATGCTCATAGACTAGCTAAACACCCCGAGGATCCTTGGATGTGCGAGGTAAGACCACTTCTTTTTGTCACAACAACTTGCTATATACCGGGTGGAAAGGTACGACGATCCTTTCCGCAAAAGGTGAATTGTTTAGATTTAGTACTGTATTTTCTCTAAAGAAACTAGGCTCATATTCGTAAGCGTTTTGAAATTGTAGGCAGTTAACTTTTAATGCAAAATACTGCAAGTGACAACCCTCATTAGGTTCAGTAACATTTTAACAATAACACATAGGTCAGTGACTTTTATCAATACGTATATACAATTATTAGTACGTAGTAATAATAGGGTTGTTACTAAGAAGAACATTAATTAATTTTAATATTTTTACTAATTGTTCGTAAAAAAAATCTAAACATAACGAATCGATTCTTCATCACTTAAACTAACCCCCCTTTGCGGAAAGGATCGTCGTGCCTTTCCACCCGGTATATCGTTGGAACGAGACAACGATACATACCTTTTATTCTAGCTTTAGGTGTGAAGATGACACTTAAAGCGTGCGGGGACTGCCTGAAGCGGTCGACCGATACTGCAAGTTGGCGTGACAAATTGCAACAACAACGTACACACATCTTCCAATTTGTCACAACTGACAGAGACGTAGCTGTAGGCAAGAGACAGCGATTGCAGCGCTTCAAATTCTAAGTGCATTACGGCAAAAATCACTAAAGTGGCCGTCAATGGAATTTACTTAACATGTAAACAAACCGCCATATTGAAATTGTCTTTCAATATGGCGGTTTGTTACATAGTTAACAAATTCCATTGATGGCCACTTTAGATACCTACCAATGTGTTACAACAACTGAAGGCGTCGCGGCTATAAGAGGAATGAGACAACAATCATTTAATTTATTGCAAGTAGTGTTACGACAAATTGTATAATGTGTAATGTCCTTTAATTATGTCGAAATTTTACGGTTAACGGCAACATAAGGCAGGGGCAGCGTGGCCCTTTTTTCTAATAGTACTTATTGTATGGTCCAGGTCGAACTTTGGGATTTCGTATCCAAATATTTCAGTATGAAAGTCCTACTATGAAGTTTACAATAAGTATGTATGTGCAGATTGGAATTTTATTGTATTACGTCCATATAAGGGTATTCAGCGCGGTCGTGCGTTGAACGGGTTCTGGCTTCGATAACTTTGGGTCCGCCACCACGCGGCATAGACGACCCAAACCACAGGCACGGCGACACGCCTTCGCTAGCCACGGCGTACCGAGGCAGTTGGAGAGTGAGGGAGAAAGTGAGACCTCTTCTATTCGGTCGCACTTTCTCTAGGAGTGGAATCCGCAGGACGGAAAGAGAAAACAATAATCTCTGGTTCTCAGGGCTTGATGGTGAGGGAGATGGCTAGATGTTTTCGGCTCGAGTTGCAGGTGATGAATGGAATTAATATCGGGAGCCATTTTTTATATATATAGCCAATTCGCTTACCATGAAGTGATCAACTTTTATTTTCCAAAATAGGTAATGCATTACATCATTTTCATTATCGATTTAGTGCTTACGTCTTAACACTAATTATATCTAATTATCTCAAAATGCTGTGTTGCATTTTTATAATACAGAATTACGTGAGGAATGACAAGATATAAGTTATATGTATATAATTCAATTCTATTTCGAGAAATTACCATGTGAATGTCCAATTTAGGAGAAAGTATGAACAATTAAGATTTTAATATTGATACTGAGACTAACAGCGGGCTTACAGACTAGGTTTTACTATGTTAATAGTTATGTATAGTGATGCAGAATTACAATTTAATAAAATCTTTTAGCTACAGTTAATTGTTAGTTATTTATTTACGTGTGAACCTGATTACATAAGTAAGTTTTACGAATACTAGTACAAATATGAGTATGAACGAACGGTTTTCGATATGACGAAATGTCTTTCAGACATGTCAACTTAACTAGGGGTAGGCGCAGTGCCTTTGAAACAGAATTACTAAAGAGATTGACGTGAAGCTACTACAAAAACAAGGTTAAATAAATCTACGTTAAAAACAATGTGGGTCAATCTGTGTGAAAACTAAATTGCGGTCTGGTTAGGTTTGTGCCGACTTACACAGCAGGCTATGCAAGCCTAAGCACGACCTGATAAGGGTGGTCAACCCAGAGTCACTATTCAGGTATTATCTTTAGGTAGGCTATTCAAATGTGCGTTCCTCGGGAACGCACATGACCTAAGGCGTGCAATGTTACATTTTATTTGGATACAGGGTATCTTGTTTGCAGCCTGATAACGTGTTAACGTTATGATGTCAAATCCGGTGTTATGAATGGCTAGTAAACTATACCTATTCGTTATCTAAAGATGTTGTTATCGGATAGACGATTCGTATGACATAAGTAGACATACGTAGCAGAGAGAGCTATTTCCAGGTGGTAACTAAGTATGGGAAAGAAATAGTCAGGATTGACGGGTGTTCCAAACAGTCCCCCCCACGTACGCAAGTACTAACATATGCTAACCAAACTAGTCAATCTATCGAGATAAGTCTAATCAGTCTATCAAGATGAGTCTAGAGGTCGGGCGACGTATGAGTCCAGCAATTGTTCTCACCTCTGTGACGCGTACCTTGCCGTCGGGTCCGGGGTAAACTTTCTCTATGAGCCCGCGGGGCCAAGTTCCTCTCGGCAGGGTACTGTCTACTATTAAGACGACGTCGCCGGGCTTCAAGTTTGGCTGATCTGTGGCCCGTTTGCGTAGTAGCAAAACGGGTTTAAATTTCTTCAATCGTTTTTTCCAGAGCCTGCAGACGAGTTGTTGAACTATTTGCCAGGTGTTTTTTGAAGGCTTTTTATTGCTGAGTGGCTCGAGAAGTTGGATCATGTCTGGTACCGATAGAATGGCTTCGTTTGATGTTGTTTCATTCGTTCGACATGCGGTGTTGTTAGCTAATCTCATTTTACATTTTTTCTTGTGAATTGCCGGGAAATGTCGTAGAAAGTATACGCGTGACGAGTCGAGGTTTGTGTCTACCTTTTCGGCGAAGCCCTGGTTCAAGAAGTTATTCATCTGTTTATCGTATTCGTTCTTAAGTGCAGAATCCCTATTTAACCCTTTTTCTAACGAGCATAACCGCTTTAACGCGTGCGTCTTGTTTTCGGGTAGCGTTTCGTTGTCCGTTTTCCATGACAATTCTGCCTTAAATCGGTCTTGTCCGGGTAATTGTTCGCACGTTCTTTCTAGTATCTGTATGGCTCTGTCCTCGGGATCGTTTGTTCGCTCGCGCGGTTCGGTACCTAGTGATTTCGTACTAAAATGCTCGCACGTCGAGGTCAGAGTTGGATCTTGGTTATCGTTAATGTGATTGACGGAATCGTCTGTTCTGCGAGGCTTTTCATTCAGGCCGTGCATAACCCAACCTAGTTGAGTTAGAGACGCGCAGGGTTGTTGTTTACCGCCCTCACATATTTGTCTGGATACTATTAAGTGTGGTGAGTCCTGTCCTATTAGTACGGTGGGTTGTGCCGATTCGTAGCACAATTCGTCTTGTAAGTGTCTTAAGTGATCGCACTTGCTCACGACGGTCCTTTCTACGCTTTGTGATGCTAAATTTAATCTATCGACCGTGTGTGCCGTGAGATCGTGAAATTCACTGCTGGACGTACCGCGAATGCTAAGTTTGACACGAGAGGAGTCGTGGTCGACGACCTCGTGCCCTCCTACTCCTTCGAAAGAGAGAGTTTCTCGCTTACCGGGGTTTGTTACTTCGTTAGCCACGTCTTTTTGAATCAATGAAAGCGTCGCGCCTTCGTCCATCAATGCGTACGTAGATACCGAACCTTTAGGACCGCTTAATTCTACCGGAATTATCTTTAAATACGCTTGTGATTGGTTGGTGTAATTTACTGAGCTAACGTGTTCCCTAACCGCGATAGTGTTCTCTTTCGGATTTAAGTTACTTCTGCCGTGTAGCAGTCTGCGTTGTGGTGAGCTGCTTCACAGCCACCCTTGCCGCAGGCTTTGTAGCGACACCTACTCGAATTAGATCGATGCGTATCGCCTAGACATTTGAAACATAACTTAAATCGTTTCACCGTTTCCCATCGGTCGGTGATGTTTTGTTTAAGAAAATCGGCGCAATTAACTATCGAATGACTGCCGGAGCATATTATGCATTTATTTTGCCGATTGTCATCGTTTTTCCTAACAAAATTACTACTCTTTTCCGGTTGTGGTTTAGGTTTCCTATCACTACCGCCCTTGGTGCGCTTATCGCGAGTCGCGCGCCTATTCGCTGTCGCGATGTAGTGTCGTTCCGATTCAGACTCGCTTTCGGTTTCGTAACTTACGTTCCTATGTCTACGTGACTCGGATGCGCGGAGGTCGCGGCTTGATACGGAGTTATCGTCGTAGAAGTCGCTTTGATCCCCTGCGTCCTGGGACGACGTAGAGCTTTCTCTTGTCCTAAAATTGCGTTTAGTGTTAACATTATTAACCTGGCGAGATCGCCCGTGCGATTTCTGTTTTGCCTGCTCGTACGCGAACATAGAGTTGAAATTAACGCTTAATTCTTTTAAAAACCGGGACAGAGCGAGTAGTTCTGGCACGTTTTCGTGACCAGATTTATACCTATACCATTCGAATTTGACGATGTTATTTAATTTTTCTACTATACGACTGACCAATTCGGGTGCGTATAAGTACTGCGGTTTGTTCAGCGCAGTTATGGACGAGACTACGTTACACACGCGGTTGCTAAATTCCGTAATATTGCGGCCGTCTTCGCTCATACGCGGCATTTTTTTTACGTTTTGAATTTCCGCTAATATTATTACGTCTGGCTTCCCGTAGGATCTATCTAACGCATCTATTACTTCGTACGGGTTGCTACACGTGTGTAAGATAGCTCTTATCGAGTCGCGTGCTTGGCCTTTCACGGCCTTACGAAGGCGACCCATATTTGCTATGTCCGAGAAAGCGTTCTCGGTGTCTAAGTATACTTTTTTAAAAGATATCCAATCCGAGGGATTGCCGTCAAAGAAAGGTAAGTCTCCTATGTACTTATTTGACGTTTGCGTCGGTTGGGGCGAAGAGTGACTGTCAGTCCTATTCATACTGATAGCTTGTACTATAGCGTCGCGCAGAGCGCTTATTTCGCTCGTCGAAGTGTTCGATTCGCGATTCCTATCGGTCGTATGGGGCTCTCTCCGCGGTGAGATATTACGAGCGGGCTTTTCCCTTTCGGGTAAGGCGTTAGGCGCATTGGGTTGACTATTAAAAGTGGGTGACGGCGTATGCCTAGCCGAACGATGGCTCTCCGCTAGCACTAACTCGTACCTAGCGGCGGCGTACGACGCTGCGGCCCTAGCCTGATCCAACTGTGACGCACGGAAATCTGCCTCCGCGCGCAACCTAACTAACCTCTCATCTTCGGCCCTAGAGTGCTCCTCCATATTAATACCTAACCCGGATGAAATTCGATCGTGCCCTTCCTCAACTGGACCGACTCTGGAAACACTACGCGGAAAAAATTCCTCAAATGCGGCGCCCGCGTTGTTTGCGCCTACGGCTTTGTCGCGTGAGGTGCTCGTACCTCCTAAATTCGCGTCGGCGGCTTGGCTGCGTGGGGCGGCCGGGCCCCCTAAATTCGCATCGGTATCTTTGTCGCGTGAGGCGTCCGAACCTCCTAAATTCGCGTCGGCGGCTTGGCTGCGTGGGGCGGCCGGACCCCCTAAATTCGCATCGGTATCTTTGTCGCGTGAGGCGTCCGAACCTCCTAAATTCGCGTCGGCGGCTTGGCTGCGTGGGGCGGCCGGACCCCCTAAATTCGCATCGGTATCTTTGTCGCGTGAGGCGTCCGAACCTCCTAAATTCGCGTCGGCGGCTTGGCTGCGTGGGGCGGCCGGACCCCCTAAATTCGCATCTACTTGTTCGGCCGCGAACGTATTATGCCTAGGAACGCCTACTGGATACGCACCTAATCCGTTCGCGCCTACGGCTTGCACGCGTGAGGGCGCCGTGCCTCCTAAACTCGCGTTAACTGCTTCGATCGCGCCTATCTTTTGACCGTTGACTAATGAAACGGGAATCCCGCGCGCGTCTGCACCCGTGTTGCCTAACTCGTTATCTAACGGAAAACTATGGTCCGTATCGCTTGAACACGCCGGTGTGTTCAACGATGCCGTGTTGGTCGTCTGCTCCGCGGTGTTGGTTCCATGGCTCCAGGTATTCGTTTCTTGCGATGTAGTGGTGCCGTACGACGACGTGTCGCCGGTACCTCCGGATCCTTCGCCGCTGGTGCTCTGCTCCTCTTCTGAGTCCATCTTCTTTTGCTTGCCCGACCTCGTGACTGGCCCTACCCCCTTTCCTGACATCCTACCTACCTAACACTAACGGCCCTAGCTGCTCGCTCGGCGTACTACCGTAGTGATGCCGATTGAGAATAGGAATGTAGGGAAATTGGATGGGTAAAGGTACCGTCTGGCAGAGGAATACTATGCGCTGTTAATGCTCTATGACGTGGGGGATAGTCACGCCCTTCAGCTTGCCAACCTGTGGCTTAACAACACATAGCAACATACCAGCCACGGCCGAGTACTTATAAACGCTCTGAAAAGTGCGCTGCGATACCGACTCGATATACCGCACTAAGACGTGTTTACGCTCTGGTTGACACCGTTAGGCCAGAGCCACGCCACCTGCCAGTATGCATCGAAGATCGACAAAATTCGGCACTTAACAGGATTTAAAATTACTCACACGACGGCTTGTTTCTTCGACTTCGAAGTTTTCGCAGCACTAAGTCCCGTTCGGGATTTTTCTTTCTTGAGGTTTCTTTGGCCTTTGGAAGGCTTTTCTTTTTTGAGAATTCTTGCTTCCTTATCCCTGTTGAGGGCTCTTCTTTCTTGAGGCTTCTTTGGCCTTTGGAAGGCTTTTCTTTTTTGAGAATTCTTGCTTCCTTATCCCTGTTGAGGGCTCTTCTTACTTGAGGCTTGAATTTTCTTATCGCTGGAAACTTCGATGACGGTGACAGTGATTTATTGTGATAGGCACTGTTTTTTCTTTATTCTTTTTTCTTGTTTCGTGTGAGGTTATAACGAGGATTTTCTTTTTCGAGCTTGGACTTGCTTGAGGATATAGTTTGACGACACTGTTTTCTTTCTTGAATTTTTCTTAATTTTTTCAGCCTTGATATTGTTGTTTCTTCCCTAACAGCTTCATAAAAGGACGCACTACGTATGAACACTCGTTGCGGCTGCTTCACGACGTTTCCGGAAAGTCAATCTTGCTGCGGTACCCGTGGATTGAAGAAGCACGACGACAATCGGATTACGATACTTCTTAAAAAGTCAATCTTCTCAGTACGGTGCACGGCGATTGAGAAACTCGATGAATTCGCACGAAATATTCTTGCTTGAGCTGCTTTCTGCTTCAGTGATCCGGCTCGAAGGACCATTATTCAGCGCGGTCGTGCGTTGAACGGGTTCTGGCTTCGATAACTTTGGGTCCGCCACCACGCGGCATAGACGACCCAAACCACAGGCACGGCGACACGCCTTCGCTAGCCACGGCGTACCGAGGCAGTTGGAGAGTGAGGGAGAAAGTGAGACCTCTTCTATTCGGTCGCACTTTCTCTAGGAGTGGAATCCGCAGGACGGAAAGAGAAAACAATAATCTCTGGTTCTCAGGGCTTGATGGTGAGGGAGATGGCTAGATGTTTTCGGCTCGAGTTGCAGGTGATGAATGGAATTAATATCGGGAGCCATTTTTTATATATATAGCCAATTCGCTTACCATGAAGTGATCAACTTTTATTTTCCAAAATAGGTAATGCATTACATCATTTTCATTATCGATTTAGTGCTTACGTCTTAACACTAATTATATCTAATTATCTCAAAATGCTGTGTTGCATTTTTATAATACAGAATTACGTGAGGAATGACAAGATATAAGTTATATGTATATAATTCAATTCTATTTCGAGAAATTACCATGTGAATGTCCAATTTAGGAGAAAGTATGAACAATTAAGATTTTAATATTGATACTGAGACTAACAGCGGGCTTACAGACTAGGTTTTACTATGTTAATAGTTATGTATAGTGATGCAGAATTACAATTTAATAAAATCTTTTAGCTA
Organism: Epinotia demarniana; assembly: GCA_945867215.1. Lineage (NCBI taxonomy): Eukaryota > Metazoa > Arthropoda > Insecta > Lepidoptera > Tortricidae > Epinotia > Epinotia demarniana. The sequence goes on from OX244283.1 coordinate 6,514,559, forward strand.
CAGTTAATTGTTAGTTATTTATTTACGTGTGAACCTGATTACATAAGTAAGTTTTACGAATACTAGTACAAATATGAGTATGAACGAACGGTTTTCGATATGACGAAATGTCTTTCAGACATGTCAACTTAACTAGGGGTAGGCGCAGTGCCTTTGAAACAGAATTACTAAAGAGATTGACGTGAAGCTACTACAAAAACAAGGTTAAATAAATCTACGTTAAAAACAATGTGGGTCAATCTGTGTGAAAACTAAATTGCGGTCTGGTTAGGTTTGTGCCGACTTACACAGCAGGCTATGCAAGCCTAAGCACGACCTGATAAGGGTGGTCAACCCAGAGTCACTATTCAGGTATTATCTTTAGGTAGGCTATTCAAATGTGCGTTCCTCGGGAACGCACATGACCTAAGGCGTGCAATGTTACATTTTATTTGGATACAGGGTATCTTGTTTGCAGCCTGATAACGTGTTAACGTTATGATGTCAAATCCGGTGTTATGAATGGCTAGTAAACTATACCTATTCGTTATCTAAAGATGTTGTTATCGGATAGACGATTCGTATGACATAAGTAGACATACGTAGCAGAGAGAGCTATTTCCAGGTGGTAACTAAGTATGGGAAAGAAATAGTCAGGATTGACGGGTGTTCCAAACAAAGGGATAATTACGGGCAGTCACAAATCGAAGATCAATGTCAAAAGAATGCGTTTCGTAACTAAAGCGACAGATTAGACGTAACTTGAACATCAATTTAGAATCAGAATCAGATTGTTTTATTGCAAGAATACATATTAAGAATACATATTGGTTCACCGATGGCCGTTGGGGCGGAAAGGTTCTCGAGTGGCGACCATGTGCCGCTAAAGCGCAGCGTATGACCTGAGAAAGGTCGCGGGCGCGGAGGTCCGCTGGATCGTGGATGCGGGTGGCGCAGGGCCGGTGATTGTGGCACTCTTTGGGGGAGGCCTATGTCCAGCAGGGGCCGTCTTTCAGCTGATGTGATGATGATGATATTAGTTGCCTTTAACTCACCGCTTAAATGTAACTCCTCAGATATGCGGTAAAGTGTTTACCCACCGCGGCTCGCACTATACTCACGTGCGTTCCCATTTGCCACCTCTACACGGCTGCGCACACTGCGACTACAAGACCTGGCACCGACACGACCTGGTCAAACACCTGCGCATCCACGCCGGTAAGTGAGCTTTTTTTAAACCCCCAACACAAAGAGAGGGGTGTTATAAGTTCAACGTGTCTGTCTGTGTATCTATCTGTGGTATCGTAGCTAACAAACGGATGGACCGATTTGAATACGTTTTTTTTTGTGTCATAGATAATTTTATCCCGAGTGTTCTTAGCCTTGTTTTGTGAAAATCTGTTCAGCCGTTTTTGAGATATCAGACTTTGAAATGAAAATGTCGGGGGTTTTACAACTTTTTTTAAGTTGAAGTTATTTAAATAGAAATGAAAGCCACTAATGATATTGAAACTTGGCAACAGGCCTGCAATTTTTTATGAAACTCGATTATGACCTCCCGTATCGTTGCACCCGAAAAGTGATACTTCGCAGGCTTTAGTAGGATCATAAGAAATATGTCATTGCATGATTGAGAAAAGTTACGTGTGTATAACATGCGAATTATTTCAGGTGTGAAGCAATACCAGTGCACGCAATGCGCCCGAACATTCCACACGTCGTCCAACCTGGCGTCGCATATCAAACGGCTGCACGAGCGCGCGCGCCCCTACCAGTGCACGCAATGTCCGCGCCGGTTCTTCGACAGGACCAAGCTGCGTCGGCACACGGACAGCCACAACGACATCAAACGGTCAGTAGCGTCACTCTCGCTCCTCACTCGTCAGAGAGGGACAGGGGTACCAGTGCACGCAGTGTCCGCGCCGGTTCTTCGACAGGACCAAGCTGCGTCGGCACACGGACAGCCACAACGACATCAAACGGTCAGTAGCGTCACTCTCGCTCCTCACTCGTCAGAGAGGGACAGGGGTACCAGTGCACGCAGTGTCCGCGCCGGTTCTTCGCCAGGACCATGCTGCGTCGGCACACGGACAGCCACAACGACATCAAACGGTCAGTAGCGTCACTCTCGCTCCTCACCCGTCAGAGAGGGACAGGGGTACCAGTGCACGCAGTGTCCGCGCCGGTTCTTCGACAGGACCAAGCTGCGTCGGCACACGGACAGCCACAACGACATCAAACGGTCAGTAGCGTCACTCTCGCTCCTCACTCGTCAGAGAGGGACAGGTGTACCAGTGCACGCAATGTCCGCGCCGGTTCTTCGACAGGACCAAGCTGCGTCGGCACACGGACAGCCACAACGACATCAAACGGTCAGTAGCGTCACTCTCGCTCCTCACTCGTCAGAGAGGGACAGGTGTACCAGTGCACGCAATGTCCGCGCCGGTTCTTCGACAGGACCAAGCTGCGTCGGCACACGGACAGCCACAACGACATCAAACGGTCAGTAGCGTCACTCTCGCTCCTCACTCGTTAGAGAGGGACAGGAGTAACAGTGCACGCAGTGTCCGCGCCGGTTCTTCGACAGGACCAAGCTGCGTCGGCACACGGACAGCCACAACGACATCAAACGGTCAGTAGCGTCACTCTCGCTCCTCACTCGTCAGAGAGGGACAGGGGTACCAGTGCACGCAGTGTCCGCGCCGGTTCTTCGACAGGACCAAGCTGCGTCGGCACACGGACAGCCACAACGACATCAAACGGTCAGTAGCGTCACTCTCGCTCCTCACCCGTCAGAGAGGGACAGGGGTACCAGTGCACGCAGTGTCCGCGCCGGTTCTTCGACAGGACCAAGCTGCGTCGGCACACGGACAGCCACAACGACATCAAACGGTCAGTAGCGTCACTCTCGCTCCTCACTCGTCAGAGAGGGACAGGTGTACCAGTGCACGCAATGTCCGCGCCGGTTCTTCGACAGGACCAAGCTGCGTCGGCACACGGACAGCCAAAACGACATCAAACGGTCAGTAGCGTCACTCTCGCTCCTCACTCGTCAGAGAGGGACAGGTGTACCAGTGCACGCAATGTCCGCGCCGGTTCTTCGACAGGACCAAGCTGCGTCGGCACACGGACAGCCACAACGACATCAAACGGTCAGTAGCGTCACTCTCGCTCCTCACTCGTCAGAGACGGACAGGGGTACCAGTGCACGCAGTGTCCGCGCCGGTTCTTCGACAGGACCAAGCTGCGTCGGCACACGGACAGCCACAACGACATCAAACGGTCAGTAGCGTCACTCTCGCTCCTCACCCGTCAGAGAGGGACAGGGGTACCAGTGCACGCAGTGTTCGCGCCGGTTCTTCGACAGGACCAAGCTGCGTCGGCACACGGACAGCCACAACGACATCAAACGGTCAGTAGCGTCACTCTCGCTCCTCACTCGTCAGAGAGGGACAGGTGTACCAGTGCACGCAATGTCCGCGCCGGTTCTTCGACAGGACCAAGCTGCGTCGGCACACGGACAGCCACAACGACATCAAACGGTCAGTAGCGTCACTCTCGCTCCTCACTCGTCAGAGAGGGACAGGTGTACCAGTGCACGCAATGTCCGCGCCGGTTCTTCGACAGGACCCAGCTGCGTCGGCACACGGACAGCCACAACGACATCAAACGGTCAGTAGCGTCACTCTCGCTCCTCACTCGTTAGAGAGGGACAGGTGTAACAGTGCACGCAGTGTCCGCGCCGGTTCTTCGACAGGACCAAGCTGCGTCGGCACACGGACAGCCACAACGACATCAAACGGTCAGTAGCGTCACTCTCGCTCCTCACTCGTTAGAGAGGGACAGGTGTAACAGTGCACGCAATGTCCGCGCCGGTTCTTCGACAGGACCAAGCTGCGTCGGCACACGGACAGCCACAACGACATCAAACGGTCAGTAGCGTCACTCTCGCTCCTCACTCGTTAGAGAGGGACAGGTGAACCAGTGCACGCAGTGACCGCGCCGGTTCTTCGACAGGACCAAGCTGCGTCGGCACACGGACAGCCACAACGACATCAAACGGTCAGTAGCGTCACTCTCACTCCTCACTCGTTAGAGAGGGACAAGTGTAACAGTGCACGCAATGTCCGCGCCGGTTCTTCGACAGGACCAAGCTGCGTCGGCACACGGACAGCAACAACGACATCAAAAAGTCAGTAGCGTCACTCTCGCTCCTCACTCGTTAGAGAGGGACAGGTGTAACAGTGCACGCAGTGTCCGCGCCGGTTCTTCGACAGGACCAAGCTGCGTCGGCACACGGACAGCCACAACGACATCAAACGGTCAGTAGCGTCACTCTCACTCCTCACTCGTTAGAGAGGGACAAGTGTAACAGTGCACGCAATGTCCGCGCCGGTTCTTCGACAGGACCAAGCTGCGTCGGCACACGGACAGCCACAACGACATCAAACGGTCAGTAGCGTCACTCTCACTCCTCACTCGTTAGAGAGGGACAAGTGTAACAGTGCACGCAATGTCCGCGCCGGTTCTTCGACAGGACCAAGCTGCGTCGGCACACGGACAGCAACAACGACATCAAACAGTCAGTAGCGTCACTCTCGCTCCTCACTCGTCAGAGAGGGACAGGTGTACCAGTGCACGCAATGTCCGCGCCGGTTCTTCGACAGGCCCAAGCTGCGTCGGCACACGGACAGCCTCAACGACATCAAACCGTTAGTTGTATGGAAAATCAAGTAAATTGTTGTATCGGTCGCGAAATACGCGTTTAGGTCCATAATTTCCGATACAATTGTATGTCCATAAAGCGTAAGGATTCTTTTTGTAGCTTTATTTACTCGTAATCAATAAAAAATTGCATATTTTTCTAAACTTTCAAGGTCCAAATCTTTTTATGATTTTAATTATATTTTCGTTATTTGTACTTTAATACAATAACTTGATGGTTTACTATCCATTTAGCTACGTTATCAATCAACATGAGGAAACTACCATATTTCCGCAGTATTAGGAGAACAATATTCCTTTGCTATTCCGCTAAAAAACGTGCTGGTCTATTAGTGAAGATAAGATGCAACTATTTGCGTAAAAACATGCAAAAAATTACAGCAAACCACCACCAATAATGACAAAAACCTCGACACGTGTTTCGCCTCTCTACGAGGCATCATCAGGAGATGCTGGCAGGAGATGTTGCTTGCGCCACGTCCACTGAGCAAATGACCCGCCCGGAGCCATCCGCCATATTTATATTCTGTCCCCCCATACTACCGTTCATGCGTGAAAGAGATGGAAGAACACGTTACAACGGTGATGACGCAACATTCAATTGTTCGTTGATAATAACGCCTCTATTGCTGTACCTAATTATTTCTAATTGTTCTAGAACACTTAGACGCAATCCTTTTTCGCAAACATGCAAGATGTTGAAAGAATGATTGTTAGATAACGCATGGTTATTCTCCAATAAATGTTTTGCGAAATTAGACTTGTCCGGGTGATTATGCCGATACGACGCAACATGTTCCTTATACCTTGTGCTAAAACTACGGCCTGTTTGTCCCACATAAACTTTATTGCAATTATCACAGGCAAGTTTGTAGACTCCCGACTTTTTGGCACTTTCCACTTTCTCCTTGCCATTGCACAGTCTAAAGCGCAAGGTGTTATTCGTTTTGAAAGCCACGTTTATGTCGTTAGACTTTAAAATATTGTAGATCTTATCAGACAACTTGCCAACATAAGTTATGCTTGCTTTGTACTTTTTAGGTGGGTCCGAAGATCGTGCAGCGTACAGAAGATAGTTTGTCATTCTAGCCCGTTTTTTCCTAATCCACCTTAGATAACAAACATCAATTCCAAATTTACCGTAAGCCTACGCATACAGATACTGTTATCCCGGCTTCTTCCGCTCATCCATGGCAACATAAGTTAGCTGCTTTTCATTGTTATGCACATAGGTTATTGACAGTGCCTCTTTCTGATATTCATTATAAAATGGAATTAAATAATATATACCATTTAGCAATTTCAAACGGTTACAGCAAGTCTCATGTGGATGGTATTATTAGGAAAAAACGGGCTAGAATGACAAACTATCTTCTGTACGCTGCACGATCTTCGGACCCACCTAAAAAGTACAAAGCAAGCATAACTTATGTTGGCAAGTTGTCTGATAAGATCTACAATATTTTAAAGTCTAACGACATAAACGTGGCTTTCAAAACGAATAACACCTTGCGCTTTAGACTGTGCAATGGCAAGGAGAAAGTGGAAAGTGCCAAAAAGTCGGGAGTCTACAAACTTGCCTGTGATAATTGCAATAAAGTTTATGTGGGACAAACAGGCCGTAGTTTTAGCACAAGGTATAAGGAACATGTTGCGTCGTATCGGCATAATCACCCGGACAAGTCTAATTTCGCAAAACATTTATTGGAGAATAACCATGCGTTATCTGACAATCATTCTTTCAACATCTTGCATGTTTGCGAAAAAGGATTGCGTATAAGTGTTCTAGAACAATTAGAAATAATTAGGTACAGCAATAGAGGCGTTATTATCAACGAACAATAGAATGTTGCGTCATCACCGTTGTAACGTGTTCTTCCATCTCTTTCACGCATGAACGGTAGTATGGGGGGACAGAATATAAATATGGCGGATGGCTCCGGGCGGGTCATTTGCTCAGTGGACGTGGCGCAAGCAACATCTCCTGCCAGCATCTCCTGATGATGCCTCGTAGAGAGGCGAAACACGTGTCGAGGTTTTTGTCATTATTGGTGGTGGTTTGCTGTAATTTTTTGCATGTTTTTACGCAAATAGTTGCATCTTATCTTCACTAATAGACCAGCACGTTTTTTAGCGGAATAGCAATGGAATATTGTTCTCCTAATATATCATGGACTTCCGCAAAGTAACGCCTGATTCAATAAATTATATTTCCGCAGGTTCGAATGCGAAGTCTGCCACTCCTGCTTCACTCGCCGCTGCTACTGGAAGAAACACCTACAGAAACAGCACGGGGTGACCGTGCCGCCGCAGCGGCCCGGCCGGCAGAAGGTCAACTTCCTGGTAGGCCAGGAGCTCATGCAGGACAACACTACTGCCTCATAATAATAAAAACCGGCCAAGTGCGCGTCGGACTTGCGCACAAAGGGCTCCGTACCATTATGTATAAAAACGGCAAAAAATTAATCCCCTGACCTTGATCACCCAGGGGAATTAGCGGCAATTATTTTATATTCAACTAGGAAAAAGTGATAATGTTCGTTATGGCGCTTCGCCGGACGATGCCGCGTCACGCTCGCTTCGCTCGCTCGGCTCGCGCGCTGTAGGGTCGCACTTCACCTAACAACCTAACCGTTTTTTTCCCTTGGGGGATCAGGGTAGGGGATTAACGTGGACAACAGCAAAAAAATCACGTTTTTTGTATGGGAGGCCCCTTAAATATTTATTTTCTTATGTTCTTTAGTATTTGTTGTTATAGCGGCAACAGAATTACTTCTGTGGAAATGACAACTGTCTATCACAGCTCATGAGATACAGCCTGTTGACAGACTGACAGACAGACGGACGGGCAGCGGAGTCTTAGTAATAGGGGACACTTTGGGTACCCTAAAAAGTACCTAACTACCCTCCACAAGGTGGACTGATGACCTGGTAAAGGTCGCGGCAGTCCGAGACCGGTCATTGTGGCATTCTTTGGAGGCCTATAATGTCCAGCACTGAACGTCTTTCGGTTGATGGCCATTAAACTGTCCTTCCTAGTTCCATCGGGTAGGTACTATTGAAACAATTGCTCCTGAATCTACTAAACATTGTGAAAATGTCATCGGGAGCTCATATACGACATACTATTCCGTCGTATGAGGAGACCAATGCGTCATCAACATCATCATATCAGCCGAAAGACGTCCACTGCTGGACATAGGCCTCCCCCAAAGAGTGCCAAAGTGACCGGTCCTGCGCCACCCGCATCCAGGGGACTCCCGCAACCTTTACCAGGTCATCAGTCCACCTTGTCTACCGTCCAGCCTACCCACGCTGCGCCTTCCGGTACGTGGTCGCCACTCGAGAACCTTTCCGCCCCAACGGCCATCGGTTCTACGTGCCATGTGCCCCGCCCACTGCCACTTAAGTTTAGCGATCCGGAGGGCTATATCGGTTACCTTGGTTCTGCTGCGGATAGCCTCATTTCTGATGCGATCACGCAGAGAAACTCCCAACATGGCCCTCTCCATTGCCCTTAGGGTGGCTTTGAGCCTTCTTATGAGGCCCATAGGAAGCGACCACGTTTCAGTGCCTATGTCATCACTGGCAACACACACTGGTTAATGCGTCATGCATGAAAAATATCTAATCTAACTTCATATCTCTACCACAATTATGTCACTCCTATTTCCATTTCTTACTAATAAAACTCGCTCCTATCAACCATAATGTAATGTCACCCCTAATTTACTTATTCGAATGCGTGCTTGATCTCATTTTAAGAACAAATTGACCATGAATGTAAAAATATGTTGTTAAGAGACTTTAAGATCAAATATTGGCGGACAAAGTTCTCTTCAAGAACAAATCGTCTTCAGTTTAAGAACATTCATGTGCGTTGTCGTATTTTTATTTAACACTTTATGGCTGAAGTGTTAAATGAAACTGTAGAATATCTGTGTTAACCTTTGGAGCGCTACTTCAGATACATTCGTTGCAATTTTTTCACAGTGTAACATCCAAATTTTAATGGTTACTTCCAAGAGTCATTATTCATTAACACTTTCGCAACCAGACTAAAATGGAACAATACAACAGAAACCGACAGAACTCGCTAGGCGTGAAGGTTCATACTACTGCCCGCCTAGCGGGCTCAGCTGGCAACTGAGCAAACGTTACGAGTACCTGCCAGGCGGGTTCTTGGTTGCGAACGTGTTAACACATGAAGACAGATTTTTGCGAACTCTCAAGGCAATGGGGTACGGATAGGTGCCACCCGGGACAGAGTCAGTGAGGGTTTCACCCAGGGGTATTCATATACATACATGAAAACGGGCATAAATATATGTACACGCCTTTATTAAATTGACTAACCTGCACGGCTATCACAAGTCGGCGCGCGAGCTCTTTTCCGTCTCTTTCTTATTAGAATTCTTAGAACAAGAGGTATGGTGCGAGAAAAATCGCGAGTATGTCGCGGCCGTCCCATGATAGACGTGCTGTACATATTTATGTCACACCTTTTAACGAAACAAAATATTTTTTGAAGTAAAAACTTCTTTAGCGGCTGTGTGCACTTTTTGGGATGGGGAAAAAATGTTAAACTCGCGTCAGGTCACGTGACCGTGAGATTCGAAAGACGTAAGACGTATGGATGGAAGGTGACTTTTCTGAGAGATAATCTTTTTAATGTTAAATAATTGTAATAGTTCTGAAGTGTTAAATTTTTCATGTAACAAAAATTGTATGTTTGTGTACGATAGCGCAATAAATGAATATTATATTTTACCACATAAATGATAGTACTTTTATACTAATAATTAAAGCAATTACGTGACCTGATCGGAAAACTGTTACAATGTCATTGTGTTTTCACTTCTGCCGGTACTCCAGCAGAGCAACCCGGTCTTTTTTTAAATTAAATATGCCTTTGCTCCGTGTAAATTTAAAGTGCTACGAATGTGATGCAAATATACGCTGCATCAGTCATTAGGAGACGCTACACGGACCGATATCAGCGAACGGCCAAGCAAAGTCACAGATAATCTATATCGTTTGACATTTATTCCCATTTTATGTACGTATATTAAGAGTCCGCAGTAAGCTCGGCCGAATTTCACCTTCCCATACAAACATAGATACGCTCTCATTTTAAAACTACGTGTTGGATTGTGACGAAACTTTGCATAATCAATGGCATGAGGTATATCTATGTCTGTAATTAGTTTATATGGTTCCAGTTTATAAGACAAACGCTAAAACAATTTTTGTATGAAAAACTTAAATTCGCTTTCATTTTACTACGGTATCTGCAGCTATATAAACTAACTAAATACAGACATAGATATACCTCATGTCATTGTATATGAAAAGTTTCGTTACAATCCAACACGTAGTTTTAAAATGAGAGCGTAACTACGTTTGTATGGAGAATCGAGATTACTACGGACTCTTAATACCCCTGGCTGTACCGGGTGCCCGGGATGGACTGCCCCCCTAGCCTAGCGACGTCACTGTCTGACGGATTACCTAGTGGATAAATTCGCAATTGGCGTCAAAAAGGACGCATCCATTGCCCGGCAAATGCGAACGTGAAGAATCATAGACAAATGAATAATTGCCCATTGTGTATGATTCATTGTATAATAAGTATGTGTAGATTGGAAATGTAATATCGCAAATGGGTGCCGTTACTCGTACGAAATCGGGGGAGTGTCAATCTACGAAGCTGAAGGTCGTTCGAATCCTAGTTAAGGAGCCCCTACACGGGCCGATTTCGGCCCGTGTGGATACGTGTCGGAAGTAGGGCGGTCGGCCAAATCAAGGTCACTTCACACTAGATTATCTGTGACCTTGCTCCGTCATCCGCAGATTTCGCTAGTTTGGCGTTGCCTAATATATGGGACGCAATGTAATTATAATTAGTTATTGTTATAACGAAATGTATATACCTATTAAATATATTTATATTAAGTTAAGTGTGTTTATTTCATTATATCCCTTCAGGGTCATTTTTAGGGTTTCGTAGTCTACAAGAATAGTTTCGTCTGTCCGTCCGTCCGTCTGTCCGTCTGCGGCTTAGCTCAGTGACCCTTACTACTAGAAAGCTGTAATTCGGCATGGGTATATAAATCAATCACGCCGACAAAACGGTAGAATAAAATCTTTTTTTTGTTAGAGTATTTTTACACCTTTTTTTCTCTTTAAACCCATGATGTGGGGTATCGTTGGATAGCTTGTTTAAATATATTATGGGTTTCCTAAACACCCTTTTTCATCCGTTTGCAAGATACTGTCCCTAACTTTAGTTCGAGTCAAGTGTCGCCCCCCTCTGCCTGCTAAATGGCTACTCTAATGGGAATGTGAAAAATCTGATGCATGGAAAAGTGCAGTCAGTGACTACGGTTCATTCCACTTATGTCAGCGCCTAGTTATGATAGAAAATTAATTTTCCTTCATCCCCACTCATGGAATTCCACGTAGGTCTGAAAATTAACACGGCCAGTTAGCACATCAATTTCTTTTGATTCCCAAAGCCTACAAATGGGAGTGCTGGAAACTGTCAAATTACGAAAATATTAGATCAGAATTCTTTTGTCGATAGGTAGTGTAAATTAGGTTAGAGCCATGTTAGAGCTGACCTAAATAGAATAAGGCATAATTCGTTAATACGCCATATACATATCTGTTCAGACTATTGGAAGTAAAATCGCACATGTATCCCGCGCTTAACACTTTGAATGTCCGTGCATTATATGTAATGCACGGACAAACTAGGTCTGCCTCGTCTTCGTGACGTCAGAAATAGATGATTCTATACATTTGTGCATTACATGTAATGCACGGACGTATCGACCCATGTCAGTGGCGAAAGCGAGGGACAGTCAAAGTGAATTGGACCCTCTACTTACCTCTACGCATGTGTGGTTGAGATTAGGTATATAATGTGACCGACTTTTAACCCATTCACCGCCACGGCCCTCCAGCTTGAACGTACTCGACACGCCACCATACATTCATAAACTGCCCGGCCGCAATCACAACACGTAGACGTCATATGGCGCCGCTGACGTGCAAAAGATTTTGCCGCCCGCGTTGGATAGTTTCATGCATCATTTTGTTTTAACCAGTGTGTAAGATAATAATCTTTTAAAACATATTTAAGTATTAAAATGTATAAATTAAGAGAACATCCATTTACTGTCTGGGCAAACCAAATGAAGCCAACACAGACATTGAATTTGCTTATTTAACTGAGATTATAGGAACAAAGGAAATAAAAAGCTACTAATAATTCATAAATATTTATTGTTTATAATAAACTATCATCAACTAATTAATTATAACATTATTTTGCTTGTGATACTCTACGAAACATGCCCCTTGACATAACCCCGGTTGTCGTGGACATTTCGGACAAAAGTCGCCCGTCTCTACACGTTTGTTATGTTTCCTCCAACAGCACGCATCTTTTTCGTTTTAATCTGTTTGTTTCTGGGTGTCTTGGCAATTTGAATGATACGTGATAGTCTGATGGAGGACGCGGGAGACAATTGGCAATTTCCCGACTTGAAACCAATGCCCGAATAATATGTTTTCTGAAATCACACAAGGGCATTGGTTTCTCTCCAAATCTATTATATAGAGAGTGCGCGTTACATAGCATTGTACTAAATACATGCACTCCCAATTTCAAATACCACCTAAGGGTTTTATGTTCTGGGTTATAGTACGCCATCATTTGGTCGTGCTTATCTACGCCTCCCATATGTTTGTTGTAGTTAAGCACGACTCCAGGCTTGGCTTTTACATTATTATTGGCGGAAAGGTAATCCTGCCATTCACTATTGTGTTCCGTTGAAATCATTAGCACCTCTCTCCGGTCATTCCATTTCATTATACATACTCCTTTGTCATTATACATCGAGATTTTTTCATTTTTTGCTAACTTTTTTTAAATATTTCTGGCGGATTACCTTTCCTATTGGAACGTAGGGTTCCAGTGACATGGGTATTAGAATCTACTAAATAATTTGCCAAGTCGACGGAGTTATAAAAATTATCCATATACACTGAATGCCCTACGCCCAATTTCCCTTCTAATAAATCTTTCACAATCTTCGTTACATGATTTTTACCTCCTAATCGGGTATCGCATTTTCCCCCATACACAATCATTTTTATAACATAACCAAATTGATCTGTAAGTAAGTATAATTTTACGCCATATTTGTTAGCCTTTCCTTTCATAAATTGGCGGAAAGATAATCTACCACGCCACAATACAAGGGATTCATCTATACAGAGTACCTTGGCCGGGTAGTAAATATTGTCCATTATTTTATTAAACAAATTTACAAGACCTGAAATCTTATTTAATCGATTGTCTCCTGTAGTTTCATCATAAAAATTTATGCACCTTAAAATTAACATAAATCTGTTTCTTGACATATGACTACTGAAAAACTTAAAGTCAAACAATTCCTCGGTACTCCAGTAGTCCTCGTATTTATTGCATTTAATTGTTCCCATATGGAATAACAGACCTAAAAATACCCTGAATTCCGAAATGGTTACATCCTTCCATTTCGTAATTCTTGCGTATGCATTATTGTTCGCTTCTATTAATCGTATGGCATATCTATTTATGTTGTTGACTAAAAAAACTAGAGAAGTGCTAGTAAACAACATATCGAAATATTCTTGAGGTTTTTCCTTCCTAGTACCTCTTAATCCAGATGTCTCAATAAATTCCGAAACACTAGACGTTTTTCGTGTAAAGCTCCAATTTGCACTAACACCACTTTCATTCCTGTTTTCATTTGGCGGGGAAGAATATTCTTCTTCTTCCGAATCTGACGAAGAAGAACAGTGACCAAGTTGGATGTCAAACTCATCAGGAGAACCCTCCAAAAGACTGATCAGTTGAACTTCTGTCATCGTATTTTCACCTTCTATGAAAATAATAGTCCATAATTAATTATATGTCGATAATTAATTACAAGTGACTATTGTTAACTTTCTCATGGGTTTATAATCTGATTTTATGACAAGCTGTTTTATATTTACCGTTTTGTCACGAATAAATGCTTTCTATTCTATATTTTAAAAAACAAGTATGAGATTTGATTCAAAAAAATTAAAACAGTTTTACTGATAAAATGGGTTGAAATTTCACCCCTTTTAATATGTACACTTTATAGAATCCACCCTGTATATTTATAATAAGAGAATTTAACCTCCGTTTTAGACTATTCGTTTGCTCACAGACGGTTTAATAACGAGAATAACATATTTCTGTTACCATACATACAATACATAAATCTCAGGCTTATCTTTCCCTGACCGTACAACATTTAATATATGTATACAAATTTACAATATTTTATTTAAGACTTACCGGTATATGCTGAAGCCGTCTCCAACATTGAGGTAAGATCGTGATCCATGTTTTCAACAGCCAGGTCAGTCGTGTGATGCTGGTTCGGAGCACAAATAGTCACAGCCGGGTCGTTCGTGTTAGGCAGGTTCGGAGTAAGGGTATGGATAGCCGGGTCAGTCATATTAAACGGGTTCGAAATACCAATATCCATAGTCGGGTTCATTGTACAAAGTAAAGCACACGCAAAACACAGAGACACAACCGAGATCTGGTTTAGTCAACAGGCAAGCCAAGACTGAAGACTATTTTATTTTATACTATTGGCATAATGTAATAATAACTTCAAAGTGCTATAGCGGAACTTTCCCTACTCAGAACCAAGGGATTATCGGTCTATTGTCACTGAAGAATCGTTATCAGTAAGTTGCGGTCAGCTTTGTTATCGTTGCAGCTGCAAATTACACGACAAGTCTTAAGACTAAATTCACATTGTTTATAGGACTCGCCCTACACACAAACAAAGGATTATCGGTCAGGTGTCGCCGAAGAATCAGTGAGTCATTATGCAGCGGTCACATCAAAGCTTATAGGGAGAAGTTAAATTCTGTTATCGTAGCAGCTGCAGTTGACATGATAAGTCTTAAGACGAAATTCTCATTGTTTATGCGTGCTATTGTTTTTACAAACAAATAATTCGTTGCAAAATATTATTCTAGTTTTTTTTATTTGCAACTGTATTGTTATCGCTACCTACTACTAAAGTTTGTTATCTTGGTTGCTGCTAAAATGGAACAGTGCCGTCCATTACCATTTAGTGCAGCAAAATGTGATAACTCAAATTAGATATAAAGAAATATGGACTTAGTTCACTTGACTTAAGGTTTGAAATTGATAAACACAAACGCAGTGCCGAATATTTACCTGCCTCCGCAAGCCATTTCACAACACAGTGTTGTGATGTTTAAAAGTATTGAGAATTAAGTTTATTATACATTTATTTGATACTATTACGTGATTTGCATTAACGCTAAAGGCTGGAAATAACAATGGAATATAAAAACGTAAGCAGACACGTTTAGTCACGACCTATACTTTTAGGGCCATAAAAGTAGACTTTCTAAATTTAACTTTATAAAACGAAATATAACCGATGATAGACATAGCCTTTGAGAGCAGAATCTGATAAAAAAAATATCATAATATCTATTTCACAAATAGTTGCGAACAAAAACATTTTAACGTCACAGTGACGTGATCGGTGTCTCGCGGGTGTTCCGCAATCACGTCAACGTGTTGTGATTGGCGCTGAATGGGTTAATAGAACTGTCATTGGACTTGTAATCTTATACCTGGAACGCTAGATTTGGTTTTTGAATGAACTACTTTGATGCTATTCGGCTAACTCAAATAATCTCAAGTATACCTATAGTGCATTCATCCTTACTTGTCTTATTTGGTAAACAACATTCTAACCTCAAAATGTATCTTTTTAGACTATAGCAGCTATTTTATCGTAAAAAAGCGTTGCTAGACAAAAAAATCGTGAAGTGATGTCCGAAAAGTCGTCTCGGCATGATCTAATACTCACAAAATTGCTATTCTATCCTAAAAAGATGCATTTTGAGGTTAGAATGTTGTTTACCAAATTAGACAAGTAAGGATGAATGCACCATATACTTATGTCGTCTATCGAATTGAGAAATGCCTCCTCCTCCTGCCTTTGGAAGTTGGAAAGGATACACTAAGGAATTTATACGTTTTTATTTCAAAAACCGAACTAAATACTTAACGAAGGCCATAATTAACTAAATATAATCGGATATGCTGACACCGAGACAATTTTCTATACACGAAGACTTGCAGCTTATTCGTAATTTCGACAGCTCATATTACGTATGTATCTGCAAGAGAAGTAATTATACTTTAATGGGTTTTATAGATTACGTTATTTTACCATAATTTGTCAGTACAATATGTCGAAGTCATGGGTGTGGCGTACAGATGAAACAATCCGACCACATGTGCATGCAATTTCTCAGTACAACTCGTTTGACAGTTGCATCAGCAGCGCAAAATGCCTCCAACCAATAGCAATTAATCAGCTTCTGATAAATCGGGGCTGACTAAATGTACTGACTTTATATCAAGACATGATGATATGATGATTAATGGCGGCGAAAAGAACTAAAGCGCTCTACAGACAGCCGGGCCTTGATCGGTCTGATAAAGGTAATTGTCTATGCCCGGGCAAGAATAGCCGTGTGTACGTTTGCCTGTAAAGAGACGCCATACGAGCGAAATCGACAGGACTGCCAAGCAAGGTCACAGAAAATCTTGTATGGAGTGATCTCGATTTGGCCGGCCGCCGTGCTTCCGACACGTATCCAGTTATCCACACGGGCCGAATCCCGCGGCGGCCTGAATGCAGTCCAGTCCAGTCCTAAATAAAAGGCGACCGACCGTCGCGAGCTCGCAAGCGACACTAAACACGCGCCAACGTGGAAATACGTCGTCGCAAGCGCTTGCCCAAGCTTCCTTTGATCTGTGTTCAAAAACCGACACTAGTCCGGATCGGGCCAAGCTCTCGCAAGCCAACCCAAACAACACCGTTTACACGCTTGCGCTTGTGGAGGCTTGTCAAGCCACCGCAAGCGTGTAAATGCAGCATAAAATGGCACATTTAACCTACTGCTAAAGGCTGAACAACGAGCGCGAGGCGGGTGGCGCGTGCAGCAATATGGACGACCCGAGCGCGTCGCGCCAGACATGGCAGTGGGATGTCTCCGCGTCAAATGCTGCTGGGTCTGCGAAACAAGATTTTTTATACTTTATTATAAATAATAAGCGTTTTTTTATACAACGACGGTGGCAAACAAGCGTACGGCCCCCCTGATGGTAAGCGGACACAGCAACTTGCTATTGTAGGGACATAAATAAATAACACAGCGATTGACACAGCGTGTTATCCAAGAAACAGATTGATCGTCTGATACTCTGCGGTTAAGCAGGGAAACACATAATTTGCTCTGACAAGAGCAGTTTTACGTTGCCCTGAGAAGGACAGTTTGTATGTCCGGAGCCTGAAGCACTCTCGTCGGATTCTTCGTATCTTCCAGCACCGAGCGCGGAGAGCGGAGCACGGCGATCGACGACGATGTTCACTCCACGGCGGCCGGCGAGCGAAAGGACTGACCTCGTGCCTCGTGAGGAATCTGCCTTTCGCGCCTCGAAGAGGCGCGAAGGGAAGTCGTTTGAGGCGTAGCCTCTTTCGACGGCAATTCTTCGGCCGTTAAGACGGCCGCGGGGTAGTGGTTGCACGTTGTGGTGCAGTTGGAATATTCTGTCAGTTCAGTTCTTTAAGGTCTTCTTTGCTTCCAGGATCTTCTTATTCAGGCACTTCTGGTTATTGGGGCCGTTGGAGGCAAGTGCCTCTCTTGGCGGCAAGTCTCACGGCCGCTTGGGCGACCGCGGGGTACATCCATGAATTCCAGGGTCATCTTCCACTTGTGAAGGCACGTCTAGCTTAGGCATTGTTGTTGTTTCCAGGGTCATCTTCCACTTTTGAAGGCACGTCTAGCTTAGGCATTCTTGTTGTTTCCAGGGTCATCTTCCACTTGTGAAAGGCACGTCTAGCTTAGGCATTCTTGTTGTTTCCAGAGTCTGCTGTTACGCAGATCGTCTGGTGGGCGTGGCCTCGCTTCGCGGCGATTCTCACGGCTGTTTTCACGGCCGCGGGGTAAAGTCCTTGATTTGCTAGTTTTATTCACCCGACCTATGACCTCGCGCATGCGCCGTGGCAGGCGCACTTTCCCCGCGCGGGGGGGCTATCTCTGTCTCACTCGCGCGTATCCGTCCCGCTCTAATTTGTTGCGGATTAATACCGTGTCTAGTTGTAAGCTTTTTTGTTGTATATAGTTAGGCCTATTTGTAAATAAAATTCATTCTAGTATCCAGCAGTCTACAGTAAACAACAAGAGTTTCACTACAAGCCTCCAGCCTAATATCCCTGAAGCAACCTCAAGCTAAATCAGCTGAGCCAACATTAGCTAAAGTGGTGACCTGCCGACTCAAGAGCACAGAAGCAACCAGCATCAAGACTCAAGCATGGCCGGAGGAAACGGAGACAACACGGGAGCTCTACCCATTCTGCAACCCGACGCTGTCGATCAACATGAAGCTCATCAACTACCAGCAAGCCACGACGTGTCCGCGATATCTCTCTCACTCCGAGTACCACCATTTTGGCGCGACCAGCCGTTATTATGGTTCTGCAGTTTCGAAGCCGCCACCGCCGATCTGAAAAGAAGCCAATCACAGCTCGCGCAAATGGTCATCGCACAGCTCGAGAAGCAAGACATCCAAAATATCGCAGATCTCATCTACTCGCCGCCGGAACAAAATTACTACCAGGCCATCAAGGATCGTCTCATCTCGCTGTACGAGGAATCAAGCAGCGCCCAGGCGAAGAAATTGCTGTCACAGGTCGAGCTCGGCGAACAGAAACCTAGCCAGCTACTTCGCAAGATGCAGAATCTCAACCGCGAGAAGTTCCCCGAGAGCACCATACAAATGATGTGGCTTACCGTCAGCGAAGCATTCAAGATCAAGACCACGCTCGACGACCTCGCTCTCCTAGCCGACAAAATGATGGAGCACACGCCGTCATCCCACGTCGCCGCCATTTCGTCGCCCATCCCGTCAACATCAAAACAGCCGCCACCGCTACTACCTCCGTCGCAACCTACCTACCAGCAACATCCGCATCTCGACACACAATATCTCATCGGCGAGATAAAAAGATTGTCGCTCGAAGTCGCCGAACTGCGATCAAGGCCGCGCGAAAACAACGATCGTCGCAACAGCCGATTTCACCGCCGTTTCCCGTCACGTTCTCGTCCTCGCAGCGCATCACATCCGCAAGACCGAAGCCGCAACAACTCTCCCATGCCGTACTGCTACTACCACCGTCGTTTCGGCATGGACGCGATTAAATGCACGCCACCGTGCAATTTCAAGCCGGTCAACACGCCGTCGGAAAACTAAAAGTAACGCTGGCAGCGGCGGAAACCGGCGTTACTGATACATCTCACCGCCTCTTCGTGACCGACAAGACTTCAAAACTTACCTTCCTGGTCGACACTGGAGCGAACATATCCGTGCTACCACGAAAAAAAGGCACGCAAGAGCAGCCTCTCCCGTTTCAACTTTACGCCGCAAACAACACCGTCATACCTACCTACGGTGAGAAAACGCTCGAACTCGATCTCAACCTACGACGAGCATTCAAGTGGAAGTTCATCATCGCAGCCGTATCGAAGCCTATCCTGGGAGCCGACTTTCTCAAGTTCCACCACATCATTGTGGACATCAAGAATCGAAGAGTGATCGACGGCAAGACGCTACTCACGACTAACGCTCAACTCTGTGCCGCTAACATACCTACCGTGCGCAGCATAGACGTGCAGCAGTCGTATCACGACATCTTAGCCGATTACCCCGGGACTACTCGACTTACATCTATGAAGCTTAGCCCGAAGCATAACGTCGAACACTTCATAGAAACAACTGGCCCGCCCCTTCACTGCAGGCCACGCCCCATCGCACCACACCGATACGAGCTAGTGAAGAAAGAATTTGCCAACATGATGGAGCAGGGCCTATGCAGACCAAGCAAGAGCCCTTGGGCATCACCTCTTCACGTCGTACCGAAGAAAAATGGCGATTTACGTGTGTGTGGCGATTACCGAAGGCTTAACACTATAACTAAGCCCGACCGCTATCCAATCCCACGCATACGGGATTTTACCTACGAACTCGCCGGCAAACAAATATTCTCCACATTGGACCTCAACCGTGCCTACCAACAACTACCAATAGCAGAGCAAGACGTCGAGAAGAGTGCCATCATAACACCATTCGGCCTATTCGAGTTTCCGAGAATGTGCCCAGGACTCAAAAACTGCGGACAGACATTTCAACGATTCATTCACGAAGTACTGCGAGACCTTGACTTCGTGTTCCCATTCGTCGACGACCTACTTATCGCATCGGCCGACGAAACAACGCACGAGAAACATCTACGCGCCGTACTAAGCAGACTTGAAGACTACGGTATCACTATCAACCCGTCGAAATGCGTATTCGGACAGCCAACGGTCAAGTTCCTGGGATACGAGGTCAGCAAAGACGGCATCCGACCACCTACCGAGAAAGTGCAAGCAATCGTCGATTACCCTAAACCACAAACAATAGACGAGTTACGACGATTTCTCGGCATGATAAACTTTTACCGCGAAAACATCAAGAACGCCGCAATACTTCAAGCTCCACTGTGTAAATACCTACACAACGCGCGGAAAAAGGACAAAACACCGATCAGCTGGGACGACGAAGCAACGCTCGCATTCGACGCGTGTAAGGACAGCATCAAAAACGCCGCCTTACTCGCTCATCCATGTCACCAGTCAGCGCTCGCGATATTCTCAGACGCTAGTGACAAGGCCGCAGGCGCATCGCTCAATCAGTTTGTCAACAACGCATGGCCACCACTCGGCTATTTTTCGAAAAAATTCTCCGACGCACAGACTCGCTACAGTACCTACGATCGAGAGCTACTCGCATTGTACATGAGTACAAAACACTTCCGCAAGATGTTCGAGGGACGAGAACTCATCTTATTCACCGATCACAAGCCCTTGACCTTCGCGTTCACCAAAACAAGAACCAACAACGAGTCGCCGCGCCGCACCCGTCAGCTGTTGTATATCAGTGAATTTACAACCGATGTACGACACGTCAGTGGGTCACAAAACGCCGCCGCCGACGCGCTATCCCGCATAGAAAAGATATCCTGCCCTGTCGTGGCGCCCTCTTTATAATGGAATGTTACACATTAATGATATGTTATTCTCTTGTACAATATAATTAGACTGCGTTAAGCTTGAGAGCGCCACGATAGGCCAAAACATGATCTAAGAATAGGAAACTTGAATCCTACCTTAAATCATCCAACGCAGTCCATAGATACATCTGCTTCGCTTCTGATGGCGTGCCCCACCTGTTGGTTGAGAGTGATATGAAATCACCGTCACTTTAGTGCCTCAGGACTTGGCACACTTTAGTTCTACCTACTAGTTAAACAACGGGAGATACTTTTCTCCATATAGCTATATTAATGGTGGTCGTAACACGCATCTCAATTACATACTGCCAGTTCCTTGTACTATGATCTATTTATCACATAAGAGCTGTGCACTGTATATTACTGTCAAGGTGCTCGCCTATCGGCCGAGCAACCATATCGCTCCACTTTCTACTATACTGAGTTCCCACCGGTCGAGCAACTATGGAGAGACTTCATCTCTATACCGTCTCTTGTTAACTTTATATCTACACAGGAAAGAAAGGTCTCATCTATGTCATACTGGTATCCAAGGATATACATTATCCGGGTGATTTTAACCTACAATTGTCAGGCCTTAACTTATGTATGTCTGTCCTTTGTCAACGAGCGTTATCTTTCATTCTATACACAACTTGTGCTAACCTAAGGGTGCTATTGCCATCCACACATGTCGTCTGTGTAGATGGCACGTGGCTGATTCTCATACCAATAACGACCATGCCTGTCCCATAGCATGCTTGACCACACAGGGTTTTCATTCCAAACGAAGCTTCTTCTACCTTGACCACGCGGGGCCATCACCCTTGCACTGACAGATCTGTAGTCAGTGCAAGTAACAGTCTGGGACACAAAGCTCACGTACACGTATACGGTCTTGCTAATCATGGAATCGGATCCACAATAGCTCACGCATCG
Source organism: Epinotia demarniana (assembly GCA_945867215.1). Classification (NCBI taxonomy): domain Eukaryota; kingdom Metazoa; phylum Arthropoda; class Insecta; order Lepidoptera; family Tortricidae; genus Epinotia; species Epinotia demarniana. The sequence continues at coordinate 6,536,446 of OX244283.1, forward strand.
GACGATCTTGCTACCTGGACCAGGCTTTACCTCAGGGCGCCCTGCAGCCACTCACCAACTGAACCGCCGTCCTAACACTAACGGCGGCTCCATGCTCGTATAAAGGAGGTAACAAAGTTGGCACCTAACCCGTGTCGACGCTCAGCTTACAAGTTCATCAGAACGGGCATACGATATCTCAGGATAAGTAACTCTATTCCTAGGTTAATGGCAGCATGTTATCACGATGATAATTGTTATTACGTTACACAGGAATCAGTAATACTACTAGTCTAGTATAAAACATCTTGAATACGTATTAAGTACGTACTGAGGTTATGTACCACAATCATAGCAGAACAATACAACGAATAGGACTAAGAATGAACCAAGAAACTAAGACACTTAGCTTTCACGAGACACTAGCTGTGTAGTCCTCAATTCCTCGTCCAGATGACTTCAGCTTACTCCGCTCCTCGCCAGTTCATGGTAGACACAATAAAGTAACCTCTTTAAAGGCGTTATACGTTTAAATACATTCCATGACAGATACTTCTAACACAAACTAACCACAGAGTAAATAATCTCGTAAGGTGGTATTACACGCTACAACCATGAGTTACAGACATCGCGATATCATCAACTGACATGATTCGCGACACTCCCGACAACCAAAGAAGTGAAGTCATCGCGACTGTTCGCGACATGCCCATCGCCGATTGACTACAAAGAACTAGCCGACGCGCAAGAACGAGACAGCAACACCATTCGAACACTCGCACAGCAAACCAACCTATCTATGAAGCAAGTCGCAATTCCCGGAACCGACGTCAAATTGTACTGCGAAACAACGACAGACAATTACCCTTATGTACCCGAACAATACCGCCGTGCCGCATTCGACTCTGTACATAACATCAGTCATCCTGGAATTCGAACAACAAGAAAACTAGTCGCTCAACGCTACTTTTGGCCTTCGATAAATACCGACGTAGGTACCGAAGTATGCGTACACTGCCAACGCGCGAAGATTCTGACAAGAGCAGTTTTACGTTGCCCTGAGAAGGACAGTTTGTATGTCCGGAGCCTGAAGCACTCTCGTCGGATTCTTCGTATCTTCCAGCACCGAGCGCGGAGAGCGGAGCACGGTGATCGACGACGATGTTCACTCCACGGCGGCCGGCGAGCGAAAGGACTGGCAATGACCTTGGTTGTCGCTCAAGCCCCAAAAGGGGCTCGGGGAAGCCTGGCGCGGCTGTGCCGCTTCTGGCGGTTTCGATCGCCGTCCGCTACAACGGACGGGTAGCTGGGTTGGGTTTAAAACCCGTCAAGTCCGGTGGGGTCATCTGCTTCGTCCGTCGGCGCGGTCAAGCCCTGCCGGGTGGGACTCCCTTAGGAGAGGCCCAGCGAGCGACCAGCGAGCCGACGGCACTGCAGGAACATCCTTGCGTCGAGTCAGGGGGTGGCGGGCGGATCCGTGCGGATCAGGTCCCGCGGTAGTGCCCTCTTGTCGGGCGGCCGGGAGTAGTACGGGGCTATGTCCTGCAGGTGCGTCAGGCGCGAGCCGTCTGCCCGCTCGAACATAGCCCTGGTCAATCTGGTGATGAAGTCGTCCAGGTGTTCGACTTTCAGGTCACGGTGGAGTACTCTATTGCTGACATAGTAGTGCGCGTCGGCTGCGGTGCGGAGCGCCAGCGACTGTTGAGCGCGGAGCCGCTGTCTTTTGCACTCTCCCACCAGCGCGTACCACGCGGGGGCTGCATAGGTCAACCGTGACCTGATGTACCCCTTGTAAATGCCAATCTTGGCGGACAGGGGGAGGGACGACTTCATCACTGGAGTGAGTAGCGCCCGGGCCGTTCTCGCCTGGTTGATTGTGTTCTTCACGTGGGCGGACATGTTAAGTTGCCGGTCGATGGTGACGCCCAGGTACTTAACAGTCCGCAACCACGGAAGCGGCTGTCCCAGTAGGCGGAGTTCCGGGGGTTGGTTCCTCTTCGGGCTGAGGGTGATGGCCTGGGTCTTCGCCACGTTCACCCTCAGCCGCCAGCGGTCGAGCCAGCCCGGTAGTAAGTCCATGGTGCGCTGTAACTTGACGGCTGCGTGCGGGAGCTTATATGATGTCGCGATGTACGCCGCGTCATCGGCGTACAAAGCGAGTGTGGTCCCCCCTTCCACTGGGATGTCGTCGGTGTACCGCGCGTACAACGCGGGCGACAAACAGCTTCCCTGGGGGACTCCGGCTGCGATGGGTTTCCTCGCCGAGAGCTTGCCTTCGACCACAACTTGGAAGCTGCGATCGGCGAGGAAGCTGGCCACTGTGTGCACGAGCCGTCTTGGCGCTGCGGAGGTCGTCAGTTTATAGACCAGGCCTGCGTGCCAGACCCGGTCAAAGGCCTTTTCCATGTCGAGGAGCACCGCCACTGCGTGCTCCTTTTTGTTGCGCGCCGCCGCTGCGACGTGGAGGATCCGGGCGATCTGGAGGGTCGTCGAGTGCTCCGCCCTGAAGCCAAACTGCTCTGCGCGGGGCTCGATGTACGGTGTCAAGTGGTGGAGAAGGAGTCGCTCGAACACCTTTGACACCGTGGGTAGCAGGGTGATGGGTCGGTAGCTTTCAGGGCGGAGAATGTTCTTCCCCGGCTTGGGCAGCATAATAACTTTCCCCAGCTTCCAGCAGCTGGGAAAGTGGCAGTTCCTCACGATCCCATTGAAGAGCCGCGTCAGCGTCGCGATGGCTCGCGGGGGGAGGTGACGCAGCGCCTCGTTCGGGATCGTGTCTGGTCCTGGGGCCTTGCGGAGCTGGGTTCTCCGTACTGCCCGTTGTATTTGGCCGGGGGTGAAGATGACGACGTCCTCCTCTGGCGGTGGTGGGACCTCGAGATACCCCTCGACCTCGCGTTCCAGCTGTGCAGTGTGCTCGGCATCAGTGGGCGCGTTTGGTCGGAACTGGTTCTCGAGGTGCTCGGCGAATATGTGCGCCCGGTCCTCAGCGCGGTATCGCATGGTACCGTCCGGTGCGAAGAGTGGCCTGGTTGGCAGCGGCTTCCTGGAGAAGCGACGGCATAGTCGGTGTATGCCGCCCCATCCTTCATCGGCTGCAGAGTCGACGCCCTCGAGCCAGGAGTAGCGGGAGTTCGCCGCGAGGCTAGTCCCGATTTTCTCGGCGAGGGCGTTGAGCCGGGTCTTAAGGGTGGGGCAGCGGGTCTCGTTGTAGAGCCGTCGCAACTTCCGCTTCTCCTCCAGCAACCTCTGGATGTGCGGCGGCGCGTCTCTGTGACGGTGTTTGGTGGCGGTGCTCGTGGTGGTGGCGGCGGCGAGGGTCGACTGGGCGTTCCGGCTGAACAGCTCGGCAAGGCGGTCGACTTCCTCGGCTGTGGTGGCTGGGAAGGACTCCGAGTGTTCAGCCATGTGCGCGGCGAACTTCTCCCAGTCGGTCCTTTTCCTTGGTGGTGGCGTCAGTACAGTGGTGGCAGCGGTCCTCAGTCTGACTACGACTGGCTGGTGGTCCGAGAGCATGTGGTCATCGAGGACGTCTAGCTCCGGCCAGTGTGCCAGGTTCTGGACCGCTGCCAGATCTATTATGTCCGGTTCGTGCGTCGCGGTGTACGGGTAGTGGGTGGGGGCCTCCGGGCCCAGCACCGTGTAGTTATGCCCCTCGGCGTGGCGTAGTAGTCGGCGACCCGTGCTGCAGATCTTGGACGAGTTCCATGCCGTATGCTTGGCGTTGAAGTCGCCAGCGACGATGGTTGGTGCGCTCGAGTCCAAGATCTGCTCTAGGTCGGGCTCGGCAAGGTTGGTCTGAGGGGGACGGTAGAAAGCGTATATTCGCAGGTTCGTACCGTCCGCGTGTAGCTCTACGCCGAGGGCATAGCAGGTTGTCAGCGTGGGCGTCGGTAGCTGCTGGTGTACCACCCGTCGCGCGACGAATACCGCCAGGCCTCTGTAGGGGCGAACGTGTGGGGACGTCTCCTCCTTACGGTAGCAGACGTAGCCCGGTATCTTCAAGGGGTCCCCTGCCTTGAGGTGCGTTTCGGATATAAGGGCTACGTCTATCCGCTCTCTTCTTAGGACGTCCGCCAGTAGCTCCCTCTTGGGCCGGTTGTTGAGGCCGGCGGCGTTCCAGTGAAGGATCCTTAGGGGGCTATCCAGCTCCGTAAAGGTCGGCCAGCCCCCTAAGGATGACGGGGACGGGGTTTTCACCTCTCTGCAGGCCGCCGAGTACGCCCTGCAGGATCTCTATGCACTGCGCTATCGTCCTCTCCCTAATGCCATCTTGGCTCGTCGGTAGGGGGAGGGGGGCAGTGTGGTGCATCGGGCCGGCTTGCGCCGCGAGGGCGGGCATGCGGGCGGCGTTGGTGCGGGCGGCGACAGTATGGGCGGCGGCGGCGGCGACCTGCGTGGCGGCGGCTGCGGGGGCGGTCTGCGTGTCGGTGTTAGCGTCAGTGTCGGCGGTGGCGGTGGCGGCGGGTTGTCCTCTGCCCCGTCTGCCCCTCCCTCTACGGCGGCGGCGCATGGGTGCCGCGTCGTTTGCCCTCGCCGTGAGGGAGTTGGGGGCGTTTTCCGCAGCCTCCACGACGCGCTGTTGTGGCACGACTTCCCCGCGGCGGTTTGTGCGGGGGGCCGTGCCGGCCTTTTTTACTCGTGCCTCCTTGTTGTAGATGGGGCACGTCAGGGTCGTCAGAGCGTAGTTTTATTCACCCGACCTATGACCTCGCGCATGCGCCGTGACAGGCGCACTGCCAGCGCACTCCCCGCGCGGGGGGGCTATCTCTGTCTCACTCGCGCGTATCCGTCCCGCTCTAATTTGTTGCGGATTAATACCGTGTCTAGTTGTAAGCTTTTTTGTCGTATATAGTTAGGCCTATTTGTAAATAAAATTCATTCTAGTATCCAGCAGTCTACAGTAAACAACAAGAGTTTTACTACAAGCCTCCAGCCTAATATCCCTGAAGCAACCTCAAGCTAAATCAGCTGAGCCAACATTAGCTAAACTATGTTTGAAGATTTGCCGTGTTGACAGCTGAAGGACCAAATTCCCGCTCTCTCAACACAACGCATCCTCGGGAGCTCTGGCGCCCTTGCTCACCTCCAGGAACACAACACTACTACAGAGCAAGTAGTAGTGTTCTTATGGCTGTGATCTTCTGCAAGGCGGAGGTACTTCCCCAGTTGGGCTGCTCCAAATTCGAGCGGGATGACATTTTGCTGTGCCCTACCTGACGATTATAGAGTTATACCCCCTTTTCTACAGATCTTTTCCTTAGAAAATTGTTCACCGAATGTGCTGGCTTCTTCAGAGTGAGAGGAAGCGAGATTGTCAGATTACTTGTGTTTCACTCTGACAATGTCTCGTAGGAAGGAAAACATCTTTCAGTATCAGGCCTATTAGAATGGGACGTTTTATCGTTATGTTTTACGTGACGTTTCACTTCATTTTCGCCGCAAAACATCACGATAAAACCTATCGTGCTAGCCGGTCAAGTGAGTGGTCTTGTGGCGAGGTGGGCACGTACTGAGCCTCCCACGCGGCACGCCTATGGTCGTCAACAACTGCAGCAGCTCTGAGCGCCTACCGCGAAACGAAAACGAACTTCGTTCGTGTGTCTCCCTCTCTGTCGCACTTGCTAGGTCGAGCGTCAGAGGGAGATACACGAACGAAGATCGTGTTCGTTTCGCGGTAACCCCTCTGTACGCACGCGCTGCGTCACGCGCCCCACAGTTACCGGGTGAGTGGTCCTGCGGCGAGGCGGGCACGTACTGAGCGTCCCAGGGCAAGCCGATGTTCGTCAACAGCGCTCGTAGACGCTCTGTACGCACGAGCGTCGTTATGCTCGCCGCACTCGTCCGTAGCATCTCGACACTGGCTCCTTCTGGCACAGGTTTTATAATAAATACTTAATGTAATGCGGACACCACCATACAGAAACGCAGCTATAATATCTAGATATAGTACAGTGTGTTGGCTTGGGAGATAGCACAACTTGCTGCAAAGTCGCGACGCGCGCGGCACTGCGACTCCATCACAGCTATCGCGAGACGACGAGCGAGCTCTCTCGTTTTTTCTCGCACTAGCCGTCCCTCTCTTATTAGGACACTTAGAACAAGAGGTAAAAAAAATCGAGAGTATGTCGCGGCCGTCTCATGATAGACGTTCTGGTAGTCCGCCAATTTCGTACGTGTAGCGGCACGGCATAAACTTTTGGTTAAATATTTCGATGAACTAAACAGGCGCAGCGCCGCCGCCAGACGACTGAGCATGGCGACTGCCGAGGAGGTCAAGGAAAATCTAAGTAAATACACGATTCTGAGTCAAAATGCTCGCTTACCTTTTCCAATTTATTCGTATTAAATTGTATTTATTTGAGCGGCACACGTGACACTGACAATACGATCGAATGCAATTCAGTTTTTCTGACAATTGTTGTTTCACAATAAAGGAGGTAGGTGTTCGCGGTAACGACCTCTTTAAGGCTGCTTTCACGTGCACACTGCTACTGGTAAATAATCGTGATTATTTAAATTTAACGATAGATATTAAAAAAGGAGGCCGCTACGTGAATACATCAAACTAGTTTGTATGTTGCTGGATTCGTTGATCTATGAACTCAAGAAAAACGGCCGTTTTAACTTGTTGCCACTTAATAGTTAATTATTTACGATATAAGCATTGAGCTATTTTCTCACTAGTAGACGTGTGCGCCGACTACATTTTACCCGGCGGCGGCGCGCCGGCTCATATTGACTCGGCGGCGGCGTGACGCCGGCGGCGTGAAAAAATCCGTATATTTTATTTTAGTGATCTAATGCAGGTTTAAGAAAAAATAACAACGATTTTACTATTTTTATTAGACAATCTTACAAACTTAATAATATCAATCAACATAGTTAAAAATCTTCGTAGCGGCTAGTTTGGCTAGTAGATATAAAAAAGAGATCAGTGTACATTCAGTCATGAGTAGTAATGTCAATACTAAGTCGTATCTTCTACGTCTCCAATTACTTTGTACTTCATGAAGAAGTCACGCATACCCTCGTCTGATACCGAATTGAAAGGCACCAAAGAGTGATAGAACCACAAGGCCTTCGATGCACTCTGGTTTGATATCGAGTGGCGTAGTCTGACAGTAAAAAAAATTCTATCGATTGTTTAGCACTTGCACCCGAGGTTCAACACTCCTCTCGTTCTCGTATACCGTGCTCATCGCGGAGATGAAGAATAAGATTGCCAGTGCTGATATTTTTGCTATACGACTTCAATTTCGTTCTGAAATGAAAAGGATAACAAACCAATTAACCAATATTCGCCAAAATACTGAAAATACATTTTAACTAGCGAAAGAAAAAATGCGTACCTCGTAATTTCTGACAATATGTAGGTAGAAATGAGATGTTGTAAACAAATTAAAACTATTCAATTTATACCTATTATTTATTACAATATTTATGTTATAGACATTATAGTAGATCATTTAAAATAAATTCGGATTCATGCCGGGCAGGGGTACAACAGACGCCATATTCGCTCTTCGGCAACTATGCGAGAAATACAGACATGCGCAAAAAAACCTACATATGGTGCTTGTTGACCTTGAGAAGGCTTATGACCGAGTTCGTCGTGAGGTTTTGTGGTGGGCCTTGAAAGAGAAAAGAGTGCCAGGGAAGTATGTAAGGCTGATTCGGTCTATGTATGACAGGTGTTGTACTCGCGTCCGGTCAGCGGCTGGCATCACCGACAGGTTCAGCGTCGCGGTGGGCTTACACCAGGGCTCGGCTTTAAGCCCTTACCTCTTCCTGCTTATAATGGACGCTCTGTCGTCGGGCATCCAGGAGGAGGCGCCCTGGTGTATGCTCTTTGCTGATGATATTGTCCTCGTTGGTGAAGATGGACTCGGGGTTGAGAGCAGACTAGAGCAGTGGCGGCAAAAATTGGAGAATGTGGGCTTGAAAATCAGCAGATCAAAAACTGAACACATGTTTTGCGATTTCGGCGGTCTCTCCAATTTTACGCCCATAGAGCTCAATGGCGTAACGCTGCCGGCCTGCTCCGATTTTCGATACCTCGGGTCACTTATACAATGTAATGGCGATATTGACCGTGACGTTAGAAACCGAATCAGCGCAGGATGGAATGGCGACAGGTTACGGGAACAATCTGCGACGACCGAATGCCCCTTCGACTGAAGGGCAAAATATACAAGACCATTATAAGACCTGTCGTCATGTATGGAGCGGAATGTTGGGCCGCAAAGATGACGGATGAAACGAGATTGCATGTTGCGGAGATGAGAATGTTGAGATGGATGTGTGGCGTGACGAGATTGGATCGTGTAAGGAATGAGTATATAAGAGGAAGCCTGAGAGTAGCACCGATAACTGAAAAGCTGAGAGCAAATCGTTTACGGTGGTATGGACATGTTATGCGGAGGGATGATAGTCATGTTACTAGAAGGGCATTAAGTATGAATGTGGAGGGATGTAAGAGAAGAGGTAGACCAAGGAAAAGGTGGATGGACTGCGTGAGAGACGATATGAACAGGAAAGATGTGTGTGATGAGTTGACGGGCGACAGAGAGCTATGGAAGAAAAAAACATGCTGCGCCGACCCCAAGTAAATGGGATAAGGACAAGCGAATGATGATGATGATTTAAAATCAGAGTGACCATCAAAACAAATCAAAATCATTCAAAGATTATGAAATGCCTTTGTTAATGAAATGCCTTGCCTGCATAACATATCAATTGATTTTTAAGTTTTTTAAACTCGCTTTTATGTAAAATAAAGTATTTACATACATACAGAATTCAGTAAAAAAACGAGAAATGTACCTACAGCACTGCTAGAAAGTAAGACACATAAAAGCTTTTAACACACATTATGTGTCAATTGTACTGTATTTTCTTTCTTGTCTCTGTGTGTCTTTTGTGTAGTGAATAAAAATCTTCTTTCTTTCTTTCTTTCTTTTTTTCTTTAAGATTAAATAAAATAATACAACTGTACTTACGATCCTAGGGACTATGTGTCGTTTTTGGATTTTCTTTCTGACAAACAAACATTACAGAATACTTGTTCTTCCATTACAAGGACTCTTTTGTTGTCTTTTTGTAGCACTAGTAGTAGTAGGTGCCAAAATGTTTTCATCCGAAACTACTTTGCTTTTTCACATCGTATAACTCACGCACGGTATAGTTATTGATTTTAATTTTGTTTACATAGTTTTTATTTAATACGTCACTCGCCATTTTGATATTCACGCGCTATACACACCGGCACGGCGTTCACGACAACTGACTAACAACCTTGACGCGACGCGAGTTACCATTCCACGCCGCGCCGGTTCTAAGTTGCGGCGGCGGCGGCGCGCGTGATTAGTCGGCGGCGGCGGCGCGCCGGCGCGGCGCACACGTCTACTCACTAGTGCGGGTGTTGAGAATCGGAGAGGGATCTGCCGGGACGCGCACAACAGCGGGAAAGTAGCACCATGTACTGTACTGTAAAGTCATTTTTAACCGACTTCAAAAAAAGGAGGAGGTTCTCAATTCGGTTGTATTTTTTTTTTTTTTTTTTTCAATGTTTGTTACCTCAGACAGAACTCCGTCATTGATGAACCGATTCGGAAAATTTTTTTTTTGTTCGTATGTATATACTTCCAGGTGGGTCCCATTTTTTTCAAAATTCAGTTAGATGATGGGATCCATGAGGAATTGAGGGGACTCCTCAATTTTATAAGGCACGCGTGTAGTGATTTTGGTATTTTCTCTTATAACTCGTGTATTTACATCCGGAATCATAAATTTGGTGGCGAGGAATTGATGATGAAGACCACAGATGACTTATCGAATTCCTCAATTATGTACTTAAAAGTGCAAAAGTACGTCACAGGTTCTGATAAGATTCCGTTGAAATAGGAACTAATGAAGTGCCATTGGTGATGATCTTGGGGAATCGATGGAAGTCCTCAAATATTATCGGCCCACATACAGCGATTCGGTTTTTTTCTATAGTAATCAACGCATTTGCTATCGGAAATCAGTTCATGTGGTAAATTGTAAAAAATAGGAAATGTGCTCGTGGCTTGGCGGAGTACTAAATTGAAGTCGGTTAAAACTTTGTTTTTAAAGTAAATTATTGGTAATAGAATAAGCCGTCAGGCTACACTCAACCCGTGTCGAGTAATCTATAGACTATCTGGTTCTTCCTTCCTTCCTTCTATTAATACTGTTAAGTATTTAATAGACGATCGAACGGTCCGGCGCACCGAGAGGGACACACCTATCTGAAAGAATCAGAGCGATATATGACTATCTGGTTCTTCCTTCCTTCCTTCGTCTATTAATACTGTTAAGTATTTAATAGACGATCGAACGGTCCGGCGCACCGAGAGGGACACAGCTATCTGAAAGAACCAGATAGTCATATATCGCTCTGATTCTTTCAGATAGCTCTGTCCCTCTCGGTCCGCCGGACCGTTCGTCTGTTAATACTATTATACTCCTTTTCGTTAGACAGTCGTGTAAAAAGTGGTCACGTGAATCATGACGTAAAAACTGACCATAAATTGACGTCATAAATTACGTGTATTTGTTATTTTTGAAATTTTGTGTATAAGTATCAAAGAGAATATTGAATATAAGTATAGTTTGGATGACAATTCAGTATTATGGCACCATCGAGCTGATCTGATGATGGAGACAGAAGGTGGCCATGGGCCCTGTTAATATGTATGGGACAAATCTTGCAAGTTAAATTTGACCCACTTCCCGGTGACCGAAATTTTGGGTATAAGTATAGTTTGGATGACAATTCAATATTATGGTACCATCGAGCTGATCTAATGATTGAGACAGAAGGTTGCCATGGGAATTCAGTACTTACCGTCGTAACCCCGTTGAGTTTGGGCTCGATAGAATCGTCTCAATGAGTAGTTGATGGTGGTATACAGAAAAGTACAGTCGGCAATAAAAGCTTGTACCAAAAATGATTTTTTTGACAGAAACTTATTAGTAGTAGTTTGTGATGATGGGCGGTGAAACCGACCAACACATTCTCCTTGGGCGGAGGTTTCCAGACTAACTCAGATGTGGGGAGAATACGGAAGGGGAATGAAATATGAACACGTGAAATATGGTCGTGTACGCTCTTTATTAACCTAAATAAATGTAAATACAGTAAGTTTAGCAAATAGCGACTCTAGTCTCTACGGATGACATAATATAAGGGTCTAGTAGACCACGGCGCGGCGCGGCGAAGGGGCTTCGGTATGTCCTAGCTAGGAACGGTGGAGCGGAAGTAAGTTCCCCGTGGAACGTGGAACCCAGGTGGGCGTAGGGCGGTGGAAAATACCACTCCGCTGATCCCTGGGGTGGGAAGGAAGGTCGGGGTTAGGTCTCTGGAGCGCACGCGGTATCCCCACACCGCTATACCAGGAAACCTTCTAAGCTAGGAACCTTGCGTGCGTGCGCGGTATCCCCACACCGCACTAACTAGGTGGGCAGACGTTCACACTGTACGGAGCGCGAGCGACTGCCTGCCAGTTTTTTTTAACCTGACTGTTGCTATAACAGTCACGCTCGCTTCGCTCGCTCGGCTCGCGCTGTAGGGTTGCAGTACACCTAAAGGCCTGTATTCACTTTGATTAGTGCGAGTGCGAGTGATTAGTGCAGGTGCTTAGTGACGATGTGTGGACAGCGACCGATTAGTGCAAGTGATTAGTTGGCTGTGCAGTAAAGTGAATAGAAGCGTATTCTATTTTTTTGCGAGTGGACTGCGAGTAGCCACGTCCCGCGCGCCCTCCCTTCCCCCTCACTCGCAGCGTGCCTGCCACTAAACACCTGCACTGCACTCGCAGTGAATTGGACACTACTCGCACTACACACCTACACTCCCACTAATCACCTGCACTCGCAGTGAATTGGACACTACTCGCACTACACACCTGCACTCCCACTAATCACCTGCACTCGCAGTGAATTGGACACTACTCGCACTACACACCTACACTCCCACTAATCACCTGCACTCGCAGTGAATTGGACACTACTCGCACTACACACCTGCACTCCCACTAATCACCTGCACTCGCAGTGAATTGGACACTACTCGCACTACACACCTGCACTCCCACTAATCACCTGCACTCGCAGTGAATTGGACACTACTCGCACTACACACCTGCACTCCCACTAATCACCTGCACTCGCAGTGAATTGGACACTACTCGCACTACACACCTACACTCCCACTAATCACCTGCACTCGCAGTGAATTGGACACTACTCGCACTACACACCTACACTCCCACTAATCACCTGCACTCGCAGTGAATTGGACACTACTCGCACTACACACCTGCACTCCCACTAATCACCTGCACTCGCAGTGAATTGGACACTACTCGCACTACACACCTACACTCCCACTAATCACCTGCACTCGCAGTGAATTGGACACTACTCGCACTACACACCTACACTCCCACTAATCACCTGCACTCGCAGTGAATTGGACACTACTCGCACTACACACCTACACTCCCACTAATCACCTGCACTCGCAGTGAATTGGACACTACTCGCACTACACACCTGCACTCCCACTAATCACCTGCACTCGCAGTGAATTGGACACTACTCGCACTACACACCTACACTCCCACTAATCACCTGCACTCGCAGTGAATTGGACACTACTCGCACTACACACCTGCACTCCCACTAATCACCTGCACTCGCAGTGAATTGGACACTACTCGCACTACACACCTACACTCCCACTAATCACCTGCACTCGCAGTGAATTGGACACTACTCGCACTACACACCTGCACTCCCACTAATCACCTGCACTCGCAGTGAATTGGACACTACTCGCACTACACACCTACACTCCCACTAATCACCTGCACTCGCAGTGAATTGGACACTACTCGCACTACACACCTACACTCTCACTAATCACCTGCACTCGCAGTGAATTGGACACTACTCGCACTACACACCTACACTCCTACTAATCACCTGCACTCGCAGTGAATTGGACACTACTCGCACTACACACCTACACTCCTACTAATCACCTGCACTCGCAGTGAATTGGACACTACTCGCACTACACACCTACACTCCTACTAATCACCTGCACTCGCAGTGAATTGGACACTACTCGCACTACACACCTGCACTCGCACTAATCACTCGCACTCGCACTAATCAAAGTGAAACCAGGCCTTAACACTCCTCCTCGCTTCGCTCGTCGTCGTACCTAACGGAGTTCTATACGACTGTGGTAATATATAAGAATAGTAAAAAAAGAGATAGGATAATTACCCGATTAGGGAATAAACGACAATGGTCATATTTACGAATGGTATAAAAAATGATCGGATAAGTACGCTAATAAGAAATTATGACACTGGCATTATTTATGAATGATAAAAAAGGAGAATGGGTAAAAGTTCGAATGGGGAAAAATGCGAATGGAAAGTTTGCTACGCGGAATTAACGATTTCGGGGAAGAGATCTAATCACTCTGGCATGTGGATAGGCGCTACTAAGGGGCTACCCGACTGCCGATGCCAGCCGGCTCGGTGCGCGGGGCTTTTTATACAGGCGCGGGGGGAGCGCGGGGGAATGCTGTGCGTCATCACCGGCGCTCGCAGCTCGGTGTATGTACGTTTCCCACCGAACGGGTCGGGCCGGCGCGCATTCTATTACATGCAAAGGAATTTGAACCGTCCATACAGCAGATACAGTTCATATTTGATTACAATCCCCACCGACTGCGTTGGTAGCCGCCGCCTCGCAGTGGATGCATGATTCATTCAAATGCATTGCAATGCATTTCAATGCAACTACTGTACAGACGGTTCAAATTCCTTTGCATATAATAGAATGCGTGACGGCCCGACCCGTTCGGTGGGAATCGTACAGTAGGCTCCGCTGCCGTGGTCAGGTGGCGACTCTGATCGTGTCGTTACAAGTTACTAGTGACCCAAGGGTGTATCATTTGTAGTACCAGTTGAGCTACGTGGTAGTACTACTGTCTCAGAGTGGCGTCTCCTATAGATAGCGCCGCGTCATTCAGCCCGTGTGGATACGTGTCGGAAGCAAGGTGGCCAACCAAATCGAGGTCACTTACCTACTAGATTTTATGTGACCTTGCTTGGCAGTCGTGCCGATTTCGCTGGTGTAGTCTCCTACATGTATCAGTAGGCATGACAACACGCAACACTTTTAGGTGCTCTTGCCGTCCAAAGGGTATTAAGCACATTTGTATCGCTTCTAGCCTGTATGTGTCTTTTCGTGACGTTTTAAAGCACTTTGCTGCGCAGTAGAGTAACTACAATGGGCACATTTGTGTGGTTTCTCGCCTGTATGCTTCATTTCATGACGTTTTAGATCATATTGTTGGGCACCAGAGTAACTACAATAGGCACATTTGTAAGGTTTTTCGCCAGTATGTCGCCTTATATGAATCCGTAAAACATACTTATATGCAGTAGAGTAGCTACAGTGAGCACATTCGTATAATTTCTCGCCAGTATGTCTCCTTACATGAATATTTAAACCATTTTTATAGGCAGTAGAGTAACTGCAGTGGGTACATTTGTATAATTTCTCACCAGTATGTACCAATTCATGAACTTTTAAAGTGCTTTTTCGATTAGTTGTATAACTACAGTGGGCACATTTGAATGGTTTCTCACCACTATGTGTTTTTACATGGCGGTTCAAAACCCCTGGATGGACAGTAGAGTAACTGCAATGGGTACATTTATATGGTTTTTCGCCAGGATGTGACCTTATATGAAGTAGAAATTGCTTTTTATAAGCACTAAAGTAACAACAGTGACCACATTTATATTGTCCATCATTCATTGAAAGTTTCATTTCCTGCTCCTCTCTTCCATCTTCTTGTTCCGTTGGCCCTGCAATTACAATATTGAGCATTACTAACACAGAAAGATTAGTTATGCCTTGCCTTTATATCGAAATATACTGTTAGTGAGCAGCAAAACTTCTGCCGTAGTCTTTGCGTCGGTTATGCGGCCGTAGCGAAATAGATTTTTCACCTCAGCAGCTCGAACAAGCATATTTTGCTGCGTGAAAACAGTGTGCAAAATGCGATTTTGCTCACTCCGTGAGACAAAGTAGCTTTTTAATTTTGGTGCGGAGCACTGACATTTCGTCGTATGGGGTCGATTACCTACAAGTTCAGAATATTTGAACTTTATTAGCACTGTCCCTTTCATTCCATTACGAAAAAAGAAAATGGCAGACATAGGTCGATCCATAGTTTTTTCATCGAATTTCAAAGTAGACCCCCAGAAAAGCGGGCAACTAACACGTTCGAAAACTATCAAATTAAAACGTTTAAATTACCAAAATAATTATACAAAGTAATTTTAAATTGAAGAATATTTAAATAAAAGATCTCAGAATAAACTCAGTTTTTCATAACAAATAGGAAAACATGAATTTTATTATGCTAGCTAATTAAAAATTCTAGTTTAAACAATTTAAATTCTATGAACGTATACCACAGATGCAGTTTCCGAACGCAAGCGCGGGGCCCCGCCCCTTTTAAAATGTTGCGCGCTGTTAATTTGTTTGCGATTTTAGTCTGTATATTATTCAAGCAAGAGGTTCAGTCTATAGATCACATTCTGTTTAGTTGCTCATCCTTTGGCATTCAGCGCCTAGTGCTGATGAGTTGCTTGAGATTTATGGAGCTTCTAATCGAATCCCGCTTTCAGTAACTGATTTGTTGAAGGAGTCGTCTACTTATTTACCTTTGTTTAATTTTGTACATAATACTGTGTGTATGCTGTAAATATGATGCTAAATTTAAAACTTGCTTAAAATTGTATATATTTTTATTGAAGCATTGTACCTATATTTTGTTGGTCAAATGACTTTTTGGAATGTCTGGATGAGGTGTAAGCTTTTTTGAAGAGCTGAATATTGGATTTGACGTTTTTATTGGAACATACTCAAGACTTTATTACTGGATTTGACTTCATGAATTGGATTGGAATAATTGAAGACTTATTTTTTGGATTTGACACATATGTTGATAATACTGATGACTTAATATCTAGATTTGTTCATATGAATTGGAAATAACTGAAGACATATTTATTGGACTAGAGACTTCTGATTTGAAACTACTGAAGACGTTATTACTGGATTCGATCAAATGAAATTATACTTACTGAAGACTAGGCAGTATGGCCCATGGTCTTAGCCTGTCCGAATGGACGAATTTAAAAAAAAAAAAAACTGTATATTATTCGTCATTATTGATATTGGTTTTACATATAAAAAATACTAGGATAAATCAATTCTCTATCTAACTAGGAAATATAGTGAAGTCAGTGACATGACGGAGGCAGTCTTTTAACAACAGTACGGATAGTTTTTGGTGTGCACGCGAGATACACGTAATATGCTAATGTGTGCCCTTTGTGATAATGATAAATATTTCATAAATATCTCGAAGATATAAGTAAAATCTGTGAATTTTAACAATAACACGGTTAGTTTTTATTGATGTGTTAGTGTCACGCGACACTCGTATACTTAGATACTGACTGAAATATCCTTCGGTTTCTCGCGCCTTGTCTCGCCTTTCTAGTATTGAATAACGAGGCGGCCGACGCTGAGGAGTTAAAGCAAGCAGTAACTAACGCCTAATTAAGTTCTCTTCCTGAATAATCGTGAGACGAATAGGTACGTGATACTATGATATATTTTTTGATGTGAATGTGTTCTCACTGCTGAGGTGAAAAGTTGTATGTGTTACTCGAGAGCAAAGTATTTGCATCTCGTGCTTTTGAGTCCTTCGCTGCGCTCAAGATTCAAACTTTGAATCACTCGCTGCGCTCGTGATTTTAGAATCTTTCGCTTCCTCGGGACTCAAAATTAGCACTCGCAGCAAAAACAAACTTTGCTCTCTTGTTGCACAAATAACTATTAATGTCTCGTTTTACGACGAAAATGTACTGAAACGTCACGAAAAAAAAAAAAAACGTATCATGCTCCTAGGCCAGACTATTTTAGCGTATACATCAAGGACTAGGCTTCTTAAAAGCACTTCAACTAAAACTAAAACTTAAACTCTCGCACTTTGTCTTTGTACACTATCACATATATTAATTAAGGCGCCGTAGGTTCAGCGAAGTTAAGCGAACAGTGTTTTTGAAACAATGTAGTGCGTCTGTTTATAATAATATGGTTTAAAAAAAATACGAATAGTAATATTGAGGCTTTTCTGCAGGGAAATCAATGTTTCTAAACACACATGATTAAGCATTTTTCGCTCGATAGAAAAAAATCACGAACATAGGTCTAAAAGGGTCTAAAATACACTTAAAATATTTGTTACAAATTACGAACAAAAGCTAAAAATATTAAAATGGCTTCTAAAAATCGGAAATATCATGTTTGAGGGAAATCAGTGTTTACTTTTTTATTTATTTAAACGGCCAAAAAATTAAAATTAAAAAACATGATTTCCGCGCTTCCGAGCACGCACTTCCATCTCGCTCACGCTTATGCTCAGTGAGAGGGAGAGAAGACCATGAACCTACGGCGCCTTAATACTCAGCATCATATCCGAGTTAAGTGTTGACTACGGCACCCTAAAAAATAAAAGGCTATTTACATGTTTTTACGTGACTGCCGAAGGAGAGAGAAGGGTTATGTTTTTCGAGCGTATGTATGTATGTGTGTATGCCTTATTCTTTGGCACGGCCTGCAGCCTAAACCGTTTGAAGGATTTCGGCATATGAGGTGTCGTTGGATTCCTTTTAATCGTAGGAGTGTCATAGGCTACAATATTTTAAAAAAAGCAGTTGGGTTTTTTGAAAATACTTTTGATTTCACTTGTTGAAGTCTGCTATGATCGAGAGCTTGCACGTAAAAATATCTGTAACATTTTTTTTTCAAAACTATCACAAGGGTTATTTCTTAATATACATAGCCTGGGTAAACTTACTTTTTTATATTTAAAGCAACATTATTTAGTCTATTCTAGCCCATCATCAGTCTTGCTAGCATCTCAGTTTTTCCTGACCAGTTAATAGAACTTCTATCTTCCATAATTTGACTAAAAACAGTGGTAACTATGAAAAATACAATGTAGCATAATTTACATGCGATATGCCTCGACATTTCGCTATCTATTAGTATTCGAATGACTCCAAAACGAAAACAAACAATGTAATTATAAAAAAAGGTGTTTGAAAGATAGTGTTCCTTTGCGTTCCCTAGAAAATCATCTGTTGTGAAGAAAAAACGTGTCTGCTGTGTAGATTTTTGCTCACCAAATCTACAGTTCTGATAAAGACGTCAAAAGCCATTAATAATATATGTATCTTTACTTACAAATTAAGAAACTATTATCATAAGCCTGAAATTACTCTTTAAGTTTGTAATACGGCAGAAAAGCACTAAAACTTGCTATCACTTCAATGACAACTTCAGCCTGAACCTTTGTTTTAATAAAATGTTTTTGTTATGCAAAAGCCCTCATATTAACAAAATTTATAAAGTATAATTAAGTGACATCCTCCATCTGTTTCTATCCCCAATCATTGTTGTGAGACTCTTGTATAGACCCTAAGCAGACAGTGGGCTGAATGCAATTGTTTTTTGAGTTACATAACAGGAACTCTTCTATTCAAGACATCTCAACAAGGGTAAAAGGCACCAATGTAAGTGGTCCAGACACATTATCCGAGGCGCAGACAAGTGCAAAAAAGAAAGAGGGAAAATAAAGAAGGGCAAGCCATGGAAAGATGATATAAGGCCAGTGGCAGGATGCACCTGGAGCAGGGTTGCACAAGACCAGAGTGAGTGAAGAAGGCTGGAGAAGGCCTTTGCCGAAAGGCAGACATTTCGGCTGATACATAACTGATACTGATTTTGACATGCATGTTTTATTTTGACTTTGATGTATTATTTTTTATGCAATTTTAAATTCAATTTAGAATTTGTACGCCGCAAGGCAAAACGTGGACAGAAATATTTTTAAATTTAAGATCTGAATGTAAATTACCCATGTTTAACAAATAAATAATCTTTAATCTTTAATCTTTGATATGATGAGACTGAAAAAATATCCTAGCTCTCCAACTCAGCTGGGTGGTCGCAACCCAGAATTCAAACATGCCACAAGTAGATTGTTGCTTACCATTTAAGAATAAGCTAGAACTGACTGTTTAATATATTCTTGGGTGCATTCATTTCCTAACAATAATTCATTTTCGTATGTTTTTTGTGTTGTATTCATTATTCAATCACTTGACATGTTACAATTCAAATTTGCATGATACTCGTAAGCATAATTAATTTACCAATTAACATGTAAGGTATAACTGTTAGTGCTAATATTAATGGTAATAAATAAATAACTAAATAAATGTCTTTACTCCTGTACTATGATAATAAATGAATAAATACGATACAAATACACTTTACACACCTCGCACATTATTGTCTTGTGGAGTGTCAAGACACAATCGAAACTTGTAAGTGTGGGGTCCGATCCTGCAGGTGCAGCACTTGAGGTCCACACGCATTTGCTCCAGCACAACGGAGCAAGCTCTGCCCACTACAGCGCTCCTCTCCGCTGTGCTAAGTGATACTGCCATAACAATATATATCAGTTAATATTCATTACAACAGGTATTCAGAAACCTGAATTGGGACAGTTTTGGCTTAAACATAAATGGAAAACTATTAAATCACCTCCGATTTGCAGACAACATCATACTTATCTCTGAAAACCCAACGGATTTGCAAATTATGCTACACCAACTGACCAGGGAGAGCATGAAAGTAGAAGTATGTGTACACAATATAGAAAGAAGTATACTAAACATTAAAAGGAAAGACAGAGTAAAACTAAAAACTATAAGGAAAACAACTAAACTAACAGAAGTGTCATATGCTATAAGCAAACTTAAGTGGAGATGGACGGGCCACATGATAAGAAATAAGAAAGAGAAATGGTCTAAACTAGTCACGTAATTGTATCCAAGGAGATGGGAAAAGGAAGAGAAGCAGACCATTGCGTTCTACTTTATTTTTAGTGTTATTTATTTTTATGTACCCTCCATCTCACCATCATTTTACCAATTTAATATTGAATTGAGTTAAAAAATAAGAATTGTATATTAACAATAGCTTAAGTGAAACTGTTACTAACCGATATGGAACTTGTTCTGAAATAAATGTTTTCAATTTCAATTTCAATTGCGCAGATGGGAAGAAGACATAAAGGCAGTTGCAGGACCGACTAGAAAACGGAGTACAACCAATTGAAACGAATGGAAAATTTTAGGGGAGGCCGATGCCGAGAGGCAAATCGGCAACACCACCAATGTCAATAGATAATTTAAAGTTTATATACAACTGCAAAAGTCGAGAATAAAAGGCTGTTTTATTTTATTTATTCATTACAAAATGAACAATTGGATTATTAAAATAGCTACAAAAATAATGAATCAACCAACCTGCATGCACCAAGACCATTTTGGGCCGATGCTGTTCCTCCATTACCACAAGTTCTTCCTTCACCGTGTGGTTCGGGTGCAAGCTGGCCCGCGAAGCCACCGCATTCACATTGCACGCACCCTCGCTCGCATCGGGCTCCTCTTTCACGCCGCGATCAACGCAACTGGCTTGTGCACTTGCTTTGCTCTCAAACTCCTCCTTAATCTCCATGTACCAACCAGGTCGTGCAGCAAGCTCAATCTCCCATGCAGGTTCCTTCTTCACCGCATGCTGTATGTGCGCGTCCTGTGCGCCCGCTTCGTTGTCCCACTGGGGCTCTTCCTTCACCTCACTCTCTATGTGCCCATCCTGTGCGCCCGTTTCGCTCTTCCACTCGGGCTCTACTTTCACCCGCACCGCCTCCGCGCTCTCCAGCGACATCGTCGGCTGCACGATCTGCAATTGCTCACGTCCACGTTCTTGTGCTATACACCTTATGAGCTTACGCACGCTGTACTTTACTTTATGTATGGTAGGAATTAACAGGAAATGTTCTGAGATTTTCTCATGAAAACACAGCACATTGATAGATTACAGTTTATTTTTTACTTTTTTCTTTCAATGTAATCAACAAAACTGTGACCAAAGAGTATAATCACAGAGTACTTTTCTATAGTATAATAAGTATATTTCACTTGACACTGCGAAGAAAAGAAAAGGAAAGCCATTGCCACAGATTATACAACTTTTGTATAATAATGAGTAACGACAGCTATTCATTATCGTTCGTTTGCCTACAGCCCGCACAAATAGGGGAACGCAACCACAGACTAAAGGAGACGCTACACCGGCCGATACGGCAAGACTGCATGCCGCCCGACGCGTGACTCGGATAAGTGTCGAAAGCACAGCTGCCGGCCAACTCTAGGTCATTCCATACTAGATTTTCTGAAACGTTGCATGGCCGTCCGCCGATATCGGCCCATGTAGACTCTCCTTAATACAACCCGCAGTATTAAGACGATGTTTCATATAGTCTCTGTCAAGTCTCTGTCACTTATGGTCACTATGGTCTGAGGCATTGTCTGAGGTGAGGAATTTGACGCATAGTACGGTATTTTGAGGGTATTAACTAATTATCTCCGTCTACTGAGAGCCTACCGCGAAACGGACTTCGTTCGTGTATTTCCCTCTCTGTCACTCGAACTGACAAGTGCGACAGAGGCGGAAATATACAAATGAAGGCCCTCAGTATGTTTTTTTTTTTGGTTTACGAATATTTACGAGGCGGATGACGATGCAAAGCAATTAAGCAAATGCAAACGCGAACGCGTGCGATTCGTAGCAGCGCGCAGCCGGGGTGCACTTACTTGTAGATTGCGACGAAATCGCAGAGTGGGGGGCTCACTGGTTTAATGGTTTTAGCACAGTGGGCGTAAGCCCCAAGTATCTATTTTAATACTTGGGCTTTCACTGCAAAACGATTTTTGTTCTAGTATTATCACTTTGAACTCCCTAATTTTGAATAACCTAATCTCTTTTGTATATCTGGCTAGTTAGTTTTTTCGCTTCGCTTCGCTTCGCTTCGCTCACTTACTCGGCTACGGTCGCACTAGGAGGGATGGCATAAAAAATCATTATATAAACAGCGTACACTTCAGGCTACCGCGTTTCAATCGGTTGCCTCACGACAATTGTTTTTTACCACCCCCCTCCTATTTCCGAACCAGTCACAGTTGGCTCAGTTCGGGTTGCACGGGGCGGTTCCACAACACTTCGGGAGCTCAAATACCGCGAGCCATCAGGTTGCCTCTCCGACATTAAATTACGCGTCATTGCTTTAACTAGGAGGTCTCGCTTACAGACTGGAATACTTTATTATTATATCGTATGGCTTTATTTTGGTATCCTGCTGTTTCGGCAAAATATTTTTCGCCATATTTCACTTCGCACAAAACTTATGGCAGTAGTTTCATTTCCCAAACGAACAAATAGCACATACCTATTTGTTTCGCATTTTGTTCATTTGGTCAAAATATCATCTGGCATAATTTTGCTTTGTCAAGTGTTATTAAGACAAAAGTTTATTAAGCAAACACTTTGTTTGGGTTTGTTTTCCAATGAAAACATTTCAAATTTTCATTTCGCACATTAAGTATCAGGGTGGAAAAAATGGCTTGTCATAAGCAAACTCTGTTTTCGGTCGGTTAGGTTAGGGTTCACTTGTGTCCCTCAGACCAGAAATAGACACCCCGCGCAGCGGGGTGGCGTCGATTCGCTGGAGACTCTCGATGAAAAGGGCGAAACCGACTCGGGGCTTGCTTGCATGCATGCTGCTTATTTGCATTATAAATTATTGTTACCTAAGTACCTATAGTACAAAAGAACTTATAAACTCACCTGTAAATTATTTACTTTTGTTTTTTACAAACTACCCGCTTAGCAAAATATGTAATCTCACTCAAATAGATTTCGTATGCACTACACAATTAGAATCTAAATCGTATGCCATGCAATAATATTGAAAACGAATGTTATGCCAAATAACACGTTTGACCAAATGAAACTTGACTATGTAAAACTTTGCCAAACAATAATTTGCGAAGTAATATTTTGCCAAAGGAGATGCCAAGTGATAAAATGCGAAACAATAATTTGACTAGTGATTTTTTGCCAAATGATCATTTGGGTTATAAATGTTGCGTTCATAAAAAAGTTTATTATTTGTCTTTACGGTTTGTTTTGTTTTATATTACTATTATTATAACTATTTTGTACGAGTGTAAAATATGTGTTACGCCGTGGAATCACCGGATGGTTCCATCGGAAGACCAGCGCTGGCCACCAGGCCAGCACAACGCTGAGATGGAACCATTTCGTGGCAATTTGTCTACCATTCTGTTTTTTTATATTTATGTACATGTATGTGCTGTTGCCATGAATAAATATGATTCTATTCTATTCTATTCAAACATTTTTTGGGAAGTGACACTTTGGGAAATGTTTTTTGCCCATACAGTAGAGAACCCTTTATTTTACATAAAATGTGTTTTATAACAGATTTCTAAATACAACAAGAAAATTACAATAATATATCCAAGTTTGAAAGCCAATCCATGGCACTCGCTGTAAGCGCGTACAGATCGCCGAGTTCCCCAGTAAAGCGTCTCTCGGGGCACTCCTCCACGATGTGAGCGGTTGTTTGGTCTGGTGCCCCACAGTCGCAACCCGGGGAAGGACTGGAACACTGAACTACTTTTTATAAAAAGCTTTTATTTAACTTGCCCTGTTAGTATGTATGTCAGTATGGGACAAATCTTGCGAGTTAAATTTGACCCACTTTCCGGTGACCGATTTAGCTGAAATTTTGGGTATAAGTATAGTTTGGATGACAATTCAATATATATTATGGTACCATCGAGCTGATCTGATGATGAAACCAGAAAGTGGCCATGGGAATTCAGTACCTAACCGACGTAACCCCGTTGAGTTGAGTAGTTGATGATGGGATACAGAAAAGTGCAGTCGGCAATAAAAGCTTGTACAAAAATGAAATTTTTGACAGAAACTTATTTAGATTCAACTAAGTTTTCATTTAATTTAATTAATGTTAATTATCATATTATATGTACGAAAGTAAAATAAATTATTATATTTATTAACAGGATGATCATGTTTATTTATTTATACAAGTTGGGAATAGCACTTAACTAAACACTTAACATTTTCAAATTTAATACTAATATTCCAAATGCGAAAGTGTGTGCGTCTGTCTGTCTGTTACCTCTTCACACTTTAACCGCTGAACCGATTTAGCGTTTTAGCTTTCTAGCGTTATTTCCGGTTGTACCCTAAGGGCCTACGCTAGCTAACGTGGACGCCCGCCGCGTGCGCACGTTCGCGGGTCCCGCTCCGGACACCCGCCGCGCGCCAGCCAGTCCGCGACGGGCGCACGCCTAACTTAGCGCTGAATTCAAGAAACAAGTCCGCGAGCGTGTGCCCGCCGCGTGCGCACGGAGCGGACGCCCGCCACCCGCCGCGCGGATTAAAGTCCGTCGCACGCGCCCGCGCCAGCTAGCGGTGTTCATACAATTTCTTATAAGACGGGCGTCCACTCCGGGTAATCCACGTCAGTTAGCGTAGGCCTTTAAGAAGCCCGAGGTCCGCTTTGAAACCTAATCCCAAGATTTGGCATAGTTTTACGAAAGTGATTGTAAACAGTTAAGTACACTAGTTAATTATGTTTTATATTTATATCTACCAATGCAGTTGACAATGTCCTTAAAAAGTTCTACGCACGTCAGGTGGGGATACAAAGTTCTTATTTTTAAGAATTTCTATAACAGCGTGGTATGTTTGACGTATCAACAAGCTCTGTTGCGACACATAATTATAATTTATAGTGCATTCAGTCGTCTAGTACCCATAACACAAGCCTTACTGAGCTTACTATGGGACTAGGTCGATTTGTGTAAGATTGTCCCCTTATATTTATTTATTTGTTCATCCTTACTTGTCTTATTTGGTAAACAACATTCTAACCTCAAAATGCATCTTTTTAGGATAGAATAGCAATTTTGTGAGAATTAGATCATGCCGAGACGACTTTTCGGACATCACTTCACGATTTTTTTGTCTAGCAACGCTTTTTTACGATAAAATAGCTGCTATAGTCTAAAAAGATACATTTTGAGGTTAGAATGTTGTTTACCAAAGTGAGGATGAATGCACTATAAGTACAATCAGAAAATAAATTTTTTTTTACAAGATTAATAGAAACTTAAAAAAAACACGACTAAGTCGTCACGACTTTTCGTCATCACGTCTTGTATCTCGTGCTGTAACTGCGGCCTACTTTGCACGTCGCTATGGATTTCTTGATCTTAAATTGGAAATCGTTATTTACGGAACTACGACTCCATATAATAAATCTAATGGTGACTCCTCAGGTTTTTGTTCCGTGATTCGTCCTGCCATTTGTACCAACGAAATTAATTATTCAAAACCATGTAATGTCGATGAGTTTAGGTACACAAAATTCTTTACACTATCAATAGAACTTAGTTAAATAAATGTATCCTATCCTTTTTTGTTTTTTTTTTCAATTGCTATTAACGAATATTTTCACAAAACATTTTTGGCAACCGTCAAGTCTCACGGTTGAAATCAGACTAAACGCAAAAGAGCCGCCCGCGACGATCGGGTGGTTCTTTTGCACAGTCGTTTTTTTAGGCTGATTGTGTATCTAGTTACTTATACTAAATCAATGATCCCACAACACCTTTTCTTTTCATGTATTTTTCATGCATCAATAATTGTTCCAAATTTAGTAACAAACGTTTACACACGCACGGCTCAGCCAGTTGCTCAAATTCATACGCGGCTCGCGCGGAATCAAGTACATCTTGTCGCTCTGCCCGCGGCATGCTCAGATACACGTAAAAATTACGCGAGGCACGCACACAGAGGCGGCTTTGAGCACGGTTAACTTTGGGCGGCTGGCCGCGCGCTGCT
Organism: Epinotia demarniana; assembly: GCA_945867215.1. NCBI lineage: Eukaryota > Metazoa > Arthropoda > Insecta > Lepidoptera > Tortricidae > Epinotia > Epinotia demarniana. Next base: position 6,562,435 of record OX244283.1, read on the forward strand.
CGCGCACAGTGCGTAAGCGCATAAGAGTTAAAACAAAATAGGTGAGCTGTACGTGCCTTAGCCAGATGCGACTCAAATTCGTACGTACCTTTTAGTACATTTGTATGGTTTCTAGCCAGTATGTGTCTTTTCGTGACGTTTTAAAGCACTTTGTTGGGCACTAGAGTAACTGCAATGGACACATTTGTATGGTTTCTCGCCAGTATGTGTCATTTCATGACGTTTTAAATCACATTGTTGGGCACCAGAGTAACTACAGTGGGCACATTTGTATGGTTTCTCTCCAGTATGTCTCCTGATATGAATTCGTAAAACATTTTTATGGGCAGTAGAGTAACTACAGTGAGTACATTTGTATGATTTCTCACCAGTATGTACCAATTCATGAACTTTTAAAGTACTTTTTCGAGCACATGTATAACTACAGTGGACACATTTGAATGGTTTCTGCCCAGTATGTGTCTTTTCATGACGTTTTAAAACTCCTGGATGGGTACTAGAGTAACTGCAATGGGCGCATTTATATGGTTTCTCGCCAGTATGTGTCCATATATGAATAGATAAATCGGTTTTATAGGCACTAGAATAACTACAATGAGCACATTCGTATGGTTTCTTGCCAGTATGTGACATTTCATGAACTTTTAAAATATTTTTACGAGGACTTGTATAACTACAGTGGGCACATTTGTATGGTTTCCCGTCCGTATGTGTATTTTCATGACGTTTTAAATGACTTTGATCGGCAGTGGAGTAACTACACTGGGCACATTTGTATGGTTTCTCGCCAGTATGTGTCCTAATATGAAGTAGAATATTATTTTTGTAGGCACTAGAGTATCTACAGTGACCACATTTGTATTGTCCATCATTCATTGAATATTTCATTTCCTGCTGCTCTCTTCCTTGTTCTTTTTCCGTTGGCCCTGCAATTACAATATCGTACGTTATGACACAGAAAGCTTAGTTATGTTATATCGGAGTACACTAGTTGGCCCTAGAACAATGGGTTATTATCGTCACGTTTTACGACATAAGCATAACGATAAAACGTATCATGCTTCCAGGCCAGATTCATTTAAAGGCCAAGTGAAGGATAAGGTTTCTTCAAAACACTTCCAACTCTCGGGCTTTGTATTACGCGCACCGTCTCACGCGCCTGTAAAGGTAAGCGTCGGCAAGAGGCTGCCGCGACCCGGCAGTCGCTGCTCTGCAGTCGCTGCTCGGCAGTCGCCGCACTGCTTTATAGGGATTTGTATGACACCGTCCGACGCAGGCGGCTGAGCGGCGCGGCCGGGGGGCGTGGCATGCGCGCGACCTCGGCTGCGCCGCCGAGCCGCTGCCGTAGCAGTATGGCAGCGCTGCCCGCTCGTAGCGGTCGTACAAAATGGCGTAAACGACGAGTATTTAGTGGGGCTTATTGCTAAACATCCAGCGCTTTATGATTCTCAACTGAAAACTTACAAAGACAATGTTGTAAGAGATAATATATGGGAATTTCATCATCTTCTTCTTCGTCCTGAAGCAGTTGCTACACAAGTTTTCGCTTTCGTACATTTAAATTGTCAGACATCGTTATTTTTCGAACCGCACAACTGCTAGCACTGACTCCTGTGTGACTACTGCACGTGGCAGTCGGCAGTCGCCGCCCGGTCGCGCCTATCGGAATGGTAACGGCGGCGCTGCCTAGCAGTCACGTTCGGCGGCGGCGGTCGGTCGCGGCTGCCGGGCCGCGGCAGCGTCTTACCGAATGCTATCTTAAGTGTGAGTATACACAGCGATAGGGTGTGAGCGAGATAGCATGCGAGCGGACGCCATTTTCAGATCCATTCTTTATCTGCGCGCGTTATACCATCAATGAGATGTGAACAAGACTGGTACAACTGCTGTCAAATGTCAGAAATAAAGGTAAATAAATATCGCGTGACCAGTGGCCTGTGTAAAGTAAACATTTCAATACGTAATCTAAAATATACTATTTTTTTAAAACCGAATTTCATAAATTAATTTATTTTATACTGCCCCTTCCCTCTCATCCATGAGAAGAGGCCTGTGCCCAGCAGTGGGACGTATATAGGCTGATTTATTATATTATTATTATTATTTAATAATGATCGTAAATAAGTTAACTGAAACTTTTCTTTTGATATAAAATGGTGTAATTTTTACTAAAAGTCTGTTTAAGTTTTTGAAGTCGGCTATGATCGAGAACTTGCACGGTTGCACGTAAAAACCTCTAAGACTTATTTTTTCGAAATGATCACCAGGGTATTTCAGAATATACCTGGGTACGCTTATTATTTTATTAAGTTTGGCAACCTCCTGTGGAACCTTTCCGGTTAGGGCTCTTACTGACGAGCGACAGCGCGCCGCGACCGCCCGCGACAGCAGTCGGCGATCGTCGGCGACTGTCGCAGATACGCCGCGGCGATCGCTGTCGTGTCGCAGCGCGCAGTCGTCGACCTGTGTGTGTGTGTAGAGTTCGTATTTTCTCACACACACATTGACGGGTTCATTACTTAATAAGAATTTGGATTGTTTAAATGACCACAAAAAGACTTAATCAACCAACCTGGACACACCGAGACCACTTTTGGCCGATGCAACACCTCAGGGCCAGTAACCATGAGCTCCTCCTTCACCGTGTGGCTCGGGTAAAAGCCAGCCTGCATCCGTGTGGCACCCTCCTCGTTCGCACCGGTCTCCTCTTTCGCATCATGATCTATGCAACTGGTTTGTGCACTTGCTTTGCTCTCGAACTCCTCCTCATTCTCCATGTAACAACCAGGTTGTGCCGCAAGCTCAATCTCCCATTTAGGCTCCTTCTTCACCACATGCTCTATGTGCCCATCCTGTGCGCCCGCTTCGTTGTCCCGCTGGGGCTCTTCCTTCATCTCACACTCTATCTGCCCGACCTGTGCGCCCGCTTCGCTGTCCCGCTGGGGCTCTTCCTTCACCTCACTCTCTATGTGCCCGTCCTGTGCGCCCGCTTCGCTCTTCCACTCGGACTCCACCTTCACCCGCACCGCCTCCGCGCCCTCCAGCGACATCGTCGGCTGCACGACTAGCTATTACACGCCAGAAAATGCTGCGCACACGTCCACGTCCGTGTGATATACTGACACCTTATGTGCTTACGCTTACTATACTTTATGTATAGTAGGAATTAACAGGAAATGTTGTGAGATATTCACATGAAAATACAACAGATTTTGTTAAACCTACTGTACTGATATGCAGTCAACAAAAAAGCGACAATTTCGAGAGAGTATCGTATATATCAACTTCGTGGATTAATTTTAATTTGACTTTCTTGACAAGCACAGACTACTAAGAACATGAACCTAGAATACTATGGACGGGCTGTACATATTGCCACAGTGAGGGACGGAAAAGCTCTTATGCAGCTAAATTAAGAACCGGTCCTAAAATGGCTAATGACTTGCTATAAACAACCTACTAAATTTGGACGGGTAATGGTTTGTTGGGCACAATTTCATACTAAATCAGTTGCGTCCAACAAAAAAAAGTGGGACTATGACAAGGATGAATGATATTTCTCTTTCTGTCACACTTATGGAGATTTGTATGCTACCAGCTCGCTCGCACGTGTTATTATTATTACCATAGCCTGTCCAGATTATTCTATGTTCATGACTACACTTACCACAGATTAAACAACTTTTGTATAATAATGGCAGCTATACATTATCACACATATGTTGATAATACTGATGACTTAATATCTAGATTTGTTCATATGAATTGGAAATAACTGAAGACATATTTATTGGACTAGAGACTTCTGATTTGAAACTACTGAAGACGTTATTACTGGATTCGATCAAATGAAATTATACTTACTGAAGACTAGGCAGTATGGCCCATGGTCTTAGCCTGTCCGAATGGACGAATTTAAAAAAAAAAAAAAAAAAAGCTATACATTATCATTCGTTTGCCTACATCCAGCACAGATAAGGGGGTTCACACGGGATTCCAAGTTTAAGTTTAGGTTAGTTTTTGCTTTTCTTACCTAGCGCTAAATATTAATAACCGCCGAGCAGACTCATATATTTATCGCGGTTTCGCGCCATGTTAACCTACTTTTTGTCGGGTTTTGGCCCGCGTCAAAGGACCTGCGAACGCGAACAATATGAACGTGACGTCACGATCTGCGTGCGTTATAGTAAAAGACAATCGTTTCATATGGAGGTGCGTTTTGCAAAAAAGGGACCGAAGGCTTCGATGTCTGCTCTTCAGGCCTGGTCTGATATGGTCTAATTAGAAAAGTTGAAAAACCCACGACATTTTCATATCAATCTCAAAAACGGCTGAACAGATTTTCATTAAACATGGCTAAGAACACTCGGGATAAAATTATCTATGACACAAAAAAAACCGCATTCAAATTGGTCCATCCGTTTGGGAGCTACGATACGGACACGATTAACTTAACACCCCTCTTTTTTCGTCGGGGGTTAGGTTAGGTTAGGTTAGGTTAGTACTCTTGGACAATTAAATGAATCATTTTTTGTGTTTCAATCTTTAATAGCAAATACGACATGTTTTAGGAAAGGCAATAGTTAACAGCCACTTATATTTTTTAAGGTCACTCTGGGCGGTTAATGAGATTTACCGCCTACGGGTGCAGGCAGCAAATCTCACTTCACACCCAGAAGAAGACGTAAAATTGTGTACGCACCACGGGCGGTAATTCGTTAAGCCCCTGATCGTTGAAAAAAGCGGAACCTATGCTCCAGGTTGGAAGGGTAAAAGGTAATAACGCGGGATCTGGCGCACCGCATACTCCTCGGCAACCCCATAGCCACACAGAAGTGTTGCTCAATTGTCGCACTGTGCGTGCAACTGTTTTATGGGGCCCACTTTTCACAATTTTGAGACTAATTGCCACAGCAGCCCCCCTAGCACACTAAGTTTTATGTCGGACATAAAGCATTCGTCTCAATCTGGCAAATATGGGAGTGCAAGAGGGACAAATGCTTTAAGTCGGACATAAAACTTAATGTGCCAGCTGCTCAGGTGTCCGCTAGTCTCCTCCCAGCACAAGCAATTTTCCAGACCACCCGCCATTCAACCCAATAAACCATGACCTTAGTTTCCATCGCAGCACAGTGTTGCACTGCAATAGTCTTTGCACCTGGCGGGGACCATCGCCGGGTGTCCCTCGCTTTAGATTATTTTTAACCGACTTAAAAAAAAGGAGGAGGTTCTCAATTCGGTTGAATTTATTTATTTATTTTTTCTATGTTTGTTACCTCAGAACTCCGTCATTGAAAAGCCGATTCGTAATTTTTTTTGTTTGTAAGTATATGCTTCCAGGTGGATCCCATTTTTTAAAAAAATCAGTTGGATGATGGGATCCATAAGGAATTGAGGGAACTCCTCAATTTCACTACGCACGCGTGTAGTGATTTTGATATTTTCTTTTATAACTCGTGTATTTACACCCGGAAATCATAAATTTGGTTGAGTGGAACTGATGATGAAGACCACAGGTGACTTATGGAATTCCTCAATTATGTACTTAAAAGTACATTGGGTTTTTTTCTCTAATAATCAAGGCGCATGTTCTCTCGGAAATCAGTTCATGTGGTAAATTGGAAAATAAATGCGGAAATGTTTTCGTGGCGGAGCACTAAATTGAAGTCGGTTAAAACTTTGTTTTTAAAGTAAATTATTGATTTAAAGGGCCTCTGCGTTGTTAGCCTCGGCCCCACGCATGCCTTCCAAAAGTCCGGGACCAAATGGTCCTGAGATATGGAAAAAAACATACAAATAATAACAAGAATAATTTATTTCAGGCAACTAAGTTACAAATACCTTAAAGACTAAATACATACAATACATTTCTAAAATTAAAACACTAATTATTATTTATTTAGGCGACAAAACAGTGTGGCTCCGTTGCGTCGTCAAGTCTGGTGTAGAGTTCGGTAGGTTGCCCCGGAACCGCCGAAACACGACACCCTTCGGCCAGAAGTCAGCACACGCGATGTTCTCCTGCAGCGGCCGCGGCACGCGCACCACAAACAAGCTGGGGACCGATTTTTGACTTTCAAGCGCTCGACTCTTTCACTCGAAAACTGATAAAAATTATTAAATACTAACTATTTTGAAGTAGCGATAGAAAATTCAAAAACGAGTGGTACTGACCACTCGAATTCAATTCTATTGGTAGAAAGTAAGTGCCGGTAATTTTGACACTACAATCGTATTTACTTTTATTTGATTTTCGAGGGCTCGAAAGTCAAAAATCGGTCCCCTGAAGTGCACGAACGCAACTGGAAAACCCTCAGCGAGTAGCCAGCCTTCTGGTGAATATACTGAACCATGTCATCAGCCGTGACGGAGTAATGCAGGCACGATACGTACAGCTGTTTACTCGGTGTGGCAACCCGCAGGCCAGAACCAACCGTCTCTGCTGTACCACACTGGCTCTTTCGCAGCTTGCGCTTACTATATTTATTTATTTTTGACTTTGGTTCTTTGGCAGCAGCCTGAAGGGCTGGCCTGTGGGTAGACTCCACTACGGGGCTACCCGATTGCCGAAATACGCTAGACACCAATGTGAAACCCTCCTTATCCATATCGATGCGAGCATAGCGATGACGTCACTTCGAGGAGGCGGGGGGAGGTCTCGCGCGCGGGGCACACGAGCTGTGTCAGCAACACGCAAACTAACCGACTCGAGACTTAACGCCAATACATTGACGCTAGTCGCTAGACATTCATTGCACCTGAAATTTGATGCCTGTGACCGACTGCCACGTCCACCATAATAAGAAAAGGACACGTCACGAGGCATTGAACGATCAATTAATGATAATAATGAGTGCCTGCCATTATCATTTTCTCGCTGTTTTTTTACAGAGTAGAACTTGGTCTCCCAGTTACTATTATTAGTACCGTACCGTCATTCAGTACCGTTTAATACCGTCGTTTATTGGTACCGTATGTGGTTTCTCGCCAGTATGTGGTTTATGGAAGAGCGTAAGTATTTTTATTACTTAAAAGGAGATTCTAACCTAGCATGTGTTAACCTTTTCTGATTACTAATAAATCATTTTTCATGTCGCCTTACATGAACCTTTAAATTATTTTTACGAGCACTATAGAAACTACAGTAAGGACATTTGTACGGTTTTTCCCCAGTACGAGTTATTTCATGAACACGTAGGCAACGCTTGTAGGCACTAGCGAAATCGCAGTGGTCACATTTGTAAGGTTTCTCATTAGTATGCTTCCTAATGTGGAGTTGTAAATCAACATTACGAGCACTAGAGTAACTACAATGGGGGCATTTGTGTGGTTTCTCACTAGAATGTACCAATTCATGAAGTCTTAAATTATTTTTTCTGTTACTAGTGTAACTACAGTGGGCACATTTGTAAGGTTTCTCTCCTGTATGTGTCCTTAAATGAACTTCTAAATAACGTTTCTGACCAGTAGCATAACTACAGTAGGTACATTTGTGTGGTTTTCCACTAGTATGTGCCTTTTCATGAACTTTAAGATTACCTTTATGGGCACTAGTATAACTACAGTAGGCGCATTTGTATGGTTTCCCCCTAGTATGTGTCTTTAGATGACGTCGAAATTTCATTTTGTAGGCACTAGAGTAACTACATCCACCACATTTGTACTGTCCATCATTCATAGAATTATTCGTTGTCTGCTGCCGTATTCCGAATTCTTGTTCCGTTGGCCCTGCAATTACATAATTGTACATTACTAACACAAAAACTTAAGTTATGCTAGTATATTGGGGAACTCCACAGAAATAAATGTATTAGACCACTATGTGGTATTAGCCCTAAGGAATCGTGTAAACCTCTCTACATACAATTACAAATTCTAACTTTACCCTGCTTATATATTTATGACGTGTGTGTATTAAATTATGTAAAAAGCAACTTGAGCCAGTTTCTAACTTTTAATAGCTTAAGACGGCAAGGTAAAATCAACACATAAGCATTTAAAACTGCCCTTCTATGATCTATTCAAAAGCAGATTCGGAATGGCCAATAAAGTACAAAATCCATCGTATTCGTATTCGTTTATTCATGCCATCACGTACAAGTTATGCAACAGTTACATGATACCCTGATGGGTCGCAGCAGAAACTTACAATGATTACATGCTTAAACTATAACAATAAATTTATTACAAAAGAGAACTATACAAGTTTAGCTGAGAAAAGTCGTCCAAGGTATTAACATTTTACGAGTACGAAATTTTTCAATCGATTGGTAAACATTCACTCGCTTTTTTCCTCTTTTATACTGTCGTGGTTTTTTTTTTTTGATTGATAGTGTATTGTATCCGGTGATACGGGCAAACTTTGCTCCATTCAACTCATTTCCTCATGTGTCCTCCAGTTGTTGATTTTTGATAAACCAGTGCTAGTGCTTTCTCGGTTTCCATTTTGCGATGTTTGTCATAAGTTATTATATTTAGAGCCTCATTTGCATTGTATTCTAAATTGTAGGTTATTATGTTATCAATACATACAAATTTTTAATGCAGTATCAATCTTGCTTTTTCGTTTTTTGCCCCAATTACTGCCAATGTAGTAGTCCTATTTTAATGGTATTACAAAATTATGTATGTAGTTGAGCATCTAGAGAACTCGAAATTGCAAAATATTTTAGTTTTCCCTTGATTTATACACTAAACCCTGATTGTATTCTAAATTTGAAGCTTCTATGTCTGCTAGAAGTGCCATGGACTTTTGATGATCGGTCATTCAGTGAGTGAGTGACCAAATTAAAAGCTATGACTAGTTATAATTCTTAAACTACTGGTTTAAATTGAATGAAATTTGAAATATACCGTGTTCATACAATGTCTGCTTGGTTACTGAAAATTCAGGCGGCTAGTGTTATCCACAAGTGATCGTGAAAATAGCCTGAACTGCGTCGAGAAAAGGATGGTACTGCCATGCCGCTGTTTTGCTGACTTGGCCCAGATTTATACGCCTACGAAATCGCGGGTAGAAGCTAGTGTAGAATAAAGTTTTAAAGTGAATGCGTGCGCGCCTAAACTAAATGCGTAGGTACCTACTTCGGCACAGTCCACAGAGGGATACAAAACATTTTTTTTAAACAATTATTAAGGATAAATGGACGGATAAGGTTGACGAGTTTATTATTTTATATAATAGGATAACTGGGCTATTCACAGGTTTGTGTTTTCTACAGCTAATCCTCATAGGCTCAATCCTTTTATTTCTGTAGAGGATTTTCGAAAAAAAATGTTAAAGATATTCTTTGAATTTTGAATGTCTCGTATGACATGATCGCGGTTGATACTTCGGTGGAGGTGCTGCGGGGGAGGCCTTACGGGGGGGTAGCATTGCTTTGGCGTAAAAGTGCTTTTCCTATAGTATCAGTGATAACGTGTGTAAGTGTAAGGCTGACAGCGATAAAAATTAGCCTAGGTGAGCGCAATCTATTGATTTTCTCTGTATACATGCCAACGAACTCAGTGGAAAACTTAACGGAGTTTACAGAATGCCTAAGCGAAATAAGTGCCGTAATAAGCAGCCATGACATCGAGTCAGCCATTGTCCTAGGAGACTACAATGCTCATCCAGGTGGACTTTTTGCCAATGAGCTTTTGTTCTGAGCAATGTCTGCGATGTGTGGATGTGGATAGTATTTCCACATCCACACATCGCAGCTAGCTCAGAGACGTACACTTTTGTAAGCGATGCGCATGTTGATTGCCGGCGATGGCTAGATCATTGCTTAGTAACAGAGTCTGCGAGGCAGGGTGTCATAGGCGTGAAGGTGCACCAGGATGTTTTCTGGTCGGATCACTTTCCGCTAGAAATTATGTTTAATTTAAATTCTATTGTCTCGAAAAGAACTGGTAATGTTAATTATGTAGAAAATAAAGTCATTTAGGGACAACGAACACCTGAACAAATAATTAAATATTCTGAACTTTGTAATAATAATTGGAAAAATGTGGATTTCCCTGAAATGCTTATAAGTTGCTGTGATAATTTATGTACTAATTTAGATCATAGACAAATTATAGATAATCTTTATAATAATGTAATTAATTCGCTAAGTGAGGCAGCTATATTCACTAAAAAAATAGGTACGAGGCGCTGTCATAAATATGTAACTGGGTGGAACAAGTATGTCAAAGAAGCTCATAGTCTAGCGAGGGGGTACTTTCAACAGTGGATAGCATTTAATAGGCCTCCTGGCGGGCCTGTGTATGAGCAAATGTCAGAGTCGCGTAAGGTATTTAAAACTAAGCTGAAGTGGTGCCAAAATAATCAACAAAAGATTAAAATGGATGTTATTACGGCACATCACTCAGCAAAAAGCTTTAGCGAGTTTTGGAAACAAACAAGCAAACTTAATCCGAAATCAAGTCTGCCTGTGAGCATAGCAGGAAAATGTGACCCCACTGACATTGCGAACTTGTTTAAACAGCGCTTCGAGATGAAGTCGTCGCTAAATCGATGTGTGCCGGTGCTCGGTGCGACTCCAACAAGTGTGTCGGTGCGTTTCTCGGCACGTGACGTAGCCTCTGTCATTAAAACGATGAAGACCGGGAAGTCACCGGGACACGATGAATTAAGTATTGAGCACCTGCAACATGCCGGGACACATCTTCCGCGAGTCCAAGCGTTATTATTTAATTTGTGTGTGAGTCACTCATACCTACCGAGTGCACTAATGAAAACCACAGTTGTGCCAATAGTAAAAAATAAAACGGGGGATGTGTCTGACCTGGACAATTATAGACCGATTTCGCTGGCGACAATCACTGCTAAGGTACTGGACAGACTTCTCGATGGGCTGCTTCGAAAACACTAAGGCTAAAGACGCTCAGTTCGGGTTCCAGTCTGGAGTGTCGACGGAATCTGCTATCTTTTGCCTAAAAAGTACTGTTCAATACTATGCGAATCAGGATAGTCCAGTGTACGCCTGTTTTCTAGATCTATCCAAAGCGTTTGACCTGGTCTCGTATGACATCTTGTGGATCAAGGTGTCGTCCGAGACCAGTCTCCCGCCAGAGTTAGTCGCGGTATTTGAATACTGGTACAGTAATCAAATCAACTCTGTGCGATGGGCAGGCGTACACTCGGATGAATACATGCTGGAGTGCGGAGTGAGGCAGGGGGGGGGGTAACCTCCCCGACCTTATTTAATGTGTAAATGGACGGGCTGATGGAGGAACTCACTAGCACCAAGGTCGGTTGTCACATAGGCGGTACTTGCCTCAACAACGTTAGTTATGCTGACGATATGGTGCTGTTGGCTCCCTCTATCAGTGCGCTCAGGAAGCTCATCAGTATTTGTGAGTGTTATGCGGAGAGACATGGGCTCAGGTATAATACAGCTAAAAGTGAGTTACTCGTCTTCAGGGCAGGCAACAGGAAACTAGAGGAAGCTCCTCCTGTTGTGTTAAATGGTGCCGCCCTGCAGAGAGTACAGCGGTTTAAATACCTGGGTCACTGGCTCACCGAGGATCTCAGTGACGACACTGACATAGAGCGGGAGCGTAGGGCATTGACGGTTCGCTGCAATATGCTGGTGCGCAGGTTTGTAAAGAGCAGCAATGACGTAAAGATCACGCTTTTTAAGTCGTTTTGCCAGTCTTTTTATACTTGCGGCCTGTGGACCGGCTTTACGCAGCGAGCATACAATGCCTTAAAATAAATAAATAAATAAAAATAGCCTTTATTTCCCATCGTTATAGAAATAACATGCTTAAATTAGAAAAATAATTCTTAATCCTATTGTGCTACCACATTTGTATATGAATTTGTATATTTTCATTTGTGTATTCTTTACTCTACTTTTTGGTTCTTAATGTTACATTTTAATATTATATTATATGTACTTTCACATTTTCTATTTACTTTTTAGTCAGGCTAGTTTAATCATTGGTGCATAATGTAGATAATATATATAACATTTCAGTTAAGTGCAACAACACGTATCAGTAGCATCCTCTTACAAATAAGTACCAAAACCTTAATTCGCTGACATAAGAGTTATGGGACACATTTGCGAGTAAGTTGTATGCACCCATATTTTTACACTTGACTGTATAAGTAAACTCGTAAGTATTTAATTTTATTACATTAAGAAGTATTGAGATCAGGGTGTTACAGTGTCTCGTATCTAATTTCGTGTTTTTTTTTTTCCTTTTTTTTTTTCTTTGTTTTTTTTTTTATACTATTAACCATTTTTGAAGTAGCCATGCAATTATTATAAAAAAATTGTACTATAATTATAAATAATTTATGTTGATTATATTATATAGGGATCATCCATCTCTGGATGAAGGCCTACTCCATCTCTAGCCATTTGTTCCTGTCTTGAGCTTGTCGAGTCCAGAGGTTGCCCGCTATCGCGGTAACATCGTCTTTCCATCTCTGCAGAGGGCGTCCTCGTCTCCGGGTTCCTTCGATGTACTGCCAGTGTATGACTTGGTGACTCCATCTGCCGTCGTTTATTCTCGCCACGTGTCCCGCCCACTTCCATTTTAACCTTGCGACCTGTTCTAGTGCATCGATTATCTTTGTCCTCTTTCTGATATCTTCGATTTTAACACGGTCTCGTAGCTTGATACCGAGCATACTACGCTCTGTTGCTCTTTGGAAGGATCTTATCTTTTTTCGGTCATTAAGTGTAGGGGACCACGTTTGACAGCCATATGTGAGGGTCGTCATTACGGTTGAGTCCATGACTTTCTTTTTAAGGTGGAGTGGAAAGTTACCTTTAAAAAAAATTCTTTTAGCGACCAATATTTTTTCCATGACATTATTATACGTCTGTTAATTTCTTTTGTGGTTCTATCTGTAAAGCTGATGTTTTGGCCTAGATATATATAGTCGTCAACGTACTCTATACTTTGTCCCACAACATTTAGGGGTTCTTTTTTTCCGTTAGTCATTAATTTGGTTTTGTCTAAATTCATGCTCAATCCACATTTTAGGCTTTCCTCGTTTAGTTTTTGTATCATATTTTGGAGGTCTTCAAAGTTTTCTGACATTAGGATTAGATCGTCGGCGAAGCGGAGGTGCGATAGATACTCGCCATTTATTTTTAGTCCTTTGCTGTCCCAATTAATTCGTTTAAATATGTACTCTAACAGCGCTATGAACAGTTTGGGAGAGATAGTATCTCCTTGTCTTACACCTCGCTCTATATTGAAAGCTTCACCTGGTTTTTCTAGTTTGATCTTCGCGTTGCAGTTTGTATATATATTTTTTAGTAATGAGATGTATGTTTTATTTACTCCTTGTTCTCTGAGAGCTTCCCAGAGCTTGCTATGCTTGATAGAGTCGAAAGCTTTGCTATAGTCTATACAATGCCTTGCGGGTGCAATATAATAATGCGTTTAGGATGCTGATAGGGCTACCTCGATACTGCAGTGCGTCAGGGATGTTTGCCGATGCCCGTATGGACGACTTTTATGCGATTATGCGTAAAAGAGCGGCATCCCTATTGCACAGATTGCAAGGTAGTGCTAACAGTCTCCTAAGCGCATTATCCTGCAGAATAGACTGCCCACTCATGAGGCGATGGAGTGAGCTGCATGAGCCGGCACGGGCAAATAATAAATATAAATAAATAAATAATAAAGTATGTTATTCATATAGTTTTGACATTAGCAAATACGAATATTTTAAATGAATAGTATGAATTATATGTAATTACTAACGCTAGAATTAAGTTATTTGAGAATTTTTGTATGCTACTAACAAATATGGACTAGTATCCGAAATAAATGATTATGATTATGTATTTTTTGTATGGGTGAGTGAGAATTTAGTCACAGAAATGAATTCTTCATCGAATTATACGAAAAACACACCAAACTTGATATAATTGCTAGATGTATGCAGATATAAAGCATAGAGTGAGGCGCGCTGGAGGCACTTTTATCTCATCTACATTTCTGGTTTTATGCATTCTCCTTCATTTTAATACTACTCCTCTCTATACACCGTTGACATGTTGGGTTTTTTTTGTGTATGTCCTAGGCTTCTTTACTCCTATCATCATCATTTATTTAAGAGCTTGGCTCTTGTCGGTGGAGTAATCCATTACCCCTTTTTTTGAGAAAGCATAGTGTGGTGGTTTCCCCCTTGCCTTCCACACCTATACTAATATAAAAAACTACAAGAACACTTTACTAACTACCTATCTAACTAACCCGATATGGATATTTATCTGAAATAAAGAAGTTGAATTTGAATTTACAAACCTCGCATGCTATTGTCTTGTGGAGTATCAAGCCACAATCGGAACTTGTAAGTGTGTGGCCCAATGCTGCAGGCGCGTCCCTTCAGGTCCAGACGCATGTGCTGCAGCATGACGGAGCAGGCACTGCCTCCCACAGCGCTCCTCTCTGCTGTGCTAAGTGATGCTGTAATAACAATATAATAATATATTGGCTAATGATTACAAAATAAGGAGTAGTTTCATCATCATCATATCAGCCGAAAGACGTCCACTGCTGGACATAAGCATCCCCCAAAGAGTGCCACAATGCTGGAGGTCCTGGGCCACCCGCTTACCAGGTCATTAGTACATTACAAGGTCGCCACTTGAGAAACTTTCCGCCCCAACGGCCACCGGTTCTATGTGCTATGTGCCCTGCCCACTGCCACTTAAGTTTAGCGATTCGGAGGGATATAAATAAATAAATATTAAGGGACAATCTTACGCAAATCAACCTAGTCCCAAACTAAGCAAAGCTTGTACTATGGGTACTAGTCGATGACAAACATACTTAAATAGATAAATAAATACTTAAATACATAGAACACATCCATGACTCAGGAACAAATATTTGTGCTCATCACACAAACAAATGCCCTTACCGGGATTCGAACCCAGGACCTCTTGCTTCGAAGGCAGGTTCACTACCAACTAGGCTAAAGTGGTTGTCTATATATTGGTTACCTTGGTTCTGCTGCGGATAGCCTCATTTCTGATGCCATCGCACAGTGAAATTCCCAAAATAGCCCTCTCCATTGCCCTTTGGGTAACCTTGAGTCTTCTTATGAGGCTGTGGAGTAGTTTAATTACCACAAAAAAGACAATCAACCAACCTTGATGTAAGTAGACCCTTTTGGGACGATACAGCTCCTCAGGGCCCACCACAAGCTCCTTCTTCACCGAGTGGTCCGGGTACAGGCCGGCCAGCGCGGCCGCCTCGCTCACACCACACGCGCCTGCACTCGCCCCGGGCTCCTCCTTCACTTCATGTTCTATGTGGATTGTTAGTGCACTTGCTTTGATCTCGCACTCCTCCGCCTCATGGTCTATGTGACCGTCCTGTGCGCCCACTTCTGTCTCCAAACCAGGCTCCACCTTCACCTGCACCACCTCCGCAGCCTCCAGCGACATTGCCGGCTGCAGCGCCAACTATTACACGCCAGAAATCGCTGCGCTGACGTCCACTTTCGTCATTCTATGGCAGGGTGTATATCTTAGCTTACGCACGCTATACTTTACTCTGAGAGATTACTACTTCTAATGAAAATACAAATTCAACAAAACCGCTCCTCATAATTACTTTACTCTTTGCAAATACGCCACATTAGGGGATTATAAGGGAAGTCGTAGTCGTGGGAAATCGTTTTTTAACTTTTTTACTTCACTTGACAAGCCACTGACAGTGACAAGTTGACGTTGACAGGCAGGCACAGCAATTGCCACAGATGAAACAATTTTCGTTTAATAATGGCAGCTGTTCATTATCGTTCGTTTGCCCATTTCCATCACAAATAGGGGTGCGCAACGAAGGGGATGCCAATTTTAATTTTAGAATAATTATATCACGTCATTGATGTGAATTAGTTTCGGCTAGTGATCTGTGTGTGGCTTTGCAAAAGTCTTTGTATTTAGATATCACCAGGATTTGTGATTATTATTATTATAAAAACCTTGTGTGTGTCTCTTCAACACCGTGAAAAGCATGTTAATCTAGCTATTTACAAGTGAAGGAATCAATTTTTCTGTATGATCGTGGTTTAGGGTTCCTGCTAGAGATGCAACGGATATCCGGTTGCTATCCGGTATTCGGCCGGATACCGGATAATTGCGCACTATCCGGCCGGATACCGAATAGCGATTGTTTGGTATTTAACTTCGAAAAGTGGTTAGTATACCTACAAGAAAACAACAACAAATTATAAATATTCGTTTATTAGTATTATCTTTAACGTACAATAGGCAGGCGCACGTGTACGTACTGCATACGAAATAGTTCCGTACACTGACCTAATAAAACTCGTTTCTTGCTCTTGCCTAGGAAACGGTCCGCGCGAACCTACAATACGTAACAGGTTGAAACCTGCACGACGCTGCGCCGCCAAACTAAAATGTAGGTAGGTATCGAATTGAATACCATCGCCACCACAGTTAACTGACCATTCGTGCACTTAATGCACATTGTGATAAGGGTCACAAATAGTCAATTAACTGAGCGACCGCACTTGCTATTTCAAGCGACACAGAGTAGGTCCTCTGGGTTGGTCCTAAAGACCAGCACGGCTATCACGCGACGGTGCGCGAGCTCTCTCGATTTTTCTCGCAATATCCGTCTCTCTCTTATTAGAGCGCTTAGAACAAGAGGTATAGTGCGAGAAAAATCGAGAGTATGTCGCGGTCGTCCCATGATTGACGTGCTGGCAAGAAAAATGAACTATTTTTGCATTCACTAAATAGTTAAACGATCAAATTTTATACTTATCAAAAGTATAAAGCCTATAAAATATAAAAACGAATACCGGCGAGTGTAAATTACTAATATTGACTTACCAGTTTGTACCTGCCTACCTAATAGGCCAGGAAAAAATAGACAACCCAGCGTCAGTACCTATATTCTATAGGCTTCATACTTTCGATTGGTATAATAGAGCGGTGTCTCCCAACACAAGCATTTTTTTGCTTACAGGGAGGCTCCATCCCTATGATCATTCTTTACGTGTTCTTTTTTTTCATTTTGAATAATATTTGTACTTGTAACAATTTCTTTTTTCAAACAATTGAGTGCAAAGTTGAGGCTGGATTTTATAAACCTTTTCACCGCTAGATGGTAAAGCAACTTGCTGTGCCACCTCACGCCACAAGGGTAAAAAAATAATGGATAAAGAAATAATGCCAACATGAAATTGGGCTATTTCAGAGTAGGTTTTCATAAATAAAAATAAATAAATAAAATGTCGGCAAATGCTGTCTTTAGCGTCGGTGTCACGAATCGTCGATGACGTGATTTCACGTGTTTGGCGGTGAAAAGGTTAACCAACCCAAAAAGAAATGTACTAGGGTCAGTTCGGGTAAGTGCGCCACCAGGTAAAGTGCCCAGGGGCGCACTTTATTACCGCACGTAAGCTGATATTGATTTAAATGACTGAATAATGAATGAGGCGCACTTTACCTGCTGGCGTACTTAGCCGAACTGACCCTACTTCGATGTAAAATAGTTATCATCCATTAAACAGATGGGTGCAGGTCATGCCTCTACTCGTATCTAAGACTGTTAATTTTTCGCCATTTTGTGTACTAACCGGATTTTTTGAATGACCCGTCCGACTAGAGTCACTACAGTAGGCACATTAGACGTATGGACGCCATCTATATATATAAAACGCAAAGGTGACTGACTGATTGACTGACTGATCTATCAACGCACAGCCCAAACTACTGGACCGATCGGGCTGAAATTTGGCATGCTGATAGCCACTATGATGCAGGCATCCGCTAAGAAAGGATTTTTGAAAACTCACCCCCTAAGGGGGTAAAACGGGGGTCCAAAGTTTGTATGGGGGAAGCATTATTTTTTGAACTAGAGACTTAAAACTTTGTAGGAAGATTACTTATTAAGATACAAAAAAAGCACTTTCAGCGTTTTATAAAATTCCACCCCTAAGGGGGTTAAATAGGGGTGCAAAGTTTGTATTCAAAACTACTGGGACTACAAACTTGAAATTTACACCAGACCTTCCTTTTATGACGTAGGCAAGGGATAAGACTGGATTTTTGGAAATTCTGTCCCTAAGGGTGTTAAATAGGGGTGCAAAGTATGTATGGGAGAAACATTATTTTTTGTACTAGAGACTTGAAACTTTGTAGGGATATTACTTATTAGGATACAAATAAAAACATCCTAAGCGTTTTTAAAATTCCACCCCTAAGGGGGTTAAATAGGGGTGCAAAGTTTGAATTAAAAACTACTGGGACTACAAACTTGAAATTTACACCAGAACGTCCTTTTATGACGCAGGCAAGGGATAAGACCGGACTTTTGGAAATCCTTTCCCAAAGGGGGTTAAAAAGGGGTGCAAAGTTTGTATGGGAGAAATATGATTTTTTGTACTAGAGACTTGAAACTTTGTAGGGATATTACTTATAAAGATACAAAAAAAGTTCTTTCAGCGTTTTAGAAAATTCTACCCCTAAGGGGGTTTGTTAGGGATGCAATGTTTGTATAAGGGAAACATTATTTATTGAACTAGAGACTTGAAACTTGGTAGGAATTTTACTTATTAGGATACAAAAAAAAGTATTTTCAGCGTTATATAAAATTCCACCCCTAAGGGGGTAAAATAGGGGTGCAAAGTTCGTATTCAAAGCTACTGGGACTAGAAACTTGAAATTTACACCAGAACTTCATTTTATGGCGTAGGCAAGGGATAAGACCGGACTTTTGGAAATCCTTTCCCAAAGGGGGTTAAAAAGGGGTGCAAAGTTTGTATGGGAGAAACATATTTTTTGTACTAGAGACTTGTCACTTTGTAGGAATATTATTATTAAGATACAAAAGTACTTTTAGCGTTTTATAAAATTCTTACCCTAAGGGGGTTAAATACGTATGCAATGTTTGTGGGGGGGAAACATTATTTATTGAACTAGAGACTTGAGACTTTGTAGGAAGATAACTTATTAAGATACAAAAAAGTAATTTCAGCGTTATATAAAATTCCACCCCTAAGGGGGTTAAATGAGGGTCCAAATTTTTCTATAAGGGAAACTTATTTTTAGCTACTACGTACTTAAAACTTTGTGGACAGATTACTTATTCATTTACAAATAAAGTGCTTTCAGCGTTTTGGAAATAATTACACCTAAAGGGGTTAAAAAGGAGGTCCAAAGTTTGTATGGAGAAAAAAGATTAGTAAGACAATTTTATTCGAGAATTCACAGGATAATTCCTAACGATAAATGAGTAAACAAGTGTTTCCGGTTTTTTGAGAATTCAACCCCTAAAAGGAGACATGTGGTGACAAAATCTGAAAATCAACATCGGCATCTATTGTTTCTATGGTTTATCGGGTCGCTGATTAGGAAAACAACAACGATTTTACATTCCAACGTGGCGTCTAAATATCAATATGGGCGTTGTTATTACGGTTTTTTGGGACGTTAATAACGAAAATCACATAGATTTTGAAATGTAATGTTGTGGACATGAAAATTCATGAAAATATTTGTGCCAAATTGCAATTCAATCGGTCCAGTTTTTTTCGTAGCAAATCGGTTGTAACAGACGGACTGACAGACAGTCACACGTGAAAGATCGACAAAAAGTGATATTGCTTAGGTTGTTAGCCCATCACCCACAACACACTTCAACCCTGCTCTCCTAATCGACTTTTACGACACACACGGGAAGAAAGAGGGTGGTAAAATTCTAACCCGCCACCACACGGGCATAAAAATAATAGTAAATAAAAAATAATTTACCATAATGGGTTATGACGAAGGGTTATTCGTAGGGGAAGTTAGTAGTAGTAGGTTAGTAGGCGGCGTAGCAATTCAACAATTATTGGAAAATTACTTTTACTACGCGGGCGAAGCCGCGGGCAAAAGCTAGTTTATTATATACGAAAGTGCATAATAGTGTGCATAAAATTTGTAAAAAGACCCTCTGCTCTTTCCACGTCATGATAAAAAAAAGTAGACCAAGCAGGAAGCCACTTAAGCTTTTCCAACCTGCACAAAAATTTAAAGGCTCCAATTTAAACGCGTTCCTACTTTTCAGATTGTATAACCGTGGGCCAGAGGAATTCCAACTCATACCGGCGAGTCAATAAGAATAAAAATGTTGGAGTGGCTCCTTGAGAAGTGCTTTTAAGGAGCGACCACACCGGTGCGTTACGCTGCGTATACGCGTTGCGGTGTCGTATGCGTCACGTATTCTTCATACATTTTGCTGCGTTTACGGTGCGTTAGCGTATTTTAGAAAGAAAGAAAGAAAGAAAGAAAAATAATTTATTCGTGACAAAACAAAAGGTGTAGGTACACAAAAACTTAAACAAAAAACTACAAACTTAAAAATGCTTGTCACGAATTGGTCTCGCCTCAGCATAATGCTGGCTTACAAGCCAGCGCTGGTCTTCCGGCGAGACCTTTTGTGGGCCACGTTCCCTGCTGTCCGACACGGCCTTAAATTTTAAAAATCACTGAACGCAGCCGTTGCGCTTACGTCGATCAACGATCAGCGATCAGCGATCAGCGCCATCTGGCTGCGAACAAGCGAGTTATAAATACTATGGCGTAGTACTATGCATGACCGTACGTACAACATGGTTGCAATGCAAAACAAGTTTACACTTCATTCACTACTGATAACTTGCACAAAATAAAGATGAAGATTATAAATTAATAGTAAACAATTCATAAGTGTATGGTTAAATCAAAAAAACATGTAATAATAATTGAACACTCCCAACTAAACCAAAAAGAACAAGACAAGTGTGTAACCTCAAAATCGGCATTTACAGTTCAGGAAAATGATTGCATTTTACGCAGCGGTGTGGTCGCTCCATTATTTATATACTTAATTAGTTTTAGGTAAATATTTCTTCGTCGATTTTCGGCAGAAAATAATGAATTAACACATTCTACTAAACAACATTGTACCATATTCTCAGAAAGAAATACTTCTTATATATTAATTTGTAAATACAATTTATCAACAGCTTACGCCATAGCGTTGTTAAACTTAAAGTAACTTAGTACATATACATCGTACCTACATTAATACAATTAAATCATAAAACATAGATTTCTCAAAACTGTAAAAGATTTGCGAAGTTTGCTCCATTTACAGACAAACAGGTCGCAATCCGGTGCAACCTACTTCATATTTATTACTAATCAAATCACGCAAAAACACCTGAACAGATTAAGATGAATTTTAGTATACAAATAGAGTATAGCCGGGATAAACATATACAATATTTTATATTTATATCCCAGTAAAAGTCCAACAAAAGGAAGTCATCGCAAAAGGCGCGGCCATAACCTAAAGGAAGCACCAGTTGAAAACGACAAAAATGTAAACAAACAATGTATTGAATTTGACATTTAAAACGTCAAATTCAATACATTGTGTGTTTAATTTTTTTTCGTTTTAAACTGGTTCTTACTTTAGTTAGAAATGATTTGTTTCGCTTGGGCATGGAAATCGGACAACCGATGCTCGTGCGCCGCCGTGCGAGCCGCCTCCAAGGCCAAGTCGGGAACCTTACACCAAAGCATGAAGGTGACTTTGACAGTACACGATATAATACACATGGGTGTTTTTGAGGCACGACAACATGCTACGCTTTTAGGCGTTATTCTCGTCCAAAGGGTTATTAGACACATTTGGTTTCACGTCAGTATGTGTCTTTATGTGACGTTTTAAACCACTTGGTTGGGCACTAGAGTAACTACAATGGACACATTTGTATGGTCTCTCTCCAGTATGTGTCATTTCATGACGTTTTAAATCACATTGTTGGTTACTAGAGTAACTACAGTGGGAACACTTGTATGGTTTTTCGCCAGTATGCGTCCTGATATGAATCCTCAGACCATTTTTATGGGCAGTAGTGTAACTACAGTGAGGACATTCGTATGACTTCTCGCCGGTATGTACCATTTCATGAACTTTTAAAGTACCTTTACGAGCACTTGAATAACTACAGTGGGCACATTTGTATGGTCTCTCGCCAGTATGTGTCTTTTCATGACGTTTTAAATCACTTGGATGGGTACTAGAGTAACTGCAATGGGCACATTTATATGGTTTTTCGCCGGTATGTGTCCTTATATGAAATGTTAGATCAGTTTTATGGGCAGTAGAGTAACTACATTGAGCACATTTGTATGGTTTCTTGCCAGTGTGCGCCATTTCATGAATTTTTAAAGTAACCTTTCGAGGACTTGTATAACTACAGTGGGCACACTTGTATGGTTTCCCGTCCGTATGAGTATTTACATGACGTTTTAAATGACTTAGATGGACACTAGAGTAACTACAGTGGGCACATCGGAACGGTTTCTCTCCAGTATGTGTCCTTATATGAAGTTGCAAATTATTTTTGTAGGCACTAGAGTAACTACAGACACCACACTTGTAAGGTCTATCCTTCATCAATAAATATGTCTTTTCCTGCTGCTGTCTTCCATATTCTTGATCGGTTGGCCCTGCAATTACAACATTGCACTTTAGTAACACAGAAAGGTAAGTAATGCCATTATATTGCAGTGTATTTGAAAAATCTTCATTGCGTCGGTTATGCGACCGGATTCAGTTTACAACAACATAAAGGATAAGTTTTCTTCATAGTACTTCAAACTCGCGCTTTGTACACAATCACAAGACCCCTCGTACTAAATTTAGAACAAATTTCTAAATTGACTTTGTAGGTATTTTTACTGAAGGACGGGTCCTTCATAGGGACAGCTGCTGGCGAAGTCACGGAAGTGTGAGCAAGCGTTCCCGTGGCTTCGCTAGAGGGCAGCGCGTAGAACACCGTGGGGTTTTAGACGGTAGTCCGGGCGGTTCCCGGGAGTCCGTCATACTCGGCCTGGTTCCCCAGCCAGGCGGGATGCGTAAAAGTATTTCCCCAGGAAAAAAAACAAAATAGTACATTACGTAACTAGGGCGGTGAATTCGTGAATGCCCCAGATCGCAGGTGTTTGTGGCCCGAACCGAAGGTGAGGGCCATAAATATGCGCTCTGGGGCTTTACGAATTACCGCCCGTGTTGCGTACAAAATTTTACGTCTTCACCTGGCCACAATGCGAGTTTTCCCGTACGCGCAGCGCGCAGTAAAACTCGCATTATGGGCAGTTGTGACGTAAATACACTTAACACACCTTGTATATTATTGTCGTGTGGAGTGTCAAGGCATAATCGGAACTTGCAAGTGTGGGGCCCAATCTTGCAGGTGCGTTGCTGCAGGTCCACATGCATATACTCCAGCATGACGGAGCAGGCCCTGCCTGCCACAGCGCTCCTCTCTGATGTACTAAGTGATGCTGCAAAAACAATATATAATATCATCATTATCCTCCTAGCGTTATTCCCGGTTGAGCCCCTAAAGGAGCCCGGGGTCCGCTTTGACACCTAATAGTCCAATTTAAGTGGCAGTGGGTGGGGCACATAGCACGTAGAACCGATGGCCGTTGGGGCGGAAAGGTTCTCCACCACGTACCGGAAGGCGCGGCGTGGGTTGGGTAGAAGGTGGACTGATGACCTGGTAAAGGTTGCGGGAGTCTACTGGATGCGGGTGGCGCAGTACCGGTCACTTGGGCACTCTTTGGGGGAGGCCTATGTCCAGCAGTGGACGGCTTTCGGCTGATATGATGATGATGGGTCTAATTTCACATTTGCACGCATGCATAAAGATAGATGGACAGACAGAGTAAACAGATTGATGGATTGTCGCCTGCGGTATTTCCGACCGACGACCTTCAAACCTTCAAGAAAAGAGCGTACTCCCATCTTAAAGGCCGGCAACACACTCACAACACCTCTGGTGTTGCAGGTGTCCATGGGCGGCGGTAATCGCTTACCATCAGGTGATCAGTCTGCTCGTTTGCCTCCTATCACATTAAAAAAAAACGATTGGGATGGCCCTCTCGGAAAAAGAAAAAGAGGCAAGAACAAAATAGAAAAGGTAGCAGGTGAAAATTTGGTATCAACAGCCCAAGACAGAAAAATATGGAGTAGAATGGAGGAGGCCTTTACTCATAGAGAGGTCCTTTTAGGTCCTCAAATAAAATTTGAGGACAAGAGAATATATATACCCAACTTTGTAACTATCATTTCATTTATGGAAATATAATAATAATAGTCTAATTTCTACATTTACTTTATAGTACAGAGAAGCTACGTTAACATAGTGGTTTATCAGGTAATGAGTTTTTCGGAACTTAAGATGATCGTATGATTGAAAGGATCTTACGCAACACAAAAACGTGCCCAAAAAACTTTGGAATACAATAAGACGTATTACACATAAAAATTCTACGGTCTCCTCGGCGAAGGACTTGTTGAACACAAGTACCTCCGCAGATAAATCCATTGATCACTGTAATGCTTTTTTCTCCACAGTAGGGTCCAAACTGGCAAGTTCGATACTTACCAAATTAAACGTCACTGAAAACTCCCTGGCCGCTATAGTTGATAGTACTAACTCTCGTTCCAATTCTTTTTTCTTTGAACCTACAAGAGGTACTTGGTTTTATTAAAACGCTTGACCCAAACAGCGCCCCTGGTCAGGATGGAGTGAGCAACCGCCTTCTCAAAGTGTTAGGTGGAGTTTTGTCGGAACCCCTTGCAGCAATTTTTAATTTAAGTTTGAGTGCTGGTTCGTTTCCGCAGGCTTGGAAGACAGCTACCGTGATTCCGATCCACAAAAGTGGCCCAAAAAATGATGCGAATAACTATCGCCCAATCTCTCTTCTGTGCGTTTTCTCGAAATTGCTGGAACGTGTTGTGAATAAACGTCTGGTCAAATATCTTGAACAAAATAGTTTTCTCTCGGATCGGCAATATGGTTTCCGACAAGGAAGGTCAACCGAGGACGCGGTGACACTTTTGACAGATATTGTTGCCTCTCATCTGGATCAGGGGCGATGCTGTGTAGGCGTTTTTCTTGATCTGTCAAAGGCGTTTGACACGGTTTCGAGTCCAATCCTTCTTAGAAAGCTAGAAGTTCTGGGCATACGTGGAACCGCTCCAAACTGGTTTGCTAGCTATCTGTCTGATAGGTTGCAGCGGGTTAGAATTAACAAGTTCTTGAGTAATTCGGAACCAGTTTCCTTTGGCGTCCCCCAGGGCAGTATTTTGGGCCCCACTCTTTTCATAACTTATATCAATGCTATCACATCTCTTGCTTTTAAAAATGGCGAAGTAATCTGTTATGCCGATGATACTGCCATGATCTTCCACGGGGACTCGTGGCAGTCGGCCCATTGTGCAGCAGAGGAAGGCGTTCGACAGGTATCGGAGTGGCTTGAGCGTAATCTCCTCACCCTTAATGCAAGCAAAACACATTTTCTCTGTTTTCATAAAACGGCCTCATCACGCCCTCCTGATGATTTACGGGAATTAAAAATTCACAATCAATACTGTATCATCCCTAGAAATCATTTCGTCACCAGTTGCAGCTGTAATTGTATACACAAAGTCCTATCCCTAAAATACTTAGGTTTAAAGATCATTTATTCTCATGAAGAATTTTACAATTCACTTATTATGAGAACTTAAAATTAAACATAAAATATGGTAGTAAGTATAAAAAGAGGGTAATTCTATACATAAAAGTGGGTAATTTTGCACAACACTCCGACAGTATTCTGCCGGTACATATTGTCAACACAGCTAGAAGATCCGTGCGCCGAGTTGTAAGATAACGAAATCATTGAGTTACGCAAACTGGAAGTGGCATAGCGTATTTGTTTTGTAGGTATTTCGTTTTGTCACTAGGTGATAGATATACATATATGATACCATTATTATATAGTTTTTGTATTTATTTTGTTAATTTGCTATACATTATTTCTGTGTGTTTTGTATT
Organism: Epinotia demarniana; assembly: GCA_945867215.1. Lineage (NCBI taxonomy): Eukaryota > Metazoa > Arthropoda > Insecta > Lepidoptera > Tortricidae > Epinotia > Epinotia demarniana. The sequence goes on from OX244283.1 coordinate 6,588,305, forward strand.
TGTTTATATGTAGGTATGTGAAAGTCTGGTATAAACGGTAGTTTTTATTTTTTTATTTTTTATTATTATTATAAGTACTATTTATATATATATATATATATATATATATATATATATATATATATATTTTAATAATTGTTATTAAGTTACGACACGTTCTAAACATCGGTGTTAATATATAAATTACGATATAATATTAGGCGATCAAGTTTCGTTTTGTTTAGAAAATGTGTTCGTGAAAGTTTAAATCAATATACATTTCCTTGTGTGTTCATATTTATTATATGTTTTTTGAGCATTTTTTTAAAACGATATACTGACTTTGTGTTCTTTATATGTTTGGGGAGCTTGTTGTACAGCTGAGCACCTTCATACAACAAGCATTTTTTCCCATAGTTTGTTCGTGGTGAAAGCAAAATTAGATCATTCGCATTTCGAAGCCGGATTTTTTGCTTGGTTTTCTTTTTTGTAAAGTTTATTTGAGTAAGTATGTTTTTATTTAAAACTTTACGAACTAAAACACATGTATTGTATATGTACGATTCCATTATGTTAAGTAATTTAGTTTCTTTATATATTTTGTTGGACGGTGTTAGGTAGTTGTATTGAAATAGAGTTTTGATTAATTTATTTTGAGTTATTTGTATTGCTTTAAGATTAGTTTTAGCCGCCGTGCCCCAAACTTCAATTAGGTAGTCGAGATGGGGTTTAACCAAGGCGTTATATATCGTGTACTTCACTTGGTGTGGAAGAAATCTAGCAATACCTCGTAGTGCTCCTATTAATGAGGTAATTTTTAACTTAATTTTTTCTATGTGCGGTTTCCAATTCAGGTTTTTATCTAATATTAGGCCTAGGTATTTTTCTTTATCTACACGTTTAATTATCTGACTGTCTATTTTTAAGGGATCGTACTCAGTTATTTTCTTGTTTTTTGCCAAAAATATTATGTAATTAGTTTTGTTTATGTTTATTGTGAGTAAGTTATTTTGAAACCACTCATTTAGTAGATTGAGGTCACTTTGAGCTTGCGTTATGACGTGTGTGATTGTATTACCAAAATAAAATAGGCTTGTGTCATCAGCGTATAGCGTAATATCCCCTCTTAGGCCAACCTGGTGCACATCATTTATGTAAATAAGAAATAATAGCGGACCTAAGATGGATCCTTGAGGCACTCCACATGTAATTTCTTTCGGGCTACTTTCGTGATCACCTATTTTTACAATTTGATAGCGTTCTGATAAATACGATTTAATCATTTTGTGTGCAGTTTTATTAATACCTATAGTATTTAGTTTATTTAGTAGCAGTTCATGACTAATTGTATCGAAGGCTTTCTTCAGATCTATGAAAACTCCGAGAACTACTTGTTTTTGATCGATATTCACTTTTATTTTGGTAACAAGATCTATGGTAGCTGAGAGCGTATTCGACTTATTTCTAAAACCGTATTGTTTTTCGTAAAGAAAGTTTGTTGAATGTAAGTATGCAACAAGACGATTATAGAGAATTTTTTCCAAAATTTTTGAAACTACTGGGAGCACCGAAATCGGCCTATAGTTACTGGGGTCAGATTTGTTTCCTGATTTGTAAAGTGGTGTGACTTTTGCAATTTTGAGACTATTCGGAAAAGTTCCTGCTTTTAAACATGTATTTATGCATTTAACAAGTTCATCACTGATCAAGTCTTTGACGCATCTAATTGATTTTGCACTAATGCCATCCAAACCGGTACTCACATTTAGTTTAAGATTGTCTATGATGCTTGTTACTTCGTCCACTGTAGTTGGGGTTATCTGCGTAAGCTCGTAGTTTGTCATTCTGGTCATAGGGGCTGTTGCTGGAGTTATCTGATGCTTGTTTTTGATGTTCTGGGCTAAAGTAGATCCGATAGTTGAAAAGAATTCGTTAAAAATTTCGCATATTTCCTTTTCGTCAGTAGTAGTTCCATTATTAGTTTGTAGATTAGTGGGGACTGAAAGCTCCTTTACTTTGTTATTAGTAAGACTATTAATAAGGGTCCACATTTTTGAAGGTTTTCCTTTACAGTCTATGAACTTTCTACTGTAATATAGGTTTTTTGCCTTTTGAATATAGACGGTTACAGTATTTCTAGCCTTTTTAAACTGTTCTTCAACTTTCATATCATTTTGTTTACTTTTTAATGTTTGCCATAGCATGTTTCTGTTGTTTATTTCTTGCATAATATCTTTATTTATCCAGTCCTGTCGTGGCTGGTTGAGAATTTTGATCTTAGTAATTTTGCTCTTGTGTATGTTCAATAAAAGTTTCTTTTCCAGCACAGCATATTCACTGTGTTCGTTTTTGCCATCATCTGCTAGTACCATTCTATATAATGTTTCGTAGTTTGTTGCTACATATTTTACTCTCTTGACATGTTGCGGTTCATACTTTTTTGCTTCCAGATAGATGTGCTTGTGGTCTGACATAGCTGAGTCTATAATTGCTAAGTGGAAGTTATTTTCCGTAAGGTTCGAACACACATGGTCTAGAATTGTTTTTGTGTCAGTAGTTTCGCGGGTGCAGTATTTTTGATCTATTTTATTGATAATTTTATACCCACTTTCTAATAAGATTTTTTTGTAATCTTTAGCCTTTTTTTCTTTACTAAGCAAATCGAAATTGAAGTTACCAAATACGATGGATCTCTTGCTTTTTTGTAATTGTGCCGAAAATGTGTCGAGGAAGTCATCAACGCTTCCATGATTCGTTCTCTAGATAGCGCCAACATTCACAGAAAATTTACTTAGGTGTATCCATAGGTAGTGGTTGTCATTTAACGACAGTTCATCGATAAGGTGGTGCTTTAGATTTTTGTGCGCAAAAATTGAAACTCCACCGCCTTTGGTTCCAGACCTATAGTTGTAGTAATGGGTATAACCAGGTAGTTGTAATCTTTGAGCTTCTTCTGGAGATTTTATCCATGTTTCGGTAAGTACAATAATATGTATAGTGTATTCAAATGATTGTATCACACATTTTAATTCGTCGAACTTCCCAGGTTTTACTATACTACGTGTATTTGCATAAAAACATTTTAAAGAACCTTTAGTAGTTACTACATTTTGATAGGTATCAGTCACTTGGTGTGTTGTACAGTTGGATGTTTCTTTCTGGTCGGCTCTGGCAGTATTTGCTGATTGAAGTTTTTTGATGTTATTATTTTAGGGACCCCTTTGATATATTTGATTATTAAATCTTTTTCTCCGTTTGCAGTGCGAGATGCAAGTTCATCCTTCAAGCTTTTCAAAAGGTCTTTTTGGTACGGTGTTTGGTCTCCGAATATTTTAATCGATTCACTTTTCCAGGTGTTTTTCTTTCTCAAAATAGATAGAGCGGTCTCTTGTGTCTCAAAACATACTTTGACGAGGCGGCTCTTGTCTTGATTAGGCTTTCCCAAGCGGAAAATCTTTGTAGGTTCTGGGCATTCAGGATAAAAAATTTCTATTATATTTATCACCTCTGTTTTATCAGCTTCAGTTTTTGCAGCTTCTTCAATTTCGTTACGCTCGGGCATTGACAATTATATTTTTGGCTCTTTGGCTGCGCTCTTTTATTTCAGTCATAATATCTTCACATGGAAGAGGTGTAGTAGTAGTAGCAGTCAAGGTAGTTGCCTCGAGTTGCTGTAAGTTTGATTCGACGGTGTCCATCCTAATTTCAGTCTGTCTAGCGAAGTGAACCAAACCCGCCACTTCTGACTTTAATTTATTCTGTTCTGTGTTTAACGTATCGACTGTGGCTCTAATATTTCTTGCATCGTTTTTTATGGAAGCGACTATACTTATATATACTTACATATACTTAGGGATTGTTTTAGATGAAAAACTTAATTTTAAAGAGCATATAACACTGACAACTGCAAGGGTAGGTAAAATGATTTACACTATGAAATTGCTAAGGGAGGCTTGTGATTGGAATCTTTTAAGGATAGTGTACCATGGACTGTGTGAGTCTATTCTAAACTATTGCATCCTTGCTTGGGGTGGCATTTCTAAGTCTGTCCTGATCGTCCTGGAGCGCGCCCAGAGAGCGGTGCTGAAGGTATCCCTTCGTAAGTCCCGGCGTTTTCCCACTGTGAACCTTTTTGAGGAGGCCCGGGTCTTGAGTGTGCGTAGATTATATTTTTTGCGTGTTACTTTGTTTATGCACAAACAGGTTAAAAACTCCCCAAGTTTCCCTGAATTGCTAAAAAAGAGAATTTTCAAAGTGCCCAAGCCTGCGTTAAAGACCAGTTTTGCAAAACGTTTTAAATCCTTCCTTTTCCCCCATATTTATAATATGTTAACTAGGACGTGTGATATTCGGCACTGCTTTATTTTTCACACACACACACACACACACACACACACACACACACACACACACACACACACACACACACACACACACACACACACACACACACACACACACACACACACACACACACACACACACACACACACACACACACACACACACACACACACACACACACACACACACACACACACACACACACACACACACACACACACACACACACACACACACACACACACACACACACACACACACACACACACACACACACACACACACACACACACACACACACACACACACACACACACACACACACACACACACACACACACACACACACACACACACACACACACACACACACACACACACACACACACACACACACACACACACACACACACACACACACACACACACACACACACACACACACACACACACACACACACACACACACACACACACACACACACACACACACACACACACACACACATTTATTTATTTTTGCTGAACCTAATGTCGTAAGTTTACATAATATCTCTCTCTCTCTTCTTCGTCGCTTCCTCATGACTGAGGGTCGTGACTACACGAGGTCGTTATTTTGGGCACCAATGCTCTCCAGGCCAATCGGTTTTCGGCCATCCGGATAGACGTCTGCAAGTTTCCTTTGCAGATTTCCTTTACTGCGTCGGGTTGGTGATCTTCCACGGCTCCTTTTCCCTTCCACGTGCCCCACAACAATGAGTTTTTCCAGGCTACCAGGTTCTCGTCGGGCCACGTGTCCGAAATACTGGAGGAGTCGTTGCATGCATATAGTGGATAGGCGGGACTTCACTTGCAGTTCGGAAAGAATTGACGCATTGGTGCGGCGCGCAGTCCAAGGTATACCTAGCATTTTCCGCCAGCACCACATCTCGAATGCATCTATTCTGCTCCGAATCCGCGCTTTCAGGGTCCAAGTTTCCGAAGCATACAGGAAAATAGAGAAGATCAAGGTTCTCATGGTTATTAGTGACCCAAGGTAGACAAATTTATGCACCGTGTCCAAGTCGGTTAGTTCTCCCGTTCGTTGTAGCAAGCCTGCTCGATCTACAAACATCAGTTTGGTTTTGGCTCGATTGATTTGAAGGCCATATTCCACACTCACCATTTGAACTCTTTGCAGAAGGATGGCTAGTTCCGCTTCATTAGCGCCTATAATGGTGGTATCATCTGCAAAGCGTAGATTATTGATAAGGTGTCCCCCGATTCTTATGCCTCCACTCCAATCTTCCAAAACTCTTCTCATTATATGTTCGCCTACGAGATTGAACAGTTGCGGCGAGAGGATACATCCTTGTCTGACCCCACGAGTAGGCCGAAAATGTCCCGACACGGAATCCTCAATTCTAACCAGAGACTTGCCGTCCAGATATAGGTTCTGCACAAGGAAAATAAGATGATCCGGTATACCCATCTCTCTCATGACACTAAACATTTTACTCCAGCTGATGCAGTCGAAAGCCTTAGCGTAGTCAATGAAGCACAATGCCATCGGGACATTGAACTCTCTAGCTCTCTCTATCAACTGCCTCATGTTTAGTATATCATTACATAATATAGTCACTTACTAATATTTAAAAATTGCTGTCAAAAATTTCATATATCCTGCTTAATTAGTTTTAAGTTTGATTTACGGACCGCACTTCATTCGGTTAATTCTATGTGTTTGGTTTACGTTTGACTTCCACGATACAGGCCTAGCCGAGTGTGGGGTCATCGACTTTGCATATTTTGTACTGAATCTTTCTGGTAATAAATTTTTACTTACTTTACTTACTTACTATGTATGGAATATTTACCGTTACCTTTTCGGGGAAGGAAAACATCATGAGATCGGTCTAATCCCAGTTGGACAGTCAGATGGTATTTGCTTTCGTAAAACTAGTGCCTACATCTAATCTTGGGATTAGGTGTCAAAGCGGACCCCGGGCTACTTTAGGGCACAACCGTACGAGGATGATGATGATTTTTTCAGGCTAATCCGAATGTATCTGTAATCCAAACTGCTTGTCGTTTTTTTAAGTTCAGATTATTAAGGCTCTCTTGCAAGAAACAATTTCAATAAGTCTTCTACTTATGTCACTAAAACTGTAACTAGTGAAAGGTCCTTTCACATTCATCAATCCATTTTTTAGCCACACTCTGGCCAATTGAGCAGATGAAAAATGAAAATGAAAAATGTTTATTGTATAAGGTTACCCTTATGCCGCGTTTATACGCTTGCGATGGCTTGGCGCGTGAGCAGGACGCAGCTATGCGTTAGAGGGAGAGGGCTATAATTCGATCTCATTCGCTTACATAGCTGCGTCCTGCTCACGCGCCAAGCCATCGCAAGCATATAAACGCGGCATTATAATGCCCTTACAATGTAAATCACAACAATGTGTAGCTAGGAAACTGTTACAGGACCCAGATTCCTCTTTCCAATTACTTAACTATTGTGTATCTAAGTATACAGAGAGCAAGATACAAAACTTGTAAATGTGCCTAGTTTTAGATGGCAAAATTGCAGAGCATAACATTGTATAATATAATAAGTTAAAAATACCTAAGCTGGAATAGTTACTTAATGGTTAGTAGTAATTATTTTAACAGGCCATGAGGATTTCAGTCTCATGATAATCCAGTTGCATATGCCACTTAGCCAACAACCATTTGCTTGGAGGCCTTTCTAACTAGATATTTGGAAGGATGCCAGTAAGCACATGCGTAAAGTACAAAAACACATCAACAAACCTAGATGCACCAAGACCATTTGCCGATGCAGCTCCTCTGGGCCCATCACCTCATTCTTCACTGTGTGGTCCAAGGCCCCCTCGCTCGCACCGGGCTTCTGCAGCGCCTCATCATCTATGCAACTAGTTTGTGCACTTGCTTTGCTCTCAGATTTCTCCTCAATCTCCATGTACCAACCAGGTCGTGCAGCGAGCTCAATCTCCCATGCAGGCTCCTTCTTCACATTGTGCTCAACTCGACCGTCCTGTGCACCGAATTCACTCTCTAAATCCTTCTTCACTTCATGCTCTGTGTTCAGCCCGCCCCGCGCGGCCGCCTCTCCCTCCCACTGGGGCTCTTCCTTCACCTCAACCTCTATGTGAATGTCCCGTGCGAACCCTTCGCTCTCCCACTCGGGCTCCTCCTTCACCCGCACCGCCTCCGTGCCCTCGAGAGACATCGTCGGCTGCAGCACCAGCTATTAGACGCCAGAAAATGTTGCGCTCACGCCCACGTTCTGGTGGTGTATACGTACTGTGCCTACACGCAATAATACTTTATGATTGTATAAGGAATTAACAGGGATAGTTTTGAGTTGTTATCGTCGTAAAACAATAAAACCACTCTGAATATCTGAAATTAACAAAACAGTATTCGTCTCAACATCGACATTAGTGACATCCTAGATAAGTATATGGTCACAGACTACTAAGAAAGAAGATACTATATGGTATATGTTATAACCACAGACCAGACTAATAAGTGACATTACGTTATATTGAAGTGACATATGTTCATGGGCCATCCACATTATGTGATTATACCCCAATTTGTCAGTACAACATGTCGAAGTCAGAATTGGGTGTAACAACTGCAAATACAATTTTTTTTTTTTTTTTTAATTTATGTCATGACCATGGATACAGAGTCCTTCAGTCGGAATAATAGTTTACATTTAAACACAAATATAACATTTTGTCATCTACATTACAAGTAATAAGTATTATAATTATAGCATTAGAGCTTACGAAATGTACAATAATATAAATTGTATGTAATAATCAAATTTTTTCTACAGTTTTTAAAATGAATTTAAATACAGGTATGAAATAGACAGGGTTTGATAATAAATCTTGAACGAGGCGTGGAACACTTAATGAATTTTCATCAGCAACATCACTAATGACACTGACAAGTGTCTGCCTTTGAATAGCAAACGTTTCACACTCAAATATCACGTGTTTTATATCCGCATTTTTCTTAGAACAATAGGTACATTTATCATCACTTATAATTTTCATCCGATTGAGATGTGCTGGAACCAAGCAATGACCAGATCGCAAACGATTAATGCACGTTATGAACTTCCTGTTAATGTATTTGAAGCTGTTATACCACGGTGCTGTTGGTAAGTTTTGCTGTAGTTCTGCGTACCATTTTCCTTTTGTCTCTGTAGTAGCGTCCCAGTATTCCTTCCACATTCTCTTTGAAGAGCTTTTAAACTGGTGATAATAATCCGTAAAAGGTACTTTAAATGATTCTGTTAAATCAACGTCGTGGTCGCGACGAGTCGCAAGATCCACAACTTCATTTCCTGCTATGCCACTGTGGGAGGGAACCCATACAAATTCTACATTTTTTCCTAACTTAAGTATCATATCCTTAATTCTATATATAATATAATTTTGTTTATATGCTAAATTATAATTGCATAAGGTGGATAGCACACTCTTAGAATCACTAACTACTAATATATTTTCACTATTTACATTTGTATATACATAAGTCAAAGCAGCTAATATTGCCCAACCTTCTGCAGTAAATATGCTACAATCACTTGGTATTTTATAGCATTTAGTTAACTTCATTTGAGAGTCATAGTATGCTGATTTAACATGCTCACTCTTAGAACCATCAGTGTACAAAGTATAGAAGTTTGGATTTTCACTTAAAAGTTCTAAGAAATCATACTTATTTTTCACAGAATCTAGGTGACACTTAATATCACGGTAGCTAAGCAAAGTGTTATATGGGCACTTGTAAATTGGCCACTTGTTACTGGTGTACATGTTTCTTGTCAGGTTTTTTGTACATGTTATTATGGTTGGAATTTCAGGTAAGGAGCCTGAAATAAGAGTACTAGCCGAAATACTGGATGTCTCAGCTGACTGTGTGATTACTGCGGGATGCGTGATTTTCTCCAAGACAACACTATTATCACAGGACAACTCTTTCAAAAAAAATCTCTCAGCCAGCTGTAAACGTCGTAAGGACAATGGAGGTATACAATTTTCAATTTCCATAGTGTTAATAGGAGTGGTGCGCATAGCTCCACTTATCACTCTCAAACCCATATTCTGTATTACATCCAACTTTCTTAATAAGGTACTACTGGCATTCATATAAGCCAAGGAACTATAGTCAAAATGACTTCGGACTGTGCTTTTGTACAACATATTAAGAGTTTTTGGGTCAGAATCCCAAAATGTCCCTGGCAGGCTTCTCATTACATTTATGCTCTTCATGGCATTCTGACATATATAATTTATGTGCTTATCAAATTTTAACTTATCATCTATAACAACACCTAAAAATTTATGATGACTAACAATAGGAATTAGATTGTTATCATATATAATATTTACAGCAGACTGTGCAAATGGGTCTCTACTGAATATTAATACTGCACTTTTTTCTGAACTTATTTCTAACTTTAAAGTGTTGCTATAATAAAGTTGTAGTTGGTTTAATGCTGCATTCATATTATTTACAGCCAAGTTCAAGTTCTGATTTTCACTGTACAAAAGTAGGTCATCTGCAAATTGCAAGATTTTAACTTTGGATGTATTTACATAATGAAGGATTTGAGATGTATATAAGTTGTACAACAGAGGTGACAATGTAGCGCCTTGCATTGTCCCTTTACTTACATTTCTAGGTCCATGTAGTTTATTATTAAATTTAACAAATAAGGTTCTATTGTGTAAGAAATCGAAAATCCATTTTAAAGTTTTACTTGGTAAGTCCAACTCATGTAAAACACGAATCAGACTTTCAATGTTAACATTGTCAAAGGCACCTTTAACATCTAAAAAAACACATACAACATTAGAGTGACAGAGTTTTGCCTTTTTAAGATCAGATATGAGAGATACAAAGCTTTCAGAGCAACTTCTGCCTTTTCTGAATCTATATTGAATATCTGGTAACTTTCCTTGTGTTTCAGCAAAGTAATCTATTCTTAACTTTAACATATTTTCAAAAAGTTTCCCTAAACATGATGATAAGGAAATAGGTCTGTATGATAAAGGATTATTGACAGGTTTATTTGGCTTTAGGATGGGAATGACACATTGTGTTTTCCATGATGACGGTATAACTAAACTATTCCATAATTTATTATAAACTTGTATTAAGATTTCTACAGCATTGGGATGTAACCTTTTAATTAACATATATGGTATGTTATCCAACCCTGGTGTTGTGTCTTTTCTAGTTTTGAGTGCTATATACAATTCATTCAAAGTAAATGGCTTATTGAGAAAAGAGTTTGTTTGATTCTCTGCAGAGCAATTTAATATGTCACTAAGGTTATTTGGATCAAACTGAGTTGACTCTGATATTTTGTCTAAGTAACTTGGTACCTATTCTTCATTTAAATGCCTGTTGTGAGAGGAACCTAATCTTTTAAATCGTTTAATGTAGCCCCATATCCTAGCAATAGGTGTCATTCTATTAAAACTACTGCACAAGTCATGCCATGAATGAACACTTTCTTCTTTTAGTATTCTTTTCTTTTGGGCATCTACCTTTTTGTAGTTTATGAAATTGGTAATACTTGGTGATGTTTTATACTTTATTAAAGCTTCTTTCGATTTTTGTACGGCATTATCACATGTTGGATTCCACCAAGGAGCAGGTTTTCTCATGACTTTCGGAGTTTGTTTTGACTTTAGCTTTGGAATTGCTTCTGATCGAATGTTATACAAAATGTTTACAAAGTTATTGTACAAATTAAGAGGTTCAGTATTATTAATATCTAATTGAGAAAAATAGGTTTCTGACAGATTATAATATTTAGTCCAATCTGCTTTACTATAAATATATTTTTCTTCTACAGGTCGGATCTCATATATGGAAGGCTTCACATTTACGACCACTTGAGTTGGATAATGATAACTGCCTATTGGATCGTCATGAACGCTCCATTCGCAAAAAGGAGCCAATGAGGGACTGACCAGAGCTAAATCAATTGCAGACGGATTTCTATTTGGATATGACACAGTTGTTGCACTACCATCATTTAAAACACACATGTCAAATTCATCAATGAGTTTGTACAAGCTGTTGCCTCTATTATTATTTGAATGACATCCAAACAATATATGATGTGCATTAAAATCTCCCATGATAATACATGGCTTAGGGGTTTCCAGTAATACCTTTTTCATTTTGGAGGTGTCAAACCTGTTACAATTAGGAGGACAATATACACAGAGTATACTTAAAATTCCTCTTGATGTCTCTATTGATATACAGATATTTTGAATGGATTCATAAAAAGTTGTGTTTGTTATGCTGTACTGTAAGTTTTGTCTAATTAATATTGCAACTCCATTATGTGTATTCACTGATTTTTTATGTATAAAGTTATATGGTGTAAAATTAGGAATTATACTTGTGCTTTTGAGCCAAGTCTCATTCAATAAACATATATCAATATCTTGTTCTGAAAGAAATGTTTTTAATAAGGTTTTCTTGCTCTGTAAACTCTGTATGTTAAACTGTGCTATTTTTAAAAATGTATCCATGAATTAGTTGAATAAATTTGCTAACAATATTTCTTTAATTCTTTTAAATGTGATCGGGGTATTATCTTTGTCATTTCCAAGACAGACCATTGACTTAACAATTGCATTCATTATTATTTCATTATTAACAAGTTGTTCCATGTTGAAGGTTTGCGGGCTAGTAGGTTTACTAGGCATAGCTGGAAAGGTAGTAGGATTGGCAATAGGTGGTAGTGATGGAGGACTCACAGTGGCATAGGACTGGTTCGAATTAGCGTATTTCTTTTTCTTCTCTTCAATTTTCTGTTTCTTTATGGGACATTCCCTGGATATAGCGAGGTGGTTCCCGCTGCAGTTTATACATACGATTTCATTGACGTCACATTCCTTGTATGAGTGTTGTCCAGCACAGGATGAACACATTTGTTCACCTCTGCAAACCCGGGCTGAATGATTAAACTTCAAACATTTATAGCATTGGAGAAGGGGTGGTATGTATGCATGTACCTTGTACCTAAACATATTCAGATATGCATGTTGAGGTAATAATGTAGTTGCAAAAGTTATTGCTATTGTCCCCAAAGGGACCAGTTTCCCCTCAACTTTTCGCATGAACCTTTTAATCGATATGATTTCTGCGTCACATGCAATATTTTTATATATTTCCTCATTTTTTAATTCTTTCGGTACATATCGAAGTACACCTGTGGTCTCAGTCAGTGTTGCAGGCACAAACGCTTTGAGTTTATTTCTGCCCAGGAAAAGGTCCATTTTCAGAAAATTATTCGCTGGCGCGGGCTTCCTAAATGTTATTCCGATTTTGTAGGCATTCACTCTGTGGACACCTACAATACCCTTTACTTGCTCCGTAAACAGTTTTGTTAGAGTAATAGGGTTTCTATTACCTAGCTTGTCATTGTCTTGAGATTCTACGTACACAACGCACTCGGCACTGTGATTTTCAGGGAATTGTCTTTTATAATTCGGTTTAGTGAACATTTTATAGTCTTCAGCACTCTTGTCGAGTTTTCGCTTTTTTGGTTCTTTGTCACCGGGGGCCTCGCCCCCGGCGCTCGTATCACTCATTTTTGTACACTATATTCACTTTGTATTAACACTATATTTACAAGAAAAACAATCAAGCATATACAAGAATAATTAATTTGCTAAATCGAGAAAATTTTAAATGTCCGCTTAGTTTGACTTCCCGCCAAAAAGTCCTGCAACTACAATTTTATTCAGTGTGGCCAGTTAACAGAACGAAAGCGAAAAATGGCACATTCAAACGGTCCTGCGAAGCGGACTGCAAGATTGTTACTAACCGATGAGATAGGGCAAGACAGCACGTCTAACACACAGCCGCGACATAACCCGATTTCTCTCGCATGTCCTAATAAGAGAGAGACGGATAGTACGAGAAAAAATGAGAGAGCTCGCGCGCCGTCGCGTAATAGCCGTGCAGCACACAAAAATCGAGAGTATGTCACGGCCACCTCATGATCGACGTGCTTTCTAGCCCTATCTCATCGGTTAGTAACAATCTTGCAGTCCGCTTCGCAGGACCGTTTGAATGCGGCAATTTTCGCTTTCTTACTGTAACTGGCCACATCGAATGAAATTGTAGTTGCAAAACACCGGTTTAAAAAAAATAAAAAATTACAGTGTAAAATATTGAAACAATATTCTTTAGAATATATTTTTTAATTTTCGTTTAAATTTATTTGAATGAAATATGTGAGAAAAACAAAACTTGGCAGATCATGCAAATTCCATGGTCCAAATTGTGATTTTCATGCAATTAGTCCGTACAACTCGTTTGATGGTTGGAACAAGCATCCACACTATAGCAATTAGTCAGATTCTGATGAATTGGGGCTGACAAATCACTTAATGTGGATGGCCCATCAAACTGACACAGACCACAGATTACAGAGAAATTAGTCTGTGGCACAGACAGATTATCCATCCCAATCCCGGTCCGCTACCAAAGTTACCGTCTGTTACCACCTTTACGTTCAATACATTCGATTGGTCCCATGGGACTCAACTCGAAAGCGTCCTCATTCCTCTCGTACGTAGTATCTTCGTAGTATCTTCTTAGTAGTCTGTGATTCTTCTTCTCAAATTCTCAATAGTTCTCATTGTCACTGTCAGCTTCTCTGTAATTTCGTTTCTTTATATTGCTCTATGTTTCGGGGTATAACAGCCTATGTTTATGTTTACCCTCTACGTACTACGTACTACATTTATTGCTTTAAAAATCTTGTTAACGAATTAAGCAGAGGTACTATAATGATATTCAATTGACCGTCGACACAAGGCTGAGTAAAACCTATATACCTGAATACCTGTATATTTAGTCGTTTAATAGCCGCTGCTCGGCCAACGATGTCGCTAGAAGGAGTAGAAGGAATGGAAGTTCGTGTGAAAGAGGAGCCCGACTGGGACAGCGAGGCAGCTACGTCGCCTGGCCTGTATATGTGGCATAAGGCAAAAGAGGAGCCGAGTGAAGCTAATGTAAAAGTCGACCATATGGAGATTGAAGTTAAGGTAGAGCCAGCGTGGACCGACACAGAGCATGAAGGAAAAACGGAGAGTGAGGCGAGTGCAGCAGCTTTTCATAATGAACACAAAGTGAAGGTGGAACCAAAGTGGGCAAGCGAGGAGGCGTGTGGTGTGAGCGCGGCGGCCGCGGCCGGGCTGCGCGCGGTGAAGACGGAAGACATGGCGCCTGAGGCAAAGCATTGGCCCGAAGTGCTCTTAGTGCATCCAGGTTGGTACAATTCATTGATTTGGGACAAGACTTCATCGCGTGTAATTTTTATTTATTTAGGTAAACAAACAGCCACTACAAGGAAATCTTAATATTAATAGCCTTCTAAATGGATACAATATGTGTGACCAACACCGTTCACCACATATTACTGTAATTTACTTATATATTAACGTCGCTGAAGTTTCCCGGCGTTTCCGGTGTGTTGTAATGATCACAGGCCCTTGACAACACCCCCATTTAATAACCTCAGGGACGTACCTAAATAAATAAGTTCATTGCACATGATTAAGTCCCGTTCAGTAATAATATTGTGTAAGTATCATGAAAGTTTATATTAATATATGATTTGATAATTGGTAGTTTTTTTTAAAGAATGATGTCTAATTTCATAAGTAATTATTTTATGAAACCAAGTCATTATGAGTTGGACGTTCATAGGCTGATGATAATGAAGATGATGATGATGGCATTATGCTGTAATGTACTAGTAATAAACTTATTTAACCAACACACAACAACCCTAAGAAGTGTCTATAGACTTCTTGAGCAAGGGGGTGGTGATCGCGGCTCCCAATGTCAACCAATTCAAGACCAAATTAAAAAAGCAGATTTCTGGTAAAATGAAAATTTTAGCTCAACAATGATATTTTAATAGTTAATTGGGTCAATCAACCTTTTCTTAGTGTTATTCTGTCCTGATAGCCATGAGAGAACAGTGACAGAGTTTCTTGGAAAATATACTATAAATTGACCCCCTATCATGCTAAGGCAAGGAAATGGATTGAATGGATTTACCAATATTATTATATTATTATTCACTTTATTCATGTTTCCTCTTAAGTAAGGTTTGTACAATAATCATATAAAAAGTAAAATATAAAACTATACATAACTAATACAAAACATAAAATCATTATAAAAACCTAACCTAGCTTTATTTATACATACATTCCTGTTTACACGTTTGATATATATATATATTTTTTTAAAGTAGTTGATAAGTATAAGTTTTATTGTATGGCCCCTACAGGGTAGAAAGCCACCTACATCTTATTCCATGTTTGTCTGTCTGGGCTGTGGTTATCCAATGTTTACCAGCTGTTTTTACAACATTGTCGACCCATCTTGCCTTTTGTCGTCCACCTCGTCTTTTTCCAGTGGGACCAAGCCACTTCGTTATTTGCAGAGTCCATCTGTTTGGTTGGATTTACCAATATAACAGTTACTGACCTAAGCCAAAGACGGACGGACGGACGGACGGACGGCCAGACGGACTTGGCGAAACTATAAGGGTTCCTTGCTGACTACGGAACCCCTTTAAACTGTATAATATCATATTTTTACAGAGTGGCAACAAACAACAAAAAATATTGTTTGGCGCAATAGGATACATCATTACAGCATTATCAGTTGTTTCAACTGCCTACCTGATAAATAAATAAATACCCCTGTATAATTAAATAAGTTACTCTCAGTATTCAACTCAGTTAATTTGTAAGACCCTAAAGCTTTACATCGTCGCCACCACTCAAAGTTTGTCTGCAAGAAATTGCTTTTTCACCAATAAGACCTTCTGTTGTCTACCATTGTTTATGTTTAATTTACCTCTGTTTCTGTTATACACTATTTCTGTTGAGCAATAAAGAATATTTGTATTGTATTGTAACCATACCATGAGGGGCCTGTGGTGAAATTATTTTAGGGCCCCACAATGTAAGGTAGGTTCCTCATTTGCTCACGGCCTCCATGGCCGCGGGGTGCCGTGGCACTTTGCCCGCTCTGGCCACCCTATCTATAGTTAGTAGACGGTCAACCACATTGTTCTAGAGTGCCCAACAACAAAACTCTCAGGGCGGATGGAGGACCTCAAAAATCTTACTCAACTTGCTACAGAGTACTTGAAGAGGGCTCATCTAAATCTCTAGCAAGGGTCGGACACTCCGCTATTTACGTTCATCGCTACAAGTACGTATGCCGGTGCCCCAACGTTGAGGAACCGGCATGTACTTGTAGCGATGAACGTCGACGACGTCAGAGGGCGATAAATCTCAATGTTTTGGCTGAGAAAAAAGCGCCTTTTGTAATTATCAAAGGAGTGTCCCTTCTGTACTTGTACTATTATCTTTTCTGTGTCTCTATTCAATTTTATTATTGTTATTTGCTCATAATGCTTTTATATGTAATCCCAAAATGCCATAAGATAATTAATAGCCACTGCCGAAAGTTAGGCTGGAACCTATTCTTTATTACTTATACAATAGGCATGATGACAGTAATTGAAAATCACTAAAATATGGTAAATTCTTAGTGAAATTTTAATCATAGAATTCGAAAAATGCTCATATTTTTTTATTAAGTAAGAGATTATTATTTATTTTGATAAATTGAAACTGAAAAATACGGACGCCCGCCATGATATGTTAAACACCAATCAGAGCGCATGACGTCACGTGTGTATAAACAAATACCCATAACGGCCATTACCACAGATTACAGAGAAAACTTACGTACTGAACGAATAGTAAGACAGGGATAGAACCATGTTATCTGTCAGATCTTCATACGTCATTGTCCCGCTTTCTCGCTCGCACGGCCGCGCAAGACTTGTAAACTTTTTAATTTATGTTCATTCAATGAGCAATTGAGCGATCTAGGTAGCAAACGTCAAAGGTCTGCGTTCTGTTTATACAAACGTGACGTCACTCGGGACGCCATGACACTGACAAGCGTTTTAGCGCCAATATGAAATTTAAAAACTAAAATGCATGTTTTTCCTACTTAACTGTTATATTCTCTTGAAAAATCTTATTCGTTGTACATAATAAATGTTTCTAAACATTATAGAACAGTTTTTCAAAATGTGTCATCATGCCTATTTGTTTTATGGTGTTCTGAAGCAACTATAGTGTCTGAGTTTTGTAGAAAAAGGACTATACATAAACAGCGAAAGAAAAAAACCATAGAATGCAAGCTCCTTACAAATTTTAACCCAAACACGTGCCTAAAACCCGGCATGCGCATGCTCGAACTAAAACGGCTGCCTGGCATCGTTGTGACACCCCGCCGCTATCCCCGTAATTATGACTGACTTGACTAAATGTCCTGTGTCCCCTAGATGGGGCAGAGGGCTTCCACAGTGCTTCGCCATTGCGTTTTGTCTTGGGCAACGCGCTTCACCTCGGACCACGTCAGCCCGATAGCCTTCAGTTCCGCTGCCACTGAACGTCTCCAGGTGTGTTTCGGCCGGCCACGTTTCCTCTTCCCTTGTGGTGTCCATTCCAGGCCTTGTCTTGGGCGATCGCCTTGCGATTGGGTGGTTGGGAGATCTTCTTAGGGTGTGACCGATCCAAGTCCACTTGCGGCGTTTAATTTGGTGACCGATTGGCGTTTCGCAACAGATATCCCAGAGTTCTTCGTTGGAGATCTTTTCGGGCCAGCAAATACCGAGGATCTGCCTAAGGCATCGGTTGACGAAGACCTGGATACGTAATTATACGGGGAATTATATTGCTATCAAGCAATAGCAACCATTCTGTGGGGCCATCTTGCGGCGCTACATAGACTTCTATGGTTTTTTGTTCGCTGTATATAACTAGATACCCGCGCGACTTCACCTGCGTTTTGCAAAGAACGGCAAGATAAGATGAAATGTACGGGATGAAATATACCGTATACAGAAAAACCATTCTACCTGCAGGTGAATGATTTTTTAAATCGAATAAGTGGTTCCGGAGGTTTCTTATGACATACAAACTTATTAACTTACAAAGCTACAATTTCAGAGACTTTTCCTCTTAGTATAGAGTATACAACGTGCTCCTGAGGAACCCGCATAACTTTACCAGCATATTCCTGATCATGTTTAGAAAATAAAATGTCGTATAATGTTTGCTGAACTCAGCTTAGTATTCGAGTTTTGAATAATTTTAGATTTACACTTCATAGTTTATCGGATCCTAATGAGGTTGCCACGGTTCTGCAGTGCCTGTGGCATGTTCGCGGCGGCCAGAGTACCCGACTTCTTCGCGATACTCAGGGCCAGGGTGGCCTGTTTCTGGGAGACAGTTATGTTTTTAGGCATTGGCTGTCCGTGCACTACAACGAGAACCAGAAATTATGTGTTTCTTTTTTAATGTTTTAATTTTAATATTTTTTTTTAAAGATATTTTGCTGTTAGTTTTTAAGACTTATATGAGACTTTTATGCCTGCAATAAAACATTATTGATATATTGATTGATCGATAGTAATTAGCATTTAATTAGTATTAACAACTACGCATTGAATCCAAAGAGGTTGTTCAAAAACGTGAATGCTGAGAATCGCCTAGTGTGTGGCAAGCCCTGAATCATAAAGATTTCCGTTTGCACTCAATTAAATCCTGCTTCGCTTTATTTTATGGAAAGAGATAACAATAATAAACGTTGCCAGCTCATCCTAAGGCATTGTTTTAGTGGTGAAGCAAAAATAATTTATTTATTATGTATGAAAACTTAAAAAAAGTTAAAATTCTTATTTCGACCTGGGTTCATATAACATTTTTTATTCGTTATGAACACAGGTATACGCTGGTAAAGTTATGTGGGTTCCTCAGGAGCACGTTATAGTACATGACGTAAATATACCTTCCCATATAAATTTTGACCGGAAGTGAAGGATTTTCCAACTTTCGGCCAATTTCAGGTGCGATTATCTTCTGATTTTCGCTCAGCACAACTTTCTCGACCTGCTGCCATGCATATTACGGTGTAATAAGACGTAGGTGTATTGGGAGTGGGCTCACGGACTATTTAACATTTAAATAAAACCATGTTTTGTTTAAACTTTATAAAATTGTAGTTTTAGACAAGATAACCATGGCAATGGGCATAAATAATAATGGATTGACCCAGTTACAACTATGTATAATTTGTAACGCTAATACTAAAAAGAAATCTCCAGAAGAAAAAAATCTCCATCTCCACTTTGATCTATTGTGTGACATGTATATTCCTTAACCTGTTATTGTGTACAATAAAGTGGTTACATTCGTACATACATACCAATCAGAAGGATCTTAAGCAGGCTTTTTTAACCGACTTCAAAAAATGGGGACATTTTCATTTCATCAGAATCTTTTTTTAAAATTTATGTTAACCTATTAGTCACAGACGCCTAGACGGTATGTTTTTTTCTCTCTGTTGAAATAAAATTATATCTTATTTACTGAATATGTGAATCCTCAGGCGTTGGTACATTACATGTTACAATATTTAGCCGGAACGGGCTTGTCCATAAACTACGTCAACGTTTTTTGTCGATTTTCGACCCCTCCCCTATCATGATCCTGTTATTACTTGAAATTGAACCTCCCCGCCTAATTAAATAACTCCCCCCCCCCCCTATTTTGAATTGACTTAATTAATTAATAGCCCCATACGGCATACGGTATGTGACTAAAATCAAATCAGATTATTTTTACGAAACGTCAAAAACGCTCCGTTAGTATGGAATTTGTAGGGATTACTTGTTTGTGGCGTCACCATCAAACAATGTCCTTGTCCGATGTATTGTTAGTTTTTTATTGATAAAAAAATCTTAAAATAGCAAACATAAATTAAAGATTGATACTTGCCGAATATTTTTGTAATGTTTACTCGTATCTGTTGCGAATGAAAAAACAATGTATTTTCTTATGACTACTATTGAATTTATATACTTGAATGCTAATAATTCTTATATACGAGTAGTAATGTGGTGTTTGAAAGGGTATCTCCCAGGTGGTCCCAAGGTCATCAGGTTAGGATCTGATGATCTAATGCTCAAGTAATCGAAGGAACTCTTCTAATTTTACAGGCTCCCTTGAAGCGATTTGAGTTCTGATTTCAAGTCAGTTAAAACATTGTTTTAAAGTAAACTCTATTTTTTTTCGGATTCCCAGTCAGCAAGCCTTCCTCTAATGGGTCGAATCATTTCATGGCAATTTAATACAAAGTTTTTAGTGTCAATTCAGTTTTTGTAAAAAAAAGAGTGATTTCTAGAGCTCACACCACCACCACAGAACACAGTTTTAAAATGCCTAATAATTAGTAGGTACTTACTTGTTTTGCCAGGCAATGTTTTGTTTCGTAGATGTCTCCTTGATACCATACTTTAAATGTAGATAATTCTGTTTTTAAATCTAAATTTTGATTGCAGGACCAACCCAGCAGGAAGACCAAAGTGAAAACCCTATTACAGAATCAATAAATGAAAAACCAGCAATTCTGCCAAGCGCAAGTATTGGAGAGAAACCACACAAATGCGACCAATGTAGTTACTCTAGTACATATAAGAAAGATTTACAAGGTCATATAAGGACTCATACTGGCGAGAAGCCATACAAATGTACCTACTGTAGTTACGCTAGTACCCATAAAAGTAATTTAAAAAATCATGTAATGGCGCATACTGGCGAGAAACCATACAAATGTAGACACTGTAGTTATGCTAGTGCCATTAAAAGTTATTTAACTAATCATGAAAAATCACATACTGGCGAAAAACACAAACACCAATGTGACCAATGTAGTTACTCTAGTGCCTATAGAAAAAACTTGGTAAGTCATGTAAGGACACATACTGGTGAGAAACCATACAAGTGTTCACACTGTAATTATGCTAGTGCTGATAGAGGTCAAATAAAAAATCACGAAAGGATGCATACTGGTGAAAAACCATTCAAATGTACCCACTGTACTTACTCTAGTGCTCGTAAAGAATATTTAGAAGTTCATTTGAGGAGACATACCGGTGAAAAACCATACTCTTGTGCTCACTGTAGTTTCTCTAGCGCTCAGAAAAGTGATTTAAATGTTCATACAAGGACACATACTGGGGAGAAACCGTATAAATGTGCCCACTGTAGTTATACCTGTGCCCGTAAAGGTAGTTTAATAGTTCATGAAAAATCACACAGTGGCGAAAAACCATACCAATGTAGTCACTGTGGTTTCGCTACTGCTCGGAAAGGTGACTTGCAGGTTCATGTAAGGACACACACAGAAGAAAATCGACACGTATGCCCTTACTGTACTTTCTCTTGTACTCGTAGAGATTATTTACAAGGGCATATAAGGACACACACTGGTGAGAAACCATACAAATGTGCCCACTGTAGTTATACTACTGCCCATAAAGGTAATCTGAAAGTTCATGAAAAGGCGCATATTGGCGAAAAACCATACAAATGTACTCACTGTAGTTACTCTACTGTTCAGAAGCGTGATTTAGAAGTTCATTCAAGGACACATACAGGAGAAAAACCTTACAAATGTGCCCACTGTAGTTATACTAGTACCAGAAAAGGTAATTTAAAACTTCATGAAATGGTACATACCGGTGAGAAACCACACAAATGTCCCCATTGTAGTTACTCTAGTGCTCGTAATGTTAATTTACAACTTCACATTAGGACTCACACTGATGAGAAACCCTACAAATGTGACCACTGCGATTTCGCGAGTGGCTACAAAAGTTGTTTACGTGTTCATGAAAGAACTCATACTGGGGAAAAACCGTACAATTGTACACATTGTAGTTTCTCTAGTGCTCGTAAAGATTATTTAAATGCTCATGTAAGGACACATACTGGCGAGAAATCGTAGACGGTACAAATGTGCCTAGTATATATTTCTTTAGCGCTAATAGAAGGAGCCAGCGTAACGAACGATAGCAACGTTCTCTGCGTCAGCTTGGGCTAGAATTATTTCGTATGTCCGGCTGACCAGCTGGTCTCCTCTACAAGTCGCATTTCGCAAGCGCTTTCGTGAAATTATGTGAGCAAGTTTGATAATTGTGTAGTTTTTATTTTTTGACGATTCAGTTTTTGGATCATCACGACATAATCATGGACAGGCTTGCAAGTTCTTCTTCTTCTTCTTCGTGTCGAGGTTCCTCAAATAAGAGATGCCCAATGGGCAGCGGTGTGGACAGCTCTGGCAGTCGCGTCTCTCAGGTCGTGTTCCGAGCAGGAGTGTGGGCATGTTGGGCACGCCATCAGGTGCACCATGGTTTGCGGTGCTGTATCGCAAACATATTGGGTTGATTGGCCACGATGCAGTCCCCATCTGGCCATGTCTTCCTTGCAGCGGCCAACATGCGATCTGAGCCTGTTTAGCGCCCTCCAGATGGGCCATGGCTCCTTGTGACCGGGTGGCAGTTGTTCCGAAGCTAGCACGTAGATGTCGGGCGGAGGGCATCGAGTCCGCCATAACAGGCAGCGGGCATCTGAGGGGTCGCTTTGCAGGGAGCTAGAGTTCCGCATGAAACTCCTGCTCTTCAAAAAACTGGCTCTTGAGACGGGCAGGTGGCGGGTTATGACCGTACAGTGGGTGGCGCTGGTCAGTCTCCTGTTTCCCCTTTTCCACGGTACTTGCCACCTCTCTACGGATTTCAGGAGGGGCGAAAGTTGCAAGTTCTGCAACTCACAGATCCACTAGTTATAGTACTGTAACTGGGGGTTACCTATCTTAATCACTAAATTTTTTTGCCCTATTTTCATTTCGGCATTTACTGTTCGACAAACTTCGTTTGCCTTTTTTTTCGTTTGTCCGACACTTTAGTTCGCGACGTTTACGGCTGGCCATTTTATGGTTTAGCTTTTGTAATTGTTTGACAAATCCATGATTCCCAATTATTGGTATACCCGCAATATCGGTATACCGACGTAACGATTCGGTTGATAATCTGTTCGTATTTTATCATATCGGCTGCATACGCATACGCATACGGCATACGGAGCACACATATGTTACTAATTTATATGTCTTTATGAAAATGGTTGTTACTTTATGCATTTTCAATATTAAAAACATTAGCAAAAATTTTAAAATTAAACTAATGTTATCCTCCTAAAGCTGTATTTATGGTAAATAACGTATAAATATGTTGGCGGGCGATTGTAATATTCGCCAGATCACGAAATTCCGAGGCATATCACATACGTAAATGGAAAAAATAAGGAGTACGGACTGATAATCTCCAGCGAGTCGACGCCACCCCGCTGCGCGGGGTGTCTATTTCTGGTCTGAGGGGCACAAGTGAACCCTAACCTAACCGACCTAAGACAGAGTTCGCTTATGACAAGCCATTTTGTTCGCCCTGATTATTGGCTCCCAACAAACACGGCCGCCATCGCATACGCAGCGCCACCAGTGGCCAAGAAAGAAACTAATTTTCGATGTGCCTGATATGGCTAGGAATATCGACGAATGCGTTGCTCTCATCGATCTGCCGTATTGTTTATCAGGCACATCGTGATGAGCCTGGCCAACTTTTAGGCACATCATGAAATGGCGGCGTTTCAAGTTATTTCTTCCGGCCTGACCCATACTTATACAGTACATATGTAAGCATTAGGTAGTAAAAAAGTGTTCGGTTCTGGCGCTACGGTGGCAGCCGCCGCGGCACGCTTGCTACGCTCGCTCGGCTCGCGCGCCGTAGGGTCGCAGTTCACCTGACACTCCTCCTCATTTCGTCGTACCTACACCGACCTGCCTCAGTAAAACTACTTTTGAATTTCCCTCAAAACGAACATTTGGCTAAACGTATGAAATGCGGAAAGTAATGGTGGATAAGTAAAAAATTGGCTGTGAAACAAAAGTTGTAACAAGCCAAAGCCCAAATGACTGTAGCGGTAAAAGTTTTTCGGACAACTGAAACATTTGGATAACATCAAATGGTAAATGAAATAAGTAATGAATTGTATATTTGGAGAACTCATAATAATACGAAAAGTTTTCGGACAAACGATATTCGGTTAATAAATTTTAGTGATTGCGATAGGTTACCGTAACTGGGAGACCAATTTACTCTGTGATTACACGGAGAAGACAAATATGGAGCATTTATCCTCTACTAGTACAGTCAGCAGCAAAAGTAGCTACGCGGGTCAAGTGCTCAAAATTACCTACACACGATTGTAATGTCAAGAGGATAAGGACTGCCCAGATCATTTCGAGCGTGTTATTTTGCGTAGCTACTTCTGCTGACTGTACAAGAATGCCGCGTGACGTCTGCCACAATCGCGATCAACGAACGGGCAGTAGACCTGTATACAATGCAATGCCGATTGGCGTCGTATTGAACACGAGGTGACCCCGGTGACGCCGATGGGCCAACGTTCTCGCGACAGAGTGCATAAAGTCGACACCTATACATCGACCCCTTAAATGAGTCCCCGCCTGCGCGGTTCGGGGTTGCCGGGGAATGACGTCAAAGGGGAATGAATGAGGTGCGGGCGGCAGGCGAATCCTTGACACAATTAATTTCATTCGCTACGCGGTTAGCGAACGCACTTGCTAACAGTTGCGAACGCTTTGCGAGAGTTGTACATGAGATTACATTGTCATGATGAGTCGAAATATCTTCAGACATAGAATTAATAGTCAGTGCAAGCGAATAGCTTTTAACGTATAGGACTACTTTAGACATCTTCCGTAATGGAGGTGCAAACGACACTGAAATATGGTAAGACCTCCGCTCCGCCCCCTCACCCCTGTCGGAGAACGGAGCACTGTGAATGCGAACTCGCGATCCACAGCGTGCTTTTACCCCGAATGACTCTACATACTTATATAAACAATCAGTTTTGTTTTTCATTTTATAATTATGTGTATTGTAGGGGGGTTTAGGTTTTTATTGCTATGGGCCTAATATGCCCGAAATAAATGGTTTATTATTATTATATATACATATACATACGCTCGAAATAACTACATAGCCCTCTTTCCAGTTGCAGTCGTGTAAAAATCCACCTGTTCACCGTTAGCCACTATGACGTCACAGATCTTAAGAACTGTCTAGTGCACATTTCGCCTCTTTGTGTCACGCTTTTGGCTGCGTTTCCACCAAAGATGTGCGAGGTAGCTGAGCGGTGCAAAGATGCCTAACGAGGATGTGTAGCGGGCTCTTTTCAAATAAGCGAGCGGGGTGAGGCGAGGCGGGAGCGGAGCCAGACGCCGCCACGCAACACATTCATCGCACACATCTTTCCCTTCCTTTGTTAGTACAAAAACGTCGCTCCGCTGAGCTGTTTCCACTAGAGCTAATCTGAGCGAGGATAGGCAAATGAAATGTTTCTATTGGTTCATGACAAACACATCCCTCGCATCGCATCCTCGCACATCCCTGATGGAAACGCAGCCTTTCGCGCCCGCCACCCCCTCCCCCCCCCCCACCCCCTCGTTCCCCTATGTCCCCATACGCTGGCGCCCCCGTACCGCGAAGGCGAGGAGTCAGTAGCAATTTGTCACGCTAACTTGCTTTAGGGTTGTATTCCACTTGTCCAATGTGTATTTGCGTCTCATATTTTGCTTAAAGAGACGCATTTTATGTTATGGCCATTATGAACCTAGCAATTTGTCACGACTTATCCTGGAGACGCAGCTATGCGATGGCAAAAGACAGCAAACATTTACTTTAAGGCGACTGTTGTGACAAATTCATAGGTGTAGTATAGAACGCTTAAGAATTAAACGTATGTAATTTTAATTTATTCGTACTATTCTAGTAAGTAGATGTGTAATTAACTTAGTTATTTGTCTTTCTATCAATATATATTATTGCATCTTTTGTAGTGTTCTGAAGTAAACAAAACTAGTCATGTAGTTGCCAAACTGTAAACAATTTTTATGTGTGTTCCACGATTACTCAAAGACGCTTGGACCAATGAGGAAAAATATTTTTGCTAGAAAGGGTATCCTTCCTAGGTGGTCCCATGGTAATCAGAGCTCTTACCGCGAATCGAAAACGAATTTCATTCGTGCATCTCCCTCTCTGTCGCACCTGCTAGTTCGAGCGACAAAGACGGAGATACACGAACGAAGTTCGTTTTCGTTTCGCGGTAGCCCCTCAGGATCTGATGATGCGATCCTGGATAAAACGAGGGAACTTTTCAAATAAGGCGAAGTACTGAATTGAAGTCTCTTAGAACTTTGTTTTTAAAGCAAATTATAACAAGAACATAGTGGTTATAATATGTATAATGCTCTTTTGTGTACTTAACTATGTATAGGAGACGCTACACGGGCCGATTTCGGCGGACGGCCAAGCAAGGTGACAGATAATCTAGTATGGGGTGACCTTGATTTGGTTGGAAGCCGTACTTCCGACTCGTATCCACACGGGCCGAATCACGCGTCGGCCGGCATGCAGTCCGGCCGATATCGGCCCGTGTAGCGTCTCCTTATGCTGTGTATTTGTATACTATGTGTCTCTATCTTATGCCGCGTTTATACGCTTGCGATGGCTTGGCGCGTGAGCAGGACGCAGCTATGCGTTAGAGGGAGAGGGCTATAATTCGATCTCATTCGTTTACATAGCTGCGTCCTGCTCACGCGCCAAGCCATCGCAAGCGTATAAACGCGGCATTAAAAATCACACAATGGTATTTCAAACAGAGAGAAGACATCATTTCATCTCATTCCACCTCATAACTGTGTCCTGTTCTACGTCCATGTTGGCCCATTGTGTGGATAGAAGAAGGAGCCTTTCAATTTGGTTAACTTGTAATATGATTCTAGTCCCTATAAATACTACTAAGTGTGTACCTATATTACTCGAGACAAGCTATACGTATCGCCATAATGAGTGACGGAAATGCTTCTATGCAGCTATTTTAAGCTTAATTTAAGAACTGGTCTTAAATTAATGATGGCTTATAAACAACCTACTTAATTCGGGCGGGTAGTGATTTATTTGCCGTAGCCTCATACTAAATCAGTTGCGGCAAATTTAAAAAAGTGCCACTGTGACAAGGATAACGATTGATATTTCCCTTGCTGTATCTCTTATTGAGATTTTTATGCTACCATCTCGCTCGGACGTGGTATTTTTAAACCATTGCTTGTCCTGAGTATTATTATAGGTCCATGTTGCAAATGCTTAGTTATGCAAGTGTCCTCCTAGGTATAAATAGACGCTGCAACCTAATGGTGGCATGTAGTCCGCCAATTTCGTACGTGTTGCGGCACCTTATGGCTTTAAATATGGCTATAATTAACTTTAGTAAATAGTTCGTAGTAAGTAACATTAGACCTATGAATTTTGCTAAGGAATTTATCGTGAATGTTGTACGTAATAAATGAATGGAACACATGGATGTCTTTTCGTATTCTATCTACGTAAGTTATCTAGCGCCTCACGTAATATAGTACCTATGCATTTATTCTCATATTTGCCAAGTGTCTGAATAGGCTTCTCTAAACAATGGGCCATTATGGCGCGGGACAGGGACGCTGTTATGCTCTGGAGTGCAATGGGAGTATGACTTTCTCCCTCTAACGCATAGTTGCGTCCTGCGGCGTTACCACGAAAATCGAAACTTGAAGTTCGTATACATGCATCCCTATCCCTGTCACTCGAGTAAGGCCTCTCCCAGACTGGTGCGGCTTGGCCGCGACGGACAATAATAAACTTGTCCGCCGCTGTCAAATTTTCTATTGTCCGCCACCGCAGGCCGCGCCAGTGTGTTGCAGGCCTAATGTGAGTGCGATAGAAATGGAAATACCCGAACTTCGAATTTCAAAGTTCGTGGTTTTTCTCTGTATAGACGACGCTTAAGGAGCGAGATTCAGCGGACAGCGAAGCAAGGTCACCTTGGTTATGCCAGCCGTCGTGCTTCCGGCACTTTTCTACGCGGACAGAAATCACACGGCGGACTGCACGCCCATTTAGTACATGTAGGTGCACCTTATGGAAGGAAAAAGGAGACGCTACACGGCCCGATATTGGCAGGGCTGCAGTGCGCCACGTGATTCGGTCCGTGTTGATACGAGTCGGAAGTACGGCGGCAAGCCAAATCAAGGTCATTTAATACTAGATTTTCTGTTCCTATAAATACATGGTGACGCCCTATAACGAGTTCTACACTGTACACAATTTGACTGTACAACATGTCGCAGTCATACTTGGGTGTGGCGTACAGATGCAACAATCCGACCTTAAGTGCATGCAATTTCTTCATAATTTCTTGATACAACTCGTTTGACAGCGCGACAGTTGCGGATAAATTGGGGCTGACAAATCATTACATGTATAGATCCCATTAATACATTCAGTGCCGCGAATCGCTACGCGTAGCCGATCCTGTGGTTTTTCTCGCATGTAGCGGAATGCACCTACGGCGTATGAAATTATAATTCACTTTGCAGTAAGCTCTTCGTGTATCTCCCTCTCTGTCGCTTGAACGAGCAAGTGCAACAGAGAGGGAGATACAAGAACGAAGTTCGTTTTCGTTTCGCGGTAGGCTTTCTGAATGTGTTAAACTGTCACTTTAAGCTACAGACCAGGGGCCCGTTTATCAAAAGCTTGTAACTTGTAATATAATATAAGCGGAAGCCTCTTTTCAACTCCTTTTTTAATAAAGAGACCGCTGGTATTATAAGTTACAAGCTTTTGATAAACGGGCCCCTGGGCCTGTGTCACGAAGCTACAAATTACAAGCGGAAGTCTCTTTCTATCAAGAGGTATTAAATTTAAAAAGGAGACTTCCGCTTGTAATTTGTTACTTGTAGCTTCGTGAAACTAGCCTCAGTCTTGTCGAATAGGGTGACCTTAAGGTTGGTGTTTTTGCTTATCATTTACTGAAGACAAGGCAGTATGGTCTTAGCCTGTCTGAATCCAAATATACGATTTTAAAAAAGTTAGCTGCCAAGTCGAGTCGAGTCGAGTCGACATTGTTACTGAAGACTAGGCAGTATGGCCCATGGTCTTAGCCTGTCCGAATGGACGAATTTAAAAAAAAAAAAAAAAAAACGAGTCGACATTGACATGTTGACAACAACTTTGTGATTTTGTGTGATTTTCAGTGTGAAAAACATGTTAAGCCTGTTGTTTTTTGTGGCGTGGACATCGATGATGCGGTTGGAACATGCCTATGTGTTGTATAAAACTGTGTAGTGCACGGAAATCGAAAAATCAAGTGCACACCCTTCATAGGTTAGTGACGCAGCCAACTGGCTTAGATCTCTTTAATGTATATTTAACACGTTTTTATTAGGTCGACCTAATATAATGTAACTAATTTAACCATCTTCCAAGGATCGTAGCGTCATGAAAATTAGCAGCTGTATGTAGCTCTGATGACAAATAAATTGTAGTTGTGTTGTAAATAGCCTTGCCGCTCTACACGGACCTCTGGGGGAGTCGACCGTTTAATTGTCCACTACTCGAGGGAATAATATGGCAAATACAACAAAAAAAAAAGAAACAGCAACACAAAGAAAACGGAAACTACAGAAAAAAAAGGAAAAGCGCGAACAAAAAACATTAGAACTGAGTGAAAACGAAAAATCTCTACGAAAACACCAATCGAAAACGTATATGAAACAATATAGAGCTAGAGAGACACCAGAGCAACGCAAAAAACGTTTAGAAAGTTTAAGACAATACAACTCTCAAGCTCGCGCATCTCAATCACAAGAAGAGCGAGACGCCCGTCTCCAGCACTTGCGTGAAAATGCCTCTCAAAAAAGAGCTTCACAGTCAAAACAAAAACGGGCTGTGAGTCTTCAATATTTGCAAGAACACATCACTCAATCTAGAGCTTTGGAAGCGGACGAAGAGCATAGTATACAGTTGCACTTACGTGAGCATAGTAATGCTGCTACCAGAGCTGCACAAAGAGCTAGAGCTAGTACTTTTGAGAAAGATATTTATGTGTTTAGTGACAAAGTGTGTGAAATTTGTACAAAGCGATGCTATCAGCATCAAGTCTCCCAATGGACAATTTTTATGGAAAATGCACCATATTTACCTGACGAACTGAAGCAGAAATCAACATTACTTTTGTGTAATCCTTGCAAAAAACATGTGAGTACAAATCAGAAATATATATGTTAAAAATATTTCATTATCAAAGACTAAAAAGTGACCTTGATTTGGCTGGACGCCGTGCTTCCGACACGTGTCCACACGGGTCGAATCACGGGCTGAATCACGGCCTGCATGCAGTCCTGCCGATATCGGCCCATGTAACGTCTCCTATAGAGAAGTTAAAATGGTCTACACAATACTTAATATATATATTTTTTCATAGTTGGTGGCGATGTCGAAAGAAACAGGCACCCAGCACAGTCACATAGAACATGAGGTAAAGGAAGAGCCCCAGTGGGAGAGTGAGGCAACCGCGCGGGCCGGGCTGTGCACAGAACATGAGGCAGAGGACGTGCCTGAGAGTTATGTGGGAGCCCAGGTTAGTCATGTAAAGCTAGTGAAGCAGGAGCCTATATGGAATATTGAGCTAGCCACAAGACCTGAGTGCTACATAGAGCATGAGGTAAAGCTGCCTGAGAGTGAAGCAAGTTCTCAGGCCGGTCGCATAGAATATGAGGTAAAGAAAGAGCCCCAGTGGGAGAGCGAGGCGGTCGCGCGGTCCGAGCTGTGCACAGATCATGAGGCAAAGGACGTACCTGAGAGTAATGTGGGCGCCCGGGACAGTCACATAAAGCTAGTGAAGCAGGAGCCTATATGGAATATTGAGCTAGCCACAAGACCTGATTGCTACATAGGGCATGAGGTAAAGCAGCCTGAGAGTGAAGCAAGTTTTCAGGCCGGTCGCATAG
The DNA here is from genome assembly GCA_945867215.1 of Epinotia demarniana. NCBI lineage: Eukaryota > Metazoa > Arthropoda > Insecta > Lepidoptera > Tortricidae > Epinotia > Epinotia demarniana. Next base: position 6,619,547 of record OX244283.1, read on the forward strand.
AATATGAGGTAAAGAAAGAGGCCCAGTGGGAGAGCGAGGCGGTCGCGCGGTCCGAGCTGTGCACAGATCATGAGGCAAAGGACGTACCTGAGAGTAATGTGGGCGCCCAGGACAGTCACATAAAGCTAGTGAAGCAGGAGCCTATATGGAATATAGAGCTAGCCACAAGACCTGATTGTTACATAGAGCATGAGGTAAAGCAGCCTGAGAGTGAAGCGAGTTCTCAGGCCGGTCGCATAGAATATGAGGTAAAGGAAGAGCCCCAGTGGGAGAGCGAATCGGTCACGCGGGCCGGGCTGTGCACAGAACATGAGGCAAAGGATGAGCCTGGCAGTAATGTGGGCGCCTGGGCCAGTCACATAAAGCTATTGAAGCAGGAGCCTGTATGGGATATTGAGCTAGCCACACGACCTGATTGTTACATAGATCATGAGGTGAAGGAGCCTGGGAGTGAAGCGAGATCTCAGGCCGGTCACATAGAATATGAGGTAAAAGAGGAGCCTGTGGAGACTGAAGAGGGTGCGTCCAGCGTGAGCGCGGCCGCGTGGGCCGGCCTGTACCGCGACCACACGGTGAAGGAGGAGCTCGTGGTGGGCCCCGTGGAGATGCATCGGCCTAAAGTGACCTTGGTGGATCCAGGTTGGTTGATTAGGGCTTATCGCACTTTTTTATGTGCCCCCATACTGGCATACTTACCGTCTATCTAACTATACTTGAAACCATAATTAGATTCCAAAAAACTGACCTTAAAATTGCCATTAAAATTGTAAAAAAACCCGACACTGTCAAACTTAAACTCTTCCAAATTCTGGACGTAACTAGTTTTTAGATACGTCCATCATTTGGAAGAGTGTAAGTTTGCCAGTGTCGGCTTTTTTTTTTCATTCTCTCTAAATACGCCTATTAAAGAAACGTTCTGGTTCAGTGGTCGTGTAACCGGCCCAGCGACCCTACTGCAGAATTTTTGCTGCTCAAGTGCTCACTAACAATGTCTTTTTTCTCGAACGCACAATGAAATATTGACATTTTGTTCTTTATAACAGGTTGCGAAGTATCTGATTTTGAGTGCTGAGCGATAAGAAACCCGTAATGGAATTTCATACAAAATCGGAGTCCCTAATTGCAATATCAATTCGTGATTTGTCATGGCTTTCATTAAAAGGTTGGAGATTCTTTTATTTAATCGTATATTTGAGAAAAGCAACCATAATCCTTCGTAAAAGGGATTGCCAGCCTCGCAACTCTAACCGGCCTCGCTGAGCTTGGCTGTCTATATCTACATTCTACATACACATACATACGCCTTTATCCCCAAAAGGGTTAGGCAGAGCATGAAACTAATGTTCCAGTGCCAGTTTTAGCATAAATGTGGGTATGTAAGATAGACAATCGCAGTGATAGGTTGCTAGCCCATCGCCCACAACATACTTCAACCCTGCTCCCTTAGTCGATTTTTTACCGTAAAAGTGGGTGGTAAATATTTTTACCCGACACCTCACGAGGAAATCTATATCTACTTGACCGATAATACATATTTTCCCAACCTCTGCAAGGATGTGCCATTGTTAAACTAGGTATTACACTCGGATATAATAGCGTACTTACATTTCTAATGTGCATTGTTCTAATTGCAGGGCCATCAGAAGAAGAATACCGAAGAAAACAGCAGCAAATGAAAACTTCTATGAATGATAAACCTTACAAATGCAATCACTGTAGTTACGCTAGTGTCCAGAAATGTCATTTAAAACGTCATGAAAAGACACACACTGGGGAGAGACCATACAAATGTGCTTACTGTAATTACTCTAGTGCCCATAGAAGTCACTTAGAAGGTCATACAAGGACACATACTGGCGAGAAACCTTACAAATGTGCTCACTGTAGTTACTGTAGTGCCCATGAACGTGTTTTAAAATGTCATGAAAAGATACACACTGGTGAGAAACCATACAAGTGTGCTCATTGTAGTTACTCTAGTGCCGATAAAAGTCATTTCAGACGTCATCAAAAGACACATACTGGCGAGAAACCACACAAATGTGCCCACTGTAGTTACTCTAGTACCGAGAGAAGACATTTAAAAAATCATATGATGTCACATACTGGCGAGAATCCTTACAAATGTGCTCAATGTAGTTTCTCTAGTGCTTATACGAATAGTTTGAAAGTTCATATAAGGAGAAACCATAAAAATTTGCCCACTGTAGTTACTCTACAAAGTTAATTTATGTATATGCTCATTCAATAGTAGTAACAGACGGGCGAACATGTTCGTTCAGAAGTAGGTCACAGAAAACCTATTACGGAAATTTTACCCCAATTTGTCATTACCACATGTCGAAGTCATAATTGGTTGTAGCGTACAAATGAAATTCCTCAGTACAACTTGTTTGGCAGTTGGATTAGCAGCGCAACATGCCTCCAGACGATAGCAACTAATCAGCTTCTGATAAATTGGGGCTTGTTATGGGTTAGCACTAAATACCCAGGCGAACCCATACGGCACCACTAGTATCGGCAAAGTATCACATAGCAGCTACGGCGAAGACTGAATCACCGCGAGACACCTGTGCCCGGCTCCCAGCGACGTGGGAGGTCGCCGCTCCGCGCTACCAGAACGAGGGAAGACAATTACTTAATTCGGATCTTACATCGACCGGTTTCACTCGTTCATAATTAAAATAATTTATTTCTTGTATTAATTAATTAAATCGTGTGTGCTTAAATTGGACTAAGATCATTCATCTCCATCCTCCGCTGCCCGAAACCATAAGTGGCGCAGTCGAGTGAAGTTCGGGAGTGCGAACTATTTACGCAAAAATCGTGTAAAGACTCTCTTATATCGGGAACGTTCGCGACTTCGGAATCCAGAACCTACGGGCGGTTGCAGCCGGAGGAGTATCCAGCTATCGATACCGGAGACCGATGATGAAACTGTGAGTTTTATATACTAAGAATTTTCTATTGTGTTGCTATCCTTTTCCATTCCCAATTTTAACTGTCAAAATTTTTTATCCCGGGAACCAGAGATCCCAGGAGACCCTACCTCCTAGGAGAATAAGTAGGAATAATTTAGTAGATACGAATAGAAATTTAAGTGATAATATGGCGCAAACCGACCTTGACTCAATATACAAGGCGTTGCGTGTAGTGCCCGATTTTGACGGGAACCCCAATACTTTAACAAGATTTATACGTCTGTGCGACCAGTTAGTACTTACTTACGTTTCGAATAACCCGGGAGCCGAATTAACGAATCTTGCTCTACTTAATGGCATCCTTAATAAAGTCACAGGCCCTGCGGCCCGGACAATTAATACTAATGGTGTTCCTGAAAACTGGAATGGTATCAGGTCAGCGTTAATTAATAATTTTTCTGATCAGCGTGATGAGACAGCCCTCTACAACGACCTCGCTTTGCTAGCTCAAGGTTCGAGCACCCCACAGGAATTTTATGAACGATGCCAAACTTTGTTCAGTACTATCATGACCTACGTGACCTTGCATGAAACTTTAGGAACAACCATCGAGTCCAAAAGAGACCTATACAAAAAACTTACCATGCAAGCTTTTGTTCGCGGATTGAACGAACCTCTGGGTTCTCGAATACGATGTATGCGTCCTGAAAGTATTGAACGGGCATTAGAATTTGTTCAGGAAGAAAGTAATGCCATTTACGTACAGCAACGCAACGAGCAGGCAACAGGTAGGAAGACACCTGCATTTCAGAAACCGTTTACCTTTACCCCCATGGCCAATATGCCCTTGCACAGGCCATTCAACGTACTACCGCAACCGAATAATTGGCAGCAATTTACGCCGCAACCACAACCATGGAGGCCCGTGCCCTTCAATAATCCTGCTCCTAGAATGCCATCTCGCACCCAACAGATTTTCCGCGCAACCCCACCGAATTATAACCCCCAGAGTAACGTTTTTAAGTTGCCGAATAGGAACTCTAATCAAGGACCAATACCAATGAGTGGAGTCAGCCACTTTGTAACAAGACCACTGCCCCCCACTCAGAATAACCCCAATCGGCCAACCTTCAGAAATACAGCACCGAACCAGTTCAGAGCCTACGAAATTAACTTAAATGATTGCTTTGACTACTACAACCCCTATGACTCTACGCACTATTACGGAGTACCTGAAGCTTACGAACCAATGTTCACATACGCTGACGAATATAATTACTATGACAATACAGCTTACGAAACCATCGACAACTTAGCCGTTCCTCATTCGAATATCAGTCATGATGCTCGTGTGGAGAGCAATCAGACACCCGCCGATTCCCAAAATAATCCAGTCTCTTTTTTTCAGAAGGATCCGAAATCCAAAAAGTTAAAATAGAACTAAATCTGCAAGCACAGCGGCAGTTGCCATTCATTAACATCTCAAACCCCCCTCTAAAGTTTTTAATTGATACCGGGGCTAATAGATCCTTCATAAGCCCCGACGCAGTTCAAACTTACTTTCCGGACTTCCCGCTGTCATTTGACCCTTTTGAGGTGACCAATGTACATGCAACGACAGTAAATAAGTATTCTATGACAATACCGTGTTTTCCTGAATTCAGAGACACGCGAGACATAAAACTATTCGTCTATAAATTTCACAACCACTTTGATGGTCTTATTGGCCTTGATCTGTTATCAAAATGGAAAGCAAAGATTGATTTAAAAAATAACATATTGAAGACCGAAACATCCACAGTCCCCATCCGAATACATGATTCCTGCAACAACAATTTATTTGAGGAAATAATTCCCGCAAATTCATCAAAGCTCGTTAATATTCCTGTAGATGTCCATGACGGTGAGGCTTTCATAGACGAACAAGTTGTTTCGAGTTGTAAAATTAATCCTTGCTTAACTAAGGTATCCAACCAATTCGGTGTAATTGAAGTAACAAACCCGACGAATGATGACATCATACTTACATTGAACGAACCAATTTCCGCAGAAATTAATCACATTCAACAAACATGCGTCCAAAGTAATGCAGATCGCTCAAATAAAGTTTTATCCCGGCTACGCACCGAACATCTCAATCCTGAAGAGAGAATCAACTTAGAAAAGCTGTGTTCGCAATATGCAGACATATTCTATTTAGAAAATGAACCCTTAACGTTCACCAATAAAATAAAACACGTAATCAGAACTACCGATGAGATTCCTATCTATACCAAGAGCTATCGATACCCGTATGTCCATAGAGAAGAGGTTAGAGATCAAATTCAAAAAATGCTTGATCAAAATATTATTCGCCCTTCAGATTCAGCTTGGAGCTCTCCAATTTGGATCGTTCCTAAGAAACTTGATGCTTCCGGAAAGACAAAATGGCGCCTGGTAGTAGATTTTAGGAAACTCAACGAAAAAACCATCGATGACAAATATCCCATCCCAAATATAACAGATGTCCTTGATAAGTTAGGCAGATGCCAATACTTCACCACCCTCGACCTGGCTAGCGGGTTTTACCAAGTCGAGATGAATCCAACAGATATTCCCAAAACCGCTTTTAATGTTGAACATGGGCATTTTGAATTTTTAAGAATGCCCATGGGCCTGAAAAATTCGCCATCCACCTTTCAGAGAGTAATGGATAATGTCCTTAGAGGACTACAGAACGAAATATGTCTAGTATATCTTGATGATATAATAATTTTTAGCACCAGTCTTCAAGAACACATGTCAAATTTAGAAAAAGTATTTCAGAGACTTAGGGAATCTAATTTTAAGATTCAGTTGGACAAATCGGAATTCCTTAAGCTAGAAACAGCATACTTAGGACACATAATCAACGAAAAAGGAATAAAACCCAACCCTGATAAAATAGCAGCTATTGAAAAATACCCCCTTCCGAAAACCACTAAGGAAATCAAACAATTCTTGGGACTCTTGGGTTACTACAGAAAATTTATTCCGGACTTCGCTAGAATTACTAAACCCTTCACTAATTGCTTAAAAAAAGGTCAGAAAATTCGTATAGACTCTGAATTCAAAAACTGTTTCGAACGATGCAAACTCTTGTTAACTAACGACCCAATATTACAGTACCCTGACTTCAACAAAGAGTTTATACTCACCACAGACGCGTCAAATGTTGCTATCGGAGCCATACTGTCTCAAGGTACCGTGGGCTCAGACAAACCCATTTCTTATGCATCTCGAACTTTAAATTCTAGCGAACTTAACTACAGCACTATCGAAAAAGAACTTTTAGCGATCGTATGGGCAACTAAATACTTTCGCCCTTATTTATTTGGCAGGAAATTTAAAGTAATAACCGACCATAAACCATTGCAATGGTACATGAACCTGAAAGAACCTAACTCTAGACTCACAAGATGGAGGCTTAAGTTGAGTGAATATACCTTTACAGTCATATACAAAAAGGGAAAGTATAATACAAATGCTGACGCACTATCAAGAGTAGAAATTTATAATGAAGAGGTTGATTCAATAATAGCGAGTTCAACAGAAAGACCTCCATCTCCTGCAAGTTCAGACACACTAACAGCCGAAACTGAAAACCCTATCAATGATGAAATAGACTCAATAATAGCAAATCCCACAGAAAGACCTCCATCTCCTGTAAGTTCGAATACAGTGACAGTACATACAGATAGTGAAAACCCTATTCTAGAAGTACCCATAACCGAAGATCCGCTAAATAAATTCCAAAAACAGTTATGCCTTACTATAGTTGGTGACGTTAAGAGACCCCCTGTTATATCAAAATTCTTTGACACTCACACCCGAACATCTGTTCAGCTGTCAGAGTCAAATTTAGAAAACGATTTAATTGATGCAATTAAAGAACACGTTAATCCTAGGGTAAAGACCGCTTTATTAATTACACCTTCACTAGGGATGTACACAATAGTACCAATTTTACAAGAGAAATTCCGAAGCTCTGCCATGAAGTTAGTTTTAACAAAAAATGAAGTAGAAAACGTTAGTAATTTTCTGAAACAACAGCATCTAATCCGACAGTATCATGAGGGTAAAACAAATCACCGTGGAATTAACGAGTGTTACTTGGCTTTATCCCGCCGGTACTACTGGCCCAAAATGAAGGATAGTGTAACCAAATTCATAAATGAATGCTCGATTTGCGGCCAGGCAAAGTACGACAGAAACCCAATTCGACAGCAATTTAATATCGTGCCCCCCCCTAGTAAACCTTTCGAAGTCGTCCATATGGACCTGTTCACAGCCCAAAACGAGAAGTACCTAACATTCATAGATGTCTTCTCAAAGTACGGTCAGGCATACCACTTGTGCGATGGAACTGCGATAAGCGTAGTTCTCGCTCTCTTGATTTATTGCACACATCACGGACTTCCACTAACCATCGTGACTGACCAAGGAACTGAGTTTACCAATCAATTATTTACGGAATTTACAAAGCTTCATAAAATAAATCACCACAAGACCCTGGCACAATGTCCAAATGACAATGGACATATAGAACGTTTCCACTCCACTATATTAGAGCACCTCAGAATATTATTACTTCAAAAATCTAACGGACCTGTCACTAACCTCATGCCTTACGCTTTGCTTGCTTACAATAGTTCAATCCATAGTTTCACAAAATGCAGACCCATTGATCTTATTACAGGACACTATGATCCTAGGGACCCCATAGACATAAGTGTAACCGAACACCTACTACAGAGATATATGCAAACACATAGAGAACGAATTCAAAAGGTTTACGATGTAATAAATCAATCCGCCTTGGCACGTCGAACTGAAATTATAGAGAGTAGAAACAAAAATCGCGAACCAGAAGCTAACTATCAGGCCCAGCAACAGATTTTTATTAATAACCCTGCTGCAGCTCGTCAAAAACTGGCACCCCGGTATACCCAAGATGTCGTTATCGAGAACTTACCCATTCATATTTACACGTCAAAAAAAAAGAGGTCAGATAGGTAAATCACGATTGAAACGCGTACCTAAAAGTGCACGCTTGTTACAGGATACTGATGCTGACGATGACAATGACACTGACGATCCACCTGCAAGCTCGCGAGATAACACTTGAAAGCCTAGACAACGGACCCGGACTCCTACCCTTTAAACTCGAAACAGCAAATCTTATCACCCATTACCATACATTTTTACAGTACATTGAACTGACTGACATAGAAGACAAAATAACTATTGTTATTAATCAGTTAACTGACATTAAAAGACGACTAACCAAAGACGACTATCCGTCATTTGAAATACAAATTGAACACATTAACGCAAAATTAATTAAAGCAAGGTACCAATTAAGTAGTTTTGAACCGAATCCAAAGCGTAAAAAGAGAGGTCTTATAGATGGTCTGGGTACGGTGATAAAAAGCATAACCGGAAATCTCGATAGTAAAGACGCTGAAATTTTTAATGACGCCATTGCACTTTACAAAAGAAATGAACATAAATTAGAAGCTGAACTTAATAGCCATATAAGTCTCGGTAAAGATTGGATGGCTCAATATACCAGGGTAATATCACAATTAACAAAAAATCAAATCAGTATCAACAGTACACTTAAGCTATTAATACAAGATAGCCAAAAAGTGGAAAGAAAAATGATTTATCTTAGTAGATTTGCTCAGATCTTATCTATTGTTAGCGAAAACGTAGACGATTTATTGAGTGAATTACATAGAATAGAAGATATTTTAGCTAATGTGAGGGCATCTAGTACCCATCACTCTATGTTACGTATAGACATCTTAGGTAATATGATAAGTAGGCTTAGAAAGTTATACAATAAAGACCAGATACTAGATCTGGAACGTAGAGAGTATTATAGTATTATAAAACCTGGTTCCTTCTACAATAGGAAGCAAATAGTTTTAGTTTTTAGATTTCCGATAATTTCCCCAAATCTGTTTAACTTTTATAGGCTATCTATAGTTCCGAATAGGTACAACGTCACCCTAATTCCCCCGTTTCCCTATATAGCAACATGTAGAGATTCTTATGTATATGTAGAGGCTGAATGCCCGAAGTATAACACCCGGTATCTCTGTGAGGAGAAGACGAATCACCAAATAAGGACCCATGCGGACTGCATCCTTCACCTCATCAATGACCAATCTGTCAGCGAATCCTGTAAGAAGACAGCTGTTCTACTTACTAAGACGGCCTTGGAGAGACTGGATGACCGAACTTACACCTTAGTGTTCCCGCAACCGACAAAAGTCCAGCAAATTTGCGGCAGGGAGGATTATAATACATATCATGGAAGCTATCTCGCAACGATTCCTCAAGGTTGCATATTAAAAACTCATCAATTCACCATCATCAATGTCAATGACCACATCGAAGGCCAACCCATGAAGATAATGAAACTTCCAAACAGGAACGAAAACTTAACTGCAGCTACTCTACCCACGCTTAACCTGAGTACTGTGGATCTCAGAGCCCTTCATTCGATCGAAGAAAAGATCATCCACCAGTCACCTGTACTACTGGAAGAACCCAGCGCTCAAAGCTTATACCATACTACTATACCTTTCTACGGCATCATTGCAATCGTCGTGCTGCTGCTAACAATCATCCTATGTCGCCGTCCTGAACTTCTACGATGCGCATCCTGTAAGGAAGACGCTGCACCTACACTTGCCAAAACCGATGAGAATAAGAGAAGCCCAGACGACAAAGCGTCGACATTTTCACTAAACGTTTTAAAATAGTCGCCGTTCTAAGGGCGGAGGTGTTATGGGTTAGCACTAAATACCCAGGCGAACCCATACGGCACCACTAGTATCGGCAAAGTATCACATAGCAGCTACGGCGAAGACTGAATCACCGCGAGACACCTGTGCCCGGCTCCCAGCGACGTGGGAGGTCGCCGCTCCGCGCTACCAGAACGAGGGAAGACAATTACTTAATTCGGATCTTACATCGACCGGTTTCACTCGTTCATAATTAAAATAATTTATTTCTTGTATTAATTAATTAAATCGTGTGTGCTTAAATTGGACTAAGATCATTCATCTCCATCCTCCGCTGCCCGAAACCATAAGTGGCTGATAAATCATGACATGTATACACGCTATCAACCACACGGGCATAACTCACGTGGCGGGCTGCATACAGTCCACCAATTTCTATCAATATTATCATATTTAAATGACTGATGACATGAGTCATCTAGAACCATGACCAGCACGGCTATCACAAGGCGCCCGAGCTCTCTCGATTTTACTCGCACTATACCTCTCTTTCTAAGTTTTCACACTTGTTTTGACACTCTAAGGCTACATACGCACTTAGCGGTTGGCCGTAATGCGGCTGGCCGTCCTGCTGACCGCGGGTTGCGGATGCAGTTGCGGCCAACCGGACGGCCAGCCGTAGCGCGGCCAGCCGCATAATACGTACAGCGACCGCGCGGTTGAACAAGCTTTTTGACGTGCATTTCTATCAGAATATTCTGCGGATTTCGTGTTCCAGATTGATGGTCTGTCTTGTACTTCAATTATAAATCGTTCTGAATCGAAATCCATATTTGTTTATTGTACGAGCGTGTACACGTGCGCGCGAGCAGCCGCAAACTGGCAACCGCAGTGGATCCGCGTAGTGCGCACAGCTACCGTCCGGCTGTCCGCCAGTCGGGCCGCAGCGCTCCGAGCGACCGGAGCGGATGGGCGGCAGCCGGATTGCAGTGCGTATAGGTAATACTATTGCGCCGGTGGTATAAACTTCAAACTTGATTTTCCATGCTTCAGAAGCGTTTTCAGCAGGCTGAAAAGTGATTTCAGGCCGTTTCAGAGGTGGCTCTTCCACATACTAGAAGATTGAAAATTCACCCTAGTTGCCTTTGTTTTCAGGCGCCTGAAACATGTTTTCAGTCCGTTTCAGGACAGCCTCTATCAGATGGCGCAATAACCTGAAAAACCGTTTTCAGGCGTTTTCAGGACCCCTTATGGGCCTTTGAAGTACACTTCAGTATATGGCGAAATTTCTCGAAGGAGTGAAAGAGACAGCACTATTAGAGAGAGAGACATCTAGATTGAGAAGGTTCGAGAAGTGTGTGAAAGAGACAGCACTATTAGAGAGAGACATCTAGATTGAGAAGGTTCGAGAAGTGTGTGAAAGAGACAACTAGAAAGGGACAGCATATTCGGGTCGAACGAGCATCGAACAATCTAGACGCTCTGGAACATTCACGAACCGAGGGGTCGCCGTTCCTAGAATTGGACCTTGGACTGATTATTCAAGATTTCTCCGGAATGTTCTAGTGCGAAGGTCTCCGGGTATATAAGCCGCATGCCAACGCAGTGGAGTGGGAGTTTTGAATTAAACTGCGAACAGTGCGAATCTCAAAGCGAAGCGAGTGAAAAGTGTGTCATAGTGAAGTGATTTATTAAGTAAGCCTTGTTAATTAGTAATTTTGTAATAAAGTTTGCATTCCTTTTAATTAGTGATCAATTAGTGTATTTTCTATCACGTTACCCACCCCGTGGACGTAACATTTGGTGTCAGAAGTGGGATAGAAAATGTCGACTACATCACGTGAGAACGAGCAGAAGGGAGTGCAGACCCGGAGCCGAGCTGCAGCAGGTGAGGACTCTGCGTCGGGCGCTGGCCCATCAGACTCACCGACCCCATATAAGCAAGAGATGGACGTCAATGCCATCTTAGTTCTCTTAAAAGAGCAAGCTCGTCAACAACAAGAGCAAGCTCGTCAACAACAGGAACAGGCCCGAAAAATCGAAGAGGGGCTGCGCAAACAGGCCCGAGAAATCGAAGAGGGGCTGCGCAAACAGGAAGAAAAGCAAGAAGAACAATCGAGACTGCTTCGAGAGGTACATGAGACCGCGACTGAATGGAAGCGCGAGATGTGTGAGGTCCAGGAGAAATTGATTGACTTGGACATTAAATTTGAAACTGGACTTCATGGTGTTAGAGAAACCATTGGGACAGTTAAGGAGGAAGTCGACACCTACAAGAATCGCCTCCAGAAGCTTGAAATAAAAGTGGCCAGTGGTACGAGTACCTGTGCAGTCGAGGTGCCTGTATCGGGAGGTGGACGATTCAAGGTACCTCCCTTCGATGGTACATCGTCGTGGACAGCTTATAAGCGGCAATTCGAGTCAGTCTCCAAGGCTAACGGTTGGAGTAAAGAGCAGGCCAGGACAGCCCTAACCTTAGCGTTACGTGACGAGGCTCTCACTATATTAGAAGCCTTAGGAGAAGAGGAAACTTACGACCGGCTTCTAGAGGCGTTGGAAGCCCGTTACGGTGACAAGCATCTGGAGCACGTGTACCGAGCTCAGTTAAAGGACAGGACGCAGGGGCGTAGCGAGACCTTGCAGCAGTGGGCCCTAGAAATTGAGAAGTTGGTCAGAAAGGCGTACCAACGTACATCCGCCTCCTTTGTGGACACCACATTAGTGCAGGCCTTCGTTGACGGAATACGGGATTTGGAGGTACGGGCTGCAGTGCGATTAGGGCACCATGGGAGCCTGAAGGATGCGGTGGCTCATGCCCTGGAAGTAGAAGCTGTGCGCCAGGACCCGTCAAGGCCCTATAGGGTACGTGAAGTATCTCTTAGGGAACCGATTGCTCCACATCGAGAGTTTGGGCCACGATGTTACCATTGTGGAGAACGTGGCCACATCCAGACCAGTTGCCCGAAAAGGGGCAGGAGAGAACGAGATCTGACTCCAGTGGCAAGGGCAACAGGTACTGTGGCATCCGGGCCGCAACAGGGAAACGAGTAAAAGCCAGGACTAAGGGACGAGTGCTGGCTGGTGGTAAGAATGTCCCAGTTATGATCTCACAAGCTAATGACGGGAATAGTCTGGTTGTCAAAGGAGAAATTGGTGGAGTACCATGTCACCTTACCATCGACACCGGAGCTTCTCGGACGGTTATCAGTTCTCGGCTACTGAAGCACCTGACCAGAGATCATCTAGTCCAACCTAGGCATCTCCAGCTGCAAACTGCTACCTGCCAGTACATTCCCATACAGGGGGAGCGAGAGGTGGATTTAAAAATTGGTAATAAGAGCTACTGGCATAAGGTGATTGTAGCTAACATTATCGACGACTGCATCATTGGGCTGGATTTTATCAGAGGCCATGGCTGTAAAATTGGGTTCTCTTATTTTTCGCAGAAAATTGTTTGGCCAATTATTAGTTCCCAACCAACGTTTCGCAGAATATTATTTCGCCAAATAATCACTTGCCAACTCGTCATAAGATTTCGTTTCGTTTCCCAACCTCACAGTTGCCAACTGTACGTTTGGTCTGATGATTATAAAGTAAACTTTCAAAATGCCAAAAATCGTTTAACAGAATGTATTAGTTGGCTGAATAGTCATTTCGTTGTATAACGTTTCCCAAATGTTTCACGCAGTAGGGTTCGTACAGTTACTATGTAATATAATTTACAATGTGGGTAAGCGCAACTGCTCACTTCTTTTAATAACTTTGTGGGTGAGTAAGAATAAACTGACTTATTAGCGATAAGTGTTTCCTTACTTATTTTGAATATTCAATAAGGCGATTTTGGCACTCGCCGGCCGCTGCCGCGGCACGCTCGCTTCGCTCGCTCGGCTTCGTGCGCTGTAAGATCGCGGTTAACCTAACACGCTCCTCCTCGCTTCGCTCGTCGTCGCACCTATCTGGACTCTGTCACAGTTATTATTTCTGTTACGTAACTATTGCACTGACGAAACGTTCGTTCAATAGTTGTTTGGCCTAGTGAAATAGTTGGCAAGTGATAAGTTTTCCTAACATTTTTAATCATTGTGATATTCTGCTTTATAAAAATTCGACCAAGTGTCAGGTTGTCATACAAAAAGTTGGTAATGGTTAGTTGTCAAAGTGAATCATTTTCGAAATGTTGGTTGGCAAGTGATGTTTGACCAAAGGAAATTCTGCGAAAAGGCAGAACACCGTAAAATTGACTTGAAGGTTGGAGTACTGAAATTTGGGCCTGATGAGGTGCCTATGGAGGGTGGAGTAAATGGGAATGTTTACTGTACTAGAAGAACGATCCTCCAACCGAGGGCACAGGTACTAGTTCCAGTGCGATTGCCGTACAGCACAAGGCAAGGATGTCATCGTTGTGTTGTTGTGGAAAAGGTCAATGATGGTAAACCATGGATGACAGCCCGCACGGTAGTAACAACATCGACTAAAACCTTCGTGAGAGTTCTTAATTTAAGTGACACCAAGTGCGTCCTTAGAAAAGGAGCTCTAGTTGGATCATGTGAGGAAATCTCTTGGATACGAAGTTGTCAAGGTTCTACGGAGAGCGAAAACCCTGGTTGTTCTGCGCCTCCAATAGACATTGAAAGGTTATTAGATGGCTCCAGAAACGATCTTACCGGGGAAGAGCTCAGTAAGGCACGTAAATTGCTGATGCGATACAGCAATGTTTTCTCTGCGCATGACAGTGACATCGGAAAAACTGGAGTCGTACAGCATGGGATCGACACTGGTGACGTCATGCCTATACGACAGCGACCCCAGCGAGTTCCAGTAGCTCAGGAGAAGGAAGTAGAAGACATGATCGAGGAAATGAAGAAGGGTGGCGTTATTGAACCTTCAACAAGCCCGTGGTGTTCCCCCGTAGTTTTGGTGAAGAAGAAGGACGGGACCATGAGATTCTGCGTCGACTACCGTCGACTGAATGATGCCACTAAGAAAGACAGCTATCCATTACCTCGAATCGACGACACCTTAGACACTTTGAATGGAATGAAATGGTTTTCTACGTTGGATTTAAAAAGTGGCTATTGGCAAGTTGAGATCAAGGATAGTGATAAGGAGAAAACGGCTTTCTCAACCGGAAAGGGGCTCTGGCAGTTTAATGTTATGCCGTTTGGATTATGCAATGCACCAGCGACATTTGAGAGATTGATGGAACAAATACTAGCTGGATTGCTGGGAGATACTTGCTTGGTCTATTTGGATGACATTATCATCGTTGGTAGAGACTTCGATGATCACCTTAACAAATTGCAGCAAGTATTGTCTAAGTTACGAGAGGCAAACCTTAAACTGAGTCCAAAGAAATGTGCACTTTTCAAACGAAAAGTTAATTACTTGGGACATGTGATTTCGAAGGATGGTATCCAGACAGATCCTGAGAAGATAAGTGCCGTGAAGGATTGGCCGATACCAAGGGACAAAACTGCAGTACGTGCATTTTTAGGACTGTGCTCATATTACAGGCGGTTTGTGAAGAACTTCTCGGATATAGCAAAGCCATTGCACGAACTGACAGAAGAAAAACGGAAGTTTGATTGGACGGATCGGTGTACGGCAAGTTTTAACGACCTCAAGCAAAGACTCTGCGAAACACCAATACTGGGGTATCCAGATCCCGAAGTAGATTTTATTGTTGACACGGACGCGAGTAATTCTGGTATTGGAGGAGTCTTGTCACAAAGAAAAGGAGATAATGAAGTTGTAATTGCCTACTTTAGCAAATCGTTGTCGAAGCCAGAAAGAAATTACTGTGTCACTCGAAGGGAACTGCTGGCAGTCGTCAAGACATTACAGCATTTCCGTAGATACCTGTTGGGGCGGAAGTTTCGTATCAGGACTGATCATGCTGCTCTGAAATGGTTACTGGAGTTTAAAAATCCCGAGGGCCAGGTGGCACGCTGGATTGAACAGCTTCAGGAATATTATGACTTCGTCATCGAACACCGTAGTGGGAAATCACATGGAAACGCGGACGCCCTTTCTCGAAGACCTTGTCCCGACGACTGTAAGCATTGTCTTAGACAAGAGGCCAAGGAATGTTTAAGGATGCTGAGAACTGACACAGTCAGCGAAGAGTGGAGTGATGAAGTCATGCAACTAGCCCAGCAAGAGGATCCTGATGTAAAGCCGATTTTTGACTGGATTAATGCAGGAATACCCAAACCAAGATGGTGTGAAGTAGCTCCGATGAGTTCGGTAACGAAAAGCTATTGGGCACAATGGGACAGCTTGGTTATGCATAATGGCGTGCTATGCAGGAAATGGGAATCGGCGAATGGGAAGGATGCTCACCTACAAGTAGTCGTTCCAAGGAAAAGAGTGAAAGATGTTTTGGGAAGTTTTCACGACGGTACTTCTGGTGGACACCTAGGAGTGAAAAGAACCTTAATGAAAATCCGACAACGATTTTATTGGATTCATTGCCGTGAAGATGTCGAAAACTGGTGCAAGAAGTGCGTTAACTGTTCAGCAGTTAAAGGTCCGCACACCCGTAGTAGAGGAGCGCTCAAACTGTACAATGTTGGAGCACCATGGGAGAGAATTGCGCTAGACGTCGCAGGCCCGTTCCCGACATCGGACTCCGGAAACAAGTACAGTCTTGTCGTGATGGATTACTTCACCAAATGGCCTGAAGCGTTTGCCATCCCTAATCAGGAAGCAGTCACTATAGCAGAGAAGTTAGTAAATGAAGTTTGTTGTAGATTTGGAGTACCTCTGGAAATTCACAGCGATCAAGGCAGGAACTTTGAATCTGCGGTTTTTCAAGAGACTTGTCGAATCATGGGGATGCATAAGACGAGGACTACGGCATATCACCCACAATCGGATGGAATGGTGGAGCGATTCAATCAGACTCTGGAGAGACATCTGGCCAAGGTTGTTGAGAGTCACCAAAAGGATTGGGACCGGCATATTCCACTCTTTTTGATGTCATATAGGTCAGCAACCCATGAAAGTACGGCAGTTACCCCAGCATATGCGAATTTTGGAAGAGAGCTTCGTTTACCGGCAGATCTTTTAACTGGACGTCCTCCTGATGCTCTAAGATCTATCACAGAGTATGCAAGTGATTTAAGGGATCGGATTGCTGACGTTCACAGTCTTGTTCGTGAACACGGGCTTGAAGCTAGCACGAGAATGAAGACCCGATACGATAGGAAGGCTAACCAAACTGGATTCGAGGAAGGTTCTTGGGTGTGGCTACATAACCCGATGCGGAAAAAGGGAAAATCTCCAAAACTGTCCCCAAATTGGGAAGGGCCATATAGGGTAGTCACGAAAATCAATGACGTCACATATCGGATACAGCGAAATCCACGTGGTCCCTGCAAGGTTGTTCATGTTGACCGACTGGCGAAGTACCACGGAAACAATGATGCTCGGGACCAGCATGTCTTAGGAGGGGGTAGTATTGCGCCGGTGTTATAAACTTCAAACTTGATTTTCCATGCTTCAGAAGCGTTTTCAGCAGGCTGAAAAGTGATTTCAGGCCGTTTCAGAGGTGGCTCTTCCACATACTAGAAGATTGAAAATTCACCCTAGTTGCCGTTGTTTTCAGGCGCCTGAAACATGTTTTCAGTCCGTTTCAGGACAGCCTCTATCAGATGGCGCAATAACCTGAAAACCCGTTTTCAGGCGTTTTCAGGACCCCTTATGGGCCTTTGAAGTACACTTCAGTATATGGCGAAATTTCTCGAAGGAGTGAAAGAGACAGCACTATTAGAGAGAGAGACATCTAGATTGAGAAGGTTCGAGAAGTGTGTGAAAGAGACAGCACTATTAGAGAGAGACATCTAGATTGAGAAGGTTCGAGAAGTGTGTGAAAGAGACAACTAGAAAGGGACAGCATATTCGGGTCGAACGAGCATCGAACAATCTAGACGCTCTGGAACATTCACGAACCGAGGGGTCGCCGTTCCTAGAATTGGACCTTGGACTGATTATTCAACATTTCTCCGGAATGTTCTAGTGCGAAGGTCTCCGGGTATATAAGCCGCATGCCAACGCAGTGGAGTGGGAGTTTTGAATTAAACTGCGAACAGTGCGAATCTCAAAGCGAAGCGAGTGAAAAGTGTGTCATAGTGAAGTGATTTATTAAGTAAGCCTTGTTAATTAGTAATTTTGTAATAAAGTTTGCATTCCTTTTAATTAGTGATCAATTAGTGTATTTTCTATCACGTTACCCACCCCGTGGACGTAACAATACGGTTTACATACAATTTTGAGGTTCCGGTTAGCCGAGCGGTCATCCGCAGTGCGGGCAGCCGCACAGTGCGTACATACCCTAAGAGAGAAAAATCAAGAGAACCCGCGCGCCGTCTTGTGATAGCCGTCCTGTGAAGTCGAAATTTCATAAATAACAGAAATAAGTCATAATCATAATCATTTAATCATTCATTTGTGTGTACAAAAGATGTTAAAGCTATTAATGTTTCAACACAACCCTGAGAGGGCGCTGCAACAGAATATAACAAACAAAATAAAGAACAAAGATATAAATAAAGTTCAATCAACAAGTAAAAATACTATCATCATGCATTTACATTTTTATCAATTATAATATTTTGTACCTATTTATATATCCGCAAAATTAAATACTACAGCAACACTTCAGTACAGACATGTCACATGGTACAGGAAGTCGTCAGGTTGAACGGTAAAAAGTCGACGTTTGACGTTTGGTTCAACTAGGGGTATATAAATAGGTGGTTGTTGAACATGAGAAGATTGAAAATTTAAATTAAATATTACTTTTGCGGATGTATGTGAAGTCCCCAACCCGCACTGGGCTGGCGGGGCGACTACTGTCCGTTCTCTCTCCTCCATGCAAGGAGGCCTGTGCCCAGCAGTGGCACATATATAGGCAGATTTATTATTATTATATTTTATTACTTTTGCAGCCTGAATACTTCACTAACTGAGTAAAACGCTTCATGTTTACCAAAAAGATAAGAACCATGCGTAGTAATCTTTTGAAATGAGGTTTTTTCTGTATTGATTTAATACATTAGTTGGGTGTGGCAGAAGAAGCATCAAGAGTAAAGTGAATGCAGTTGAACGGAGAGTGTTGCGATGTATGTGTGGGAAGTACCTCATCCTTGCAGAAGACCTCTTTTGCGGATGTATCAAAATCTGTTAAGCCGTTTTTGAGATATTGGACTATGAAATGAAAATGAATATTTATCTGTATCCTTCTGCCTAAACGGCAAAATTTTGATACGTTTTTCTAATTCTATATTTCTTATTTTAATTTAAGTAGTTTCATATATACCTCGTGCTCGATGCACGAGATATATACTGTACGTGTATATAATTTGTTAAATAAAGACATTTTAGTAAAATAAGTATATTTTGATGATTACTTTAGCTAAACCATGTTGTGTTTGCAATTATAAATTGAAACAAAGGTTTGAACATTTAATTTCCCGAGAGCCCTCTAAGGGCTTATGCACACAGAACGCGTATGATACGCGCCGCTGACGTGCGTTTGGATCCAATCACGTGTACGACACGAAACGCGGTGTGCATTGTCCTTAAGTACAGTCAGCATCAAAAGTGACTGCGCAATGGAAGACGTCAAAAGCTCTTATTCCCTTTTAATAAAGACTGTTGACGTCTTCGTTTGCGCGTTTTTTCATTGATGGCGTATGGAGTTGTATGAGCGACTTCACATATGACACAGTATTCAGTAATTGTATCAAATTGTATCCGTTAAAACGGGTACCGTAAATACTCTGAATACTATGAAAAAAAAAACGTATACGATAAAACGGAACAGTAAAACGAAGACCCTGTGTGAACGGGCTGTTAGGTAAAGCCGCCTATAGGTAGAGTATAGTCTGAATCGCTTTTCTGGAACAAATTCACTTCTCGTTCTAATATGCACAATTGTTAAAGAGGTTACCGTCACGAAAGAGAACAGTACTGGCTGTTGTTTTTTATTTAACCCATTCAGCGCTTCGCCCGAATTCACTTAGCAAGTACGGCGCGCTACCATACATTCAAACTTGCCATCACAGTGTCACGCCATTGTGGCGTTACTCAGTGGCTCTGCTATGCGCAGTATCGCGCGCCCGTGAAGTGGTACATATTGGATGGTGTCATGCATGAATTTTGTTTAACCAATATTCTTTTTGATAGAGTTTTGTTAAATATTTAAGTTGTTAAAATAAATATGTAGAGGTAATATAATATGTAGATGGTTTGAGTCCCGGGGAAGGACATAGGATAGTTTTTATCCCCAAACCATTAAATATATTAAAGGGGTGAAAGTTTGTATGGAGCTGCGATATTTATAAACGACACGGACGGAGTCGCAGGCAGAAGCGAGTAAAGTATAAATTACAAAATAAATTGCATTTATTTATGACCGAGGTCATTTTTTTTATTAGAATACTGACGCTTTTTCGTAAAATTGTATGACGCCAATGAGTTTTTCGGAACCTATGTACGCAATATTTACCATTAGAACTTCGGTGAAGGAAAACATCGTGAGGAAACCGGTCTAATCCCAATAATGCCTAGTTTTTCCTCTGGATCGGAAGGTCAGATGGCAGTCACTTTCATAAAACGAGCGCCTATACCAAATCTTGCGATTAGGTGACGAAGCAGACACCGAGGCTCCGATTTCGTTTCAGGTAGCGTACCCTATGATCAAACGAAATCGGCAGGACTGCCAAGCAAGGTCACAAAAAATCTAGTATGGAGTGACCTTGATTTGACCTGGCCACTGTGCTTCCGATGCGTATCCACACCACACGGGCTTAATCACGCGGCGGCCTGCATGCAGTTCTGCCGATATCGGCCCTTGTAGCGTCTCCTTAACGAACGATAATGGAGATGTTTTGCATTACAACAAAACATATATTATATTCTGAAGTCATACACAGCATGGCTTAATGAGAGTGCGTCTAGTTTGTCTACGTGATATCTATGGCAACATACCTGAAATCGGGCAGATTTACCCGATTGTAAGCCTTAATTCGATCGCCAGAAGGCGCCAATTCCCTTGTCGCTTCGCTGGTGTTGCTCAATTGGCAGCACTGGCTTTGTGTCAATTCACTGTCTTCGCCAGCAAGAGCCTTGCTGCCATGCTGTGTATGACTTCAGAATATAATATATGTTTTGTTGTAATGCAAAACATCTCCATTATATTCCTTCGTCATACACAGCATGGCTTAATGAGAAGACGTGTTTGTTATCTGCTGGTGATCGAGGTGCCATTATAACGCTGTGTGAATATAAGATTAGTTAGTAAATCATAAAGTACCATTATTATTATGAACTACTTTAATCTGAGATAAAAAGTTTACAATATATGTCTCCATTTGAGTCTAATAAGTACTTTATAACTAGAAGAGATCTAAATATTAGATGAGATCAATCATATAACAATTACAGACATTATTGTCTATCTAGAAAATAGTGTTTACACTATGAAAAAATAAAATAAAAATAGAAAGTAATCATTCATTACGCTTTCATTGGAATTTAAACAAATAAAATTAAACATTTGTGAAATTACTGTGCAATAGATCTGTACTATGCACAGTTTCTTGTCTTTCAACAGACCGATAATAATGATTTTTGAAAGTTTTAAAACATCTCCAATTTGCTCTTTCTAGGATATCATCAATGGATCTATTTTCTAGCCAGCCTTTCGAGGCTACAGCTGATCTGATGCTGCCTGATGAAGCTTCAATCTTTAATTCCTTGAGAATGGACCTTATCCATCCACTTATTATTGTTCGGCTGGCAGCTTTTATTACCCCCGAGGTAGTAATAAATAGTTGTTTTATGTCATTTGCTTCCTGCCTTCTAGACTCTGACATGGTAATGAGATTCTTTATATGGTCTACAGGGCAGATCTCTTTAATTGGGTGTGCTAATAAGCACCAGCCCGACTGTCTATATCTTGAATTGTCCGTTTTTGAGCCAAAAGATGGCCATAATGTCACACTTGTCTCAGATTGTATAAAGCTATCTGGCTCTATGTGTAGTAAAGTTAGGTCATGTATTCTACGCCCCGATGCTAATAATAGAATCATTGAAGTCCTTCTAGCTGTGTCAAATAAGGTGTTCTTTATGGGTGTAGATATCAGCCAATCATAGACTAATTTTGTGTCCCAAATAGGTGGTTTTTGTGGTGCAGGTTTTGCAATCGAAATAGCTTTTAATATTTGTTTTATCAGGAAGTTATTGGTCATCTGAGTTGCATTACCACAGTATGTAGTTATGGCTGACTTGTGTAGCAATATTGTATTATATGCAAATCTGTGTTCTAAGTACAAATAGGCTAAAAATTTTGCTATATCTTGTCCTCTAGGATTTTTGGTGTCAGTGTTATTATTGGTACACCAAGATATCCACCTTCGTATGGCTGGGGCATAACTAGCCAGAGTTGAGGCTCTCCAACTACTTTGTAGAAGTTCTCTTTCTTCGTCTCTCCAGGTAGTTAGGGTGTCACTCCACCCCCAACCAGCCATGCCTGTAATTCCAGTTGGTCCACTTGAGGTGGATTGTGTCCTGTGGTCTGATCGATTAGAACCCTCCGTAGGTTGTATATTGGAAGTGGCTTCTCCAACGCTCTTGTCAGTAGGTCCGGTTTCCAGAAACATAGGTTCCAAGATGGTGCTATCAGAATGAATTTGCCTGTCGCATTGTTCAGGTGGCGTAGTACCTGTGGTATCAGATTTGGTGGAGGGAAGACCCATGCTAGATTGTAATGCCATGGTTGACTGAAAGCGTTGCAAAACTTTGCTGAACCATCTCTTGAATCCAAGCTTGCGTAATCTGATACTACCGCCGTCTCGAAGGAGGCGAATAGGTCTATTTCTGGTTTTCCCCATTTTTTGAATAAGGTTTCCGTAGCCTCGGGGAGCAGGTGCCACTCTGGAAGCGGGCGTCTCCGTGACAACCGATCCGCTATGTTGTTGAATCTCCCGGGAAGATAGCAAGCAGACATTACAACTTTTAGTTGATTGGTTAAGCGCAGAAGTTTGCATGTCATATTTAAAAGTTGGAGTGACCTGGTCCCTCCTTCTCTCCTTATATAGGCTATTAGGGTCCGATTGTCGGCCTGTACTAGAATGTGCGCACCATGTAGTCTGTCCCGTTGATTGTGTATTGCTGCATACACAGCATACATCTCTTTCATGTTTGAGTGCCACGGTCTTTGATGAGGTAGCCATGTCCCGGCTAGATTTTTTCCATTTATCTGGGCCCCCCAACCGACATCCGCTGCATCTGTGGTGAGAAAATGAGTCACTGCTTTCCTGTGTATTGGAGCAGAATTGTTTTCTACTAAAGCCAACTGCCACCATTGAATCTCGCCGAGAGCTACTGCTGTAATGGTTCTCTTTAATCTTGGATGATTTAATTTGAACCGTCGCACAAACATCTGCAGTCTTCGACAGTGGAGTTGTCCTTGATGAATTACTAAATTCGCAAAATTTAGATGACCCAAGAGTTGCTGCATTTGTCTTAGGAAAGTCTGACCCCTTTTTTGAATAGTTGTAAGACATGTCTGAATTTTTTGGATTTTTTCCTGTGGTAATTTCATCGTATCTACTTGTGTGTTCATTTCCAGTCCTAGATATATTAAGGATTGAGTTGGCTCCAAGATTGACTTGGTATAATTGAGATGCCAACCCAGGTGTTCCAAGAACCGCACGGCTTCCGCAGCCTGGGTTTTTAATGTGGAACGATCCTGGTTCACCAAAAGGTAGTCGTCTAAGTAAACCAGGATTCTGAAACCTCGAGCCCGTAGGACCTCCGCGGTCCAATTGGTGACAGCTGCGAAGGTTTGTGGGGCAGATGAGAGTCCAAACGGAAGGGAGGTTAGTTGTAATATTTCTCCATTGTAAATTATTCGTAAGAATCTTCTGTGAACCTCTGAGATTGGAATGTGGAAGTATGCTTGGGATAAATCTATTTTTATCATCCAGTCCTGTCTTTGCAGAAATTCTGTAACTGTTGTCTGGGAGATTAGTTTGAATTGTTTTGTCTTTACATGTGAGTTCAGGTGCCTGAGGTCGAATATAGGTCGAGTCCCACCGTCTGATTTTTTCACTAAAAACATTTTTGAAAAGTGGCCGGGGTTCTTTAGCAATGGTTTTTCCAGAACTTTCTGTTCCTTTAACTTTGTTATCTGTTTTGTCATTTCCAGTGTTACTTTGGTGGCATACATTGATTGTATAGAATAGGCTGGGTAAAATAGGGGTGGCTTGCTGTTGAAAGGAATACGATGGCCAGTTATTGTTTTTAACAAAAAGTGATTGGCTTTTAAATGCATCCATCTTTTGTGAAATAACTGAAGGCAGCCCCCCTGAAATTGCTGTGTTTTCTTGGAATAGTCATTTATTTTGACTTGTGTTGGGACGAAATGTCTTATTTTGTTTATTGAATCTTTTCTTCTCATGTTTGTGTTTCTTGTCAGATTTATGGTAGGTATGATCATGATTGCGTTTGAACTGAGTTCTTAAATTTCTTTTGGTTTCATCCTGGTGTCTGCTAGACCCCTCACGACCTCTGAATGTGCTTGAGCTAGCTATTGCTCTCTTCTCTTTTTCTTTCACATAGGTGGGTGTATTGAGCCAGACCTGTGTGCCTCCCAGGGATTGCATTAAAGGCAGCAGAGCTTCTCTACTAAACAAGAATTCATTGCTTGGAGGAATATTTGTTAGGCTCGCCTTCAAATTTGAGTTTGTTACTTCATTGAGAAGTCTATGACGCCTTACCTCAATGCACTCCGTGCGTTTACCACATAGAATTTGCATTATTAGCTCTGATTTCTTGTTGACCTCTGAATCCGGTCCAAACAGTGTGGAAACTTTATCAAAGAGGGAGTTTGCATTCAAGTCCTTTTCATTCAACGAGGCCCAATCTACTAAGTTCTGCAAACCACTTTTTAAAATCTCCTTCTGTTGCAATACTGCATTGCATAGGCCAGCTAACAGATGTTCAGTGGGAGCTAAGTAATCCTTCCCTCTATTTAAGTGTGTCAGCTCTTCATTTATCTTTAATTCTACAAAACCCGGAGTAGCCGATACTGATGTTAAAAGGTTTTTGTACCTTATAGTCTGCCAAGCAGGAGAATTGAATTTGTGTAGCTTGTCTAATTGTTTAAGACGGTTAATATCTGCCTCCGCGACAATTTGATTACCCTTAGCCTCTGTTTGGAATTCACCTACATCGATGACGAAGGATTTGCGACTCGCCGGTGGGGTTAGAAATTGTTCCGACTCTGTGTGAGCCTCGAGACTTGTAGACGGTCGTTCGTGGCGGTAATCGACTTCACCTGTGTTTGGCAGCTGATGCACTATGTAATTGGTAAGGTAACTTACTTGACTTAGCAGCGAGTCGACGCGTGGATCGAACGACTGCGACATCTCTCCGCGAGGCTGTCTAGGTCGTTTATTAGGCGGTGACTCCGTCTCGTCCTCCGAGGAGCAAGACGACGAAGAATCACCAACCGAAAGAATCGACGGAGGCCGTTTATTTGTTGTTTGAGACACGAACGGTATTTCGACCTCCGGTCCCGAGCCATTCTCGGAAGTCATCTTCGTTAAAAAACACTACGAAGCACAAAAATATACTCGTACACTTTTAGCTAAAGTTATATTCATAAATTTTGTGGCTTTTAAAACACTTTTTAACTAAAAACTTCTAGGATGAAAAAAAGTGCCGTGTGATCGTAAACAAAATTTATAACGCAGTGAATTGACACAAAGCCAGTGCTGCCAATTGAGCAACACCAGCGAAGCGACAAGGGAATTGGCGCCTTCTGGCGATCGAATTAAGGCTTACAATCGGGTAAATCTGCCCGATTTCAGGTATGTTGCCATAGATATCACGTAGACAAACTAGACGCACTCTCATTAAGCCATGCTGTGTATGACGAAGGAATATAATGCATAGATACTAGTGGTTATATTCTCTTTGATAGATACTGTTAATTGAACTGAACAAAATATTTAATCTGTGGCGTGCTGCGATTGTTTGGATTTGGTCTGTAACATTGACCTATGTAACTCAGGACAGGCTTAATAATACCACGTGCGTATGAGCTGGTAGCATACAAATCTTGATAAGTGTGACAGAAAGGGAATGATATTTCCTCCATTGTCCTTGTCATAGTTCCACTTTTTTATTTGCCACAACTGATTTATAGTCTGGCTAACGAAACGTGAGACTGAATATTACCGCGAAATTTAAAAATATAGCTATGGTATCCTTGAATAAACAAAGATTTAACATTTTGAATACTTTCCCATTCATTATTAGAAAATATTAATTGTACTAGTTGATGCAAAACAATTCAAACTGTTTAATCCTTGATACCAAAGTAATATTTTTTTAAATTTCCCGGTAATTTTCAGTCTCACGTTTCGTTAGCCATACTCTAGTATGAAGTTGTGGCACATAAACCATTACCCGTCCAAATTAAGTAGGTTGTTTATGGCAAATCATCAGCCATTTTAAGACAAGTTCTTAATTTAGCTGCATAAGAGCCTTTCCGTGCCTTACTGTGGCATCATGAACAAACAGCCTGTCCAGAGTATTCTAGGTTTATGGTCTGCTGGTCTGTAATCTGTGGTGGTCTGTCAAGGCAAGGCGAAGAGAATTTAGAGAATATTGTTTTGATGATTTCACGTCTGATATGTCGATATGTAGTTTCACATTTTCAGAGTAGTTTTATGAGGATAACTAATAACTATTCCTGTTAATTCGTTAGACACTCAAAAGGTATTAGTGTGTTACATCACTCGTACGTGGGAGTGAGCTCAGCATTTCCCACGCATTTTCCAACGTGTAACTGGTGCTGCAGCCGGCGATGTCGCTGGAGGCCGCGGTGGCGGTGCGAGTGAAGGAAGAGCCCGAGTTCGAGGACACAGAGCATGAGGCGGAGGACCTAGAGAGCGAAGCGGGCACACAGACCGGTCACGTAAAGCATGAGATGAAGGCGGAGCGTGAATGGGAGATTGTGCTGGAGGAGGTGAAGTCTGAGTGCAAAGCGGGTGTTCAAACCAGCCACACAGATCATGAGGTGAAGGTGGAACTCGGGGCGAGCGCGGGTGCGTGCGGCCTGCACCCGGATCTGGTGAAGGAGCTCGTGGTGGGTCCCGAGGAGATACAACGGCCTAAAGTGGTCTTAGTGCATCCAGGTTGGTTGATTAAGTCTTACCACAATTCGTTCAGAGTGCCCATACTGGCTTAGATACCAATTTTGGCCGCAAAATGGCAAGTGGCCGAAAAATGGTTTGCTGATTTTGAAAGACAACTTTCTATATTAAGCATGCTACCCCCTTCGCGGATACGGCGAGTCTTGATCTGTGTGGGTGCGATAGTGAGATGGTTAACTCTCCTCTCCGTTTATATCAGATAAAGTTTTACTGTATCTACAAAGTGTGTAAAATGCTTAATACAACTTTACATGCTTACTTATGAACACTGCAATCAACCCATTACAGATTTGAACTAAACTCTGTTACTGTTGCCACCGACTTCATAGAACGGCAAAAACAATTGTTTTAAGACTTGCTCAGTGTAGGGGTGCCTCCTTCCCTTTTTTTCTATGCGGTGTACAGGTAAATTAAATCTAAATCAAATTTCTTATTTAGTAATAAAAATTTACTAATATACAATGTTTATGCAGCATCGCCTAGCACAGCAGAGAGGAGCGCTGTGGCGGGTAGGGCCTGCTCCGTCATGCTGGAGCACATGGATGTGGATCTGAAGCGATGCGTGTGCAGGATTGGGCCCCATACTTACAAGTTCCGATTGGGGTGGTTCCAAATCCTCACGACTCTACAAGACAATAATATGCGAGGTATGTAACATGCATTTGACTATTTGACATGCAATTGTATTGTAGGAGTAAAGAAATGAACCGAAGCTAGGGGCAGCTCACTCCATGATCTGTTTATTTGTAAAGAAAAGTTGAGATACCTCCGACATTTTCATCTTAATTCTCTATTCTAGGTCATGCTGCTATTATGTGAAAAGTAAATAAGTATATACAAATCCAAACTAAAATGTTATAAATGCGAAAGTGTATGTGTGTGTTTGTTTGTCCGTCTTTCACGGCAAAACAGCGACGAATTGACGTGATTTTTTAAGTGGAGTTAGTTGAAGGGATGGAGAGTGCTCTAGGAGTGGGGAACACGGCAACATATTTAATAAATTTAATAATCAATGTTTCATCGCCATTGTTTATAAACATTTATTTATTTTTGCTGAACCTAATGTCATAAGTTTACATAATATAGTCACTTACTAATATTTAAAAATTGCTGTCAAAAATTTCATATATCCTGCTTAATTAGTTTTAAGTTTGATTTACGGACCGCACTTCATTCGGTTAATTCTATGTGTTTGGTTTACGTTTGACTTCCACGATACAGGCCTAGCCTAGTGTGGGGTCATCGACTTTGCATATTTTGTACTGAATCTTTCTGGTAATAAATTTTTACTTTACTTTATAAAATAAATAAAATAAAATAGCCTTTTATTCTCGACTTTACAGTTGAATATAAACTTAACATTATATAGCGACATCGGTGGTATGGTCGATTTGCCTCTCGGCATAGGCCTCCCCTAAAATCTTCCATTTGTTTCTATCGGTTGCAGTCCGTCTCCAAGTCGGTCCTGCAACCGCCTTTATATCATCCTCCCATCTACGCAATGGTCTGCCTCTCTTCCTTTTCCCATCTCTTGGGTACCATTCTGTGACTAGTTTAGACCATTTCTTTCTTATTTCTAATCATGTGGCCCGTCCATCTCCATTTAAGTTTGCTTATAGCATATGACACTTCTGTTAGTTTAGTTGTTTTCCTTATAGTTTTTAGTTTTACTCTGTCTTTCCTTTTAATGTTTAGTATACTTCTTTCTATATTGTGTTGACATACTTCTAGTTTTTTCTTATCTTTCTGTGTTAGTGCCCATGTTTGGCAGCCATAGGTCATGCTGGGGAGTATGCAGGTATTGAATAGTTTGCTTTTGCATTTCAGTGGTATATCTGGATTTTTCATTACTTCTTTCCATGACCAATATTTTTTCCAAGCAATACATACTCTGTTGTCTATCTCTTTATTATTCTGGTTTTCTGGGGCGATAATTTGACCTAGGTATGTGTATTCCGTGACATATTCTAATTGGTTATTGTTTACAGTCATTGGTATTCTCTGTTCGTTTGTCATAAGTTTAGTTTTCTCTGTGTTCAGTTCCAGACCCACTTTCATGCTCTCCCTGGTCAGTTGGTGTAGCATAATTTGCAAATCCGTTGGGTTTTCGGAGATAAGTATGATGTCGTCTGCAAATCGGAGGTGATTTAATAGTTTTCCATTTATATTTAAGCCAAAGCTGTCCCAATTCAGGTTTCTGAATACCTGTTCTATAGTTGCAGAGAATAGTTTAGGTGATAGGGGGTCTCCTTGTCGTACCCCTCTTTTTATCTGGAATTCTTGGCCTATAGTTTCCAATTTAATTTTGGCAGAAGAGTTCATATATACTTTGTTCATAATTCTTATGTACTTTACTTTACTTTAATTAACAAATGTTGCACAGTTGTTGGTCTCCTACGCCACCCCAGACCTCCTATAACGCTAGGTTTTATGTCCGACTTAAAGCATTTGTCTCTTTTGCACTCGCATATTTGCCAGGATGGGACGAATGCTTCATATCCGACATAAAACCTTGCGTACTAGGTCTAGGTGGCGTAGTAGGCCAACAACTGTGCAACATTTGTTAATAAACACTGTTTCACAATGTTTCATGACGAAATACATAAATGTGTGTGCATAGGGCCTACATAAGCTCACGCCAAACCTTCCTGTCCTTAGCGACGTCCCTAGCCTCGCTCCAGCCCAGTCCGACTGCTTGCAGCGCACCCTCGACTCGACTGTTCGCCGCCATGTGTGCACAGCACGTCTATCATGAGACGGCCGCGACATACTCTCGATTTTTCTCGCACTATCCGTCTGTCTCTTATTAGAACACTTAGAACATGAGTTATAGGAAAAATGATAGCAGTGTAGAACGTCCACGTCCTTAGGCACAGTACTCGTACCTAGATATATATTACCTGAAACAGTAAAAAGACAGTCATTTTTCATAACCGGTTATGGCGGGAAAATAACTAAATAACTCAAAGGCGAAATACCGATTATGTAGTGTTAAAATTAAGAAAATAATTACTACAACATTCCGACAAAATGTGACAACCCAAGTATACACACCCTCATTTGTCCAATAATAGGCATGATGACACATTTTGAAAAACTGTTCTATATGGTCTAAGAGCTAGCGACCAAATACGTCATGTGGCTTCAGCTGTATTGAAACTCCGTTAGCTACTTCCCTGGACAACCTTTTCCGATAATCTTCGTGGTGGCAGGCCGCGGGCGGTGGGTGCGGGTGTAGTTGGGTGGGGAAAGAAATGAAAAAAATGTGGGCTCAGTGACTTTAATTTTTTTTCATACAGTTGCTCGGTAAAAAATTTTTAAATCGATCGGGTGGTAGGAAGGGGTTGCCAGCGTTAATTAAAAGTACCAAAATAATAATAATTTTCATGTGGGCTCAGCTGTATTGGCTTTGTTTCTGTCGCGAAATCAATTAATATGTAAGCCCCAAAAAAATAGCCATGCAAAAATATCGGTGGAAAGGTATCGAAAAAAAATGTTGAAGTCGTTGGATCTCCATTTTCTCGCACTATACCCCTTGTTCTAAGTGTTCTAATAAGAAAGAGACGGATAGTGCGAGAAAAATCGAGAGTATGTCGCGGCCGTCTCATGATAGACGTGCAGTAATTTCTCAGTGTTGCCACTCTTTACATGTATATTATATAAATATAATATACTCTGTGTACTTACTGCGTGTTACGGTATGAGGCCAAGCACGTTCCTTGTCAATACATAATGAGAAACATTGTAATTGCAGGGCGAACACAGCAAGAATACAGAAAAAAGAATCGAAAAATCAAACCTACAGTCGGTGATCGAGTCTCGCAAACGAAAGTTGAACCCACTAGATTTGATCACGCGGCACTTCTAAACGTCATGCGCATAAATTTTGGCCAACAGTGTTCGAATTCATACAAATGTAGTGTGAACTGTACTTACGCTGGCACTACTAAGAGTGCTTTAAAAGCTCATGAAACGACGCATGCAGGCGAGAAACCATACACATCTGCCCACTGTAGTTACTCTAGCGCTGGTAAATCAACATCAAGAGATCATATAAGGATGCTTACCGACGAGAAACCATACAAATGTACCCACTGTAGTTACGCTAGTACTACTGAGAGTGCTCTAGAATCTCATGAAACGACGCATGCGGGCGAGAAACCATACACATTTGCCCACTGTAGTTACTCTAGCGCTGGTAAATCAACATCAAGAGATCATATAAAGATGCATACCGCCGAGAAACCATACAAATGTACCCACTGTAGTTTCTCTAGCGCTCTTAAAATATCATTAAGAGAACATCTAAGGAGTCATACCGACATGAAACCATACAAATGTGCCTATTGCAGTTACTCTAGTACTCATCCAAGTGATTTAAAATGTCATGAAAAGACACATACTGGCGAGAGACATAAATGTGCCCACTGTAGCTATACAAGTGCTCGAAAAAGTACTTTAAAAGTTCATGAAATGGTACATACTGGCGTGAAATCATGCAAATGTCGGTACTGTAGTTACTCTACTGCCGATAAATATGATTTAAGAAATCATATAAAGACGCACGCTGGCGAGAAACCATACAAATGTTCCCGCTGTAGTTACTCTTGTGCTCGCAAAGGTAATTTAAAATATCATATAAGAACACATACTGGCGAGAAACCATACAAATGTGCCCACTGTAGCTACTCTAGCACTCAGAAATCAACATTAAGAGATCATTTAAGGACTCATACGGGCGAGAAACCATACAAATGTGCCTCCTGCAGTTACGCTAGTGCTACTAAGACTGCTTTAAAATCTCATGAAACGAAGCATACGGGCGAGAAACCATACAAATGTGAACATTGTAGTTACTCTAGTGCTTTTAAATCATCGTTAAGAGGTCATGTAAGGATCCATACGGGCGAGAAACCATACAAATGTGCCCACTGTTGCTGGTACTCTGGTGCTACGAGGAGCGCTTTAAATTATCATGAAATGACACAACACACTCGAGTGTAGGATTCCCATCTTCAGTAAATGTGTGGTTTACACCAGTGGTTTAACGCTGGCGTGATGGTATAGAATAGAAATTTTTATTTTCAGGCCAAATTGATCCATAGATTGTTATTGAGATAATGGTATAATGTTTATTTGTACAATTAATTTGAAACACGAATTTTGAACTGCGTTGTTAATCAAACATTTGTGTTTAATTGCCCTAGAGGGTTCGAGAGGCGACCAAACATAAATAGGAAATAACAATTGTAAATATTAGCCGCGAAAATATCGTTATTTGAGGGTTTAAAATTACTGGTTTTTTTTTTACCCCCGGTGCATAGTAATAACTACAACTTAGAAAAGTTGAAAAAACCCTGACATTTTAATTTCGAAGTCCAACATCTCAAAAACGGCTAATAAATAAATATGGATAAGAACACTCGGGATAAAATTATCTATGACACAAAAAAACCCGTATACAAATCGGTCCATCCGTTAAGGAGCTACGCTACCACAGTCAGATACACAAACAGACACGTTAAACTTATAACACCCCTCTTTTTGCACCGTCATCCAATGGTTCTAACCCCCCCCTCTATTTGAAATGAAGTAAATGAAGTTGAAATGAATGCTGTCCATATATTACGTCATTTCAAAGCGTCCTTAGCAAGAAAAAAGCGGCCGAGTGCGTGTCGGACCCCGCACAACAAAGGTTCCGTGCCTATTAAAAAGGTCGACTGAAATCCTATGGCACTTACGTCTTTTTGTTCAAGGTAGGCAGTTTTTTTAAATATCTCGAAAACCTTAGAACCGATCTTGTTCAAAACTATTTTCGCTGATAGAATTTAACAAGCCCTATGTCCATGATTTTTTTCATATTTTTAAAATACAGGGTTCAAAAATTAGAGGGGGTGGGGGACACAATTTTAGTGACTTTCGGGCCGATTATCTCCGACTCTATTCACGTGGGCTGGCAATGAAATTTTATTTTTGTTTTTCAGTTTTATGTATGGAATGCACCCTAAAAAAATGTTTTGTAGTAATTTAAATGCAAGACTATGTAGCGGTTAACTAAATACAGCTATTCTCAAATACACCTTATAGTTTTCGTGTAGGTAAAATGCCTGTGACATACGGACGGACAGACAGACATGACGAATCTATAAGGGTTCCGTGTTTTGCCTTTTGGCTACGGAACCCTAAAAATGAATGAATGAGATCTGCGCATTGGCGATGCGTGTAGCCTCAGATTAGCTCATAAGGTTATATATGGGTTCGAATCCCGGTAAGGGCATTTATTTGTGTGATTATGAGTGTGTGGTCCCCTAATATAAATAAATATCTGGGGACAATCTTACACAAATCGATCTAGTCCCAAACTAAGCAAAGCTTGTACTATGGGTACTAGACGACGATATACATACTTAAATAGATAAATAAATACTTAAATACACAGAAAACATCCATGACTCAGGAACAAATAAATACCCTTACCGGGATTCGAACCCGGGACCTCCGGCTTCGTAGGCAGGGTCACTACCAACTAGGCTACAGAGGTCGTCAATGTCTATGTTTATTTATTTTATTTATTATACGTATACATGTGCTATGAAATAAAACGTATTAATCCAGCCAATAGTGTGTTTATTTTAACATAAGTCACCTAAATTATGCCAACACCTTAAGTCAATAAGGAAATATTTGAATTACGAAAATTCGAAAAATAAAACTTGTATCGTACCTGAGGTGCTACCGGGAAATGAAAACGAACTTCGTTTGTGTATCTCCCTCTCTGTCGCACACTTGCTAGTTCGAGCGACAGAGACGGAGATATTCGAACGAAGTTCGTTTTCACTTCGCGGTAGCCCCTCTGTACGGTTATCACAAGACGGCGTGCGAGCTCTCTGGCTTATGGAAAACTAAGAAAGAGACGGATAGTGCGAGAGAGCTCGCGTGCCGTCTTATGCTAACCGTTCTGGTCACTGTGGGTGTTTACGCACTATAAAAAGAACAAAGCAAGGAGTATTTGTTTCTGATTGTCTCAGTGCCCTGCAGTCCATCTCTCTTCGTCCCTTAAATAATTGCGATCGTAACAACGTAGCACAGTCCCCCCGGGGAATCCCTTCGGGACACCCTGGCGTCCATGTGCAGTAACTGGAGTACTTAGGCCAGAACTCCAAAAATAAAATAAAAAAACGTAGCATAGTGGTTATATTCTCTTTGCTCGTTACTATAGGACATGCTACGCGGACCGATATCGGCCAGACTGCATGCCGGCCGACGCGTGATTTGGCCCGTGTGGATGAGTAACTAATTATTAATCTGTGGCACTATCTATCTCTCTCTTATTAGAACAAGAGGTATGCGAGCACAATCGAGAGTGTGTCGCGGCGGAAGGACTCATTATAACAAATCACTAAGTATAGTTAGAATTGAAAGTGAAATAAAGTAAACCTACGACACTTAGCTTTCCAATCCAGGCTCCTCTCTAGATAAGTATGCTAATGCAATGCAATAGCTGCACAGTATTTGACACTGACTCTACTAATATTACACTAGCCGTATGTAAAGTGATAATTAAACTTTAGTAGACAGTATTGAAGTGAATTCGAGAGCGGCGCGAAGTGGCATGACGTATGCTAATGACAGTCAGATAAATGGGAGTTGCTTACCATAAAGATTCAATGTTGCTATATACAATATTTACATTTTGCGGAAGTGTCGCGACAAGGTCTTCCTTATTGAATTTACATGTGCTCATACAACTTTAACAATGTTGTTTGCCTTTTCCATCTATTTGGTAATATTCATGTCAATTTAGCTAAATTTATAGTCAATGTAATATACATACGGGTTAAGTGGTAACAAGTGTAACAACTTCAGCTTTAATACTATACCCATATTTTACGAGTATTCTTTTTCAATTTGTAAGGAAATTGAATTTGAGTAAACTATATACTTAACCTAGGCTTAACTTTGACATTAAAATTAAAACTAAGGTACATCAAACTAAATCTTCTCTGTTAAATTATTATTTATTCATTATATACATACATTACCTTTCACATATAATAAGCAGCATGACTAAATATAGAAAACGATATAGAATTAAGTTACTTATAACGCCTTGGCCACGACTTTGGTCTTAAGCGACCTGCGGTGCGTCCGGCGGTGCGGAATTTAGAGCGGGGCGGCGAGCAGGACACGTACTCCGCAGTAGCCGCGGCGACTTCGAGCGGATGGGACGTACTCGGGTGACTCAAAATGTCTTTGTCAAAAGTGGCCCTTCAGTGCCTCGAAAGCAGCTCCTATTTCATGGGAGACATTTTAAATATGAGAGAAGGTGTGCACGTGACAAATAGACGACGTTATACGTTGGGCGAATTCCGGACATTGTATGCAGAATACCGACAGCATCCCCAAAAGTTTTATGAATACACACGAATGAGTGTGGAAACTTTTGATTACTTGTTACAACACTTGGATGAGCATATACAGAAACCCAAACTCACGTCAAAGAGAGCGGATAATCCAAAAAAATTGTTCTTAAAATCACCGCCCGATCCGTGCCGCCGCTAAGACCGGTCGCACCGCTCATAGTCGTGGCCGCGCGTTCGCGCGCCTTGTCTTTGTTCGTTCCGCCCGCCGACCCGCTGCCCGCAGCTCGAGTAAATCCGCGCGCTTGGTCGCCGATGCGGAAATTCGTGGCATCTCTTCTTTTCCGCGCTGTTTTTGTATTATGCGCGATCCGCTAGTCGCCGCCGCCGAAGCAGGTCGCGCAAAGTCGTGGCCAGGCGGTAAGACCATTTGTGTGCCCTAAAAGGGTGTCATGGAAGCCTTTTTGTATAATATAAACATCTCATGTACATGACTTTACAAATAAACATTCTATTCTAATCTATTTTATTCTAATAAGTACCTATACCCAAGGATGTAATATAAAAAAGAGGTAGATACGTCGTCTATATGAAATCCCGTGTTTAAAAATGGCCGCCAAATCTGACAGCTGTCACACGTTTATATCTGTCCATTGACGACGCGACTCTGAGGCAAGGTCTTACAATTGTCTGGGTTTTAATGTGCGACTTCCAGAGCGCTTATAATATAACCTATCTACCTCTTTTTTAGATTACATCATTACCCATTACTATTAAAACTACATAAATGTGGGTAGACTATTTTGTACAAACAAATATATGAAAGGTATGACGATAACATTTGTCTTTTTTTCTATTACATAGGTAGGTACCTCTATTTTTTTCTAAGAAGGTACCCATCAAAATGTCTAACTTTAGATTTGAATATACGAATACGTTTACAGGTACTCATCCATGAGAGGAGGCCTGTTCCCAGCAGTGGGACGTATATAGGCTGATTTATTATACTTTTACAATAGTTTTCTAAAAAACTTGTAAGGGGAAGACCCTTAACGCCGGACGACACATAACGATTCAATTTCAATTAAAAGGGATTGAAGGACAAGTAAAAGGGCCCCTATAGTCCTAAGTACCTATAACCTATAGGACCGACCGACATATATACCTATACGAACGACTTCCAAAAGGTTACAAAATAGCACCAAAATAGGCATGGTGCCTCATGTTCAAATTGATAACGCAGTGATGCTAAATGGATAGTAAACCATCAAATTATCGTAATAAAGTATAAATTATAACATACAATCAAAATTATAAAAAGATATGAACATTGATAATTTTAGAAAAAATATGTATTTGCCCAAGAGTAAATTTAAAGCTACCAATAGAATCCTTACGCTTTTATAGAAACAAAATTGTATGACAACTATCGAAACAACAATTTACCTGATTTTCCATACAACGATTAGTACAAATGTGACGTCATACTTGTGTGTCTATCAGTATGAAGCGTTTTGCGCTGCCGCCAGCGAGGTCAATCTTTGTCTCAAATTCTTTAATTGTAGTTGCTCCCATACAAACATGTGCTCGTCCTCTCCAAAAACTGGTTCGAATGACATCATTTAAAAATTCTATTCATCATCCCTATTGTATAATGCTAAGTTGTTATGCCAAGACATATCTTGGGTAAGCATATTTTTTTGCTGTTTACTCCAATGTTATTTAATCTAATATAGTCTAACGACGCTATCTAGCTAGCATCCCAGTATTTTGATATCTAGATCCATCTCCTATAGGTCGACTAAACACAGAAGTACATCTTTTTTAATTATGGGTACCTACATCATACATGTATCAGATAACAAACCGGCCAAATGCGAGTCGGACTTGCCGTACTCGTGTGATTTGTAGCTATGCTTTGCTTCCTGCCAAATTTCATGATTCTAAGGCAATGGGAAGTACAGCATAGGTATCGGTTCCCTTGCGGGTGTAAAAATTATAACAAAAATTGCAGACACGCAATTATGCGGCATTACCGGCCATATAGATGATGATTATTATATATGAGGAATTGAGGGAACTCCTCAATTATATTAGGCACGCGTGTAGTGATTTTGGTATATTCTATTAAATCTCGTGTATTTACACCCTGAAATCATAAATTTGGTTGAGTGGAATTGATGATGAAGACCACAGATGACTTATGGAATTCCTCAGTTATGTACTTAAAAGTACAAAGGTACGCCACAGATTCTGATAAGATTCCGTTGAAATAGCAACTAATGAAGTGCCAAAGGTGATCCTTGTGGAATCGACGGAAGTCCTCAAATATTATCGGGCCACAGCGATTGGTTTTTTTTCTCTAATAATCAACGCATTTGCCTTCGGAAATCAGTTCATGTGGTAAATTGAAAAATAAATGTGGAAATGTTCTCGAGGCTTGGTGGAGTACTAAATTGAAGTTGATTAAAACTTTGTTTTTAAAGTAAATCATATTCTATTCCCGATCATTGCAGTGTGGCCCTCGGTCTCGGTCTGCTTTCAACTAAGGTACATACCTTAGTTGAAAGAATGAAGGGGCATTGGACAGTGCACACCTTAAGAGTCCGTATATAGCCGTTTGCTGAATTCGCTAAACTTTTTGAGGTCATATCTCATTAAATATTCGTTTTCCTAAAGATTTTATTGTGTAATATGAAAGATCATTTCAATTCAAGTTGAATAAGTGGAAAAATTGTTTACATTTAGCTCTCAATTTACCATATATTGGCTCAGTCCAACCTCTGTTTTCTCAATTTTCGCTCGGAGACGTGTAAAACGACGTGGATTTGAAGAACTATTTGATTTATAACCGATATCAAACAAATAAATCCATATTGGAATGATAGTCTTCTTAGGAATAAGTGGAAAACATTTTATAAATTACATATTAAATTGTTGAGGAAAACCGTATTTCCATCCAACAACTTTTGAGTAAAAACACACGAAGAATCGCCAGTATTTTTGGCCATTTAGCTCATTATTTCAAAAATATGAAGCCATAATAAGAAACTCTAGTTTAAGCGCTATTCGTACAAACAAAAATATATTTATGTGTAGAAGTAAATTTAAGCATAAAAAATATTTGAAATCACACTAAAGTTCGTAATAAAACACCGTGCACGGCGCTCGATTCGGCAGTACCGGCTTAGCCGTTGTCCGGGTCGGACCTGTACGTCGTGTAATTGTGGCTATTCACGAAGGCTACCCCTCGACTAAAATATTATTTTGATCTCCGGCTAAACATAGTTGTTACCAACGTCGGGGTCAAACTATACTAGTGAGACATTCGTGAGGCTAATCGAGACAACTTACGAATTGTATAGCTCCCATGTCAATTATTTTACGAGTGATCGTGATACTTGGTGAATTTTTATAAACTTTTATTTAGTTCACCTATCCGTTGTCTGTAATTAAATCATGGAAGTTAAATTTGACCCACTTCCCGGTTTCCGATTGAGCTGAAATTTTGCATGCATGTATAATTTGCATCACAATGTAATATTATTATGACATAAAGCTGATCTGATGATGGACCTGGAAGGTAGCCATATTAGGAACTCCGTAATTAAACGACGCAACCCCATCGTGTTTGGGCTCGATTTATTCGTCTTGACGAGTACTCTGGTAACCAGGGTCTGATGATGGACCTGGAAGGTAGCCATAGGAACTCCGTAATTAAACGACGCAACCCCATCGAGTTTAGGCTTGATTAATTCGTCTTGACGGGTACTTTGGTAACCAGGGTCTGACGATGGAGCTGGAAGGTGGTCATAGGAACTCCGTAATTAAACGACGCAACCCCATCAAGTTTGGGGTCGTGTAATTCGTCTTGACGAGTACTTTGGTTCTATATGGTAACCAGGGTCTGATAATGGAGCTGGAAGGTAGCCATGGAACTCCGTAATTAAAAGACGCAGCCCCATCGACTTTGGGCTCGTTTGACATATCTATATGATATGGCGTGAATATGCAACTCCAACAAATATAGGAAAAATTAAAAAATCTAAAAAGTAAAAAATTTATTTAAAGGAGAAAAACTTGTTATAAAACAAGCTTTTATTATTTGTTAATTAGTTATTGTTATTAGTTACATCAGTCCACTTTGTGGGGGGTCCAAGGTCCAACGGCCATCACTTTTTAATTTGTAACATTCACACGTACTTACAAACCACCGACATAATATGCAGGGTTGACAAAAATAACAATATGAATAAAAAACTTAGAAACCGACTTTATAAATTGAGGAGGGTTATATGTTTCACTGTTTTTTTTTGTACGTACGTTCGCCGATTTCTCCCTCAGTTGTGGCCCGATTTGAAAAATTATGTTTTTATTCGAAAATGTATACTCCTGAGTTGGTCGTCTGAAAAATAGTTGGCAACTGACTTGCTTCAGAATTTCTGCACTTAGGCATATTATAATATATATACAGGGTGGAAGAGGACTTAAGTCCTTCCCGGAAATATTGAATCGTTTAAGTGATATACAGTAGATTTCTAATGGTTAGAATCATGAATTAAGTAAAAAATAATAAAACCAAATTCACTACTTTTTCACTGTCCTGATGACCCTAATGCAATGACGTATAAATGTCAAATAAATCAAATGCTGAAATACTAATATCAATTACTTTATTAATTATGGCCATACCTAACACTATCTTCATATACGGTGTTCAAATGTCCCTCCATGCCTTATAATGCACGCTGCAGCCCGTGCCCGAGTATGTCGGTGCACATGCCATAGTGTCTGCTCTTCAACATTTTTCCTACGCAGATTGACGAAGGCAGCAATCAACCTTTGTCTCATTTCGTCCGCAGTGTCGCATTCAGTTTTGTACACTATGTCTTTAACATAGCCCCACAGGAAGAAATCTAAACAAGTTAGATCCGGAGACCTGGGTGGCCAGCGGTGCGGCCCAAACCGGCCGATCCATTGGTCTCCAAACTCATTGTTCAATTTCATTCGTACTTTATGAACAGAATGAGCTGGTGCACCATCTTGTTGAAACCAAGTGAGTCGTCTTTCAGCCAGTGGTAGATCGTCGAGATAAGTGACAAGCTCATTGTTTAAAAGATCTATGTATCCGTGTCTGTTTAAAGTTGGAGGCAGAAACACAGGTCCTATAATAGCTTCTCCATGAATTGCCGCCCAGACGTTAACAGACCAACGATACTGGTGAGCTGTAAATCGGTAAGTGAAAGGATTCTCTTCGGCATACACATGTTCGTTTCGTCTGTTCCACATACCGTTGCGAGTAAATAAGCTTTCGTCGCTCCAAATAACATGCCTGGTGAAATCACGATCTTCTACTGTTTTTATAGCAGCCACCGGCAGTATGTTTCGCGAATAGGGCAGTCTCTAGGCAGTAAAGCTTAAACCCTCTGTATTTTGTAAGGGCGAAGGCCATTACGTTTTAGAACTTTTAGTACTGCGGTATGACTTATTCTGAAATGTCGACTCGCTTGTCTCGAACTAGCTCTTGGATTATGTTCAAAATACCGCAGCACTCTTTCTTCCAGTCTAGCCGCAAGTTGAAGAACGGGTCCTCCACGTTGGTCATTCTGAGCTGTTCGTGGTACAATGGGCTGATTATTGGCGACACGATCATAAGCACGTAAAATCGTTCTTCGTCCAGTTGGATGTGGTGGTGGATATGTTTCTCGATATCGTCTTAAAGTTTCAGCCGCATTATAGTTGCATGTCGCGTATAAAAAGAGCAAATTTAAATAACCACAAGCATCTAACAAAGGCATTTTTATTTGAAGAATTATGACACCGTCTATCAAAAATCAATGTTGA
Source organism: Epinotia demarniana (assembly GCA_945867215.1). Taxonomy (NCBI): domain Eukaryota; kingdom Metazoa; phylum Arthropoda; class Insecta; order Lepidoptera; family Tortricidae; genus Epinotia; species Epinotia demarniana. The sequence goes on from OX244283.1 coordinate 6,660,682, forward strand.
CTTTGTCATTAACAATGACTCATCTTGAACCGCGCAAAGAGGTTCGTTAGTTATAAAAAATGATTTTATTCTAAATATTTAGGTAATGTGTCGCATGTACGTTTTTAATCAAATAAAAAATAAAGACAACCTATTACGTGAAAAATGTGCCTGCTCAACCAGGGCACAGTTTCAATTTACTCGAGCATGATTTTGGGAAACGAGCTAAAACCTTTTTATTAGTCCAGGTAACCAAAGGTATTTATAAGAAAACGAAAGAGGTTACGATATCATCTTTGAGCTTTCTTTGAGTGACTAGGTTTTGAGTGGTTGTCAATGTCAGTCGGCACTTGCACTATTTGATGTGGTTGGTTTTATTTATTCAACGAATTGCATTTATTTACTTCATACAAAAATGAAACAAGTGGAGCCACAATGAGAATCGCTTCCGCTAATCCTGCAATGATTCTTACCGCGTTGCAAGAACAGAGATTAGATAAACGGCAACAAATTAACATAATATCCTGTCGTGTAACTATTGTTTACATGTAAGTTCATTGACCCAATCACCTGTTTAGGGTTGGCACAAGTAGTTTTTTGCGCGAATGTTTAAAAGGCTATAAGTTGAAAACGGCTAAACGTATTTACATAGTTTGTATGGGGGAAATATAGTGCTAAGGCTAATCTATCTCCCATTTCCGCAAAGGTCCCTCGTGGACTTCCACGCTGTATATAGTATTTATAAAATAAACCCAGCTCAAGTCTTCATGTTTTTTTATTCTCCTCTCTTCTTTTTTTATAAAACAAAAGCGCAACCATCGGTTTCATTCTACCGCATTCATTCGTTTGTCATCGAACCTTCATGGTTCATAAAACCTTTACACATGCACCCCTACATTCGGCCATCCTGCAGCCATGCTGGCCTCCAGCATAATGCCAAAACTCAAATGAAACCGAAAATCTACAACAAGAAACAAACAAAACACTGCTAACCTTAGCAATAACTCATATGGCGTTTTAACCTAATAAGTACATGGTATGTCAACAATAGTAACAACGCATTGGAACACTAAACGTAATGGCGTACAGACACACAAGTTAAAAAAAATAACTAACTATAGTTAAAAAAATGTCATAATAATAGTTAAACAGACAAATGAGCTGTTTTAAGCTTGACACCATTAAACATTAAAATATAACCAACCAACAAAGTGTCCAGCCTCTATTGTTATACTAGCAGTTTATTGGTATGGCAGCCATAAACTCCTACCGAAAACCAACAAGGCATACCTATAGTTATATCAAGATTGACTTACATGAATGTGGGCCATGGTTTCATGAAATCTGCAGCTGTTGAAGTGTGATTGGGTCCCTCAGAAGAATAATTTACCTTTTCCACATCATACCGGTCGTTTCCATTCACTGCGATAATTCGATATGGCCCCAGAAACCTAGGTTTCAGTTTCAGACAGACCCCATACTGCGTTCTCTTGATAGCCACTAAATCGCCGATTTTATAGATTAAGCTAGGCTTTCGCTTTTGATTATATGTGCGTCTATTCTCCTGCTGCACTTTCAAAATCTGCGCCTTTGCCAAAAGCCTCATCTGGTCTCTGGTGTCCACGTAGAAATCCCGATCCTCCTGCAGTAACAAATCATACAAAGCTGTGTCATTCTTAGTGCGCATTTTGGTGCCTACCATAAGCTCAAAAGGAGTAGTTTTTATGCTTCTCTGATATGTGCTATTCAATGCAATCTGCAGCCTGCCAACATGCTTATACCATTGCCCTGGATCAGAAACACACAGCTTAGTCAACACTGAAATAATCGTCTGATGTGCTCGTTCCACCTGCCCGTTCGCTCTTGCTATACCTGTAGTGATAGTGGTATGTTGAATTTCCTCCATGGCACAATATTCTTTGAAATCATTGCTAGTAAACGCAGCTCCTTTATCACTAATGATTCTAGCAGGGTTACCATATGCTTGCTGGTGAATGCGCAGCTTATCTAAGGTTTCCTTCGCTGTTGTCCCCTTGGTAGGAAATATCCAAACAAATTTGGTGAATCCATCAACGACTGTAAGTATATAGTTGTAGAGCTTTTTTGTCTCCGACAGTGGACCTATATGATCAATGTGCAAAGTATGCATGGGCACAATATCCTTCTCCAAACAATTTAGAAATCCTTCCTGCTTTCCTGCTTTACTAGTAGCCAGCAGACATGGAATGCAAGTCACAACAAATTCATCAATCTTCTTAGTTAAGTCTGGAATGTGATAATCTTTAGATATTGCCTCCAACATCTTCTTTTTTCCAAAATGGCCATTAGCATGTACCTTTTTAATGATATCCATCTCCATCCCTTTTGGAATAACGAGTTGCATCCCTTTGTACAGTACTCCGCTTTCAACATAGTAATCACGGTATGATTTCTCCTTGAGAATTTCACAGATGGCTCCTAGACCTTCATCTAATTCCTGAGCCCTTCTTATCTGGTCATGTAGTTCTCGGGTGATCAGACCAACATGAGGTATACGACTCAGTGCATCCACATGCCGCATTCGTGATCCAGTCCGGTGCTCCATGACATATGTATATTCAGTTAAAGCCAATACCCATCTGGCAACTCGAACCGACAGGTCCCTTTTCTTTAGAGTCATCTCAAAGACTTGACAATCAGTAATTATCTTGAAATCCATACCCAACAAGTATGGTCTGAACTTTTTAAGTCCCTCTATTATGGCCAATGCCTCAAGCTCATAACTTGTATATTTTTTTTCTGCATCAGTGGTTTTCTTACTCATGTAATGAACTGGATGCAACTGACCATCTTCCGGGTTTCGCTGCATGAGCACTGCGGCATAAGCCTGCAGTGACGCATCAGTATGTAGTTCAGTTTCTAGCTCTGGGTTGAATATGTTTAGCACAGGCTTGCTTGTTAGCATCAACTTCAATTCTTCAAATGCTTTCTTATGTGAGTCATCAAACACAAATGGAACATTTTCCTTTAACAATTCCGTCAGTGGTCTGGCAATAGAAGCATAATTCTGTATGAATTTTCTGAAGTATGATGTAAGCCCAATGAAACTGTGTAACTGCTTTAATGTGGTAGGCTGGGGAAATCCTATTACAGCATTTGTTTTATCTGGAGAAGGCTTCACTGTTCCATTTTCAATGATATGACCAAGGTATTCCACACTTCTCTGTATAAGTCGCGTCTTCTTCCAATTAATTTCGAGTCCATATTGTGATGCACGCACCAGTACTCCCCTTAATCTTTCTACTGCTTGGGCTTTGCTATCTGAAATTATAATTATGTCATCAATAAACACCAGAATATGCCGCTGTTCAATCAGATCACGAAATATCATGGTAATGAATCGGGTAAAGACCTTTGGACATACAGAGATTCCGAACGGGGCCTTCAGGAACTCAAACTGACCATGGTGCGTCACAAAGCTTGTATATTTAATCGAATCCTCATGCACACCTAGATGGAAATACCCGTTCTTTAAGTCTAAAGTACTAAAAACCTTAGCATGGACCAACTTGTCAATATGATCTTGTATGATTGGCAGCGGGAACTCATCCTTCATTATCTTTTCATTGAGCCGTCTGTAGTCTATACAAATCCTAGTACTACCATCTTTTTTTTTAACTAATACAATAGGGCTTGCATATTCTGAGAAACTTACCCGTATAATTCCATCCTCTAACCATTGCTTAGTTTGGCGCTCCACTTCCTTTTGCTCCGCAATGGCTAGGCGCCGCGGTCGCTGCGCGACAGGCACGTCATCTTTCACGATAATACGCAACTGTATCGGAGCTTCACGCGTCTTCTCTGGCTGGTACGTATCCACCAGTCGCTCCACCTCTCTCCTCAAAACCGGATCCTCTATAAATCCTACAACAGCAGAAGACACACCCATGCCACACATAAAATACCGAAACCAGCTCTTGTCAGGTTTCAACAAAAGCACACGGCTGCCATCCATCACGAGAGTAACATTACACAGAAAATCATGACCTAAAATAATAGCAAACGGCATAACGTCCTTAGGCACCACATGAAACGTAATGTTTTCAAAACACTCATCGTCAATCACAATGTTTGTCAACAAGGAGCCCGACGATTTGACACGCGCGGCGCCAAAACCCGTCAACGCTACTTCATTGCGAATTAACTTCGGAGCACACAACGACGAGTAACAATCCTCAGAAATTAAATTCAGGTCACTGCCGGAATCAACCAGCGAATTAATTTCTTTTCCAAATAAGTTTATCATCTTCATCGGCTTTTCGGGCTTTTGACTCGAAACCATTTTATTGAGATTGACATTCATCGTGTCTGACGTATCCGCCATGTTCACAGAGTACTTTTCTATATATAGTAACATGTTGTTCATATCGCGCTCGCGATCTGTCAATGTCATAAAGTTGCCTCCATTCATTTGCCGTTCTCCGCTCGTTCTATTCCGGTCACTCAATGATGGGCAGCCAACTGCGTGATTGCACCCGCACAACTGATTCACTCCTTGTTGATTAAACTCATTCGGTATTGTAGAATCATTCAATTCATTCGCGTGAATACACATCTGCTTCGGCCATCTGTTACTATTTTCACCTTTGTTGTTCAGGTTCGGTACTCCCGACGAACACTGCGATGAAATATGCCCAAACTGGTTACACCTAAAACACTTTACCCCTTGCTGCCTGTGTGGACATCCATTAGATAAATGATTGTTCCCTCCACAGCTGTAGCACTTCTTATTAGAGCTATTAGGTACATTATCAGCTGACCTTTGTCGGTTCCGTGTCTCACTGTACCGATTGGATAGCGTAGGTTTCATTTTGTCTTTAATGGCCTCGTAGATTTTAAGTTTCTCTTTCAGCTCTGAATATGAAGTTACTCCGTACAGCATCATTTTGTTCGTCTCCACGTCCTGAATCCCGTCCACAATATACTTGACAGCGACGTAATCTGGCATCTTGCCCCGCTTACCCAACTCCCTCATAGTAAGTAGGTAATCGAGGCAACTTTCGTCTTTTTTCTTCTTCCTTGCCGTCATGATCTCATGAACGGTTTTGCTGTCAAGAGTATCCGGAAATTCTTTGTGAAGAGCTTGTTTCAAGGTCTTCCAAGACCTGTAAGGACGCTCAGCTTTAAGCCACAATGCTGCTGTGCCTGTCAGACTGCGTCTTGCAACAATAAGTTTCTGTATCTCAGTCCATTGATATATGTCTGAGTTGTCGTCTATGTCTTGAGTGAACTTCGAGATCGAATATGCTTCATCTTGGCCGCTAAACTTCTGTATAACATCATCCATGTACATCATATTGTTCACTGGCCCTGCCACCGGTGCTTCTTGATAGTCGTCTTCCGATTCACCTGACATCTGCTCGTCTTTAGTGCCCGTCGTCCAGAACCCGTCGTCGTTTGTTCTATTTGTTGCTACTCAGCCGTCTTCGTCGTTATCGTCGTTATATAATTGGAATTCACGCCGCACGCGGTGACCACCTCGTCACCCATGCGCCGATACGTAACCGTCGTTCACCGCAAATATATCCCGGACGAGCCCCCAAATATAGTATTTATAAAATAAACCCAGCTCAAGTCTTCATGTTTTTTTATTCTCCTCTCTTCTTTTTTTATAAAACAAAAGCGCAACCATCGGTTTCATTCTACCGCATTCATTCGTTTGTCATCGAACCTTCATGGTTCATAAAACCTTTACACATGCACCCCTACATTTATATATATACTAGCTAGACTAGTTTCCAGAATGCTTAATACTTATTCGTCAGGTACCTCTGATGCTTTTAATCTTTGGCAAAAATGACACATACACTAATGTTATACTATAATTCAGGTAAAGACTATTCACCTAGAATTGAATAACCTGGAAACTGAACTCTAACAGTAGTTAATTATCGACCGAGTGAGCGGAAGCGAATAAGGTCGCCGTTTCAGCTTGGACAAAAATGCTTTCGTATGTCTGTCCGGATTTCCGGCTGTTCTCTTCTAGAGGTCGCATTTCTCAACCGACGTGAAAGGGCTTCGCTCAAAATTGTCTAGCTATCGCGGTTCTTGAGATACAGCCTGGTGACAGACACACGGACAGCGAACGGGTCCCGGTTTTTACCCTTTGGGTACGGAACCCTAAAAAAAGGCACCAGTTGGCCATACGTTTCCAGTAAAGCCAAAGTTACTAAGTTTTAAGATGAATAAAGATAAATAAATATTGGGGACAATCTTACTCAAATCGACCTAGTCCCAAACTAAGGGAAGCTTGTACTGTGGGTACTAAACGACGATATACATACTTATATAGATGGGTAAAGAAATACTTAAACACATAGAAAACCAATATCCATGACTCAGGAAGAAGTAAATGCCCATACCGGGATTCGAACAGGGCTTCCAGCTTCGTAGGCAGGGTCACTACCAACTAGGCTAAAGCAGTCGTCAAACAAGTAAGTACTTGAATGAATTCTGAATTTCTAGTAATTACATAAATACATTATAATTAACGATACAGTTCTAAGTAGGTTCCCTCTGTTTTGGCATATTTTTGAAGCGAAAACTTCTTTAGCGGCGCTGAGCACTTTTTGGGATGGGGAAAAATTGTTAAACTCGTTACAGTCGTGACAGATTTTTGTGATGTCACGTGACCGTAGAATTGGGAGAGATTCGGGACGAGGCATGGGGGGGGGGGGGGGGATTGACTAGGGGCACATAGTTCTAGTTTGTACTTTATTGTTAACAGTATAAGGTCGTAACACATTTTCCGTAAATGCAAATTCCATTATGTTTAAAAAAGCAAACTCTTATATTTTTTGTTAGCCGATTCGACTTCATTCAAAACTGAACACTATTCGTAAGAGTATAAAGCCGTTAAACGTTTTTGCAATTGCATTGTCTGCAAATAAATATGTAATTTTGTCCACACGTCCTTTACCGTTTTGCCATTGATTAAATTCGAATAGTTCGAATTTGGACGTTATTCCTAAAGAGATAAGGCTTTGAAAAATTTTTTTTGCAAAATTAAAATTATTCAAGTTTTCACTTCTGCCGGCACTCCCGGAGTGCAACCCGTCTTTTTTTAGTAAGAATTCAATTTCGCATAATCTATGTAGCCATAATTGACTTTTCGCATAATAAACTGTTTTGGCAGAATTGAGATTCACATAGTTCGATTACGCTGAATTTCAATAGCCCGAATATTATTTGTGCATAATTTTGATACTCCGTATCATGTTCACACAGAAAAAACATGAGATTTTTTTTTGTTGATTGCCTGATATTTTATTTCAACACAACACGTATAACACATATACAACACATATACAACACATGTGTTGTATATGTATTTATATATACAACATTTATATATTTATATGAATATAAATATTAAGTAACGAAAAACTCAGATAAAACGGTTAAAGTATCAAAACTTTTCTACGCCGACCTAGCAGCCTCGCTCGACCCCCACCACGACACCTGCGCTGGCGCGCTCGGGAGACGGGCAATATACCTACAATCGAACGTTTGCCGGGCCGATACGGACTCTTAAGCGCCTATTTCTTAGCGCCGTGCACACGATAACACGCAACACTTAGGTGTTCTTCGCGACCAAAGGGTTAAGCACATTTGTATGGTTTCTCGTCGGTATGCGTATTATGCGAGTTGGTCTAAGAACGAACATGGATAAGACGAAGATCATGTCAAATGCCCATGTCGTACCAACTCCCATTACAATCGGACACTTATACGCTCGAAGTTGTAGACGATTATGTATACCTAGGACAGACTATCCAGTTAGGTAGGTCCAACTTCGAGAAAGAGGTCAATCGTCGAATCCGACTCGGCTGGGCAGCGTTCGGGAAGCTACGGCACATCTTTTCGTCCTATATTCCGCAGTGTTTCCAGACGAGAGTCCTTGACCAGTGTGTGTTGCCAGTGATGACATATGACACTGAAACGTGGTCGCTTACTATGGGCCTAATTTATAAGAAGGCTCAAAGTCACCCAAAGGGCAATGGAGAGGGCCATGTTGGGAGTTTCTCTGCGTGATCGCGTCAGTAATGTAATCAGGCTATCCGCCTCAGAAACAAGGTAACCGATATAGCCCTCCGAATCGCTAAACTTAAGTGGCAGTGGGCGGGGCACATAGCACGTAGAACCGATGGCCATTGGGGTGGAAAGGTTCTCGCATGGCGACCACGTAAAGACCTGGTAAAGGTTGCGGAAGTCCGCTGGATGCGGGTGGCGCAGGACCGGTCACTTTGGAACTCTTTGGGGAAGGCCTATTTCCAGCAGTGGACGTCGTTAGGCTGATATTATGATGATGATGATATGTATTTTCATGAAGTTTTAAATTACCTTTTTGAGAACTTGTATAACTACAGTTACCACACTTATATGGTTTCTCGCCAGTATGTCTCCTTACATGACGTTTTAAATCACTTTGGTATTTAGTAGAGTAACTACATAGGGCACATTTGTATGGTTTGTTGCCAGTGTGTACCATTCCATGAATTTTCAAAGTATATTTATAAGCACTTGTATAACTACAGTGGTCACATTTGTATCGTTTCTCACCAGTGTGTGTCTTTTCATGACGTTTTAAATTTCTTTGCTCTATTGTACAGTAATTACATTGACCACATTTGTATTGTCTTTGAGTCTTTGAATATTTCATTTTCCGCTGATTTCTTCGGTATTCTTGCTGTGCTCGCTCTGAAATTACAATATTAGACATTACTAACACATTAAAATAAGATATGCCTCTTTATAGAACTGTGGTAGTTCAACAATAGTATTTTATGCAATCGTTATAATTATAATTTATGCTTTTTCAGTCGAGTACCACGTTTAGGTACGAGACTTAAAAAGCTAATTATATAACTATTGTATACAATTCTACGAGTCAACTGAACTAATTAAACAAACTTGATATCTCTTTACGTTGATGTCTCTTTACCTTTTGACTTTCTCATGACTGCGTCCTATTGGTCAAATACATTATAGTTCAGTAAAGGCGCCACGTGATTGGTCAATTTCATTTTAGTTGTCTCATCAGTTATGAAATGTGGAGCTCCATAGTAAAAAGTATGTGATTTAAGTTTGGTGTACGAAGTCTTAATTCAAACATTAAGGTCGACGAGTATAAAATAGTATTTTTCACAATCGTGTTATAATAGAGAGCTTTTTAGTCGAGTACCGTGTTTAGGCCACGAAGCTTGCTGAGTGGCCTAAGTAAGGTACGAGATTAAAAGGCTTGGTTATGATACTGGAAGCAAGCCTCGGACTCGCGCGAGCGTGCGCACTCAGTGTGGACGTGCCATGGGGAGCCACGCCCATCGGCAAACAGAACGCGAAAAATTTCACTGTAGCATCACAATACATACTTGAGAAGTTGAGAACATTATGTATGCTAATTAATAATTTCAAGCTCGCCAGCGATATCCACGATATTTATACCCTCATCTATTATTTGATAAATACCAATATTACTCGTTTGATAATACGAGTATATCGGTTGATAATTCGCACATGGGTTGCCTATAGAAATCCTGCACGGCTGTCACGCGACGGCGCGCGAGCTACTCGATTTTTCTCGCACTATCCGTCTCTCTCTCTCTTATTAGAACAAGAGGTATAGTGCGAGAAAAATCGAGAGTATGTCGCGGCCGTCTCATGGTAGACGTACTGGACTGAAGCTGTTAAATAATAGTACATTTTACAACTAGTGCGAAAATAATGTCTTTTTACCACTAGTACCGAGGTATCTTGCCACGAGCTGAAAGCGAGTGGCAAGACTCGGTACGAGTGGTAAAAGACATTTCACACGTGTTGTAAACGACGTTTTTTAATACAATTGCGAAAAAAACTTACGAAATTTACAACTTCACTTCCATATCAGTGCGAGTGAAGCGCGCAGCTTCAATATTTCAACCAGTCACAGAGCAGTATACAGTAGTATTCTTGGGGCGCGTGGCCATCTAGATTTTTTTCAACCAATCACAGAGCAGAATTCTAGTGGCGCGCGGCCAACTAGATTTGCTTAAACCAATCAAATCACACACATGGAACTAAAAAGTAAAAAGCACTAGTTCGAGAAATTGAGCTTCTCGTACGCTACGCAGCCACAAAAAGTACCACTTTTTGAGCAACTGTATTAAAAAATAAATAACAAGCAACTTTTTTAGGTCATCTACACTCATGTGTTATTCATAATAATCAAGCATTAGGCCTGCAACACACTGGCGCGGCCTGCGGTGGCGGACAATAGTAAATTTGACAGCACAGCTAGTGACAAGTTTACTATTGTCCGCCGCGGCCAGGCCGCGCCAGTGTGATGCAGGCTTTAGCTGGTAGAATATAACAGAAGGAACAGGAAAAATAGGAGTTGCCTGCTCTCAGCCTGGACTGCTATTTATTTATTAAAATCGTGAAAACATGAAATTACAGTAAAACACACATATATCCATCGCCACGCAAGTAAGTCACACTCCGGTGCTGATGCCAAGAGCGGGTTGAGCTCTGAGGCATTGAGTTATGAGAGAGATCAGAAAACTTTTAACTGATATTGAAATTACGTTACCCAATAAGTAAAATCACATCAATACCTTTTTAAACATAAAAATAGAAATATCCAAAATATTAAGTTTAAACGCTCCCATACATTTTGTACGATGTTCATTGAGAGGCTGTAAATTCACCAAATTCCCCACTGTAAAAGATACAAATATTTAAGATTCACTATTTACACGATTACTTTATAAAAAAAGAATAAAACTATCCTTTCATGAAATAAAAATAGGTACCTATCTAAAGTATTTTTTTAAGAAGTTTTATTTTGTTTATAGCTGTTACTTTAATTAAAGTGACAATATGAGTGATATATTGACGGGTCCTCTTCATTTCACATACACGTAATCTTTTATGAATACCCAAAATAAAAAATCACAGTGAGATATTTACGTTTAACCTTAATATTTTGGATATTCCTAATTTTCTTTTCAGAATGTTATTGAAGAGATTTTACTCATTGGGTAACGTACGTTTGATATCAGTTTCATGTTTTCCGATACCTGTTACATTTACGGAATAATCGCCTGGCTACACTAAACGATTACACCCTGTATAAACTATGTATTTATTACATACAGTAAAATATTTTATAAAAAAACCCATACAATCTCTTCAAAATAAAATTGATGAAATGATAATTTTTCATTTAAATTACGCAGGTTGGTCCGTGCGCGAGAGAAGAGCACAGCATATCAAGCTCACGTTAGCACACGAGCGAGACAGCATTTTGAGGGCTAAAGGGGCCTTAAGTGTTGGGACCGTAATTTGATTTGTTTGTACAGTTAATTATTTCGCATTTCATAGTGACAGGGTGCGAAAAGTACTTTTTTAATTGGTTTTCTCTACTTATTTCTCAAAATTTGACCGAAACTTCGGAACATGGCCAACTTTCAATTGGAGACAACTGGTAACCCAAGCAACCAAACCTAAAGGAAAAGGTATCATCGTATACAGGCAATAACATTTGTACAGACCCTCAAGGGACCGTATGCAATTATTGTTAGAAGTATATAATAGGATAAAATAGTTCTCCAACTCACCTGAGAGATCGCAAACCAGCACACTAAATAGGTGGTTCCTAACAGGCATAATATTAGAATGAGCTGGATGAATAATTTCTCTACCTACTTGTATTATTGTCTAGTGGAGTGTTGAGGCACAATCGGAGCTTTTAAGTGTGGGGTCCGATCCTGCAGGTGCGGCGCTGCACGTCCACACGCACGTGCTCCAGCCTGACGGAGCAGGCCCTGCCCGCCACAGCGCTCCACTCTGCTGTGCCGAATGACTCTGCAACAGCAGTACATGCTGTTCAACTCTCGTGTTGAATATCGGCTTTCGTATGGTAACTTTAAATATAACTTCCGTTTTAGATAGGGCAACACTAGGAGGAACTACTTCCTGTGGCCATTACTACCTCAATTTTCTGCTTTTGAAGTCGCACACGCTGCGCCTAATTTATCGTAATTTCATATAAATATCGCGCTTTCCGCATAGAAGTTAAAAAGTTATACTCTTAAGAGTGCACGTCACATCAAGAGAGTTTGGGCGGTGTCTTTGAGGTATCTTTAGGCGAAGACCGGTGGTAAGTCAGATCTGCACGCCCGTTTAGTAGCTGAGAGTGCCTTCAGAGAACAGAAAGCCCCTGGGAGGCTCCAGACCTGGACACTTCAGGTATGTGATTGTGCACCCTCTATATTCGGTCGCGTTTGACGAAGTAAAAATTATTAACGTGTTTCTCGTATTCTCGGATTTCCATGAGTTCAGTCTTTTCTACAGTACAACTTAATTTATCGCGTTTAAAAACATTGGTCCTTCGGCCGTATTGTGAAAAGTGACCTATTTAATGCTGAATTCATTAGAATCATAATTTTCGCGTTGAAATTTTTTGATAAAAAAGTTGAGGGTAAACTTTTAATTGTGTGTATAATGGCGGGCAGGAAGTGTTGATCTTTAGTGTAGTAGAATTTAGTTGGTAGCATTGTGATAGTTCGTGTCATAGCAAATCTCCTTCATTCCGTTCATTCATTCAGTGCGTTTCTTGCGTATGGCAACGTGTAGGTTGCAAGTGTCAAGCTGTCAGTGTCAAGTGGAAGTTTCGTTGAATCGCATCGACATTGTAAACAAAACAACTATTTTGTCGGTTTTCGTTAGTTTTTCGCGTATATTTTAGTTGAATTGTGATCAATATGTCGGACAACGAGTCCAACAGTGATGCCAAGGCAAATATGAGCAGGGTTGAGCGAGATTACGCTATGATGAGAATAGAACTTATTCATGGAACGGATTTAGTAGGTTATGTCGAATCCGATGTAAATTTAATCGCCTCGGATTTCCACCGAGCGCAAAGAGAAGTGATAGCGAATAGTGAAGACTGCAGTGCAGAATTTCCTGTCACTACAGATTTTGAAATGAAAGTTAAGTCAATTTTATCGCGATTACGACAGCGCGCGCCGGTAGTTAAAACAATAAGTGATAGTTGTGAGAATGTTGCCGCGAAGTTGCCAAAGATTCAAATCAAACAGTTTGATGGCAAATTAGAGAACTGGTTGTCGTTTAGCCAGTTATTTGAATCTTTAATTCACAAACGTAACATTTCAAACATTGAAAAATTACACTACTTGCTAACTAGTGTTCAGGGTAAGGCTCTAGATTTAATCAAGAATTATCCTATATCAGACGAGAGTTACCTTGATGCATATAATGCATTAAATGAGTATTATAATAGAAAGCGACAGATTGCATTTAGTTATTATGAAAAAATGCTGTTGTGTGAGCAAGTTAAATCTAAATCTGGAGTTTAAATGGAGAAAGTGAATCGAATCTTTAGGGAAACTTTACAAGTGTTAGAAAAGCTTGGCCTGCCAGATAAAAACTTCATGCTGGTTCATTTATTGTGGTCCAAGCTTGATAAATCTTCCCGTGAAGCATTCTTATTGGAATTTAACTCCAATGATATTCCCAAGTTTGAAGTATTGCAAGAATTTGTGGAGAAACAAATTCGAGCATTGGATGCCTCAGATTTAAAGTGCTCTAACAATAATGTGCAAAATAAAGTGCATATCAATGCAACTTATAATCAGAAAAAATCAAAGGTAACTCTTGTCACCACTACAAGTATGTGTGAATTCTGTACTGACCAGCATAGTTTGGCATGCTGTGAAAAATTTATAAAATTAGGTACTGATGCTCGATTTAAATTTGTGAAATCTAGGGGCTTGTGTGTTTGTTGTTTTTCGAGTAACCATAAGGTGAAGCAATGCCAAAAAGCATCCCGTTGTGGTGTGTGTGGGTATTCGCATCATACGCTGCTACATTTTAATGAGATTGAATCATCGGCTCCAGATTCTGATTTGTCAACAAAGCTTGTCGCTAGTGGTTCATCCACCAACAATGTCACTCTGACATCCGCATCGAATAATAATATGGTGTTGTTTGCTACTGCTCGGGTAGCGGTGCGGGATAGTACTGGCCGATACCAGCAAGCTCGTGCATTATTGGACTGTGCAAGTGCAAGCAATTTTATATCACAAGCTTGTGCGAAGCGGCTTGGACTAGATATACATCAGACGGGTGAATCAGTTTCTGGAATTGGAAATTCGGTAGCTAAACCACATGGTTCATTGTCGTGTTCCATTAAACCGATTGGAACAAATTTAATTAATTTTGATTGTGAAGCACTAGTGCTTCCCTCTATCTGCGCTGATCAACCATGTCTTGCAGTTAGATCTTCGGAGTGGTCTCATATTAAGAATCTTACTCTTGCTGATCCTGACTTTGGTGATCCTGGACCAATCGACTTACTGCTTAATGCAGACATATTCGCTTCATCGTTGCTGAGTGGTCGGAGTCAGGGATGTCCGGGTCAGCCAAAGGCTATTGAAACCCTGTTTGGATGGGTCATCATGGGTGGATGCGATGAGAGCCATTCACAATCTTTCAAAAATTGTCGTCGGAAAGATTGTTTTTTCGTGTCGAATTCTTTGCAATCAAATTTGTCGTTGGATAGTTCTCTAAAAAGGTTCTGGGAGTTAGAAAATGTTAGTAGCCCTAGTGAACCAATCTTGTCGAAAGAGGACCAACTTTGCGAAGATACTTTCGTTAGTAAATTCTGTCGTACGAGTGAAGGCCGCTTCGAGGTACCCCTTCCTTTCGTTGATCCTACGAATAAGCCTATATTTTCGGACACTCGTGAAATCGCGATGCGCAGACTCTTCTCCTTGGAACGCAAGCTTGCTAGACATGCAGATTTTCGTAAAGCTTATGTTTCATTCATGGATGATTACGAGTCTAGCGGTCATATGGAGGAAGTAGGACCTCCCCCAAGTAGTGTTGGGAAATTTTACTATATCCCCCATTTTGCAATCCTTGGACCTGCGTCCGTCAGTACGCCTCTACGTTGTGTTTTCGACGCTAGCTGTCACGATAGCAATGGTATATCGCTAAACGATACGCTTCTGGCGGGTCCTAAGCTGCAAACAAATATCTTTGATATTCTTACCAGATTTCGGTGGCATAAAGTGGTATTCACAGGTGACATTAAAGCCATGTACCGTCAGATTGTCGTGCCGGAAGAGGATGCTGAATACCAGAGGATTTTATGGCGTCAATCAACTGACAGCCCGGTTAAAGATTATATGCTGCGCACGGTTTCGTACGGAGTCAAGTCAGCTCCCTACCAGGCTCTTCGAAGTATCGCGCAGTTAGCTCAGGATTCCGCAGCCGACTATCCTGACGGTTCGCCAGTTTTGGAGAGAGACATTTATGTTGATGATGTTGTCACAGGCGCTGACTCTATCGAGCAGGCTCTACAAATAAGATCAGACCTTTCTGAGATATTGTCGTCGGGTGGGTTCCATTTAAGAAAATGGACCTCCAATCATAAAGGTTTTATCGCTGATCTTCCTGTCACTGAGTTGTACTCGAGTGATTTTAAATGTTTTGACGAACTTTCAGACTTGTCGCTTAAAATATTAGGTTTGTCGTGGCGTCCACAAACAGATTCGTTCCAGTTTGAGGTTACTACTCCCAATGACCAAAGGCACGCATCGCACGCATTTATGATCCGTTAGGGTTCTTGTGTCCAGCATCGTTTCATGCGAAATATTTGATGCAGGTTTTGTGGTCATCGGGCGTCCAATGGGATGATGACGTACCAGAAGCGATAGCTTCGGAATGGATGCGTTTCAAATCGCAATTGTCGTCGTTAAAATCTGTCGTTATTCCCCGACGCATTGTTCATTCCTTTGTTTCGTTGCAGCTCCACGGATATTGTGACGCGTCAGAGCGTGGATATGCGGCAGTCATTTACTGTCGGGCGGTCAGTGCAGAAGGCTCTACATTTGTAGAGTTCTGTTGCGCGAAATCTAGAGTCGCGCCTCTGCATAAACAGTCCATACCACGCCTGGAGCTTCAATCTGCCGTGCTTCTGTCAGATCTAATGCTCTCGGTGAAGGAGGCTTTAAGACCTCTACATAATGTCTCGGAAATTTTCGCCTGGTCTGATTCAAGCGTAGCTTTGGCTTGGATCCAGTCGTGCCCGTCGCGCTGGAAGACGTTCGTGGCCAATAGGGTAAGCCATATACAGGATATTATCGCTCCTGATCGCTGGCGCCACGTGAGCACTCTACATAACCCCGCCGACGTTGGGTCGAGAGGATTGTTGCCCGAAGATCTTGTTGAATGTGATCTTTGGTGGCGAGGTCCCTCCTGGCTCCTAAAAGAAGAAAAGGACTGGCCTCGGTCTACATTGACTGGGCCACCAAACAGTTCTGTCGCAGACGAGCAACGACTTTGCAGTCTAGTTGTTGCAAACGATCCTCACTTGATTGATGAACTCCTCAACAGGTTCTCCTCGCTTTTCACTTTAAAGCGTGTGTTAGCCCACTGTTTCCGTTTCCTACGATCGTCTAAATATGGAAAGATTGTCGGATCTCTACAGTCGTCTGAAACGACTACGGCTCTCATGTTTTTAGTAAAACATGTGCAGCTTACTACGTTCGGTGTAGAGATCAATCACTTGAGAGAGGGTCGTTTGAATTCATTGCCAAAGTGTTTGCGCAAGCTTTCGTTGTTTATTGACACCGCGGGTATTCTCAGGGTGGGCGGTCGCTTAGTCAATTCTCCAATCAAATTTTCGATAAAGCACCCCATACTATTGCCTCGCTCCCATAGATTAACGGTTTTAATCATTGACGAATATCATAAAAGATTTCTACACCCCGGTGCTCAAACTTTACAGAATCTACTGTCGCAATCATTTTGGATTCTGTCGCCCAAGCGAGCCATTCAGGCCGTGATTAGTGGTTGCGTTAAATGCTTTCGTGTCAACCCATCGCCGGCTTCGGCACCGCTAATGGGAAATCTTCCTCTTTGTAGTATTTCTCAAATAAAACCCTTTTCGAGTGTCGCCATTGACTATGGAGGCCCTTTTAATATCGCTTTCGGACGTGGACGAGGCGCTAGAACATACAAAGGCTACATTTGTGTATTCGTTTGCACCAGCACTAAGGCTATCCATATAGAACTTGCTTCGGAATTATCGACGGAAGCCTTCCTTTGTGCGTTGAAGCGATTTGTCGCACGTCGTGGACGGTGTAGCGATATTGTCTCTGATCAGGGTCGCAACTTCGTCGGGGCAAGTAATTATCTTGGTTCCATTATGAAGAGCGCAGCTGATGCACAAGAGATTAAATTTTCATTTAACCCACCGGGTAGCCCGCACTTCAACGGCTTAGCCGAGGCTGGGATCCGCTCGGTCAAGACGCATCTCGCTCGAGTCGTCGGTAATCAAAGGTTAACCTTCGAGGAATTTTACACCGTCCTCACACAAATCGAAGCAATGCTTAACTCTCGTCCATTGACGCCTCTAAGTTAGGATACAAACGACCTGTCGGCGCTTAGCCCTGGACATTTTCTTACTTTAGAGCCTTTGTCGATTATTCCTGAAGAGAATCTTGTTGATCAAAAGATTAGTGTTTGTCAGCGATGGAAGCTGATTCAAAAAATGCATCAAGACTTTTGGCGCAGATGGCATGCGGAGTACGTACACACACTTCAACAAAGGACAAAATGGAATAAGGTTAACACAAACATTGTCGTTGGTACTTTGGTCTTGTTAATCAATGAACAGACAAGTCCGTTAAAATGGCCTTTAGGTCGCATCTCAGCTCTACATCCGGGAGCTGATGGTGTATGTAGAGTCGCCACGGTCAAGACGGCCACTGGTCAGTACAGAAGGCCAGTCGTGCAACTGTGCCCACTGCCACTGGCTAACTAATGTTATAGGTATTAACTTAGAGTCATAGTTTTAAGCAATCTGTCTAGTTTTAACGTTTATTAGTATTGTAAATACTGCTTATTTAGGTGAGCGGAATGTTCAACTCTCGTGTTGAATATCGGCTTTCGTATGGTAACTTTAAATATAACTTCCGTTTTAGATAGGGCAACACTAGGAGGAACTACTTCCTGTGGCCATTACTACCTCAATTTTCTGCTTTTAAGTCGCACACGCTGCGCCTAATTTATCGTAATTTCATATAAAGATCGCGCTTTCCGCATAGAAGTTAAAAAGTTATACTCTTAAGAGTGCACGTCACATCAAGAGAGTTTGGGCGGTGTCTGTAACAGTTCACCCCTCCCCGTTAGAAGACTTCCGAAGACCTACAGCTAACGAAGCAGCTTCCCGCTGAAGCTCAAGAAACGCTAAATATTTTGCAATGAATTCTAACTTAATGTAAAACCCTATTCCTTCGTGCTAGACTACTGTAACTTACTCTCTATTTAACTACTTATTAAACCTACTTTTGTTGCGTGCTTTTATTTAAGAATACCTGACGATTTGGCCAAAATGTGATCGCTAGCGGTTGAACCCCGAAGTGTTGTGTACCGTAATAACCCTAGATCCTTTTATGAAAGCTTGACAGGTTTTTGGACTCTCCAATCTCTCCATTCATAATAAAATTAAAGCTAGCTTATCTGTACATAAATTAACCTACTGAAATGCTACTTTTAACTGCTATTTTCCTATTTATGAGCATAACAAAGTCCTAAATCTTGTAGGAATAATAAATTAATTATAAATCACTTTATGATTATAATTACACTGTAGGTTACTTTATGATTATAATTAAAAATTGTTTTTGGTAGAAAAACACCTATCCCCTATTACATGTCCGGTTGAACAAGGAGTAGCCTTCATAAAATCAAGATAATTTATTTAAACCTATTATTATCTAGAAGACTGCCCTAAATACTTGTATTTTGGACCAAAGTTCTATCGACGGGTCGTGTGGCAATCTTTTGCTCACACCTAGCTATCCTACGAGTTTAGGACTCAGAGAATGAATCTACCAGTGTCTCAAACCTAGCGGTCAGTTTCGAGAAGATACACCGAGACAAACTCGACTGACATCTTTTAGTATTATTAATCGTTTATATGTATAACTAAGATGGCCTGGACCATTTTATACCGACGGCCGTAGAGTAATGCCGAGGTAAACCGTTCATTACACGTGAGACATTCTACCCAAACCATGCCTTAAATGGAGAATTCCCTCTCATGAAAATAAGATACTTTAAATGGAGAGTTCTCTCTCATGATAATAAGATATTTTAAATGGATTTGATGAACTGCTCAGCCTGTCATCAAACCCAGAATTATTTCATCTTTCTGAAACAATCCTGATATCACAATTTCATGAATAATACTGTGACCTTTTTAATGATATGTAACAATTGTCTCGTGTTTCACGTGCAACCCACGGCAACCCAACACCACTTGCCTTACTACTCAAACATCACACTGGTTACTCATATTAATAATTTTAGTCGAAATTAGATTTTATAAGAATAATAACTTCAATTTTATTAATCCTTCCAAACACTTGTAATATCTTTAGTTACAGTAGATATAGTTTCAAGCCCTAATACCCCATAACGCGTGAATTTACTCCTAAGCCTACCCCACAGTCCCTACTCTGCTCACCTCTAGAACCATACCTTAGTTCAGAAGCAAGTATGTATCCCTAGCTAAGCTGTAATTAGTTCAGTCGGCGAAACTGAGATGGCAACCTAACAGCCTGTGTATTTGCCTCCCCCCCTCGCGACCGCAGTCTAAATGGATTCGAGGAGTAAGGCGCCCTAGCGGGACATACAGATGTTGATATATAAATATATTTAATGCAGACCGTCTCTCAGGCAACCGAACGACTTCAATGAGCGGAGATATCCTCCTATGCTTATCGTCACATAAATGCTCAAGCCACGTTTCCACCGCCAGTTGGTTCTGAGAGACGTGAGGGCCCCGATTAAAGGGTTTCGTCTCCTATGTTGGTAAAGAGGTAGACGCCAGACCACACCTCAAGTCTGGTAACTACACGGACACGGATTCATCCCCGTTGGCACCGTTAGGTGGGGCTGACTCCGCAGATAACTGATTCTTGACAGTGTTCCGGCTGATTGGACAGTAAGAATTAACCCCAACTAAATTTCGAAAACAATCGTCAAACATACTCAATCCCAGAGAGTACCCTGGCATAATTAAATATATTTGATTAACTATATAAACCTCCGGACCAACTCCGTTACGGTAAATACAGCTTTGACTGAGTTCCGAAAACACTTGTCAAACATGTCTAATTCTAGGGAGTGGCCGCTAGCAAATTAAACATATTTGATTTAACCATATAAACCTCCCGGAGTACCTCCGATAAAGTAAATATAGCTTAGGCCCTAATACCCCTTTAAATATACAATTAACTTGTAAAATTAAGAAAGTAAAAGACTCATAATTATGAAGAGAGATTCCTCACAATAACAAGCCATTCACCAAAACACAATAGAGGTAACACACACCAATAATTTCACAGCCCACAACCAGAGACACTGCCAGTCCGAACGATGAGAAATGAATAATCCCCCATACTACTTCGGCATTCCCTTTTATACTCTTCACGAGGGTCACGAGGGTCAATAGGGTCACGAGGGTCAATAGGGTCACAGTGCCACGAGGGTCAATAGGGTCACGGGGGTCAATAGGGTCACGAGGGTCAATAGGGTCACGGGGGTCAATAGGGTCACGAGCGTCATTAGGATCACGGGGGTCAATAGGGTCACGGGGGTCAATAGGGTCACGAGGGTCAAGAGGGTCAATAGGGTCAAGAGGGTCAATAGGGTCACGAGGGTCAATAGGGTCACGAGCATCATTAGGGTCAGGGGGTCAATAGGGTCACGAGGGTCAATAGGGTCACGGAGTCACGAGGGTCATGAGGGTCAAGAGGGTCAAGAGGGCCAATAGGGTCAAGAGGGTCACGAGGGTCAAGAGGGTCACGAGGGTCAATAGGGTCAAAAAAGCCAATAGGGTCAAGAGGGTCAATAGGGTCACGAGGGTCAAGAGGGTCACGAGGGTCAAAAGGGTCACGAGCGTCATTAGGGTCACGGGGGTCAATAGGGTCACGAGGGTCAATAGGGTCATGGAGTCACGAGGGTCAAGAGGGTCAAGAGGGCCAATAGGGTCAAGAGGGTCAATAGCGTCAAGAGGGTCAATAGGGTCAAGAGGGTCAATAGGGTCACGAGGGTCAATAGGGTCAAGAGGGTCAGGAGGGTCAAGAGGGTCAATAGGGTCAAGAGGGTCAATAGCGTCAAGAGGGTCAATAGGGTCAAGAGGGTCACGAGGGTCAATAGGGTCAATAGGGTCACGAGGGTCAATAGGGTCAAGAGGGTCACGAGGGTCAATAGGGTCACGAGGGTCACGAGGGTCAATAGGGTCAAGAGGGCCAATAGGGTCAAGAGGGTCAATAGGGTCACGAGGGTCAATAGGGTCAATAGGGTCACGAGGGTCAATAGGGTCAAGAGGGTCACGAGGGTCAAGAGGGTCAATAGCGTCAAGAGGGTCAATAGGGTCAAGAGGGTCAATAGGGTCACGGAGTCACGAGGCCAGACGTTGGTGGTATCATCAATAATTTCAACCCATTAACAACCTTAACTCTTTAGCAATAAGGTTCAAATCAGATTGTAGTATTAAAGCGCTAACGTAAACACATTGCCTTACCACAAAAAGTCGTACTGTTCATTTTCATTTAGCTTCTAATGTTCTAGCTATTACGATTGAAATTCGTATGTCGCCCTACGCCTCCAGCCATGTCCATTACCAAAGCAGGAATTCTATTTAGGTATCGATATATGAAATGATTCATACAATATCCGTAGATGAAATAAGTCACCGTTACAGACTGTTTATACGATTGTATATTAACTTTATTGTCTTCCTTCTCCCCTTCATTTATCTAATCAATTTTCTAACTTTGGGTATGAAATAAAAGTATGTCATTCTCTCTCTCTCTTTATATAACAATACACACAGAAATCCGCCAGCGAGCATGCCCACTCTATTACATGTCTTTGAGGTATCTTTAGGCGAAGACCGGTGGTAAGTCAGATCTGCACGCCCGTTTAGTAGCTGAGAGTGCCTTCAGAGAACAGAAAGCCCCTGGGAGGCTCCAGACCTGGACACTTCAGGTATGTGATTGTGCACCCTCTATTCGGTCGCGTTTGACGAAGTAAAAATTATTAACGTGTTTCTCGTATTCTCGGATTTCCATGAGTTCAGTCTTTTCTACAGTACAACTTAATTTATCGCGTTTTAAACACATGCATCAATAAAATATTTCTTGTTATTCTGTAGTCCGTACCGTGCCAGGATAACATGTCAGAGTATTGCAGATAAGGAAAACAACATGGGCTTCTGTGAAGCATAGAAAACAGCCTATAAAAGAAAATTCTAAATGTCAGCAAAACCCTAAACTTTAAGGATTATACTTATAAAAATCAGCATGCCAACTAAACAAAAACTTGGTTATTATTAATTACAAAATAAGAAATTCTATAAACATTTACAACTTATTGAATATTTCCATTTTCTTTTACTTCAAAGAACTAAACAAAATATAGAACCATATTCAACTTTGAATGCTATGAGGACAATTGGGTATCCTAATGTAAGCTTAATGTAAATGTAATGTAAGCGTCACGCTGGGGCATGGTAGTCAATAGGATTCTCCTGAGTTTTCCCTAGGTTACTCTCCAACCACGCAGTTCAACCACTTTATTGGGTTTGTCTTACTAAACCAAAAGTCAGATGATAAAAATGGCAAAAAACCATGCAATGCAACCATTGTAAGCAAAACTTCAACTGTCTAACCATCACGGTTCACAAGACACAGCCAGGCGACAGACGGATAGACAGCGTTTTGCATATGGAACCCTAAGAAGAGAGGTCCTTGCACAGTTTGAATGTATAAAATATGTATCTCTTTATGTTGTCCTTCAAAATTTGCAAACCATTTTTAAGCCAGTTAGAAGATTCATAAAGAAGTGCAGTAAGACTTGAACAAACCTGGCTGCACCAAGACCGCTTTGGGCCGATGGAGCTCCTCGGGGCCCACCACAAGCTCCCCCTTCACCGTGTGGTCCGGGTACAGGCCAGCCCGCGCGGCCGCCGCGCTCACGCCGCACGCGCCCTCGCTCACCCCGGGCTCCTCCTTCACCTCATGCTCTATGTGACCGTCCTGTGCGCCCGCCGCGATCCCAGCCTTCAGTCCATGCTCTATGTGACTGGCCTGTGTGCCCGCCTCGATCTCAGGCTCCTCCTTCACTTCTTGATCTGTGTTCTCCCCCCACTCGGGCTCCTCCTTCACCCGCACCGCCTCCGCGGCCTCCAGCGACATCGCCGGCTCCAGCATCAGTTACTGCACGCCGGAAAATGCTGAGCTCACGCCAACCTCCTGGTGATATAACACACTAATAAATTATGATTGTCTAAGGAATTAACAGGAATGGTTATGAGTTATTTATCGTCATAAAACTAATCTGAAATATCTGAAATCAACAAAACAAAACAACATTGACAACATTCGTATGAAGTCGTATTCGTCAAGACAAGACACTGACAATACTAGTGATGCGCGACTTCGAATGATACTAAATCGATTAGTCGATTATAGTAATCATTCGACTTATTCGATTCAATTTATAATGATTCGATTATTAGTCACTAACTACTAATGAACGCACACCCAAGTCGAATTACTATTACTAATTTTACTGTGAGTGCCTGCCCCGAGCCCGAATCGACACGATAGCGCCCGAGTTGTGCCGAAAGGATGCGGTCGGAACGCAATAACACTAACGGACGGAACGGGCCAGGGTATATATTATTATATACCTAGGTACAATGCTGTGCTGTGCCTACTCTGCCTATTCTGCCCTGCCCACTGCCGCCGCGAGAGAGAACGAGAATGAAAATTCAAAATTCACTGGAGTTTTGATGATACAATGCGTCCTTATAAGATTTTGTTCGAATAAAAAATGTATGAACGTTTTAGTACGATTCCGATTAAATGTTCATGCTCGATCCTGGGGGGCTACCGCGAAACGAAAGTTCGTGTATCTCCATCTCCGTCTTCGTCGTTCGAACTAGAGCAAGTGCGACACAGAGGGAGATAATTAGTTTCTTGATATGTTGGGATATTTTCACACATTCCCAGCCCCGTTATTCTGAAACTTGTTTTAAGTTCACCTCAACGCTCACCCACAAATATATCCTGATGCCGCGATTCGTAGTAAATATGCGTAGGTAGAGGTCTAGTTTCGTTAGACGTGACGGGTGGGCCGTGGGGTGAAAAAAATGACATTAGTTACTAATTAGTCGTTGTCATTCGATTATCAACATTAGTATATTACTAATTTCATAATCGATTATTTATATCAGTAATCGCTAATTATTCGATTCGTCAAATCATCCGAAGTCGCGCATCACTAGACAATACTGACATTTTGATTTGACAGTTGACACAGCATTTTTTTTTGTTTTAGGTGCATTGGCATCGAGGCCATCAGCTGAAACCTAAATACAATTTAGAAACGAAAATTAGTGCTTTATTCTTTTGTAAACAAAATGAATCAAAATCAATAAACATTAATAAGAAAAACATTATTAACTAAATAGAGCTAACAAATAAGCATTTATGCCTAACCTGCGCCAGAAATAATAACTTTAGCTATTTACAGATCACCTATAGTATGAAAAACCAAATAATTGCAGATACTTCTAAGCTATAACCACGACATCTTGGAAATTCGAAGTTCAGGTATATCCATCTCTATCGCACTCACACCACTCGAGTGACAGGGAAGCTTGTATACGAACTTCGAGTTTCGGTTTTCGTGGTAGCGCCTCGTAAATATATTTTGACAGGTGGTGAGTGGTGACCACGTGGTGACTAACAAGCACAGATAAAAGAAACTAACAAGCTGGTGTACAGACAGATTTCACCATGATGTCACATTGTATCTCGTTCCCACTTGTGATATTGTCTATGCTTACATCTTGGTCACGCACACTACACAATGTGTGAATCCCTCCATTCGCTCCATTCTATCCTTTCTCTATGGTAGCCTTGTTACCCACATAGTAGGGTATATTTTTATTCAATATGATTTCAACAGTAATAGTCGCATATAGTAAAAGTATCTATACTGACAAATAAACGAAAAAAAATTATTATTTTAAATACGTTATCTCGATTCAAACATTTGGAACATGACTGAATTAAGGATTTGGGTAAATATTTTTTTTTTTGCACCTGCCTCTCTAACTGACCATAGAGAAGCGTCAAACTAAACTAATCATATGATCACTTTTCACATGACCGATGGTCTATCGCCATCGCCCATTTTCTGTCGTTTTATGACAATTCGGGGCTAAATACTTACTTTTAGTCCGCAAACGTCCACTAGCTTTAGTAAAAAGCCTTCAAAATGGCGTTTAGCTTAGTGTTCACGTTGTTATCCCTTAGCGCGGTAAGTTTGGCAAGCAATGTGCCAGTGTACATATGGGGCGACCTGGCCAAGACTTCGCTCAAAGCGAGCCCCCTATACACGGTGGAAACCGAAGAATTCAGTGGTATTTTGAAGGAAGAGCTGGCCAAGGACCCCTTCACGGTGATATTTATCGAAGAAACGCTTTCTGTTGAGGACTTTTCACGCAAAAACGAAGGTAAAACGTCGTTCCCATTTCTTAGGGATAACATACGTAACTCCGCTTATTTGCCGTCAGTGGAGAACGCATTGAGCGCGCTGAACAAATTAGCTGATCCAGAGAAGGTGAATCACGTGAAGCTCACGGAAAACGGTTTATCTGCTGAGATTGAGCCGGAGAGTGGCAAGTTTCTGTTCATCAACCTGAAGGATGCCAGAGAGGGTGAATCCCGTTTCGACCTGCTCCGCCGCCACAACGACTTCATGGAGGACATGTACAACAAGTTGCAGGAGCGTTACAACATGGTTGTGGCGGTGTACACTGCTCACTTCCCATCCTGGACCGTGAGCCACTCCCGTGTCCGTCGGCAAGCCAATGAGACTCTAGAAGAAGGCAGCACTATCATGTTGGGAGGTCTGCTCATTGCCGTTTCTGATATCACGGTGTATAACGGTACCAGTAAGACTGTATTCACGGGCATCACTGGGTCTTCAACCTTTAACGAAGAACTCACAATACAGAATTCAATGCTGATTTCAGGACAATTTAGCATTGTGCTGCACTTCACACAAGACCAAGGATACTGGATTTTGCGTAAGTATCTTCAGTTACATCAGTAAATAGCAAATGTGTATTAACCCCTTATATGTGTTGAATTAAAGAATTTACTTTAAAAACAAAGTTTTAGCTGAATTTAAATCAGTAGCCTTATTGTTTCATGTTTTCCTATAGAATTTGCAGACTTCCCTCGATTTATCCAGGACCCCATCATCAGACCCTGAACTGATGAACATGGGCACTTGGGAAGACTCCTTTCAAACTAAAAAAAAAACTGATAACCTTTTCTGATGTTGGTTAATGAGGACAGATTTAAAACAACACAGTCAAATTTAAATGTTTCGCAAAGGCAACACAAAATGTCAGTTAATTAAAGGTTAAAATATAATGAAAACGGGGTCACTCATATGTTGTACATTAGTACATGTTAGGTGCATTAGCACCTGGCCACAGTATAGAGAACAGTAAATAATCATCGACAAAGGTACATCGCACGGCTGCACACATGCGCGCGTGTTCGGTACGCACACACGCATGTTGCCTGTTTGCACACTCGCTACGTCAAAGGAAGCGGCCTCATAGTTATGAAGACAGAGCCGCCAGTGCCAAGATATCAAAAGGAGCCGAATAGGCTTGTAACTAAGCACCTACTAACCTAGTGCATTTTAGCAACCATAAAGCTGTGTACGAATTTGAGCAGCTTTGGGTTTAGGCACGCAGCTCACCTATACACCGTGGGCCCGAGTAACCCGAAAGATCCGCCTTTCTTGGTTCATTAGGAGTAAAAAAATATTATATGAAACCAACACAACTTCAGCAAAAAAAAATTGGTTCACATCACATTTTTTGCTCCTAGTGACCTAAGGAATGCGTGGATAAAATGTTTCGGGTTAGTCAAGCCCACGGTGTATAATTCGTACGCAGCTTAAGGTAGAAGATCCCAATTCCAGTGAAAGTAAAAGTCGGCCACATTACACATTAAATAATCTCAATATCCTCTACAACAACCTCTGTACCCTAGTTAGTAGTGACCACGGGTAGTGACCCTGCCCACGAACCTGGAGGTCCATGGTTGTAATCCCGGTAAGGGCACACCACCTTTAAAGTGAATGAAATATGAAATGAATGATATGTCTTAATGCAGGGGCGCGGGTGGAAAAGAGGGGCCCCTTTTAATTGTCCTTGAATCACTCACGTTATTGGTTATCGAGATATTACTAGTGTCGGCACTAGGTGCCGTCCGAATGTTTGCTGTCCCTTTCTATCGTTTGGTTGCGTCAGTCGCAGTGTGCTCGGCAGGCAAGGGTGTAGAGGTATTATAGCCATTATAGGTTCCTGTTCTTATTTTGTTATCATCAGCCAACGTCCCACTGCTGGGCGCAGGTCCATAGATGACAGGGACCTGGCACTAGTCCCCACGCTGGCCCTGACTCCTGACTAATTATTTAAAATGTTTACAGAAAACGTGACGTATTCCAATATGACCACAACACCAGCGACAGAGGAGGTGCTCCCAAGCACGCAGGACCTGTCCATTCCGTTCGGGTTCAGTTACCGCTGCGCGCAGAACGTGACCTTCGCGTCCGTCAACGTGACCAAGGGTATCACAGTCAGATTCGAGAATATGAAGGTACTACTTATATCATCGACATCATTCTCAGCCCGTAATTGCCCACTGCTGAGCATAAGCCTCTTCGAGTACGCCCATCCCTGAGCTAATCTCATTCAGAAGCGACTCGATCGTCCTAATATCGTCCACCCATCGAGCTGGTAGACGGCCGACGCTCCTTTTACCTAGAAGTGGGCACCAATCTAACACCTTTTTAGTCCACCTACCATTGTTCTGCCTGGCAAGGTGTTCTGCCCTACTCCACTTGGGGTTTGGTAAAGCCGGTAATGGCATCATCAACGTGGCACACCCTAGTGCCTTAGCGCGACGTCGGATTTCAACATTCCTCACATCTTGTAGTACACATACTCTCTTTAATTCGCAAAAAACCACAGTGCTCATCTGGGGAACCTGCATAGAAATTCAAAGGTTTATGTGAAGTCACGAATACGCACTAAGCTAGCGTGGGGAATACTGCCCGTTCCCTCTCCCAGACGTATAGGCTGATTTATAATTATTATTATTTATTAAGTCCGCCATCTGTACATGACTATGTTTATTTAGTTTAAGTAAATAAACGATTGTTTCAGATTCAACCTTACTTCAGCGACGCCGCCACAGACCTGGTCTTCGGTGATTCCATTAACTGCGTAGGTTTCTTCTCGGCCCCGATCTGGGCCTCCCTCTTTGTGACATTCATTCTTCTCTTCATCATGTTCTTCGGGGTTATGATGATGATGGACATCCGTACTATGGACCGCTTTGATGACCCCAAGGGTAAGACCATTACCATCAATGCTGCTGAGTAAATCTTCGGGTGGGGTGTTGAGACAATTATATATTTAAACTAGCCCTATGTCTTTTACAGATAACAGTTTATTAGGCATGTCCTTGATAAAGGACACAGGTTTACTTTTTATTTTTAATTGTTGACTTGTTGTTTTTAATAGTTTTATTCTCATATTTCTGTTCATTTCCGTTATTTTTATTCATTTAATTTATAATGAGTGTTCAGTATTTTTTTAGTAAATATTTTATTGTATAAGTATAACAAGAATATATAAAATCTAAGGTCAAGTTACACAGATTGGCCTAATAAAAACTATATTTAAATATAATTGTCTTAAACCCCTATCTAACTACGTAAACGATAGACTAAATAATTAAGAATAGAAGAACCTCAATAGAGTTCAAAAAAGTTTCCAACTATTTATTAAACTCGTTAAAGACGATACGCCTGGGTTTATGCGATTTAAACCTTTATGACAAGAGGAGTACGATCGAATATTCACTATCGCTGAAGCTAGCCTCTGTTCCTAGTAATATATGGATATATATAAAAATTGGTGCCTCTATTCACAATACTTAGTGTTAAACATATTTATAATGCTTTTAAATTCAACTCAATATATTATTCAGTATTGCTATACTTGTTTAACGATCGTTATGCTTATGTTCAGATGTATAGCTTATATCTTGTTGAAATATCTGTTTACGTAAATACAAGAATGTACAGATGCGTCACTCGGGCAAGAATGACGCTCAAGGTTCGGTTTCAGCTGCTAGGGCTGTCTCTGGAAGTAAAAGTGACGCAACTATGTTCTTGATTTTACGTCACACGGCAACCGTGTGCCATTATGCGCTCTATGTGAACGTGTTATGAGTGAATATACTGTCACTTGGCCGTTATAAGATTTTGTAAAAACAATAACTTTTAGTAATATGAACCGATCATGTGCCTACGATCTACAGAATAAAAAAGTAGTTTATGAAGTGTCATGTTTCAAAGCGACAATCCCAGTTTTGATGATTTTCGACTCAGTTGTACCGTGTTAAGGTTCATAATTCCATTTTCCTTGGGATTTGTAACTTTTCGCTTTTAAACACGGCATTAGTAGATTGTTATGGCTTCTTAGATATATTAGAAGGTGCGTTTAGAAAAATACCACATACAATTTAGAGGAATGTTTTTTAATAATAAGCAGAACTTTGATTCAGTGAAGCAAAATGTGTGATAGGATGGACTCTGACGAAACATTATATTTGATTTATGGTTTAAAGTACAGAACTGTGGGGCATATACGTAAGTTAACTTGGAGATCGGGCTTTAAAGTGCTACCATACCAAAGTGATCCATGTCGACCTATCACCAAGTGTTATTTCTCTATCGACCAAGCCAATTTCAAGTCCAGCCAGCATATCCTCAAATCAATGGTTCAATCGGTTGTGATTCATCTGGAATCGCAAGCGTCTCTAGGCTACGGTGTTTGCTTACCGTCTAGGCCGTATACTTGTTGGGTGTGGTATGGAGCCTTTGGAGCAGTAACAATGTGCCGGTTTTTGAAACGTCCGTTTCAAGAGTTACGCATTTGCCCTGCCGAGCTATCTGTCAAGAAAGGCCTTAGTCTCAAGTCTGATTAACTGGACAACGACAACAATAAACCCCGAGCTTCTGTGCGGTTTAATGGTTTGAGAATTGGGTGCCCTCCAATTTAGTGCCAATGTCATTCCATGTTTATAAATGGTGTTGTTAAAAAGTCGCTATTCACTGCCCAGAATCGAAGACGTGTGCGTTACAGAGGCAGACTCTTCTTGCTTTAGGTGACGCCAGAAATGCGTAATCGACGGACGGCCAAGCAAAGTCACAGAAGACCTAGTAGGGGTGACCTTCGTTTGGCCGGCTGCCATGCTTCCGGCACGTATCCACACGGGCCGAAATCGCTTTTGGCGGCACCTATAGACCAGTGTAAAATCGCAGTCATCTATCCCGCTCTAACGTGTGTATGCCCATGCTTGACCTTGGGAAGTGAGTAGCAAGCTTTAGATTTGTTTATAAGGCCTCCAAAATAAAATTCTTATGTAACACGATTGATTAGATATTTTGAAGGTCTATAGATATAAGTGTAATTGCAATTAAATTTCTATTGATTTCTGTAAATAATTTCAGCTTTTTCTGTATTATTGTTTTGTTTTTTTGAGAAGTATTAAATCGTGAGACCAATTTGTTTTTTATTTAACCCCTTAGGAGCCCCCAGCACGGACGGCCGAAGACAACTCTCCATTCAAACGTAATTTGGTTGTCATTTTTTAACGGTGGGATAGATTTGATTATAGAGGGGCGTTACACACAAACAATGATCTATTAGAAGGGTGAATCAACTTTTCTGTCACAATTTGCCATGGTAATGTCCCATGGGTCATTTAATAAAAGTTCAATCTTATGGGTTTAATAAATACACCGGCTTCCTGCAAAGGTTCTCGAGTGGCGACCACGTACCGGAAGACACGGTGTGGGTACGTCCCCCACAAGGTGGACTTATGACCTGGTATAGGTCGCGGGAGTCCGCTGGTTGCGGGTGGCGCAGGAACGGTCACTTTGGCACTATTTGGGGGAGGCCTACGTCCAGCAGTGGACGTCTTTCGGCTGATTTGATAATGATGATGATGGTTTGTTGATGAGGTCCGCAGTGAGTTTCAATGATCGGTCTTTAGCTTCTCGCTTCATTTCACTCCAAGACTTTCCGATCTTCGCTTCGTCTACCACAGTCCAATCGTTCAGTAGGTCTTCTGTATACTCGGCCTCTCGTGTCGCTGCAATGGAGACAAACCCTACTCTCATTACTGAGTACGCGGCTCCGCTGCACGTAAGTCCAATTTTCATTATCCTTACGAAATTAATTTGAGTGTAAGGCAGGGACACTGCCTTGGTCAATTTGGGTCCCGTGGCTGGTCTTTTCCGGTCACCAAAACTAAAAAAAAAACTATTGCTTCAGACATGTATCCACACACGATGGCCTGCATGCAGTCCTGCCGATATCGGCCCGTGTAGCGTCTCCTTAATGGAAATTGCTTCCCATGTTGATTCGACACTTTCATCGTAATAAAATTACAAGGGGCATCAATCTTTCGTCCTTAACTAATAGGCAATTAACGGTTTTAATGCATCGTGCATCTCCCTCGCTGTCGCACTTGCTAGTTCGAGCGACAGAAAAGAAAATACAGGAACGAAGTTCGTTTTCGTTTCGCGGTAGCATCTCTGTTTCATATAGCCTAGTAAGCCAACCGTATCAAAGGAACCACGTTACGTAAGACTATGAAACGTATCGTGCTATATTGATATTTATCTTATCTAGATGAGGGCCCTTTCGGATAAACTTCGGCCCAGTGGGTTTTTTTGTGATTTGGCCATCTCTTTTATGCCTACTCCCAAGCTCACTCCATCATTTCCAAAAACCGCATGCTGCTGCTCAGCGGAAGGTCCTTGAATTCCATTGGTCGCGATAGCGCTACAAAAGTATTCACGATTTGTCTGGCAAGGCCACGACATTCATCTTAGAAGTTGACTTCCACTTCTCAGATTTGTGCAGTGTCATATCCTAGGACAGTAGTAATCTGGGTCACAGCAGAGAGCGCCCGTAGGCAAAAGAAAGTAAACAAATTCACGTTAGTTCACATGTTATATTCACTGTTTTAATATGGAGATACAGAACTCACATGGTGATCGGTCGGCGTTCGGAAAGGAAGAGAAAGCAGAGACAAACTTTGTCTAGAGTCACAGATTTTATATAATCATAGATTATGTAGACTATCGTCACTTAAGGCATATGTATGCTTATACACTTTCCAACAATTCACACAGTAAGTGTTCCATAGGTATAGTATTCAGAGCAATGGTGCGTAGGTAGTTGCAGACTTTGCAGTGTCCAAGAGGCAACCGGATGGCTCGCGGTATTTGAGCTCCCGAAGTGTTGTGGAACCGCCCTGTGCAACCCGAACTGAGCTAACTTGTAACTTGGACTGGAGCGGAAATATAAATTGTACGAAAAATATTTTTGTCCCGAGGTTGTCGATTGAATCAGCGATTGCCTCAAACTGTGTACGCTGTTTATACAATGAAATGCTCTTTCAATCGAATACCTGGCGGCATTTTTTTTCTCCCTCCCTCCAATAGCCGCCCCACTCCAAGTTGGCTCAGTTCGGGTTGCATAGGGCGGTTCCATAACGCTTCGGGAGCTCAAATACCGCGTGCCATCCGGTTGCCTCTCGGACACCGAAACTATGCGTCACTGCTTCAACTATAGCGTCACCCTCCTCGCCACACATTCTATTGTATACCTATATCTTGGCCAAGAGATCCTTGACCCCAGAAATAGATAAATCTGAATAGCTTGCTGTTGGATTTCCAGAGTTTTTTGGTCCAGCCTGTGTCCACTCCTATAAAAAACTTACTGTGCTAACTGGACAGATAGACAGTATTATTATTGCATTTATATAATGTAAGTGTAATGTCACACTGTATATTAGACATAGTACCTAATTCAAAAACTGAGGCAATCAGAATAAAACACAGATTAGTAGACCGATGCTACTAAGTAAAAGTATCGCCGTATCCAGTGAGTATATATACGCTCGGGTCGTAATATCTCGTTATGCCGGCTGTACACACTCGTCGAAACACCCCGAGACGGACCGAGAATGCTCGGGTCTCGCCTCGGTCTCATGTCGGTTTTTGCGGCCGAGTCAAAAGCCGACATGCGACCGCTGTTCAAATGACGCAACGATGGTGTGCTGTCGTCGAGTCTCAGGCGTGTACAGCCGGCATTAACTGTTTCAGTTCTGATAGCTATCCAGCGAATACTCGCTCGGGTCGAAATGGTTCTTGCGCATTGTGTCGTCGATCCAGCCGCGCATGTGACCAACGTCGGAATACACGCCGGGGTAGGAGTTGTTGCAGCCGATTCCCCACGACACGATGCCGTGCTGCACGTACCGGTCCGGTGTAGACTGTGGAAATGGTATGGTTAAAACTCCCGCCATATTCATTCCAAAGTCCAATATCTCACAAACGGCTGAACAGATTTCCTTGAAACATGGCTGAGAACACTCGGGATAAAATTATCTATGACACAAAAAAAACTCATTCAAATCGGTCCATCCGTTTGGGAGCTACCATAACACAGACATATACACTACACTACACAGATACACAGACACGTTAAACTTATAACACCTCTCTCTTTGCGTCGGGGGTTAAAAAAAGTGTTCCTTTGCGGCCCACGGAACGATTAAATGTCGGAATAGCAATGGCGGCGCCGAGATCCAAGCGTCGCCGACCTATAACCACGATCTTTAAGTCGAAGTTCGGGTATTTCCATCTCTATCGCACTGTGAGGCACTGGTCCCACCGCCGGCGCGGCGAGTAACGAGTACTTACTCTCATAGTAATACTCGCTTGAGCGAGTAGCACGTAGTATCATTCGCTTACTCGCCGGCGGTGAGAACAGTGCCTGATATGACAGGGATGCATGTATCTTATCCGCCGCCTCAGCTTAGCATTGCTATACTTATACTATAAGGCGTTCAGATTAAAGCAAACGTGCCCCGGCGCGCGACGCAACGGTGGTCGGTATTCTTTGTATTAAACTCCATACTCCTACACGCAAAATAGGGGCATATATGACGTCGAGTTGTGGAAACCCAGCCCGCGTACACCTATAAATCAATACTCAATCGCACGAGCCTGGGACAAGCTAGCGTCGGATGGGCAGCCCGCCCCGCCTTCGCTGGGATACGCCGCCGGCGAGGCGGCCTAACTTCAAAGGTCAAGCTGTCATCTGGTGGACGCCTCGCTTTAGCCTTCGCAAACGCAAGATGCTCTTACTTATATTTAAATACTTAAATACATAAATATTTGGGGACAATCTTACACAAATCGACCTAGTCCCAAACTAAGCAAAGCTTGTACTATAGGTACTAGACGACGATAAACACATACTTATATAGATAAATATATACTTAAATACATAGAAAACATCCATGACTCAGGTACAAATATTCGTGCTCATCACACAAATGAATGCCCTTACCGGGATTCGAACTCTTGCTTCGTAGGCAGGGTCACTACCGACTAGGCTAAAGCAGTCATTAGCAAGTGATTATTACATACAGAAAGACAGACGAGCGGCGCCCCACCGTCACCCTTGCAAGTGTCCACACCGTCGCCGCCTGCGCACATGACGGAGGCGTCCAGAACATAATGGATGCCGAGACGCGAACGTCGCAGTATAGTTTGGCATTCCCATCGATCCACCACTGGCAACTCCACCTGGAAGATAATAGGGAGGGCCCTTTTACCACAAAACAGATAGGTACAGAAATCAATCTACATACAAGTGGGTTCGAGCAACGCAACGCACACATAGACACTGCTACATTCCACGATATCTCGGACCGGTTCGGACCAACGCATTTCATTTTTATTTATATAGAAGATAGATAGATGGTACGGAACCGTTCGTGCGCGAGTCTGACTCGCACTTGGCCGGTTTTAGTGACGTTAAGGGCGGCGTCTAGGCGTAAGGAACTTGCTTAGACCAGTTGCGTTTTAGACGAGATGATACTAACCCGAAAATTTGCTAATGTCATAATTTTCTATTGAGAATATAATCTATTGGGAAACACTTGATTATGAAAAAAGGTGTAGGTATGATAAATTTTGCAACACTTCAAATTTACGCATACGAAATTACCCGCATGGTAAAATAAAATACTGGAAATGTTTATACAAGAAATTAAAGAATATCAGGAAATCCATCTAACAAACGAGTGGAATACTTACCACCATAGCTAAGTCGTGACGGGTTTTAGCCTGACAATAGCGTTGTTCAATCTAAATAAAATTTATTGTTGAAGGGAATACTTATTAAGCGGCGCTGTGCACTTTTGTGATGGGATTTTTTTTAACTCGCAACAGGTCACGTGACCGTAAGATGTCACGTGACCTTAAGATTCGACGGGTTGAAAATTCGTAAGACGGACAGGTGACCTGGAGTGCGATTTTTGAATCTCACTGGTGATATCAAAGTCACCGGTGACTAAAATTATCACCGATGACTTTTATGTCACCATTTTCCTAAAGCCGTATTTTTGAAAGTCACACGCTGTTTACCAACATGCAGAAATTTTACAATGTCAGTCAGAGTCAATCTCCCGTTACTTTCCTTTTTACGCAGATGTTGTCCTTGGTACCGGTTTTTATTTTCTCATACTATAACTTAAAACAGATTCAAACGTAAAACGTAGCGTATGTGTCAGTGTCATGTAACCGAAAATTAAAGTTTTGAAAAATTCTTGGCAGATGTCACATCGTCAACTGTCAAAATCAATCGCATGGTGATTTCAATTACGAGTGGGTAGGGGCACTCGTAAATAGATATCATAGGTATGACAAATGTAAGTCACCGATGAGTTTCAAAAATACGACCTTTCGGAAATCACTCACATCGGTGAGAATTAGTCACTTGGTGAGATTCAAAAATCGATCCCCTGATCGAAATAATATAACAATTTAATTGAGTTTTCACTTCTGCCGGCACGCTCCCGGTCTTTTTTTCTTTCACCTACCCGTTTCAAAATCCGAGCTACATTCGTGTCTTCCTTCGATTTCTTCCCCCAGCCAGTAGCGATGCACCGGGCGCCCGCGGCGGCGCGTGCGCCAGCTGGCGCCAAACAGGCAAAGCCTATGTGTGGCTCCACTGTGACTGGGGCCTCCAGGAAGAGGAGCGAGGCGTCGTAGGCCCCGCTTACTGGAATCAATTCAGACGTCAACAAGACATACCTACCTACCCGGCAATATCTGTTCACTTAAACGGCTGTGATAAAGAACTTTGACTGAATCGTGGTGCGTGCGTGTGCGTCAGCGGCGCTAGGCCTGTTTTCTAGGAGGATTTTGAGCCAGTCACCCCCAGCATCGTTAGGTGGGGGTGGAACGTGGAATACCTCCCCTTATCTATCCTATACAGGGTGTTTATATACATTTGCTTTAGTTTTAAGGGCAGATTCTTTACATTTTATGTACTTAATTTCTCAAAGAAACGCATGTCCTAGCTCGCACCGTTTTCAAAATATTTCTAATCGAATCTAACTTAAGTTAAACCAGTAAAATCTTCTTAATTCATAACCAAATATTATTTTCTTATAGGTACGTAATAAGCAATTCACTACCAGTGAGCTAAATTTATTAATGAGCTGTCACTGCTGTCACGCAGAACGTTTAAGGTACTGACGTACCTAGTTGACACCAAATTGACGCTAACTCTTCCTTAACTCTAAAAGACCTTTTACAATAGTCTGCAAGTAAATATTAAATTACTTTGTATGAAACCTGAAATTTTTTTTTTTGAATATCGTTAAGCCGATATACCTACAGGATAACTTACATAAATGTACCAAGCACTGTGTCGAAGTGAAGATGAATAAAAACACCCTGTATATAGTCCAAATTCAGGTCTGACTCCGGCCGCGGTCACTTACCTACTTTGTATGAAAATATACATTTTAGTGAGGATATACACTAGAGACTCCAGCAAGGGTGGAAATAAATATTAAATGCCTAACTACGAAACCTACTTAGACGATTTCAAACGTTCTTCAGGGAGCTTTATTACGAGGTCTTACACAGCT
Source organism: Epinotia demarniana (assembly GCA_945867215.1). Lineage (NCBI taxonomy): Eukaryota > Metazoa > Arthropoda > Insecta > Lepidoptera > Tortricidae > Epinotia > Epinotia demarniana. Next base: position 6,697,920 of record OX244283.1, read on the forward strand.
CAAAAGAATTTTGATTTTAGGAACAGCGGGTGAAGTAGCGGGGTCAGATGGTAGGGTAGGCACACAGATTACAGAGAAAAGCAGATAGGCCCTAATAAATTGAACGTTTTCAATACATCCGATCTCTTCTCACTTACGTACTGAACGCCGAGTAAGAAAGGGATAGAACCATGTTATCTGACAGGTCTTCAGACGTCATTGTCTCCGCTTTCTCGCTCGCACGATGTAATTCACTCTCTCGCTCGCTCGAGATTTAGTGCACAGAAAGATATTTTCTTACAAGTTATCGATATCGATATTAACTGTTAATAAATTCGTAATATGCGATACTCGTAAGTAAATTGTATCTCTATCCATACTATGCCAAAATTAATATGGTACTTACCAAATAGAAAACAAAAACCATTACACGACTACGAATATAATAAACTGCATTCATGTTTCATACGAGTTACTTTTTAAGTCTCACTATTTTGTGGATCTTTAGTGGAACACATTTATTTTTAACCGACTTCTGAAACTTATCAATTCCGCTGGCTCTTTATTTTTTTATGTATGTATGCTCCTTTTTTATGTATTACTCTTAGACGCCTGGACCGATAAGAATGGTGTTTTGTTAGAAAAGGTGGTCCTAGGCAGGTCAGGATCTGAAGATGCGATCCTGGAGAAAACCAGGGCAATCTTCAAATCTTATTTTGAAACGATTTGTGTACTTTGAAATCGTGCATTTGCTTTCAGAAAGCAGTTCATGCGGTAATATGGAATGTGGCTTCGTGAAGTATTGATTTTAAGTCGATTAAAACTTTGTTATTAAAGTAAGCTAACACAAAATAACAACGCAATTATATTCCTGAAAATATCTCATTTTAATAAGAAAGTTACATCTAATGCTTTAAATAATAAATATCCAATTATATAGAACTTTTTGCAATCAGTAAACTTGCATCACCTGAAGAGGCAATGCAGATGTCTTAGGTATTGTATCTGGTAGCCTTTTATTACTGCTCAGCATCATTTTGTTGTAGTTGCCTTCTAATTGTTGATCCTGGTGAGATCCCTGCTTTAAATACAGTAAAGAAATAGTTATTTACGATACAAGTGCCGAAAATAGGAAATTCGCAACGAGTGGTGATAAATTAAAACACGACCGAAGGGAGTGTTTTAAATCGACACGAGTTGCGAATTACCTATTCGCACGTGTATCGTACAACGTTTTACTGTACATATGGCTCTTTAAAGTTTCGACATATGCACGAAAAGTGCTCTTTTCCGCACTAGTGCGGGAAAGTAGCACCATATGTACTGTAAACATTATTATACAATCTCTATCAGTTGAGCTGCTTAAGTATGAACAGGTAAACAACAAACCGACACAGAGTTACTTTCGCATGTATAATATATATTATAGTAGTTATGGATATATAAAGAAAACCAATGTACTAATACAAATTCGTTGCATATACAAAACTTAAATGAAACGAACTCATCTGGAGGGACCTCAGAAATGTCAAGTAATAAAATAAATAAAACTCACTATACCAACTTACCTCAAGCGGCCTCAGAAAAACTGTAGGTATCGCATCCGGCAGCAAGTGTTTTATGTTTTTAATAATAACGAAACAGTTAGTTTCGAAATGTTTCGAACATATTCTATGGTGTTTTTTCGGCGTCCAATTATTGCGCCCTACTGCGTCAATCCATTTTTTTCGAAGGTTATTATTTACCGGAAACCTGAAGTTAACAGTTAAGTTAAGACATGTAACATTAAAATATTTTGTCTAAACGCCTACATGAATAATTCATGTCGACGAAATATCGATATATACATGGTAACAACACTACCCATGTTTACGACAATTGTATTTTTACTAATAATCCCAAAAATATCAAGTTTGATCCATGTAAAAAGTACTTATCCGATAGTATCAAGCATCTGCTGTAATCCCAGACCATTATATTGCGTAATGTACATGAAATATTTGAAAAACAACCAAATGATTCTTACCGATGAAATCCGATTGTTTCTCCGGTCTTTTTTAACAATCTAGCGTAACTTCGGCAGTACGGAACTGCACAAGCCATTGTGCCACTTCATACAACTTAAATCATTAACTTATTACAGAAATATTTAGTTTTTCAACACAATATTCTTGAAATAACCAACTTTCCTCAAGATTCACAAGAGATTTGACGTTGATTTGACTTTGACAGATTGTTTAGCATTTAACACCGTGGTTAACAGTTTTTGGAGACAAGTCGCCAATAGACTCAAAATACCATACTATTCGTCTCATTCTAACTCACATCAGCTGACCATAAGCAGTGACAGAGACAACTATATGAAACATTGTCTTGCTTTATACTGCGCGTCTGTATTCTTATTAGTCTGTGGGTAGGCATTAGGGACGCGCGACCACATTGAAGCGTCTCTATGTTCGTAGTGCGGTTTGGCAACGTCGCATTTTCGAATAAAAGCGGTCGCATGGTTCTTTATGTAGCATAGCACTGGGTCACTGTTAACTACCTTACCTCCATTATAATTAGGATGCGACACCAATTCCTGAACTCTCCTGTTCTGGTATGGATACGGCTCGTTCTTCGAGTCGGAGTCCCATTCGCCAGCCTTAACCATGAAGGCATCCGCAGGGTTGCGAAACACGTAGTGGGCTGCCGTCAGGACTACCTGGGGGTGAATCAAGGAGCCCCCACCGATGATCTTGTAGAGCGGCAAGCGCTTGATTACTACGTCTAAACCTATCTTTCTGAAAGCAAAAGAATTAAAGAAAGTTTATTTATTATAACTATAAGTTGAAAGCCGACATTTTCATTTCAAAGTCCAATATCTCAAAAACGGCTGAACATATTTTCATGAAACAGCTAAGAACACTCGGGTTAAAATTATCTATGACACAAAAACACCGCATTCAAATCGGTCCATCCGTTAAGGAGCGACGCTGACACAGTCAGATAAAAAAAAGATACACAGATACACAGACAGACACATTAAACTTATAACACCCCTCTTTTTGCGTCGGGGGTTAAAAACCGTATAAGCCGCGCCAATAAATTAGAATAGAATCGAAAATGGCGCCTAGTACTTCTATATACAATTCACACACGTCCCGTCAGTAATACTAAACGCCGCCTTTTTTAATGTTTTAGATTCAATTCTTTGTAGGGATGGCTTATAAAAATAATCTATATTATCCATATCCTAATAGGAGACGCTACGAGTACACCTATGGAATTGGCGGGAGGTAATGGGGCATATATATACATTACATGATTTGTCAGGCCCAATTCTACAGAAGCTGACTAATTGCTATCGTCTGGATGCATGTTCCAACCGTTAAACGAATTGTCTTGACTAATTGCATGACAATCACAATTTGGACCATGGAATTGGCATGATCTGCCACTGTTTTTTTCTCACAAGATTCATTCAAATAAATTTTAACGAAAATTAAAAAAAATATTAATAGTAGTAGTATTTAATGTTCACTGTAATTTTGTAAAATTTTATAAACCGGTGTTCAACTACAATTTTATTCAGTGTGGCCAGTTAAAATGGGGTAAAATCACATAATGTGGATTCCCCATAACAGAATATCTAGTACGGAGTGAACTTGATTTGGCCGTGCGCCGTGCTTCCGGCACTTATCCACACGGGCCGAAATCTGCGTGCAGTCCGCCGATTTCGTACGAGTGGTGGCTCCTAATCCTCAACGTAGGCTTTGTCAAGTGCGTACGGAATCAAATTTGCAAGCATATAAGGTGACGCTACACGGGCCGATATCGGCAGGACTGAATGCCGGCCGACGATGATTTGGCCCGTGTGGATACGAGAGAGACGAGTAGAGGTAGGCAAAAAAATTTTTTTTCAAGATTTTATTGTAAGTACCTACTGTTTTGTCGGCTTGATCGATCATTGCCGAACATGCCGAATTACAGTTTTCTAGTAGTAATGGTTACCGAGCTAAACCGAAGACGGACGGGCGGACAGACGGACACGTCGAAACTATAAGGGTAGTAAACTATAGTAAGTACCTAACTAAAAACGGATGGACCAACGAGGTATTTATAAAAAGGTTATTATTTTTTTAAAAGGCTACTGTGGCCGCTTATCATCAGGTGGTACGCTTGTTTGCCACCGAAATAATGTAAAAACATATCGGAATACGCACTGTTTAAGTTGCACCGTCCAGGGAAATTCTGCAAAGTTGGTTTGACCGTCGTGACCTTTGAATCCGAACCTGACGCCTCTGGGATTTGTCCAGCCACAGCCTTTACGAATCTGGAAATTTGAAGGCTGCTTTACACAGAGGGCCATCATGACCCATCATACAGGGCATCAGACATGCGGTAAAGGGAGAATAATGACATTTCATCTCATTCCACCGCATAACTGCGTCCTGTCCTGCGGCCTTAAGGCGGTGCATTGGAAATTATCGCGTGCTTTAAAACGCTGTTCTGACTAGATTGAGAAACAATAAGGTCTGATTTTCAGATATATGATTCTTGACTATGATTGTTTATCCGATTTGATCGATACATGATTGCCTAAAATTTCCTCTATAGAAAAAAAAAACAATTTAATTAAATAAAACATCACTAAGTTAGGTATTTATCGAAATTTATTATAATAAGAGTGTTACATCTCTTTTCTCGTGCGCGGAAGGCATAAGCGTGTCTCTGTCTAGGGGTCGTGTTCGACTCGAATCAAGCCAACCCCATTGAGGATAGCCAGGAAGCGATAAGCACTCTACTATCATGATAGCAATATTATCGCAATATTTATTATGTATGGATAAGTTGCTTCAGTATCGTCGATATTTTGTGATACGGATTGTGATATGGGTGTATAGTGTGATAATATTCACTATAATAGTGGCGGCGCGTGAAAATTTTCGACGGGTAGTCCGGAAAAAAAAGGTACGAAAGAGTAGCGAGTATATAACTAGGTACTAGAATATGCAAGGAAATTGGTGATGTTTCTGCATCACGCTATTGAAGTTTTTAATGTATGTTGTATAAATACAATTTCCTTCAGATTCTCCTTATGATGTCTCTGACAACATCAACGAATTTTTACATTTATAATATCAGAGTAATAGGCTTTCCTATTTAAAAGCAAATTTTAGGCAAGCCGATGGGAATTGGCGTGTATAGGACGAGGGCCGAACGCGTCCGCCGTGTGATTTTGGCCCGTGTGGACGGTTACAGGATAGACCATGGCACGGCTGCCATTTTATCACTTATCGTTGTGGATAATGATGTAGGCCATACACGTTACGGTCCACTGCACGGGTTACCTGTGCAGGTTTGCCTGCACTAGCTTGTATGGGGACGTTCCGGTGGAGGTTCCGCGACCGGAGCAAAATCGATTTTCGAATTTGCTCCGGTTGCCTGCGCAGGTCAAAAAAACTGCACAGGTCGGTCGGCATACACGCTCCGGTCGACCTGCGCAGGCACACCTGCACAGGTAGACCTCGTCCTGTAAACCGTAACGTTTATGGCCTGCATAGGACATCCGTCACTCTCGCACTTGTCAGAACGTGACGGATGTCTTATCCACAGCGATAAGTGATAAAATGGCAACCGTGCTACGCCTGCAGGACAGGCTATGGTAATAATAATACCACGTGCGAGCGAGCTGGTACCTAGCAATCCTATTAGCATACAAATCTCGATAAGTGTGACAGAAAATGAAATATCATTCGTCCTTCTCATAGTTCCCCTTTTTTTTATTTCCCACAACTGAATTAGTACGAAGTTGTGGCACATAAACCATTAGGTACCCGTCTAAATTGAGTAGGTTGTTAATAGGAACTCATCAGCCATTTTAAGACCAGTTCTTAATTTAGCTGCATAGGAGCTTTTCCGTCCCTCGTTGTGGCATTACGTATAACCTGTCCTGAGTATCATAGGTCCATTTGGGTTACATACGGGCTCCACGGCGTCCGGCAATACCAAGGTTCGTGTGTGAAGACCCTTGACCTTCCCTAGCAATCCGCCATGCTCGCCCGTGGGGATGTGCCGCATTTCACTCCTTCCCACTGTTTGATGACAAGGTTCAATGGACGTGAGTGAGTCTTCAAAATACCTGTGGGGTTGGGATCTCTTTCTTCCGTTGTAAGCAGCATTGCATCATATAGTCTCCGCAATTACCAGGGTCAGCTTTCCTGAAAGTAAACTAGAAAGTGGAACCCTGTAAAGTGTTCCTAAACTTAGATCCATTATAAACTCGCCCTGAAAAAATCACCAATGTCAGAGGCGTCTCTAGCCCATGTAGCGCCCATGTGCAAACATTAATCTAGCGCCCCCTAGTAAGCGTGCGGTCAAAATGGGCTGGTAGCGGGTGGCGCTCGGCGCCCCCTAGGACCGCTGCGCCCGTGTGCAACGCATACCCTGCACCATAGGTAAAGACGCGTCTGACCAAGGTGAAGGTGGGGAGGAGGGGTAAGGCAGAATAGAATATCAGCAAGCTCATGTTTGGAGCAGGCCAGCCGGGGAAGTATCTTCATCACACAGAAGACCACAGCCACGAGAACAGTTACTTATTACTGGTTCTGGAAGACGCTACAATGTACATTATATAATTTGTGACTGTACACGCTACTGTGTAGTTCCCCTAAATGTAAATGCGCATGACCCATCGCAACAATAAATAAAATCAAGTACTACTTAATAAGACTATGGGTTCCATTTTCCGCTAAATGAAAAATTTGACGCAGAGGAGGGAAGGTTAGGTTAGTTGGTGACCTGAATTGCCACAACAGAACATGGTTTCCGGACAAAATATGCTTTCGGACAAATGACTCTTCGGAATTATGTAGTGTACAAAATAAGACCCAAGATACCAATCGGTCACCAATCAGTTCCCACCGATTCAGGACAAAACTGCTGTCGATGACCGATTCAAATGCCTCAATAACCATAGCAATTCACATTAGTTTTAGACCCTGTACGCTTACCATGAGTTTGACAATGACGGCTTACGCTAACGAGTATCGAGTTTTCTATCTGTGCATCCCGCTCGTACTGACAAAGTGCAATAGAGATGCACAGATAGAAAACTCGATACTCGTTAGCGTAAGCCGTCATTGTCAAACTCATGGTAAGCGTACTGATCAATACATGAACATGAACGTAAAAATTAAAGTTAAAATAAATAAAATAGATTTAAAAATGTTAGTATAAATGAATAGGATTAATAGCACAGAAAAATATCTGTTTAAATGGAGGCTAATTTGCATGTATTAAAACGCATTTGTCGAAGGTAGGTTGATGCGGGAAATGAGAAGACGGGTTTTGAGTGCAAAATTGCCAAATGCGAGCGAACGGTGTACGTGTGTCCGCTGGAAAGATGCAATGGCGACTAGAGGTCAAGCGATGCACACATGCACACCCCTTCCTTCACATTGCATTTTATTTATAAAAAACGGTTTCCCTAAATAGGCACCAGATGGCGCTATCGGTAAGTAATTCTACGACACTTTATATTATTTTTGCATGCCTTATATATCTATTATCTATGTATGTATTTATTTATGCTATATATCTATATGGTTTTTATATTTATATAACGCAGTTTTCATAAGCCTTAATGTCACACAGGAAAGCAACAGACTCCAGCGTCAACATCCTCCCCCCCAGTGCTGCCCTAGCTGCACTAATCTCCCATTGGAATCATTGCAACGCGCGTCACGGATCGCTTTAGAGTCCCTGATTTCGTTCTCACGGTAACAACCCTAACACGGCCATCCTTGCCTGGGAAGGTTTCCTGTATCACGCCCCGTGGCCATACGTTCCTTGGTCCATCGGGGTCAACGATCAGAACCAAATCTCCCACTTGCAGCGGTCTCACCTCTTGGTTCCACTTAGTGCGGGGTATCATTTCAGGTAACATCTCTTTGACCCAGCGCCTCCAAAACATGTCTGCAAGCCTCTGCGCTATGCGCCATTGTTTGCGAAGGAAGAACTCTGAGTCATCGAATGCTCCGGGCACCGGTAACAACGAAGATGAGCCAATCAGAAAATGATTTGGGGTAATAGATTCTTGGCTGCCAGGTTCGACTGATACGTGAGTAAGGGGACGGCTATTCATGATCCCTTCTACCTCAGCCATCACTGTAGCAAGCGTCTCTTCGCGCGGCGCGCGCTCTGAAAGGATGACCTTAAGTGATCTCTTCGTAGCCCCGATCAACCGCTCCCAGGCACCTCCCCAGTGGGGGCTAAGCGGCGGAATGAACGTCCAATTTATCTCATGTGCGGCTCCTACTTCTCGCCTGGCTGCCATACGACGCAGCGCCATAATCAGGGAGTCTGAAGTTAGGGAACAGACTATCTCGATGTGGACTGCCCGCACCGTGAGGCAGGTAAACAGAACGGCGTACCTCTTCTCCCTGCGTCTCCCGATAGTGACCTCCATTGGTCCAAATAGATCGACGCCGCAGTGCGTAAATGCGCGCTGATGGTGCGCCATCCTAGCGGGGGGTAGGTCACCCATTCTGGGAATTTGCGGTTTAGCTCGGCGAAGCCTACAAAGCATGCACTTGCTGGTCACATATTTTACTGTAGGCCGCAGTTTTATAAGCCAATACTTTTGCTTCAGCTCATTCACCACGGTTTCTTGGTTTCCATGTGCTGCTTGGATATGATAATGTCTCGCAATTAATCTTGATACTTGATGACGCCCATCTAGTATTACTGGCTGTTTAGTATCCATAGATACTCCAGAGGCTGCATTGATGCGTCCACCGGCGCGCAAGACCGCCTGGTCGTCAAGGAACGGAGATAGTTTGTTTAGCTTGCTGCTCCTTTCTATGCTTCGTCCGCCCTTTATAGCAATCAATTCTTTGCAAAAAGAATCCCATTGTGCTTGACGTATTACCAGACATTCAGCCTGCTTCATGATGTCGTGCGGCGTAGTCTCAGGTAACCTTTTGCATTTGTTTAAGAATTTCAGAACTGCTGACGTAGCTCCTAGAAGGCGCCGCCACGAGGAAAATCGATGAGGATCTGGAACTGGTAAGTCGTGGCACTCGGCGTCATTTACGGTAAGTACTCTCTCCAGCACTGTTTCATCAACGCCGTTTAATCGTTCAGGAGCAGAGGGCCATTCTTCAGAGCGTAAATATAGGAAAGCAGGGCCGCAGAACCATACACTATTCGCTTCTAGCTTGTACGCGTTTGTTTTAGTGGCGGCATCCGCTATGTTCAATTCGGTAGAAATCTAGTGCCACTCTGTAATTTTACTGAGTAAATCAATTTCTCCTAGTCTGTTCGCGATAAATACTTTGTAATTCCTGTTCTCGTTTTGTATCCAATGCAGAACCGTCGTTGAGTCCGTCCAGAAGTAACGCTTCACAGGTTTGATTCTGTGCTCGTTTTCTATGCTCGATGCCAAGCGGCATCCAAGTACTGCAGCTTGAAGCTCCATACGAGGTACGGTGACGGCCGGTTTAACTGGTGCCACGCGACTCTTACTCGCGATAAAAGCGACTTGCACGCTCTCATTGTTATCAATTACCCGCCAATAAGCGACGCACGCAAAAGCGCTCGGGGATGCGTCGCAAAATATGTGTAATTGTAGTGTGTGCCGTAGGGTTGGACTACTAAAGTACCACCTCGGAATTTTCAGATCTTTGATAGTCTGCAATTGGGTTATCCATTCTCGAAAGACAGCGAATAAATGATCAGGTAGCTTGTCGTTCCAATCGATGTTTAGTTTCCATGTGGCTTGAATCATTATTCTTCCCTTAATCGTAAATGGCGCGAGCAACCCGTAAACATCGAAGATGGACATCACGATGCGGAGCACCTCCCGTTTCGTAGGTACTTTTTTAAATGACAAAATTTCCTCGGGAACCCGTCGCAACGATAAATCAAACCCAAACGAATCGGCAAGTGGGTTCCATAACAATCCCAAAGTTCTTTCGGAAAAATCTTCACTTCCGACCTTGAACCTTATTGCATTCGGACTTAAGGTCTCTTTTGGAATGTGACGTAGTATACCGGGTTTATTGGACATCATATTCGTCATGTCGAATCCGCCGGCTTTATGAATCTTCAAAACGTCATTGATAATAGTCACAGCCTTTTGCTCGTCATCGTGACTATCTAGGTAGTCGTCCATGTAATGTGACCTAAGTACAGCATTCACAGCGTCAGGCATTTCAGCTTCAAATCTTTGAGCGTTTTTATTTTTTATATATTGGGCAATAAATGGCGCGCAATTTGCTCCAAATATCAGCGCAGTCATGGCGTAGGTTTTCACAGGCTCCGAGGCATTATCGCGCCATAAAAATCTCAGCGCTCCTTGATCTTCTCTTCTGATCTTTATTCGGAGAAACATATCTCTGATATCGCCTACCCAAGCTATCGAACCTTCTCGAAATCTGAACATGATTCCTAACAGAGATTGAAGCAAATCAGGCCCTTGAAGCAAAAAGTCATTTAAAGAATAACCGCCAGAGGTCGCTGCTGAGTCGAAAACAACCCGAAGTTTCCTCTTGTTCGGATTATCGATTCCAAAGTGAGCCAAATTCCAAATACGGTCCGCCAATTCATCTTTACCTACTTCTCGTGCGTAACCATTGGTAAACAGATGATTTATTCTCTCACGATAACGATCCAAATAGTTACCATCCTTCTTAAACTTTCTTTCAAGGCAAAGTAACCTATTAATGGCATTTGGATAAGAATCCGGCATGGCAGCATTCGATTTCCATGGTAAACCAACTTCCCATTGCCCCTTAACTAATTTAGCAGTATCTTCGAGAATTGATATCGCTTGCAAGTCGTTCTTGCTTATTCGAGGTTTCGTAGTAACGCCGATAGCTTCTAATGCAAACGAATGACGAACCATCGTAGTTAAATTCCTGAGTGCATCACTTTCTTCTTGTGATCCCCAGCAGTCCGTGCTTTGAAGGAATGCCACCGTTTCTGTAGTCACGCTACTATCATAAAAAGCGCAAACATCATTACGCAAATAATTCGCAGGATCTATTGTGTTCCGTGGTAATAGCTGACGCCGCGGGGATGATGAGGCAGCGGGGGTCGCCGCGGGGGCGGGGAGCGCGGGCGAGTAAACAGGAGGCTGCGCTCGCGCTGACAAAAGTGCTGCGTCATTCGAATGCCGACCGCCGCCGGGCGCACGGTGTGCGTGTGACATAAGGCTTATTTTCGCTTCCCGGTATTATTACAAGAGGCACAAGTAAATGGTAATGATCCTGACCAATTAACAATTGAGGTTTGATGTCGTCACGTAACACATATTGCTTATAGTCTTTTAAATGTTCATAGGTATCGAATCTCACACTGGATAGTTTCTGCACGGGCAAGTTCAGGTCATTCATTTTGCGCGCGCGTAGGCTGAATGATTCACCTGTGTCGTTAGTGACCGTTAAGTTTATAATCTCACTGGTACACTGTAATTCCGTATTGTTCCACGCGCCTCGTACTTGTAACGTTTCACTGCGGCCGTACAAACCTATCGCATTAGCGAGATCAGCTGATAAGAGAGATACCGAAGCGGCGTCATCGAGCAGGGCGCAGGCTCGCCTGCTACCATTAGGGCCGTGCACCATCACCGATACCACTTTTAGTAAGACTTTATTTTGATGAAAGTTTGTGTTGTTTACATAATCACAAATGTCCGCTGACTCACTCTCATGTGTGTTCGTATCTTGATCTACACCTGATTGTACGTTAAAATCATTGTCAATAACATTGGCACTGTTTTCACTAAAATCATTGTTCCTTTTAGGTAACCAATGTAGTAATTTATGATGGTCTTGACCACAGTCGTCTATGTTACATGTCACGGCTGAGCAGGTCTGCTTATCATGCTGTGATATTAGGCACTTAAAGCATAACTTGTTGAAGCGAACATATCGCCAGCGATCGCGCTTCATCGCGCGCTTGAACCGTGGACAGTCGGGCAATCGGTGATTAGATATGTAACAAAAATTACACTTCTCCGCGTCACTCGTTAAAAGAACAGGGTGCTGAGGGCCTCGTCGCTCTTCATAATGCTTCTTACTTCTGTCAGCTTGACTGTGTGGGGACATAAATAAATAACACAGCGATTGACACAGCGTGTTGTCAAGAAACAGATTGATTGTCTGGTACTCTGCGGTTAAGCAGGGAAACACATAATTTGCTCTGATAAGAGCAGTTTTACGTTGCCCTGAGAAGGACAGTTTGTATGTCCGGAGCCTGAAGCACCCTCGTCGGATTCTTCGTGTCTTCTAGCACCGAGCGCGGAGAGCGGAGCACGGCGATCGACGACGATGTTCACTCCACGGCGGCCGACGAGCGAAAGGACTGGCAATCCTGATGGTAATCTCACGCGCCCTGCTGGGGGCACGGAGAAGCCGGACGCAGCTGGCGCTGCTTTTAGCGGGATCGGGCGCCGTCCACTACTACGGACGGGTGACTGTGGTGGGCGTGACGCCCGTCAGGTCCGGTGGTGTTGCGGGATCATCTGATTCGTCCGTCGGCGAGGTCAAGCCCTGCCGGGTGGGACTCCATTAGGAGAGGCCCGGCGAGCGACCTGCGAACCGACGGCGCTGCAGGAACGTCCGCGGTCCGGTCCGGTGGGTCTCAGGGGGGGCTAGCCATACAGGTCAGCCAGCCCCCTGAGGATGATGGAGGAGGGATTCGCTCCTTCCTGCAGGGCGCCGAGGCAGCTCTGCAAGATTCGCATGCACTGCTCTATCTCTCTCTCCCTAATGCCATCTTGGTTTGCCGGTAGGGGGAGGGGAGCAGTGTCGTGCGGTGGTCCGGGTGGCGCTGCTACAACGGGCGCTGGTACGACGTTGGTGCAGGCGGCGGCGGTCTGGGTGGCGGCGGCGGGGGTCTGGTGTTCGGCTTCAGCGGGGGCGGCGGGGTGCCCTTTGCCTCGTCGGCCCCTCCCTCGGCGGCGGCGGCGCGATGGCGCCGCATCGTTCGCTCTCGCCATGAGGGAGTTGGGGGCGTTCTCGGCGGCTTGGATGGTTTCGGGCTGGGGCACGGTCTGCCCTCGGCGGTTGGTGAAGGGGGCGGTGCCGATCTTCCTTGCGCGTGCCTCCCGCTGGAAAGCTGGGCACGCTAGGCTGTTCGCTGGATGGGGGCCGCCGCAGTTTGCGCAGGTCCCCTCGTGGTCGCGTGGCCGCTCGCACTGGCCCGCAAAGTGTGGCCCCGCGCAGCGGACACACCTTATCGGGCGGCGGCAGCCGTGCGAGGAGTGACGAAAGGCCTGGCAGCGGTGGCACTGCGCCGGCCCCTTCCTGCCGCGCCATGCTTCCACCGCCACTCCCGTCATCCCCAGTAGTTCCCGGACGCCGTAGATCGCCGGGATGAGGTCGCTGGTCTTGATGAGCTGCGTATAAAATACGCAGCCGGGTCGTCCTGCACGCGCGTCCACGTGGCGCGTGTAGATTGGGGCGAAACCTTTCGCCACCAGGTCATCTGTGATGTGCTGCGGGTTGGTGTTGGCGGGGAGCCCCCTGATGCACACCTTCAGGGGGATCTCATCTTTCGGCTGCAGTGCCGACCAGGAAACGGAGTCCCCGAGGGCCTCGAGGTAGGCCTGCACCACCCTGTACTCCTCGTGGTCGTCGGGGCGGAAGCGGACTCCGTTTCCGTACGGTCTGGCGTTTGGGTAGCGTCCCAGTCGCTCCCGTATGCGCTTGAAGTGCGCGGGCCAATCCGGGAAGCTGTCAACCGTGATTGGCCGCGGCTTCTTCTGGGGCGGCTGGGTCGTGGTCGGCGTTGCTGCGGGTATCGCTGGTGGCGTGGGATTCGTGGACGGTGCGGTGGTGGCCTCGTCCCGGCGGTCGTCGTCGTCACTGTCCTCAGCGCTCTCGTCCTGGACGTCCATCGGGGACAGGTCCAGGCGGGGGAGGTTCAGTGGCGAGAGGGGCGCGGCTGTCGCAGGTGGTGCCTGCGCTGGCGTTTGCACCAGCGGAGGCGAGATAGTGGCGGGCGTCCGGTGCACAGTGAGCCCTCCGTGGGGCGGCGTTCTGTGCAGCGGGGAGGTCTGCTGCTGCTGTGTCATGGTCGTCGTTGTTGTTGATTGCCGCGCCGCACGGGGCGCGGCGTTCTTCGGCGCAGATGTGCCGCCGCGGTTCGCCTGGCCCGCTCCGAGGGCGGGCGGCGTACGCGACACGGGCGCTGCGCGGAGCGCTGGGCTCGCCTTGCCCGCTCCGAGGGCGGGTGGCGGACGCGACACGGGTTTAGGGGGCGCGGTCTGGCGTTGTGGTACGGGCGCGGCCTTTTTGTTGGCCGACGCGGTGGTAGCGGCCGCGTACGTGGGCGTCGCGGGGGCGGTGGTGCGGGGGACTGCGGCCTGCGCGGGCGGCGCGGCGGCGGTCGGCTTTTTGGCGGCCAAAAGGGGGCCGCCTCGGGTGAGCGGGGCGAGCTGGCCGACGATCTCCCGGACGAAGTCTTTCGGCCGGGGGAACGGGGCCTCTCCAGCGCCCTCGCTGGTGGGCGTTCCTGGGCTGCTGGGGGTCGACGCGGCCTTGTAGGCCGCCGCGGACGCTATCAGGGCGCTCCTGAAGGCCTGCTGGATGCGTGGGTCGCGGGCGGCTCTGGACGCGTCGGCTAGGCCGCGGGTGCGGCGGAAGGTCCGGGGGCGCGTAGGTATGCGCTGGGGTGCGGCTCCCGAGGGGAGCGGGGGCGGCGGGGGCATCTCGAAGTTTCGTGTGGGTAGTTAGCCCACACGATTTTGCTCTCTACCCTCACCAGGTGAGGGGTAGAGGGCGGTTGGGGGGGCCCTGTCTAGGGCTCCCTAGGGCGCTAGGCGCGCGATCGCGGCAGCGCGGCTGCCCTTACCCGCCTCATTCGCGGCCAGACCCCGGTGAGACCCGCTTGTGGGAGGCCGGGGCTGGTCGGAACTTGACGAGCGGTACAGCGGCGCGGACAGTGGGTTGACGTCGGGTGCGATCCGGGCGGGGGGGCGGTGGTGGTGCTCCTACCAAGCGCGGCGAATCCAAGGACTGGCGCCGGCGCAGAGCGTAGTTTTATTCACCCGACCTATGACCTCGCGCATGCGCCGTGGCAGGCGCACTTTCCCCGCGCGGGGGGGCTATCTCTGTCTCACTCGCGCGGATCCGTCCCGCTCTAATTTGTTGCGGATTAATGTAGTAACTAGTTGTAAGCTTTTTTGTTGTATATAGTTAGGCCTATTTGTAAATAAAATTCATTCTAGTATCCAGCAGTCTACAGTAAACAACAAGAGTTTCACTACAAGCCTCCAGCCTAATATCCCCGAAGCAACCTCAAGCTAAATCAGCTGAACCACCAACAACAGCTAAAGTGGTGACCTGCCGACTCAAGAGCACAGAAGCAACCAGCATCAAGACTCAAGCATGGCCGGAGGAAACGGAGACAACACAGGAGCTCTGAACGTTCAGCAACCCGACGCTGTCGATCAACATGAAGCTCATCAACTACCAGCAAGCCACGACGTGTCCGCGATATCTCTCTCACTCCGAGTACCACCATTTTGGCGCGACCAGCCGTTATTATGGTTCTGCAGTTTCGAAGCCGCCACCGCCGATCTGAAAAGAAGCCAATCACAGCTCGCGCAAATGGTCATCGCACAGCTCGAGAAGCAAGACATCCAAAATATCGCAGATCTCATCTACTCGCCGCCGGAACAAAATTACTACCAGGCCATCAAGGATCGTCTCATCTCGCTATACGAGGAATCAAGCAGCGCCCAGGCGAAGAAATTGCTGTCACAGGTCGAGCTCGGCGAACAGAAACCTAGCCAGCTACTTCGCAAGATGCAGAATCTCAACCGCGAGAAGTTCCCCGAGAGTACCATACAAATGATGTGGCTCGATCATTTACCGCCACACGTCAGATCCGTACTCACCGTCAGGGAAGCATTCAAGATCAAGACCACGCTCGACGACCTCGCTCTCCTAGCCGACAAAATGATGGAGCACACGCCGTCATCCCACGTCGCCGCCATTTCGTCGCCCATCCCGTCAACATCAAAACAGCCGCCACCGCTGCTACCTCCGTCGCAACCTACCTACCAGCAACATCCGCATCTCGACACACATTATCTCATCGGCGAGATAAGAAGATTGTCGCTCGAAGTCGCCGAACTACGATCAAGGCCGCGCGAAAACAACGATCGTCGCAACAGCCGATTTCGCCGCCGTTTCCCATCACGTTCCCGTCCTCGCAGCGCATCACAATCACAAGACCGAAGCCGCAACAACTCGCCCATGCCGTACTGCTACTACCACCGTCGTTTCGGCATGGACGCGATTAAATGCACGCCACCGTGCAATTTCAAGCCGGTCAACACGCCGGCGGAAAACTAAAAGTAACGCTGGCAGCGGCGGAAACCGGCGTTACTGATACATCTCACCGCCTCTTCGTGACCGACAAGACTTCAAAACTTACCTTCCTGGTCGACACTGGAGCGAACATATCCGTGCTACCACGAAGAAAATGCACGCAAGAGCAGCCTCTCCCGTTTCAACTTTACGCCGCAAACAACACCGTCATACCTACCTACGGTGAGAAAACGCTCGAACTCGATCTCAACCTACGATCTCAAGTGGAAGTTCATCATCGCAGCCGTATCGAAGCCTATCCTGGGAGCCGACTTTCTCAAGTTCCACCACATCATTGTGGACATCAAGAATCGAAGACTGATCGACGGCAAGACGCTACTCACGACTAACGCTCAACTCTGTGCCGCTAACATACCTACCGTGCGCAGCATAGACGTGCAGCAGTCGTATCACGACATCTTAGCCGATTACCCCGGGACTACTCGACTTACATCTATGAAGCTTAGCCCGAAGCATAACTTCGAACACTTCATAGAAACAACTGGCCCGCCCCTTCACTGCAGGCCACGCTCCATCGCACCACACCGATACGAGCTAGTGAAGAAAGAATTTGCCAACATGATGGAGCAGGGCCTATGCAGACCAATCAAGAGCCCTTGGGCATCACCTCTTCACGTCGTACCGAAGAAAAATGGCGATTTACGTGTGTGTGGCGATTACCGAAGGCTTAACGCAATAACCAAGCCCGACCGGTACCCAATCCCACGCATACGTGATTTTACCTACGAACTCGCCGGCAAACAAATATTCTCCACATTGGACCTCAACCGTGCCTACCAACAACTACCAATAGCAGAGCAAGACGTCGAGAAGAGCGCCATCATAACACCATTCGGACTATTCGAGTTTCCGAGAATGTGCCCAGGACTCAAAAACTGCGGACAGACATTTCAACGATTCATCCACGAAGTACTGCGAGACCTTGACTTCGTGTTCCCATTCGTCGACGACCTACTTATCGCATCGGCCGACGAAACAACGCACGAGAAACATCTACGCGCCGTACTAAGCAGACTCGAAGACTACGGTATTACTATCAACCCGTCGAAATGCGTATTCGGACAGCCAACGATCAAGTTCCTGGGATACGAGGTCAGCAAAGACGGCATCCGACCACCTACCGAGAAAGTGCAAGCAATCGTCGATTACCCTAAACCGCAAACAATAGACGAGTTACGACGATTTCTCGGCATGATAAACTTTTACCGCGAAAACATCAAGAACGCCGCAATACTTCAAGCTCCACTGTGCAAATACCTACACAATGCGCGGAAAAAGGACAAAACACCGATCAGCTGGGACGACGAACCAACGCTCGCATTCGACGCGTGTAAGGACAGCATCAAAAACGCCGCCTTACTCGCTCATCCATGTCACCAGTCAGCGCTCGCGATATTCTCAGACGCTAGTGACAAGGCCGCAGGCGCATCGCTCAATCAGTTTGTCAACAACGCATGGCAACCACTCGGCTATTTTTCGAAGAAATTCTCCGACGCACAGACTCGCTACAGTACCTACGATCGAGAGCTACTCGCATTGTACATGAGTACAAAACACTTCCGCAAGATGTTCGAGGGACGAGAACTCATCTTATTCACCGATCACAAGCCCTTGACGTTCAAGCGTTCACCAAAACAAGCACCAACAACGAGTCGCCACGCCGCACCCGTCAGCTGTTGTATATCAGTGAATTTACAACCGATATACGACACGTCAGTGGGTCACAAAACGCCGCCGCCGACGCGCTATCCCGCATAGAATCGATATCCTGCCCATCGCCGATTGACTACAAAGAACTAGCCGACGCGCAAGAACGAGACAGCAACACCATTCGAACACTCGCACAGCAAACCAACCTATCTATGAAGCAAGTCGCAATTCCCGGAACCGACGTCAAATTGTACTGCGAAACAACGACAGACAATTTACGCCCTTATGTACCCGAACAATACCGCCGTGCCGCATTCGACTCTGTGCATAACATCAGTCATCCTGGAATTCGAACAACGAGAAAACTAGTCGCTCAACGCTACTTTTGGCCTTCGATAAATACCGACGTAGGTACATGGTCGAAAGTATGCGTACACTGCCAACGCGCGAAGGTTCAACGCCACACCGCAAGTCCGATATCAAGTTTCCCGCCAACTCAGCGATTCGAACACATCCACATCGACATAGTTGGACCTCTACCTACTCGTACCGCCGCAAGTGGACATCGATACCTACTCACAATGATCGACAGAGCAACACGATGGCCCGAAGCAATCCCACTTACCGAGATCACCGCCGAAGAAGTCGCCAAGACTGTTTACGACGGTTGGATTTCCCGTTTCGGCTGCCCTGCTACTATCACTACGGACCAAGGACGGCAATTCGAGAGTCGAGTATTTGCGTCACTCACCCGCTTACTCGGCATCGAGAGGACCCGAACAACACCTTATCACCCGATCGCTAACGGATTTATTGAACGATGGCACCGTAGCCTCAAGGCCGCACTCAAGGCCAGACTACAAACCGAGAAGTCATGGATCGACACAATACCTAGCGTTCTACTCGGACTACGCGCCGCACTACGCACAGACACCAGTGTAAGCCCAGCCCTACTTACCTACGGCTGCAGCGTGCGATTACCCGGCGAATTGTTATTACCTACACGCGATGACGTCACCATGGACTCCGATTTCGTCGAAAAACTACGTGCAATCATACAAAGCCTGACGCCGAAGGAAATTACCCCGCATGGCAACAAGAAACACATCTTCGTCCACCGTGACCTTCAAACCTGCGAACAAGTATTCGTACGAGTCGACGCTGTAAAGAAGCCATTACAAGCACCTTACGACGGACCCTACCGAGTACTAAAACGCAACGACAAAATATTCACTCTGCAGCTACCTACTCGCCAGGCGAATATTTCGATCGACCGCTTAAAACCCGCATTTATCATCGCCGACACCGAGCAAGATATACCTACAGCTACGAGTTCAACGACTGTACCTACACCTGCAACTACGAGTATAAAGACGCAACCGACCGCACCACCGAGTTTACCGACATCGAAACCAAACAACAACAACAAACAACAGAGAAAAGACATCCTGAAACGAAGAAATGAACCAGACACAACCACGACCATTCAAGCTGGACCCACAAGGACATCCCGCCAAGGCCGCACCATTCGCCTGCCGGTACGCTTCGCTTGAGGGGGAACCCTGTGGGGACATAAATAAATAACACAGCGATTGACACAGCGTGTTGTCAAGAAACAGATTGATCGTCTGGTACTCTGCGGTTAAGCAGGGAAACACATAATTTGCTCTGACAAGAGCAGTTTTACGTTGCCCTGAGAAGGACAGTTTGTATGTCCGGAGCCTGAAGCACCCTCGTCGGATTCTTCGTGTCTTCTAGCACCGAGCGCGGAGAGCGGAGCACGGCGATCGACGACGATGTTCACTCCACGGCGGCCGACGAGCGAAAGGACTGGCGCCGGCGCAGAGCGTAGTTTTATTCACCCGACCTATGACCTCGCGCATGCGCCGTGGCAGGCGCACTTTCCCCGCGCGGGGGGGCTATCTCTGTCTCACTCGCGCGGATCCGTCCCGCTCTAATTTGTTGCGGATTAATGTAGTAACTAGTTGTAAGCTTTTTTGTTGTATATAGTTAGGCCTATTTGTAAATAAAATTCATTCTAGTATCCAGCAGTCTACAGTAAACAACAAGAGTTTCACTACAAGCCTCCAGCCTAATATCCCTGAAGCAACCTCAAGCTAAATCAGCTGAACCACCAACAACAGCTAAAACTGTAAAGGTGGGACACACCTGCCGAGGCCGCTTTTGTAGCTTCTTTTACGAGAAAATCCGATAAATGTTCGAACTTAGATTTGTTACGTTCACTTAAATTTTCGTATGCGTAGTCACTCCATCGATTTATAAGGCTGCTTGGGAACTTGGACAGTACGGAATTCATGAGCTCGGGGCTGCGTAGGTAGTCAGCCTGGCCAATGGAACGAGCGGTTACGGCGAAGTTTTTTATCTTAGTAGCGAAAATAACAATTTCGTTGTGGTAAGCCGGAGATAGCGGTTGAAGTTTCTTAATTTGAATTACTATTTTGTTAATAATCACTTCAGGGTGGCCGAAACGAAGCTCTAGAGTTTGCATTATAACGGTCGGGTCTGCTTTGCCACTGAGCATTGATATAACCGCTTCCTTAGCATCACCGCGTAAACATTTACGCAAACGGTCTATGTTTTCCGAGTCGTTGAATTTGCATCGTGCTGTTGTTTCGTTATAAGCATCCTTAAATTGCAGCCATTCCATGGGGTCTCCAAAGTACAGCGGCAGGTCTCTGGATGCCACCAGTCGTGTTATTAGTTCCGGACTTTGAACTCTCGCCGTCGATGCACTAATTGCATTTTGTAGTGCGCTGGCTAGCTTTTCGATGTCGGTTGGATCCCGCAGGAGCTGTGAACCTGGCGGAGCGGGCTGATCGGTAGGTAGCGGAGTGAGCTGGGCCGTCGGGTAAATAGCCGGCTGACGCGCGGGCTCGCCGGCACGGCCGGCAGTTGGTACATCACCTAGATGGTTTATAGCCTTGTCTTCTAAATCCACTTCCTTGTTTAACTCTCTATCACTGCGTTCCAGCCATTCTTCAACTTTTTGCTTGCCGGAACTCTCAGAACGACAAGTTTTTTCACTCCGATTCGATTGCACTTCCAGGGCTGCAATCTCCAAAGCTAGTTTTTTATCAATTAATTCTTTGTCAATTCTGGCCTTACATTCTGCTGCTTCAAGCTCAAGCTGCATTTTTCGTGCCATAAAAACAGATGAGGTTGTCGACTTTTTACTGCTCATCGTACGTGGGCGCTGCGGCAACTCCACAGGATCTTTTTTAACTACCACCAATTCCTCGGGTGGCAACGAACGAGTCTCCTTTGCTGACTCTTCTCCGTCGTTCTCCACTAGCTTGTTTAATGCTTCATTCTTCATGCGTCGCGTTTGAACACCAGCGCGCGACGTGGGCGGAGTCTTGTACATCGTGCAACTAATCCTGCTTACAGGTTCTTGTTCCCGTGATCCGGTCGAAGACCACTTTGTCGAAGGTAGGTTGATGCGGGAAATGAGAAGACGGGTTTTGAGTGCAAAATTGCCAAATGCGAGCGAACGGTGTACGTGTGTCCGCTGGAAAGATGCAATGGCGACTAGAGGTCAAGCGATGCACACATGCACACCCCTTCCTTCACATTGCATTTTATTTATAAAAAACGGTTTCCCTAAATAGGCACCAGATGGCGCTATCGGTAAGTAATTCTACGACACTTTATATTATTTTTGCATGCCTTATATATCTATTATCTATGTATGTATTTATTTATGCTATATATCTATATGGTTTTTATATTTATATAACGCAGTTTTCATAAGCCTTAATGTCACACAGGAAAGCAACAGACTCCAGCGTCAACAGCATTTATTTTATGTAACTACCTAGCAACACTGTTCAAGTTCAAGTTCAAGTTATTTATTTTGTTAAACACAGGTTACAAGGTTGGTAAGTACAATAATAATATAAGACCTCCATGTTTTACCCACAGCGTAGGTGTACAAAATATGAATTTTCATTCAGTCAGCTACTTAGGTTCATCAAATTGATAATTACTAAATTATAATATGATATAATGTCAACATAATACAAGCTTATAGGTAGCTACATTAAATTAGGTAAGTATAAATGATGTTTTTCTTCTTTTTATGATGTAGCTAAGGGACCATGTCACGTAGTAGCGTCATTTAGGTAATCTTTAATGGTATAATAGCATTTCTCAGTCAGATATGAGGTCAATTGCCATTTAAATTTATTAATGTCCAATAACTTAATTCGATCAGGAATTTTATTGAAGATCTTCGGTGCCATTCCCAAGATTCCACTTCTCATTAGCGCTGTCTTACTACCCGGCAAAGTTTTCAGTGTATGACTACATTGTTTACGTGTCGGAAACCTGCGACCTTGAGAAACGTTGTTGTAAAAATTTGGATTGGTCTTGACAAAAATACCTACTTCCAGGATGTACAATGAAGGCAGTGTTAATATCTTTAGAGATTTAAAAAATGGTACACAACTTTCTCTTATTTACAGCCCACACTGTTATCTTTTCCCTTCTTGTTTTGATCTTTGATCATGGCAACTGTGCGGCTAAAACTTTAGGTTATTTTTATTGAGTAAACGACTTTTTAATAGGCAATCCACATTATGTGATTTTACCCCAATTTGTCAGTACAACAAGTCGAAGTCAGAATTGGGTGTAGCGTACAGACGTAACAACTGCAACTACAATTTCATTTAGTGTGACCAGTTAACAGTAGGAAAGTGTCGAAAATTGCCGCATTCAAACGGTCCTGCGAAGTGGACTGCAAGATTGTTACTAACCGATGAGATAGGGCAAGACAGCACGTCTAAAATGGGACGGCTGCGACGTACTCTCGATTTTGTCGCACTATATATACCTCTTGTTCAAAGTGTTCTAATAAGAGAGAGACGGATTGTGCGAGAAAAATTGAAAGAGCTCGCGCGCCGTCGTAATAGCCGTGCAGCACACAAAAATCGAGAGTATGTCACGGCCGCCTCATGATCGACGTGCTGTCTCGCCCTATCTCATCGGTTAGTAACAATCTTGCAGTCCGCTTCGCAGGACCGTGTGAATGCAGTAATTTTCGCTTTTTTACTGTTAACTGGCTACACTGAATGAAATTGTAGTTGCAAAACACCGGTTTAAAAAAATACAAAATTACAGTGTAAAATATTAATACAATATTATTTAGTACATCTTTTTTAATTTTCGTTTAAATTTATTTGAATGAAATTTGTGACAAAAAAAAAACTTGGCAGATCATGCAAATTCTATGGTCCAAATTGATTGCAAATATGCATGCATATTTGATTTTCATGCAAATAGTCCGTACAACTCGTTTGACGGTTGGAACATGCATCCAGACGATAGCAATTAGTCAGATTCTGATGAATTGGGGCTGACAAATCACGTAATGTGGATTGCCCGGTTCTCTAAATCATCTCCGAAAATTTTATGTACGAATATCACATCGCAACCAATTTTTCGCATAATGTCATTTCGCCGAATGATTAAGTGTCAACTTATCAAAAGGTTTAGTTTTATTTCCCAACCTCACGGTTACCAACTGTATGCTTGGACTTTTTTTCATAAAGTCACTTTTCAAAATGCCACCTTTCGAGTAGCAGAATGGGTCAGTTTGACTTATATACATTTCGTGGTATAACACTTACCAGATGTTTTATTTAGTAACTATGTGACGTATTTACAAAGTGAGTAAGCGCAACCGCTCACGTGTTTTTTTGACAATGATGGTACCTGAATTATCGCATCATTGGAGATAAGTGTTTACATCATTACTTTTGGACTGTTGCTTGGTGGAATGTATGTATGTAGGTGTACATGTGTTATTTTTTTAAACAAACACCTGCCAATTATTTTAACCTCACCTAAACCTTACCTAACCGCCAGCGTGTCGACGTCACCCAGCTACGCGGGGTGCCTATTTCCGCTCTAAGGGACGCAAGCTAACCCTAACTTAACCTACAAATAACATCACTGTTACGGTTATATGTTATTTTTTACTGCGGGGGCTTCGCCCCCGCACCCCCCTTGTGGCTGGCTTCGTCTCCCCATCGTCACTTCTCTCCTTGTAATTTATATAAGAACACGTTGAATAAAAGTGACTATGTTATGCTGTCTTGTTCTTTGTAGTAAAAAGTTGGCTTATGTAAGAAAAGGGAACTGTTGCACAGACGAAACGTTCTTCGATTAGTAGCTGTTTGTCCAACTGAAACATTTGCCAAATGATAGGTATGCCAATTTTTTTAATTCTTTATAATAATCGACTTAACAATAATTCTACCAAATGAATCTGTTGTCATACAAAAATTTACCATAAGTTAGTTGTCAAGGTGAATCATCGGCGAAAAGTTGGTTGGCAAGTGAAATTCGGACATAACTAATTCGGAGAAAAGGCAGAACCCCGGATTGCCCATAACAGTTAAAGCATGTTTTTATTGAACAGACCCTCTTATTCCTAAATTAGTTCTAAGTACTAAGTCTCTTTTTCTTTTATTTACTTTGATCAATAATGGGAAATTCTATATCCACCTCATCATCCTCCTAGCGTCATTCATGGTTGTGCCCTACAGGAGCCCAGGCATAGGCACCAGTTTTACGAAAGCGACTGCCATCTGACCTTCCAACCCAGAGGGAAAACTAGACCTTATTGACTCAGCTAACTGACGAAAATAAAAAGTTTCTCATAGTTGGCGATCAAAATGTTGATTATTTATCTGACAACAGTTCAAGGCGGCAGGTCGACGATGTACTAAATTGTTTCGGTTGTGTAAACACCGTGAACTTTGCCACTCGCATAACAGCTGATTGTGCGTCATCGATTGACTGCGGAATAACAAACAACCCTTGCGATTATGTCAGTGTATCACCTGTAGACACCGCTATTACTGATCATAACGCGCAGCAGTATGTGATCACTTTGACAAAAAGAGTACAAAAAAATAAACCTAATGATATGATACAACGTCGATTATTTAATAGTGATTCAATATATTTATTTTCACCTCACCGGCTCGAAAAGGCTTGCTTTATCGCCCAAAATCTGCGCCCAAAAGTCCATTTTATCCGCTAGCGTGGAAAGAGTTTTTGAATTTGGAACGTGACGGTCGATCGCGAGACCAAACTTTTTTCTATGCAGAATGAGAGGTGCGTTTAGAAACTGATGGTGTTATGCCAATAATAAATTGTTATTATTTTGATAAAATAAAATTAATAATACTTATTCTCTCTTAATTAGGTAGGTACATACGAAATATTAACATTTAGACTGACTTATAAGGATAAAATACGAATAAATAATTTTAAAATGTCGTTTTATTCTTCAAAAAATTTCGTTTTATCTAAATTTGGAACGCACCGTTTGAAAAGTTAATTTAAGAAAAAACTCAGATACAGAAACTCAGAATTTTGTTTTGTTCTAAAGCCACAGCCCGTAAAACCAAAAAAATGGTAGTTATTTATAGATTTAAGTGCAGAAGATATATATATATAGATATATATATGAATTTTGATGCCTGCTAAGTTAGCGGAAAAAGTGAAATAAGCGTATTAGAGTCTTAGTTTAAACCGTGATTCAACAATACTTTGACTTTTGTGTAGGTATGTGTGAGGTTATTTAAAGATGCAAAAATATTTATGTTACATTTAATAATTATAAAATGCTAGATCTTGATGAGATGTAAACAAACCTTTATTGAAAATGAGTATAAGGTCCAAATTACTTCCATTACATTTACTTACCTACAATTTTCCTCGCGGTGGTGAGGTCAAAAATTGTGTGTTTCGCTCGGCAGCAAAATTGTTTGGCGTCTCGTGCCTTGAAAGCCTCGCTATGCTCAGGATTGTACTTTTGAACCATTCGCTTCGCTCAAGGTTCAATTTTACAATCCTTCGCTAGCTCGGCTTTCAATACTAAGCACTTGCGCCAAACAACAACTTTGCAGCCTTGCATAACAAATAACTATTTATTCTGACATTGCCAATTATAATTTTAATTTTATCTATGATAGTACTATTGACATTGATTGCAAATTTAATAAATTATTTAACATATTGACACACTATATTGACATACACTTTCCGATCAAACCGATGCGATTAAAAAAGAAGTCGAATGTTCCTTGGATGACTGACGAGCTGTTAGGATATCTACAAAAACACAGTGACCTACACGAAATCAGACGTCAATATCCCGATAACCACCTCATATCTGACTGTATTGAATATTACTCTAGTTTGATTAAATCAGAAACACTGCGAGCTCGTCAGACACACATCGAAACTAGGCTGAGAGAAAGCCAAAATCTTTTAAAGTCGATGCTTTCTTGAATGCATGTTGTGTTCGCCTGTAATTGCCTGTAAGTGCCTGTAGTGTTGTTGCCGCTGTTGGCGATCCTTAATTATAGTAAATAATAGAAAATAAAATGAATGTGATGTATGTATGATCCTTGGATACTAACCGCCACTCGATTACGTCTATAATGTTAGTGTCGTTGTTGTCACAGAGCCAACTCTTGATGCACTCGCCTTTCTTTCCATTTATGACACATGTTTGGCCCGCATCTGTGAAATAAAGATCAGCAGGTCGGTCACGTAACGTACGCGCGCGTCAGGCAGATCTAAATATCACTTTTAGGATGTAAAAATGACAGTTAAGTGGTCCTAACGTACGCATAACGTACGTTCAAAACGTTACCTGTATACGTAACTACCCCTACACATATTGTAGCCTATAGCTACGCGCAATTTTTTGTCAAGCGACTTCCCCCCGGACGATAACTCTTACAAGTTGTTTGAGTTGTCGAGCGGTGTTAGAAGCTTCAGAAAGTTGTATTATGAAGCCATGTCAATGCGAGCTGCGCTTCTGTTGGTGGGTGACTAGCGGCAGCCTCCGAAATACTTAAGTTCGTGTGATCAGCTAACGGATTTTCCACCTCTGTATCAGCTGACGATTTTTATTCGTCATGATATTGGGTTGTCTTATTTGAAGTTAGAATCAATCGGGGCGGAAATTACGATTTTTAGTCTGCTTCTGGCCTACCCACCGACGGCGTCGCAGTTGACGTCCCGGAGCTTCATTTATTAGGGTTCCGTCAACAAGGAACCCTTATAGTTTCGCCATGTCCGTCCGTCTGTCTGTCTGTCTGTCCGTCTTCGGCTTAGCTCAGTAACCCTTACAACTAGAAAACTGCAATTCGGCGTGGGTATATAAACCAATCACGCCGACAAAACAGTGGAATAAAATAATTATGGGTTTTCTAAAACTATTTTTCAACTCAGTTATGCGAGTCATGTGCCCCCCCCCCCCTGCCGGCTAAATGGCTATTGGCTACTACTGGGGACGTGAAAAAAATCGTGGCAGTACATATAATGAATTTAAAAGGAAAGCTATCACAGTTAAGTAGACATAACTAGTTAACGAGTAGTAGACATAAGTAGTTAACTGATAAGAAATGCACTTAATTTCGGGTGCATATACATTGTCATTGGAATTTGAACCTTTTACCGTGGACGGTAGAGTTGCTTTTTCACGGCACGTTATCTTCAATAGAAAAAACCTTGTCCTTCAGGTGGTCGCTAACCGAAGGTGGTCGCGTAACCGGCGTAACGACCCTATACATTGGTGTGTTATAAAAATAATCGTATTTACAATTATTTACGAGGGTAAGCTATAATAAAAACCCCAAAAGCCCCTTTTAAGTCCGCATTCTGTGACAGACGGGCAACTAGGTACGGAACCCTACCCAGCGCGTGGCCCGACACGCACTTGGCCGCTTTTTTTATTTGTAAATACAATTTATCAACATAACAGCTAACGCCATGCCGTTGGAAAACATTCAAAAGCTTCTCACAAGTTACGCACGGGTGGAAAATGGTCACGAAAATCTGTTTCTAGCTTAAAAAAATGTATGCATAGACGTCACACCTGGCCATAATGCGAGTTTTACTACACGCTGTGCGTACGGGAAAACTCGCTTGTGGCCAGGTGAAGACGTAAAATTTTGTACGCAACACGGGCGGTAATTCGTAAAGCCCCAGAGCGCATATTTATGGCCCTCACCTTCCGTTCGGGCCACAAAGACCTGCGATCTGGGGCATTCACGAATTCACCGCCCTAGTTACGTAATAAATAAATAAATAAGCTAAGCCGCAGACACAGACGGACATGGCGAAACTATAGGGTTGTTGACTTCGGAACCCTAAAGCAGCTCACAACCAAATTGAGAACCTCCTTCTTGAAGTCAAGTAAAAAGGGCCTGAAGCTAACCCGGCACTGTCACGACCGCCATTCGATTTGACACTTCCGTTTCCTCATTTCTAAGCGCGTTTTTCATCTGATCTACGATGGAGTACTTAGACGTGGAACTCGTGGATGAGGTCTCACTGTGTGGACTCAACGGATCGGCGAGGGTCAACGCCGCTAGTGTTAAAAGTAGGTACTGGATCATCTGAAAAGGATGCCAAATGTTAGGGCTAAGGGAGAAATACTTTTAAGAATAACTATTTCACAAGGCAGGGTCTATACTATATTTATACATTTTGCAATAAATACCTCTTAATCCAGTAGTTTAATTCGGATGAATACGATACGAACACCCAAAAGTTTAACTAAATAAATTCGGCCAAGTGAAGATTCGGCCAAATGCGTGTCGGGCCACGCGCAGTGAAGGGTCCCGTAGGTAGTTGCCTGTCTGTCTTCGCTACATCGACACGCACGCGCCAACTAAATGGTGCGGTTGCGTGGGCTGAATTTGTACGAACTATATTTTAAACGACTCAAATCAATACCCAAGTCACTTCAAGTGCGCCTAAGATAAAACTTAAAGAGTTCCCTCGATTTTTCCAGGATCGCATCCCATCATCAGATCCTTACCTATATATACCCCCTCAAACAAAAATAAGCATTTTCCAAATCGGTCCCGGCGCCCACGTAATCGGGGACCATACATAGGTAATTTAAGTCTGTGTGAATATTCATTTTTGATTAAAGCTTTTATTGCCGACTGTATTTTTCTGTATTACCACCATCTAAGTACTACTCATTGAGGCGATTCTAACGAGCCCAAAATCAAAGGGGTTACATCGGTTAAGTACTAAATTCCCATGGCCACCTTCTGTCTCCAACATCAGATCAGGTCGATGGTACAATAATTGAATTGTCATCCAAACTTTTCAGCTCAATCAGTTGTACCTGCTTCAAAATCCAGTTGCAAGATTCCACTCGGACAAACATACATTCCAAATTAAACAAAAGCTGGGAGACATCCACAATAAATAGTTTGTTTAATTTTTATTTTTATTTAATGTACCCTAATTACCGTTTTTTCTACAAGCTTAAGTAAAAAATAAAAAGGTAATTATTCGGTATCTTTACTGACATGACACTAAATGACCACGAATTAATTAGCGACCACACCGTTGCGTTACGCTGCGTATACGCGTTGACGTGTCGTATGCGTCACGTATTCTTCATACATTTTACTGCGTTTACGGTGCGTCAGCGTATTTTGAGCAGCGGTGTGGTCGCTCCTTTAGAGCTGCTCTAGAGTCCAATTTGTTTCTTTACCTAATTCATGTAATAAAAATATACCAACCTTGTTCACAATCACTCGACGACACGATCGAATCACAACTGCGTCCAGACGTAAACACTTTTTTCCGAGATTTCTATGAAATTGAGCAGTGCCCTGGGGTCATCAGCCATATATAATACCTACATCCAGGCTATTTTGGACTACGATCTCTCCCAGTTAGCACATGTTCAGAGGTCAGCTTAAAATGATTTTCTTATCGCACGCAAAGTCCAGAATGATGCTAAATTCTTTGATAAGAGGACATAACTACAGGAAAACTTATGAATTCGACGGTTTTAATTGCTTTTCGAAGATCCGCGTTTGCGATGGTGGTTAAAAACGACGATTCACATAATAACTAATAATCCCTCGCTATATATTAGGTATATATATATTATATTTGTTTTAAAGGTGTCCCCCGTGTGGTGTCGGGTTAGAATTTCATCACCCCCTTTCTTCCCGTGGGTGTCGTAAAAGTCGACTAAGGGACCAGGGTTTAAGTGTGTTGTGGGCGATGGGCTAGCAACCTATCACTGCAATATCACATTTAGTCGATCTTTTATACACAAATTTTTGCTAAAAGTGGCGCTGGAACATACGTTTCATGTGCTCTGCCTACCCCTTTTGGGAATAAAGGCGTGAATGTATGTATGTATGTATGTTGTTTTAAAGGGCCTCTACGCTGTTGGCTTCGGCCCCACGCATGCCTTCCAAAAGTCCGGGACCCCATGGTCCTGAGATATGGAAAAAAACATACAAATCATAACTAGAAGCAGCCAGGAAGCCAAATATATCGTAGATCCCACACCCTTTTACTGACGGTAATAATAAAAATAATGAAGGCATCTGTTGTTAAGTTGCCGTTATAACAACAAATAATAAAAACCAAATAAAATAAATATTTAAGGGGGGCTCCCGTACAACAAACTTTTTTTTAACTGTTTTTAGAGACAATGGTACGCTTAGCCCGCGATTCCGACTCGCACTTGGCCGGTTTTTTCTATAAGAATATCACGAAAACTTTATGAATTTTCTCCAAAAGTAAAGCGTTGATTCATGTGGGTTCCATACAACCGAAGATGGCTCGAGCTTGGTTCATACCAGAGCGTTGAAAACGAGAGAATTATATTTGACTTGCTTCTGCCCGCGACTCCATCCGAAAAACTATCCTATGTCACTCTCCATCCATTCACTTATCTCCACAAAATCACGTCAATTCGTCGCTCCGTTTTGCCGTGAAAGACAGAAAAACAAACAAACAACACACACATACACTTTCCCATGCATAATATTAGTATAGATTGTTTGAATTGTTGCCAGGATCAGATGAAAAAAAAACAACTCACGTGTTAGGTACTACTAGGTATAATAGCTATAATTGCATCTACAAAGTACATTCCACATTTTTTTTACAATTCACCACATGAACTGATTTCCGAGAGCAAATGCGTTTATAACTATAGAAAAAAACCGAATCGCTGTATGTGGGCCGATAATATTTGAGGACTTCCGTCGATTCCCCAAGATCATCACCAATGACACTCCATTAGTTCCAATTTCAACGGAATCTTATCATCTCTTATCATCTATCAGAACCTGTGACGTACTTTTGCACTTTTAAGTACATAATTGAGGAATTTGATAAGTCATCATCAATTCCTCGCCACCAAATTTATGATTTCCGCATGTAAATACACGAGTTATAATAGAAAATACCAAAATTACTACAGGCGTGCCTAATAAAATTGAGGAGTTCCCTCAATTCCTCTTGGATCCCATCATCTAACTGAATTTTGAAAAAAATGGGACCCACCTGGAAGCATATACATACAAACAAAAAAAAATTTCGAATCGGCTCATCAATGACGGAGTTCTGAGGTGAAAAAAAAATATACAACCGAATTGAGAACCTCCTTTTTTTGAAGTCGGTTAAAAATAATCATTAATTTACAATGTTTTACTAGCAGATGATTTGATACACGGGCCGGTATCGGCGTACGACCAAGCAAGGTCACAGATAATCTAGTACGGAGTGACCTTGATTTGGCCGGCCTCCGTGCTTCCGACACCGATATCGGCCCGTGTAGCGTTTCCTTTAGTGAATCTCAAGACAACGTACGACCACCAGCAAGTGACAGACAGATACATGGCGTGAATGTAGTCAAAATATTATGTCTATCCACTTGGCGCAAGAGATTACCCAGTTTAAAGCTGCAGAGTGCAAAAATGTAAAGCCTAGCTCCAGCTCCACACAATGGGGCATCATGGCGCAGTTGTGCGGTAGAATGAGATGAAAGTATGTCTTTCTCCCTTTAACGCATAATATGTAGTGTAAGATTTGTTTTACTCTGTGGTAGATGTAGTGTAAGTAGCTTACTCATACGGTCAAGCCTTATAATATAACCCTTAGGCCTGCCACACACTGGCGCGGCCTGGCCGCGGCGGACAATAGTAAACTTATCCGCCGCTGTCAAATTTACTATTGTCCGCCACCGCAGGCCGCGCCAGTGTGTGACAGGCCTTAATCTGGTTGCTTCAATACACTTCGAACACCGGTCTTCATATATATAGTTGCATCCTGTATCCATCCATGATGGCCCATAGTGTTTCGCGGCCATAACGGTATGTCACACTGCGCCGCATCTCCGGACGAAGGTGCGGGGCTCGTTGTATTTAAGTACCTCAGTTTGTATATAAATTCCGTATGATACGACACACTGCACCGCACCTCCGTCCGGCGAAATATGTATGCAGCTCCGCACCTCCGTCCGGAGACGCGGCGCAGTGTGACATCCGCCATAAACATCATAAAATGGTCATCGACGTCGACCGTTCCAGACTCGCCAGTCAAACTATAACTTGAACG
This sequence comes from Epinotia demarniana, assembly GCA_945867215.1. NCBI lineage: Eukaryota > Metazoa > Arthropoda > Insecta > Lepidoptera > Tortricidae > Epinotia > Epinotia demarniana. The sequence goes on from OX244283.1 coordinate 6,730,373, forward strand.
TATAAGAGCTAGTCGGGAAGCCTTCGGCCGCCATCTTTTCTCCGATCCAGTCGTAGAACTGGTGTACATTGACGTACACGCCCGGCACGGTGTCGCCGCACCCGATGCCCCACGCCACCATGCCGTAGATCGCGAAACGGAGTGATTCTTGCTTAGGATCCACGTTCTGAAATATAGAAATATATCAGGTAGATCATCATATCAGCCGAAAGATTTCCACTGCCCGTCTTCCGGCCTCCCCCAAAGAGCAATGACCGATCCTGCGGCACCCACATGACCTACTCTCACTGGAGGGTGAGCGACTGCGAGACCGCCGTGTCTTATGTCGAGCGAAGCCGCAGCCCTTCTGCTGCGCACGGTCAAGCTACCCACGTGGGTACAAAAACGCTTCGTATCAAAATGTAGGTAGATACTTCCACAGCAGTGTGCGAGCTACGAGCAGTACGCTTACCATGAGTTTGACAATGACGGCTTACGCTAACGAGTATCGAGTTTTCTATCTGTGCATCCCGCTCGTACTGACAAAGTGCAATAGAGATGCACAGATGGAAAACTCGATACTCGTTAGCGTAAGCCGTCATTGTCAAACTCATGGTAAGCGTACACTACGCACGAAATGACGTCACTGGTACAGTGCTGGTACACGCGTGGCCTGTTACGAAGTGCGACCCACGCTGATGAGCTAACGTGCACAGCGTGCCCGTACAGTCTACGAGATTTTGGACTGATCTTTTGACAGTTCCAATATGATGTAAAGAGTGATGTGGCTAGAGTAAATCGATTGTCATGATATCCGATTACGATTGATTGTGGCTAATAAAAGGAATCGATTGATTACTGCGTAATAATTATTTTTGGGAAATCAAATAGAGAGCCTATACACTGTCGTCTGCTAACACAAGTGTCCTGGAAGTAAAGAGAGAGACTGATAGTGCGAGAAAAATCGAGAGAGCTCGCGCGCCGTGCAAAAATCAATGCCATATTTTCAAACGCAACATTTTGCACAATCAAATATGTCGGTTTCGATTTTCGATCGATTCGTGGATCGATGTTATTTTATTTCGTATTATCGTGACAGTAATTAAATAATGCATTGTTATTTTCCTATTCACAATTATTTGATTCATACCGATTTATTTCTAAACTGACAAGACTATAATCGATTAAAGCGGTGTATCACTAAATTTAAAAAATAAAAGTCGTAGGACGTAATTGTTTGCATACCGAGTTTTCAATGCTAAATTCTGCACAAATAAGCCGTAAAAAACTATTGCAATCATTTTATAAGTGCTAAAAAGAGCATGCATGGAGATTGAACTTTGTTTTGTAACTCGGAAGCTATTGAAACTTTTTTTATTATTTCGATGAGCAGTGCCAATTTACGTTATATGGGTGTCACGATGTGTCAAAAGACCAGTCCTAAATCTCGCAGACTGTAGGTTATTAGGGTTGCCATACGTCCCGGTACGCCGGGACATGTCCCGGTTTGGAGCATCGTGTTCTGGTGTCCTGGCGTCCCGGCCGATAAGCAAATTGTCCTGGTTTAATAATCATAGTTATTTAATAAGGGCTGGACTTGGTAAACAGTAATATACCTACAATAAACGCGACTAACTAGCTAGACTAATCGTTCGTGGATAGAACGACGTAGGTAAGCGCTGACGCTTGTCCATTCAAGTTTCACGAATTTACGTCAACAGTGTCAACACATTTCGGGATCGTGGACTCTCGGCGTTGACAGAGCAAGAGCGCATTAGCAATTTAGCACACTATCAAGCCCACTATAGGGAACACTGTCGCACACTATCGTACACTATCGGGCCCTAGTTTTTCTTTAATTAAATGTCGCCGTCTGAGTCCCCACACTTATGGCAACCCGTAGGTTACAGTGGAAAGGCGGAACCCCACTGCTGCGCACGGTTAGCTACGTACGTGGTTACTAAACCGCGTCCTATCAAAATGTACGAATATAGCAATAGCGGACAACGTGCCACTCCTACAGAACGTTTCTTACTTGATAATATGAACTAAAGTGCACAGTGTCGCACTAACAAACCCCGTTTTGAGCGTAGCGTGGGCTGCGTGCGCCGCAGTGGGGAATGCGGATACACGCAGCTGACCCATATACGCACGTGGGAGACGTATTCAGCGTGTGCGTGCAATGGTTGCTGTGGAAATGTTCACACACGCAGCTAGACCAATAGACCCACATGCGTGCGTAGCGTGCGCAGCAGTGGGGCTCCGGCCTAAAGTAGTTGGTCTGGGCTACGGGTGTGGTGTGGTCTAACTTACCCCTATAGGACAGACGAGAGGGGAGCCCCCGTCGCCCGCGCAGGTGTCCTTCCCCGCCTCTCCCCCCGCGCACGCCAGCGAGGGATGAAGCACGAAGTGTGTGCCGAGCCGAGTCTTTCTAAGGTCCTTCTGGCACTTGTCTCGAGGCACCCATGGGAGTTCCACCTGTAAAAATGTTGAGCTGTCAACACACTGAATTGCAAAACTTACAGTGGCTGTGTGCTGGGCCCGTAGCCGACGGCCGAGAGGAAACAAAGTTTTTATCAAATGAGGGATCAAAGTTATAGTACTTTTCTTCCCTGATATTCCCTGTTTAATTACAATTTTTTCCTCCTAGAAGGTGGGAATAACGTGCTACTCCGAAGCAAAATTATGAATCCCTCGTTACGCACAAGATTCTATTGTCTATTGTTCGCTTCATTCAATATACTGCTATCTTCGTTACTATAGCATTGTGCAGCTGATATGGAGCAGCTGCGGGTGCAATCAGCTACTGCCACTTAAGTTTAGCGATTCGGAGGACTATATCGATCGAAGGGCATAGCGAGCGAAATCGGCGGACAGTTTGCAGTCTGCCACGTGATTTCCACCGTGTTTCCACCCTACTGTACCTGGGCAAAGTCACTCCGTACTAGATCTCTTTGACGTTCGTCGACTTCGTCGGAAGTCCACCGCGCTTGGGCGTATACGTGGCAAATACTGACAATAGACATTCATTGTTTTCTTTCTGACTCTTACCTTCTTAAGCACAACGGCATACTTGTCCTTGTCGTTGAATTCCTTCCCCCAGCCCATGCTCTGGCAGCGCGCGGCGGCGGGCGGCGCGTGAGGCGCGAGGCACGCCACGCCCATGTGCGGCGCGTTGCCCAGCGCGTACGGCGAGTCGAGGACTAGGAGCGCTACGCTGTTGTATACTGACGCTGGACAAGCAGAAATAACATACATTATGTATCGCGTCAGTATTAAAGGCTGGCCAGACGGTAGTAGTTAATTCGACTTGTGAGAAGTTTCAGAAAGTTGTATCATGAAGCCCCGTGGATGTCAAATGATGAATATTACGTGTTTTGAGGCTGTCGCTGGTCAACCCACCACCAACAGAGCCGCAGCTTATGTCCATGGGGCTTCATGATACAACTTCCTGTAGCTTCTCACAAGTTTCTCGCACGAGGGCGGTTGGTCACGAAAATCTGTCGCCAGCTCGCGGGCTATAAGCGGACTTGGAGACGGTACACCTACGATATCGGCGGACGGCCAAGCAAGGTCACAGAAGATCTAGTATGGAGTGACCTTGATTTGACTGGCGTATTATCCACGCGGGCCGAAATCACGCGGCGGCCTGCAGCAGTCCGCCGATTTCGTACGTGTAGTGTGTAAAAGGTATTTATAATCAGGTCAGGGATGCCGTGGATGCGACTATTTAGTCATCCGCGGATGCGAAAGCGGATGCGGATATCCCTAGGCTCGCATCCGCGGATGCGGATTTTGAGGAAAAGACTCAAAAACATAAATACACAACGTCTTTAGATTTACAATCGTTGCAAACCAACGTATCACCAATAGCGAATTCGGCGAAAAAACGAAATGAAGATTCTTATTGACTAATCACGAAAATATTGAACACGCGTGTGGCACGCGCCGTGTTGGCCCCTATCTGGTCGCGAACTGTACTACATCAAAGAGGCGGATGCAGATGTTGAAATCATGCGGAACATCCGCGGTTGCGGAGGCGGATGCGACTTTCTGCAACATCCTTGAGTACAATACTAGTTGACATGTTCCAAATACAGCAAAGCAAAGCCTAATCTACTGTAACACAAGGTTAAAGTAATCCACTTGCTGATAAATCTTAATAGTCATGTTACTCTACGTAGTATTTAATGGATACTCACGTCTATAATAGTCAGGGTGTTGGATGATCTTCTTGACGTTGCGTTCCTGGTGCGGGTATATCTCCTTGTTTGTCTGCGTGTCCCACTCTCCGGCACGGCATTTTATCTACGAGTACGTTAATGTCAAATAACATGGAAATATTGAATGCAATTTAAACTATGCTTGACTGCTTGTTGTAAAATTTGTAATGTCATGAATGTGAATGAGGCAACAAAGGTTTGCCAAGATCGTAGCAAGTGGAAATCCGTGATCTCTGCCTACCCCACCGGGAAATAGGCGGGATTATATGTATGTTAAACGTAGATAGGTAATCAAGTCACGAGGAAACACTCCACTATAGTTAGTGAGATCTTACTTCGAATATTTGACAGCTCTCATCCCAGTACAATAAACGTCAATGATGACATATGCTAACATAAATTGTACTGGGATGACAGCTTTCAAAGGTACGAAGTAAGATCTCATCAACTATAGGTACTTCTCTTAAGGCTAATTTCAGATGACCGCGCGGCGACGCGCGGTTGGCTCGGCGCGTGGTTTAAGATTGTAACAAATCAATGTTGTTGTGTACATGACCGCGCGTGCCCGTGAACGTGTCATCTGAACTTAGCCTTAGGCGCTGCATGCAGTCTGCCGCGCTCGGACGTCTGACGTTGGCTAGGAATACACAATAAATACCTCAGCAGCTTGCTTGCCATCAACCTTGTGTGCTCCTGTGAGAACAACCTGCGGGTGGATGATAGACCCGCCGCCCATATAGTCGCTCTGAGACCACGCCGTGTTGCCCTCGGATCGTCTGAAAACAAATGATAATATAAAATACAAATTAGATTAATTAATTTATGTATAATCTTTATATCAATTACAGTACAACCTTAGTCAAAATTACACCACGGTCTTCAAAATTAAATAAATACTAGGGAACAATCTTACCTACATAAATCGACCTAGTCCCAAACAAATACCTATAGGTATAACGTACTTGAGTATGGCCACCATCCACGGGAACTCTCCGAACTCCGCCGAAGTCCCGTCGTTGACGATGCGAAAGGCTTGGGCACCGGGATTGCTCCAGCCACACTCAGCCTGCTCCACCACAGGAGGCGGAGGCTTCTCTTTCTTCTGGTCTAGAAGGCAGCAGACTTCTAGGTAGTGGGGGCAGTCGCGTTGCCTGTGAATAAGGTTTTTATTTGATAGAAAGAAAGAAAACAAGTTTATTAATGATGTTAAAACTAAGGCTAATACACAAGAGAAGTAACAGGTAGTGATCATTTCCGATCGTTATTGAAATGGCATCCACTCAGCTTTATGTCAAGGTACCTACCTTGTGAGTAATTTGATGCCGGTCTACCGTGGACACCATCCAAGAGAAAACGCTCCCGTCGAAGAAACAATTTATAGTAACATTTATAGTGACATATATATGAATCTCACAGAATCTTAGAAAAATAGGGAGAAGCTTACGCCACTTGTAGGAAAACAATCGCAATCCGGTGCATACAGAATTACTTTGTTAAGTTGCGCCTGCGCGTTGACAACTGGAGAGTGCTCGTGCGCTGCCGTGCGAGCCGCCTCTTCCGCCGGGAAGCGGTGGCTGCGACCACGGAGGTACTTGTCAGGAACGAACAGAACAGAGAGCATATTTTTGTGATCAAGTCGGAGCAATCTGTCTCGCCTTTCAAAATATGACAAGCAGTGGTCAAAAGTTCGATATTGCGCTATCCTCTAGAGAGTTGAAACGTAAACAGTACTTGGTACGATACAGAAAGGGATAGTAGAAAGCGTAGAAACGCCTTTTGTACTTTCTCTAAAAGAAGGATGTAAGATATTTCATGTAGGTTGCAAATTATTGAGGCTGATCTTACTTCTAACCAATGCTGGGAAAACTAGCGCTGGTAATCGCCAGCACCATGCTAAATTGGGACCATTTGGTGAAGTGTTTATTTGTATTTTTTTATTAAATGTTTGTCGTTCTGTGTGTTTCACGAATAAATGTTTTTCTTTCTTCTTTCTTTCTGCTGTATACAGTTCCTGCACTACTTTAGGATCACGGACGTCTTTCGCGGTGCGGATGATAAAACCCAGTCTTTTATATGATTCCTTCGCTAGCCATTGGATGTACTCGTTAAAAGTGAGTTTAAGGTCATAGCTCACTAGAGCCAGCCGTCGCCCGATCCTCACCGCCTCGCCTCGTAAATGTACTAACTACGGAGTTAATACGGAGTTGATGTAGTGAGCGTATGCCCGTACAAATCCATATAAAGAATACCTAACCGCTCGAACACAGGCGGCGCACGTTAGGCGACGGGTGGCTCTAGTGAGCTATGACCTTTATAATCAAATATTACACCTAGATATTTAATAGAGTTCATGCGAGCGATTAGGCTATTATCTAATGAATAAATCGTACGTACGAGCACGGGAAAAGGTTAATATTGTTGCATTTGGATGAATTGTTATTTTTACTCCAATTGCCTGTAGTCACAATACCTAACTATTTATTTGATCGTCTGCGTAAAATAAACAATTAGAGTGATGAACGACGGTCTCTAGATCATTAATCATCAAAAGGAGAAGCCATGGTTCCACAGGATAGATCCTTGACTTAATCCCGAACGGGTAAGGTATGGTAATTATGTATATCCGATATACCTATCACAGTAGTTTAGGAAATAACAATAATACTCGTAGGTATTAAAATACAATGATGCACTACTTCAATACTCGTATGTACGACATCATGCCTCACTCAACATCTGCCTGCTGGTTCTAAAGTTCCAAAATTACTGACAACTAGGTCGAAGATACCTAGAAAAAAATCGCTCTTTCGTACGTAACGTAAATATTTTAGCGCCGAGGATATGTTTACCTTCAGATACTCTATTCTCCTTTTGCTCTCATTAGGGAGGGGGGAAAGCAATCTAAAGTGTTATATACACCTATCAATTTGTCACACCATCCACTATACCTACCACCAATATTTGCTGTAACTGTCCGCTGCATGCGGGTGGCGCAGGACCGGTCACTGTGGCACTATTTGGGGCAGGCCTATGTCCAGCACTGGAGGTCTTTCGGCTGATATGATTATGATGATGATGATGTATATTTCCTTCACATACGTACCTGCGTTTATTGGTTGTTGTGATAAATTGCTAGGTGTAGGTATAATGCTCTAGATTTACCTTATGTCAATTATGGAGTTGCCATCTGTATTCACGGTGCCAGTCTCCGGATTGCACTGGTAGTGGAGCACGCACACTCCGGGTTTGTCGTCTCTAGTCTCACATTCCGTGGCATTGTCTGTAACAGTATAATATGATTAATAAGTAAGATATAGGCGTGGATAATCGAGATAAAAGTAATGACGAAGCCCGACCACCCTGCGGCAAAGATTGTGCGTTCTCATGAAAGGTCAAGTCTGCTGAGCATCGTCAACGACTTTAGCTCCCAATAATAATCCATTTCACCAAACTTACAGCGTAAACTGGCAACACTATAGTCAAATGGCCAGTAAAGGAGACGCTACAAGGACCGATATCGGCAGGACTACATGCCGCCGCGTCATTCGACCCGTGTGGATAAGTGCCGGATGCACGGCGCCAGCAAAACCAAGGTCACTCCTTATTAACAACTTAATAATATGCCATTTATAACCTAAGGTTAGGTACTTTAATACGTATAAGGGTTTTCAACGAACCTTATTTTTTATCACTTCGGTTAAAATCTTTTTCAAGTATTTCGTGAATTGTTTAACATCAAATGGCAGATATGATTACTGTTTTTAATGATTTTTTTTTCTCCTATCTTTCTAAGTTGTATCTTTCTAACTTAACTAATTACCTATAGGCTGTTTTTAATGAGTGATAACGGACCTGAGGGGCTACCGCGAAACGAAAACGAACTTCGTTCGTGTATCTCCCTCTCTATCGCACCTGTTAGTTCGAGCGACAGAGACGGAGATACACGAACGAAGTTCGTTTTCGTTTCACGGAAGCTCCTCTTGCATACCTATAAACAGTTACGGAGATATTTACTCACCTAAATGAATAAGAATAACCGAAATGATTAAAATATATCACCGATGTGATAATCCCGACACCGAAATGATAACATTTTCACCTTTGTGCAACATTCACCGGAATGATAGTTAAAATAAAATAAGACTTTAAAAAAAATATCATTTATTAATTTCAGTGAGGAGTTTTGAGCCAAATTTTTACCGAACTAACCGAAATGAGAACGGCGTAATGAGGAAAAATGAGGTTTTACTCGAATTAAAAGAAAAGTGTCTAATGGATATTAAAATTGAACTTATCAGATGAATTAGAATTTTAACTTACGTAGCATATCCGATTCATCAACAATGCTCGTGCACAATAAACAAGATATATATTAAAAATCGAAATTATATTTTTTTGTCACTTCACAACCGAAGTGATAAACTTACGTGTTTAGCTCGAACGTGTAGTAGATTAGGACAATTGCGCTTGCGCTGGACGTTAGTGCGAGATTGATTGAACATCGTCTAATCGGGGCAGCGCGTCTTGACTACTATATGCATTGAAACTTTGTTCACCGGAATGAGGTAGTTTCGCTGGACACATACATATACACTGATCAAAACATATACCAGCGATTTGTGGGATTCTTAATATTTTTTATCTGACAATCCTTGATTAAAATAAATGGGTTAGCTAATATAAATACTCGTACTTCTCCAAATTTATCATACGAACAGAGTTTTTGAATCAATAGCGTCTGTTTATAATAATATTATTTAAAAAAAAACGAATAGTAATCTTGAGGCTTTTCTGCAGCGAAATCAGTGATTCGAAACATGATTAAGCAATTTTCACTTGATAGAAAAAAAACACAAACGTAGGTCTAAAAGGGTCTAAAATACATTTAAAATATTCGTAACAAATTATGCACGATAACTTAAAAATATTAAAAAGGCTTCTATAAATCGGCAATATTGTGCTTGAGAGAACTCAGTGTTTATTTTTTATTTATTTAAACGGCCAAGAATTTTTTCTTAAAAAACATGATATACGCGCTTCCGAGCACGCACTCCCACCTCGCTCACGCTTATGTTCAGTGAGAGGGAGAGAACACCATGAACCTACGGCGCCTTAGCCATGCCATTTCAAATTCATGTTTGGGACATTCGGACATTCACCCATAATGTTGTCTTCCCATTATTTACTATCAATAAAGTATGAGATATATGAGATCTTCTTTGACCTTCTTTGGCCGTCGGCCACGGTCGTCTGGAAACTAGTATACAGCCGTGCTTTGAAAAAACATGCCATGCTTCGACGATTCAATGTTTTATGGACTGATTCGATGTACAGGCGCGTCCCCAACGGCAGTGCAGCAGGCAGCACGGCTATAATGCGACGGCGCGCGAGCTCTCTCGATTTTTCTCACACCATCCGTCTCTCTCTTATTAGAATACTTAGAACAAGAGGTATAGTGCGAAAACAATCGAGAGTGTGTCGCGGCCGTCCCATGATAGACGTGTTGATCCCGTATCATGGTCGGCCTTAACACACGATAAGCGACAGTACAGAGCGTCCGTCACTGGCTGGCAGCGTGGCACCGTTCGGTAGAACGAGACGACGCTCCTATCTTGTCACTTATCGCTTGATAACGCCGATAGTGATACGGGGTCTGGGCTCGTGTGGACAGTTGCAGGCTGCACGGCATCCGGCAAAACCAATGTAATGCCGTTACTAGACCCCTTTTTTCCTCGGCAGTTCGTTATGCTTGCCCGTGGGGATACGCCTTATGATTGTCACTGAAAACTGCCATGATTCTCACCATTACTAGCATCCGGTTTGCCGTATAAGGCCTCCAAGCGTTCCCTCTCCGTTTGACTGATCTCGGACCCTCGGGACGGCGTGGATGGCACTGGAGAGATAAGGGATCTATGGGGTCTCGTAACTGAGCTGTTTATGGGTCATACGCAGAAATCTGAGTACCTATGACCCTTATGCTTTATCACGTAACTTAATGAATTTGGGCATTAGGTAATATGAAAGTGTTAGTAGGTACCACAGGATATGACCTTAATGTTATGTAAATATATAGGTAGATGTTCACCGGATGGAGAAATCGACGAAGATGTCCCAATCTGTTAATGTCCCAATGAATAACGAGAGCAAGTCAAGTTGGGTAAACAGCCTTGCTTACGCCCGATGAGCAATTCTAAAGGACATGACTAAGTATATGACGGAGAGTGACATACCAACAGAGCTGGGCATTCAAATAGTTAACCCCGTTAATCGTTAATCCGAAAATAAAAAGTTAACCTCGTTAAAAGTTAATGCCTTACATTTCGGAAGACTTAACAACAAATTTAAAAAAAGTCACAAAAAGTTTACTGCCACGGAGCAGATGGAGGATCGTAAACCTCAAACTATTGGCAAATAGAAGACACTTGATTAATGATTCACGGATTCATGGAAGGTTAACGGATGTTAATAAGTCCGTTTTTTAAGTTAATTTTAAAGTTAATCCGTTACTCAAAATGTAACTAACCCATACATAGTTCATAGGTACCAACAATACACTTAGTGGTATTTAACGGCTGGATTTTTATCCCAGTGCGAAAGGGCGGTAACAGCCTAGCTAGCATGATTGGACATAAAGTACTCCCCTCCCCTTACATTGAAGGACATAAGTGCGAGCAGGACGGCTTTACGTCCGATATAAAAAGACCATGCCAGCTAGGTAGCTGGGAATACCCCGTGCTGTATCAGCCGGACGACTCCGTGCAAGCAAGTCCTATACTCGTCCTCAACCGAAAAGACGACTAGGGCAATAAAACCCTTGAACTGGCGTTATAAGTTTCCTATTGTATTGCACGGAGCGAGCGGAAACCTTTAGTGCAGTATTATAAGAGTCTTGACGTTACCTTTGCCCGGTGTAAGGTCTATGTCCGTGTTCGGTTCTTCGGTCGTCCCAAACAGGTCTTCTAGCCGTTTCCTCTCGTCTTCACTTATGTTCTGACCCCTCGCCCATGACAGGCACAGCAGCACCAAGACAGTACAGTATCTGTAATGATACATTGATGTTTTAGCATTGTTTATAGAACTAATGTTAGGTACTTACCTAAGAAATATAAAACCAAACGGTGCAAAGGAGACGTACGAAATCGGCGGACTGCAGACCGCCGCCGCGTGATTTCGGCCCGTGTGGAAACGTGCCGGCAGCACGGCGGCCAGCCAAATCAAGGTCACCATACTAGCTTTTCTGAGACCTTGCTTGGCCGTTCGCCAATTTCGTCGGTGTAGCGGGTCCTTAAGAGTACACCGCCCGGGTGCACGCACCCAATATGTGTTCTCTGAGTGAAGTTACCTTATTGGCTTATAGCTGATCCGATAAATGGCATTAGCGCCAACGACAACATGGTCACTTTTCATACATAAAACCACATACCTATACATATATAGACGTTAGACGCATCCCCATGAACGAGCAAGGCGGATTATTGGCGGACTGACTGCCGAAGAAAGTCAAATGTGATTTAGTAGTACGGTCTGGTTTTGCCGGACGCCCCGTAGACTAAAGGAGACGCTACACGGGCTGATATCGGCCGGACTGCATGCAGGCCGACGCATGATTAGGCCCGTGTGGATACGTGTCGGAAGGATGGCTTCCAACCAAATCAAGGTCACTCCATGCTGGAATTTTAGGGTTCCGTAGTTCTGCCGGCCGGCCGATGTCAGATCGTGTAGCGTCTCCTTAACGCTGTCCAAACAGGTTGACGTAGAGATGCCTTATAAGGCCAGAATCACCCTGCCGCGGCCTGCAGTGGTCTTAGAGGCAGTGATGGTCAATAGTAAATTTGACAGCTAGTGCATTTGTTATTTGTTTTATGCGCTCGCTGCACGCACTGCTAAACGCACGTCTGTCGTGGGACGGCCGCGACATACTCTCGATTTTTCTCGCACTTTACCTCTTGTTTTAAGTGCTCTAATAAGAGAGAGACGGATAGTGCGAGAAAAATCGAGAGAGCTCGCGCACCGTCGCGTGATAGCCGCGCTGTAGTTTATCATCATTATCAATAGGTCAACTAATGCGAGATGTATTAATCTAATAATGGTTAGAATCCATATAGGTTATACATTTGACGTAAACTTCTTGCTGCTAGGCTGGGGTATATAGTATAGTCATTATGTGTGTTTTAACATTGCAAGGAATCTAAGCACGGCAGCGAGTTCATCTGTAATTTTTCCTTATTTGTATTTTGCTTTAAGTAAGTTGTGGTAGCCTAGTGGTTAAGGCATGCGGCTGTCAAGCGGTGCTCACGGGTTAGAATCCCCGCTCGTACCAATGAGTTTTTGGAACTTATGTACGGAATATTTGCCGTAGCTGTTTGGTGAAGGAAAACATCGTGAGGTCTAGTTTTTCCTCTGGGTTGATATGGCAAGTAGCACTAGTAGCAGTTCACTTTCGGAAAACTAGTGCCAAATGTTGGGTTTAGGTGTCTAATCAGACCCTGGGCTCATTTAGGGTACTTACAACCGGGAATAACGCTAGGAGGATGATGATGTACCTATTTTTAGAGTCCGTATTCATGTTCTAAGCAGGTTCTAGCGACGAGTGGAGCTAGCTAGGTATCATGGATCATGGGTGACGTGACGACCAGAGGGGCTACCGCGAAGTGAAAACGAACTTCGTTCGAATATCTCCGTCTCTGTCGCTCGAACCAGCAAGTGCGACAGAGACGGAGATACACAAACGAAGTTCGTTTTCATTTCCTGGTAGCCCCTCAGGGTGGAAAGTGTGTGGATTTCACCCAGTAACGTAGCTAGGGAGGGATCGAATGGAGCAGCCCCGCTATTATGTTACTAGTTTTAAGTTCACCTCAACGCTCGCCCACAAATATTTCTTGACACCGCGACGCGTAGTAACTAAGCGTAGGTAGAGGTTGTTTTGTTATGCGTTACGGGTGAGGTAAGACGCATGAGCGCGTAAAGTATAACCGCCCAGCCCCGATATTATGTAACTTTTTTTAAGCTCACCTTACCGTTCACCCACTAATTTATCTTGACGCCACTTAATAACTAACATAGATCAGTACGCTTACCATGAGTTTGACAATGACGGCTTACGCTAACGAGTATCGAGTTTTCTATCTGTGCATCCCGCTCGTACTGTCAAAGTGCAATAGAGATGCACAGATAGAAAACTCGATACTCGTTAGCGTAAGCCGTCATTGTCAAACTCATGGTAAGCGTACTGATAGTTTCGTTACGCGTCACGGGTGGGGTAAGGTGAGGCGTACGAGGTTAAAACTTCTTTAGCGGCGCTGTGCACTTTTTGGGATGGGGAAAAATTGTTAAACTCGCCACAGATTTCGTAAGGTGAGATTCGAGTGACGGTAAGATGCGTTGGGTGAGATGGCGGTTGACGGTTTGAAGGAGGGAGAGGCGAGTTATTTTTATACTGATAATTAAAGCCATTCGCAAGTTTTCACTTCTGCCGGCACTCCCGGTTTTTTATATTAACTTGCAATGAATGTAGGCAACTATGTTTGTTCGGTTGGAATCTTCAACCGATTGAGCTTAAATGTTGGGTAAAAGTGTAGATTGGATGACAATTCAATATTATGGTACCTACCATCGACCTGATCTGATGATGGAGATAGAAGGTGGCCATGGGAATTCAGTATTTAACCAACGTACCCCGTTGAGTTTGGGCTCGTTAGAATCGACTCAATAGTAAGTATTAGTCAATAGTAGTAGTTGATGACGGTATACGGTTTACAAAAAAGTACTTACAGTCGGCAATGAAAGCATGAAAGCCTGCACCAAAAAATTTTCACAGAAACTTATTAATTTTCCTTATAGTTTGGCCCGAGTGAATTCCGTAAGAAATGTTGTTAATGTTGTGATATACATATTCCGTCGTAGATAGATTAGGAGAGGAACATGGTATTGAGCAGGAACGCAAGTTACGCAAGTATAACGTTGTTTTCCGTAATCATCGAAATTAATTAAACTAAGTAAGTATCTAAATAGGTACTATATGTATAATTTATTTATAGTAATTAGAAACAAAATATGGTGATTTTTAATTTTAAAACACATGCAATTTGTTTGAATGTGTAAAGCTCAGTAAGGTAAACGTGGCAGTGCTGGGGACCGATTTTTGACTTTCGAGCGCTCGACTCTTTCACTCGAAATTTGTCAAAAATTATGAAATGCTATTTTGAAATAGCGATAGAAAATTCAAAAACGAGTGGTATTGACCACTCGTAATCAATTCTATTGGTAGAAAGTAAGTGTCGGCCATTTTAACACTACAAACGTATTTACTTTTATTTGATTTTCGAGCGCTCGTAAGTCAAAAATCGGTCCCCTGGACACTTGCCCAATTATTGACACTTCCAATCTTGTTTTAATAACAATTGAAGTAAACAATAAGTGTCTAATGTTAGGAATTAAGCTGTCCAATTTTGCAACGTTAATAATAACTTCATAAATAAACAAATAAAAGCAAGTCAAGGTCAAGTTCCCTGATATGTCACCGCAAAACGCAAACTTGATCGACAGGTTTCATTAGCTTAGGTAGGTACTTAACCAGCACATTTCAACATGACCGGTAAAAAAGTATAGGTATTATAAACACGTTCATTACGATATAAACTATAATTTTATGAAGTAGACTCACCTCATGACGGTTAAAAGTAAATGTTTTGACTAGAATTAACTTCGTGATTCAAGATGGCGGCGTTCGCGGCGACGGGCCGCGGTGGACTGCCTTCTTTGAGGAAAATATAAAATAACTTGTTTACTTGGGGCGTCGTTAACGGAACACGGTTGATATACTTTAAATTATTTTATTTATATTATGTCGAACCCCTATTGAAAATAAGTCTTAGGGTAACTTAATAAGGCTAAAATAAAAGATTATTGGGGATATGGAAGTTTTTTTGTATACCTACTTGATCTTTTTTTTTGTGAATGTCTTATCTCGTGTCAATGAACATAGTATCGCTAAAGTGTCCTCTGACTTGTATTTGTAAAATAAGTTTTTTATTTTTTATTTATTTCATTAAACAACATAACATTTAGAACTATAATTAATATCTGCCAAACTGCATAGCAGTTTGTCGGCAGAAAATTGGTCAAATTTGGTCAATGCATTTAGATTGCTTGTAGATATCCAAGAGATGTTTAAGTGACTACGTGGCTATTAGTAAATACGAGGTGTGTTTATTCATGTTAATTTCCTAGTTGGATACCATAGAGGTTTAGAGTTGACTTGTTGAGTAGATATGCTCTTAGTTTGAGAAAAAAACATAGGTATCTTCAGCCAGCCAGGTTTTTCACTATGTTTAGATTCTTTTCCTACAGCCGCAGATGTACAGGTACTTTATTCTTCCTACTTTTGTAATATCGTTGGTTTTGTATGGCTAGTCAGCTCGTAACATATTGAAACTTGAATAAAACCGGCCAAGTGCGTGTCGGGCCACGCGCAGTGATGCGTTCCGTAGTTGCCTGTCTGTATTTGTTACATCGACACGCACCAAGTAAATGGTACGGTTGCGTTCATTGTGAGATTTGATTGTGACTGGGGCTGGAGGTCAGGGTTCTTCTTTATCAAAGTTGACAACAATAAATAAATAGGACCAACGTATACATATATATTATATTGATTCCCAACTTCAAACACAGTTCATTCAAGATCAGAGGCGACAACCCAGTTCGCAATTAATAACTAAAACGTTTTGTTTTAACCACTTTTTGCCGGACACTGACAATTGTGAATGTGGAGCCAATAAGGCAGACTTCACGCGGCTCACGCGCGATTCTCGCCGTTTCACGTACGTCCTCCAATTGGTGTTTTAAACAACTTTTTGAAGTGAAAACTTCTTTAACCTGTTTAACTCGCGGCAGGTCACGTGACCGTAAGATTCGACAGATAGAAAATTCGTAAGACGGACTCGTGACCTGATCGAAAAACTGTTACAATGTCATTGAGTTTTCACTTCTGCCGGCACTCCCGGAGTGCAACCCGTACGCTTACCATGAGTTTGACAATGACGGCTTACGCTAACGAGTATCGAGTTTTCTATCTGTGCATCTCTATTGCACTTTGACAGTACGAGCGGGATGCACAGATAGAAAACTCGATACTCGTTAGCGTAAGCCGTCATTGTCAAACTCATGGTAAGCGTACTGGTCTTTTTCTTTGCTTTAACCCTTAGCGAGGCAGAGGACTACTTATATGGGACCACAAGATTTTGTACCTTAGCGCTCTATGATACGGTTCAAAACCAATGAAAAAGTTAGGTACCCTCTGCCGGCTGAGGGGTACTGTATGAAATTAAATGTTTTTTCTACTCCTGTACTTTTATCTGTCATTTACATAGTCCCGAACACTAATATAAAGACATACAATATAAGTCTGCAGAAAAGTCTATACTCTATTCCCCATAACAGTACGGCACAACCGTGCTGTTTTGTCGCCAAAACGATACGCTTAGCAGCCATACGCTTCTAAACCTGGGTAGTGCTACATTGTGCCACGGCCTAATAGACACGATCGAGTAGGCCGCGACGCGACTAATCTAGAGGGCCATGCCGAAACATAAAATACATTAGGTACTACCAACTTAACAAACCACTGAATGTATTTACTTCAAATAAATTATTGTACTAAAGGCATTGCTGCCAACTTAAGAATAACCTTGGTCTTAATATGACAGTACTGGCAAGTTGAATTAAGAACAAAACAGACCATAAACAAGAGGTGTCAATGTGTCATGTTTCCAATTTCCCACCAAAGTTCCAGTTCAAAATTAAAAGATGAAATATGTCAAATATGATAACTATTCGTTATTAATGACTTCTTAAGATTTGATTCGTGTTTGTGAAGTGAAGAAAAATGTGTACGTTCCTTTTAAAATGGACGAAGAAGAAAATAACTGCACCGCTGATGAAATTGCGTGAGTAGTAATAGAACTAACGGAAAACTTACTGCCTGAAAAGTCAAATTATGCTATTTATTTAAAATAGTCGTAGAAAAAATATTGTATGCAAATGGTGTATAACTTGGTCTTAAAACGCTCGTGGCGTCTTTAATTGCGATGCTCGCCAAGGCTCGCATCGCAACTCACGACACTCGCGTTTTAAGACCCTACTTATACAACAGTTGCATAAAATACTATTAAAACCCTGAAGTGTTTATTTTTCAAACCGATCAAGGAAAATCCTATACTGATATAAATGAAAAGGCATTTTTAGACAAATGTAAAAGCTAATTTATTTGTAATTTAAAAAGTACATTACATAATATGAAATCTAAGTTCAATTAAGTAAACAAAGCTAGGTAGACAAAAAAGTTAAGAAATAATACTAACACTTTCACTGCCCAGAACCCTCCAAAGGAGTGCTTTCCGCTTACTTAGAGATCAATTAAATTCTTGGTAGTGAAAGTGTCAATAAGAAATTACAATATAAACGAGAAAAAAGTATCAACATGTAATGTCACATTCAAGATAAATTCGCAACAAAGCATGTAATAAGTGTTATAACGATTGACAACATTTCATATTTTCATGTAGGCCATTTTATGATTTAGTTCGCTAGAAAATGTTTTTTAAAGCCACTCGTGTTTTTTTATTTCTCCCTTAATTGTAATTTACATTCAAAACTATCAAATTGAAAAGTAGCGAATTCCAGAAGGTTGTAAGTAAATTATGACGTCAATACTACGACTCTGTATGGCAGTTTGGACAACTTTCATATGGCAGCCATAATACTGACGTCACACACGGTGAAAACCACTTGTATACCAAAGTTGTATACGTTTTCGCGATTTTCTTAAAAGCGAGCAGGAAAAAAACACAGAAAACTACTTTATTACGATCAGATAACATAATTACCGAAATGGTTTTCGATTTAGGCGTCATTACATATTTTGAAATATTGTCAATTGAACGCAACAGTAAAATTTAAATTCGCAAATGGCTAGGTTAGGTTATAGTCCAGGCAATGAACTGACAACTTGTATGGAAAAAATGACAATTTTGGAAATAATTTATAATAGCTTATCTTTTCTGTGTAACTGGTATAATATCAATTAAATAGTCACCCAGCGACAGAATCCGACAAAATTTCAGACATCAACAAAATTATAAATTAACTAGCTACTGAAAAGTCAGAAAAAATAGTAACAAATATTTTGTTATTTTGGTTCCTTTATTTTTGCTCTATAATATTCAAGATAAATCATACAACAAATAACAACGCATGCTTCATTTAAATCTACTTAATTACTTCCGGGTGGAAAGTTTGCCGGATTCTTGAATAAAGCATCTTAGAATAACACTTTAAAATGAAATCAACAAAAAAACGCTATTATAAATTAATGTTTTTAAAACCGTATTTTGCCTGGAGTATTAGGTTAGGGGGTACATAGGTAGGTAGGTACATTAGTACTTTTTTTTTCTAAATCGCGAATGTATTTATAAATCTAGTAGATTCTAATTTTGTTCGAAATGCATACAATGTCTACTCCATTTATTTTACAATAAAATTATTGTCTAAAATAAAATTAACATCAAGTAAACAAATCTTTCGTTAGTACGGCTGTCGAACTGAACATATGAATATTGGAAACATTCAATCAGTAAATCAATAAAAATCCTTTAAAATGTACATTAATCTCACCAACTGTGTCCTCCAAATGCGATGAAAAGCACCCAGACATGAGAAAATAATAATATTTTCAAAGGTTGTTATGCATTGTGAGTTTTTATTGTGACGCCTAACGGCATCACACTGCCCCAATAATAAAGAAAGTCATTCTTTTGCAAATACTCAATCCCGGTTGCTGTGAAATAATTATAATATGTCAACTTTGGTTAGAGCCATATTTGTGAAAAGATGGAAATGTCAGACTTTACACATCACCTGCCTGATTGATCACTTTATCACTTCACTTTATTCGAACGCAATATTAAATGTGCGACCGACGGCACCTTTCACCACCATTTTCACTGTTCCACTATTTAAGCTCGAAAAGTCGTCGTCATCGAGATCGCTGAAGCGACCCGGCAAGGAGCAGTGTCCAAAATCTTTGAGCATCACGACAATTTGACCCTTAGGGTTAAATTTCGACCCCCATCTGCTCCAGGACTCGATTAGCATAGGACTGTTGGTTGGTAGGTCCTTTACACGAACCCAAGTCCTAATTTTCCTTCCAGCGTAGTGAGACATAATTGGATAAGTTTAGTTATTAGAAAAATAAACTTTAATTCAATGTAGCACAGAGTCAGCCGGGAAAAATAAATGGAATTAATGGTTTAATATGGGTTACATGAGCTTATATATGCTTTATCTCGCCACGGTAGCGGCGGCGGGGAAGAAGGATGTTAATTAAACTAATTGAATGTGCGATAGCATATGGGTGAAAAAATATTTACGTCACACCTGGCCATAATGCGAGTTTTACTGCACGCTGCGCGTACGGGAAAACTCGCATTGTGGCCAGATGAAGACGTAAAATTTTGTACGCAACACGGGCGGTAATTCGTAAAGCCCCAGAGCGCATGTTTATGGCCCTCACCTTCGGTTCGGGCCACAAACACCTGCGATCTGGGGCATTTACGAATTCACCGCCCTAGTAACGTAATGTACTATAGCGCACGTCCACGCTGGTCGGGACGGTTAGCGATGCTACGGTAATTTCTCCCGCACAGTATGATGGTGTTGATGGGGATGGTTTCAAATATAAACTGATGGAGTGGACTGGCTACAGTTATACTCGGACATTGTTGCCAGATGTTTAAATACAAAAGTGGGAGCTGTAATTAATAAACGTAGATATGTAAATGAAAATGTCGGTATAATTTTCATCTATGCTTCCTTTTGAGCGAACAACAGCGCTCAATTATAACTTAGTATTTTCGTTGGACCAGAAGCGTTAGACGTTTTGAATATATGGTCTTTGTCCATGAGCAAACGGTAACTTTTTTTGAAGTGAAAACTTCTTAAGCGGCGCTGTGCACTTTTTTGTGATGGGGAAAAATTGTTATACTCGCCACAGGTGTAGGAGCGTAGGAGGTCACGTGACCGTAGGATTTAGTGTTGCCAATTGCCGGAATACAAAGCGGGAGTTGCGCTTCAAAACGCGGATTTTTAAATGAAAATGCGGATTTGGTGAATTTTTGCTAAATTAAAATTATTCAAGTTTTCACTTCTGCCGGCACTCACCGAGTGCAACCAGGTATTTTTTGATTATATCTCGAAAGCGGATCCATGTTGACTTTAGCAAATGTGGATTCATTACCAAAGAAATCTGGGTAAAATCGGAATTGTGAGATAATAAATAATAATAATAAGTTTATTTCCAAAAAATATGTTACAGCTGTATTTATGAAGCCTCTGACTTCTGAGCTAGGCTGAAGCCTGTGTTACAGAAGTCAGTGTCCTCTCCCAGGTTGTGAGATTCGTTAATATAACAATTTTGTTTTCTTAAATATTTATGTGTTCTTATTTGACTATATTTATATACCTACGAAAAGTTTGTATGTGTGAGATATCTGGCAACACTGTACCTAAGTAGGTACTGGAATTCGGTGTAATAAACATTATTAATTTTATCAGCTAATTATTCGACACGAGGCAGGAATTCCTTATAATACAATAAAATTAATAGAAACACTTCCTGTTGTTTCCCATTGTTGAACGCTAATTAATTTTATTTCCTGTTTTGCTACTTTTTAGGGTTCCGTACCTGAAAAGGAAAAAACGGAACCCTTAAGGTAAAAGTACGTTTCACCGGACGCTTAAGACCAGGATATACGTTTATTTTTTTAATAAGGACTGCGAGTTTAATAAGGCTACGAACAAAAGTTCAATTGTAAGATAGATAAATTTGCCATCATTTAATTGTACCTAGAAATTAATATATTTATGCTTAATATATTTTTTAAGTTATTTGGGTCGGTTTCCGTGGTTTGTACCATTTACCGGACTAAGAAACGTGATTACTTACGGACTAGGGAAGAAATGTATGGGATTTGGGCGCTGCGTGGTGCTCAAACTTTAGTTGGTAAACAGTTGATTGAGATTATTGTTTTGAGACTTCAAAAATCTTAGCGGAATGTTAAACTTGGTAATAAAATTTTAGTTCAGATAACACAAGTTATATCAATTTACAATAATTAGGTATACTAATATTATTAATTTGCCTTTGTGAGCTGTAGACATTTAACAAAAAATGACGAAAACTGATATTATAAACATGGATTATTATTTATTAATAAATCGGCTCATTCGTCTACTTTTTTATAATATATACTTGGTGTTTCTGATGGTTATTATATACCTAAGTAGAATAAAATTATAACGATAAAAATACTTTTTTCTATCATAAATATTTAGTTGACGGGTAACGCCGCAATACGTTAACATAAATAAATATACGTGACGTTACCATTAAACGTAACAAAAGTTGTGATAAAGCTTGGGTCATGCTGGTAAATCTCTGTTATTTGTGGTGTAATAAGGATATTATTATTATTAGATAACTGAAATAGAAAAAAGTTACAAAATAAAATCAAGTTTTTATCGACTGAACTAAAAGTCTAAAACAAACAAAAAAGTATTTTCACGTAACCTTCAAATTAATAGAATAGAGAAGTTAATTTCGAGTTGTCATAATTTTCGATTCAATTCGAGTTGAATATTAACAACTAAAGAAAAAAAATATTATAATTATAAATAAATTCTGTTTTTAATACAGTTGCTCAAAAAGTGGTACTTTTTGTGGCTGCGTAGCGTACAAGAAGCTCAATTTCTCGAACTAGTGCTTTTTACTTTTTAGTTCCAAACTATACATTCGAAACGCAGTAATTTTATATTAGATTTTTTACCCGATGGCGCTGATTCCAATAGTATGTTGTCACTGTCAGTGTCATTTGTAAAGTATAGGTTCGTTCAAAAATAACTTCGAAGGAAGCATATTTTATCGCAATGATATATTAATTTATTATTTTTCGCAATTGTATAAAAACGTCGTTTACAACACGTGTGAAATGTCTTTTACCACTCGTACCGAGTCTTGTCACTCGCTTTCAGCTCGTGGCAAGATACCTCGGTACTAGTGGTAAAAAGACATTCTTTTCACACTAGTTGTAAAATGTACTATTTCATGTATCAGTTGATTATTATTTTTTTCAGCTTTATAAATTTGAAACGTCGAAATTGGCCAAAATTCGGGGTTTTTCAATTTTTGAAAAATCCCCGACATTTTTATTTCAAAGTTCAACACTTATCTCGTAACTGGCAGAACCGATTTTGTTGAAACGTACGTTCGTTAAGAACCATCTCAATCACGTCAGCTTTCGGACAAAACCGCATTAAAATCGATTCATTAATTTAGGAGCTACAATGCCACAGGCAGACACACAGATGCACAGACACAAAAACAGAGATGTCAAACTTATAATTGTGTCAGGGTTTAAATCTGTGCCCCTAGTGAAAAGGGGTATAAGTCTGATTTTGGCCAAATTGAGTTATATATACCAAAACGGATCTAAGTTATCTTGTAAACTAACAAAGTTACGGTCGTGTTAAAGGGTATAACTGGCTCGAATGACCATGACGCGATAGGTATATATTGACATATATTCTTATTAACAACGAAAGCATATTATTATTTCGTGACAAATGGTATGAGTAAAGTTACATCTTACGATTTCGTATGTTCTCTGTGTTTAACGATGTAACTACATTTATCTGTTTTAGGAATGCTTAGTGCTTATGGATCGATGTCTATTTATATCGGTTTACACTAATAATATGACATTACTAAGAGAACAAGTCAACTTAAATCCGTATTCACGCCTTAATTTTGATAGTTGTTAGAGCAAGTCGACTTATACCGCCATATGTTACAAAAAATACGTGTAAATCGATACAAGCGTAAATTCGATGCCCCGCGCACACCCGCGGAGCGCTGAGTCGCATTTGCGTAGTTGTGAGAGAAGGACGTGCTTACGTTGTTCGCGAACCGCATTTGGCGACGACGACGATGTGTGAGTTGTATCCTTTTTTACTTAGTTTTAAGATATTATCCTATAGGTTATGTCTACACTTTTAAGAATTTATATTTACTTATGCCCTTTTACACCAAGCAAGATTTGACTTATATTGAGTAATGTGAAATAAACGAAAATTCGATTAATTTCACGTAGTATGATTAAACAGTAATAGGTACGTATTTACAAGAAAAATACAATTTAGTCGATTGTCAACAATCTTAGTCGCCATATTGGTTTTTTTAACAATATAAAGCTACCGTGACTATCATTTTTCGTTAAATAATTTCGAGTGGGGTATCATAATTAAGATTAAAAAGTAGTTGCAGTGCAATTACCCAAGGTTTGCGATAAGGCATTTCGGGGCGTGCCGAAATGCAAACTGGTTTTAATCGTATATTCATAGGTATTGTTTGTATGGACAAATATTTTTTAATTTATTTTTCATTCTTTTTGTTTGTAGAATGGCAGGCAGAAATCTTATTCATCGAATGCTCAACCTTCTTGACAAGGAAAATAACAAAAATAATACCAACTTTCCAAACCAACGGTCTTATACCTCATTCACCCAGAGGAAGAAATAATATACACCTCGGTATTTAAAAGTTAAAACCTTTCTATTAAAAAACCGTATTTTATAAGCGCCAACTGTGGACCTTTAACCTGACCGTAAGGAATTGCACCACCAACAGGTTTTATTGTTTTATGTGGCATGAGTCTATCGCTGGGAAGGGAGGTAATGAAATTTTATTCTGTGTGTATAATTTCATTCTTCACCATGTCCTCGACAGAATGAAACATTTAATTTTGTCCTTGGACTCGAGTTTTGGACAAAACAATTGTTTTTATATGGTGGTCATGTATTTACTCGCGTTATGCAACCATCCTAGCTTGCAAAAAAATACACATAACTTCTTTGTACCGGGACATAGTCATATGGAGTGTGATGTAGATCATGCACTAATTGAAAAAAAAAGAAAACGCAAATGGATCTACACCACCCAAGAGACTGGTATCAATTAGTTCATACATGTGGAAAGCGGCAGGATCTGTTTTTGAATATTGGAAGTCTACTTAAGGGATCGCTGGTGCGGTGCAAAGGAAAGTTGACGAAGACAGAAATAAATTTAATATTTTGGAAACTGGCCATTTTAAATGCAAAGTTTATTAAAAAAACTGACACAAAAAGAGTTATTTTAAAAATATTGTAATGAATACCCTTTTTCACTTATGTGAAAAGAGGGACTACTTTAGTAATATCTTATGAAAGCTTAAATTTAAACGGGTACAAGTCAATTATTTTGTTAACCGTTAATAGTATACAAAATCCGACAATACAACATAAAAGAGAGTATTTTTTATACCTAAACTGCATTTAAAGTTATATTTAATTTTTTATCATTACGGCGTGATACGCTGTAAAACATTCTCCTTTTGTTTTTTCGCTCTCCTGTAAAGTAGCAATTTTCGACTTATATCGTTTTGCACTAGGGGCACAGAAATATTTAGAATTTGATTTTAATTTAAAAATATAGCAAATGTATATAAAAAAAAACTTATAACTGAATATATAATAAGCATCAAATTAACAATTATTAATCATATTGTTATTGTACTAAATATGTTGTTTCAAAATAAAATAAAAAAACCGTACATGTATATTTAGTATCGTACAAGTTTGTTCCAAGCGCCGTAGCTGGGCGTCAAATGTTTGGAGCCGCTGGCCTTTACAAGAACGTTCTAAAAATAATACACATTAATATCGACCTAGTTCCCAACGAAATAAGGTTGGTATTTCAATAAAACACTAAATAAGAGCATGGCTAAGGCAAACGTGGATTCGGTAGCAGGCACTATGGGTACGTTTAACCGGACGCCCGTCCGGTGAATTGGACATGCAAATTATGTGGAACCTATCACGCGAACAGAATTTTAAAAATAGTGTTTATATCGTATTCATTATGATATAATTACGAACCTTACATTTTTACAAGGAATTAGAACTTATTGCGAAACCATAAATACATACGGCTGAACAATATTTTTAGACATATTTTTTCTTCTTTTCGCAACACTAAGCTGCCAAATCATACAGTTTTGAAACACATATTCACTGTCATAATCTCATAATTGATGCTCGGAAACGGCGGATTTCTAGTTGAATTTAACTTTTTTATTATGCGAGGTTTGCCAAAGTAAGTGTTCATCCACCTTTCGGATGTCGTATATACTTTAACAACGGAAACCGAAGAAAATAAGTTATATTTTCTTTAATTTCATTCTACCGCATTTGAGTATTTTTATGAGGAGAGCAGGGACGTACTGAGGGGTGAGTTGGGTCGCAAACGGGGACAGTTGGGTCATGAATGGGGAGAGTTGGTGTTACGAATGGGGTGTACCGGGATGATAGAGGGGGTTGGTTTTCGTAGTTCAGGGTTGTCGATTTACATAAGTAGTCAAAAGTGTGTTACATTATGATAAAATCGTAAATATTATTTAAAAAAATATTGAAGTATAGCGGAATTTTAAGAAATTGCAAAAAAAAATGTGCACTTTATTTATTTCATACAGTAATACAGGCTATTACCTACTGAGTGTTTAATCGACTTTTATTCAACTCGTGAGTTTATTATTTTAATTTTATTATTAATATTTGAAAACCCGGCCATTTAAACACCCCCGCGATCCTTCTCACACTATAATAATAAATAATATAATAAATCAGCCTATATACGTCCCACTGCTGGGTACAGGCCTCCTCTCATGGATGAGAGGGAACGGGCAATATAATCCCCACGCTGGCCCAGTGCGGGTTGGGGACTTCACATACACCTTTGAATTTCTTCGTGGATGTATGCAGGTTTCTTCACGATGTTTGCCTTAACCGAAAAGCTAACGGTAAATATCAAATGATATTCCGTACATAAGTTCCGAAAAACTCATTGGTACTAGCCGGGATTCGAACCCACGACCGCCGTTTGACAGCCGCATGCCTGTATCGCTATGCTAACATAACTTATGCAAAAACACGTATAAAAATATACTTTTATCCACAATTATGTACATACATATTACATCATTGTTAATCCAGGTTTGAACTTCGATTTCGACCCAACTCACCCCATTTTACGGCACCTATTTAATTTTGTACTGACAATTAATAAAAGATAGAGATATTTAAATAAAATATATAGAATTGATAGGTACTAAGTGATTGGCTGGTGTACGATTATATTTAATTGATTACCGAATTTTGTGGTTAAAAACAAAGATTGTTAGTTCCATGGCGGGAAAATAAGTGTTTCGTTTACTCACTTCTTACTTAAAATAAAAAAACAAAAATTCTATATCCGTTCACTGGGCGAACTTGGACTGCCAAGTTGGCTCAGTTCGGGTTGCATGTGGGTTGCACAGGGCGGTTCCACAACACTTCAGGAGCTCAAATAATTACCGCGAGCCATCCGGTTGCGTCAGCTTGTCGATCGAGCGAGCGTAGCGAACGAAGTTTTGTGCTTCAGCTTGTCGAGCGAGCGAGCGAAGTGAAAAAATTAAGTAGGTACAATGCTACAGCTTGGCCCGAAAATCGTTCATATGTCCGATGTCCGGTGTCCGCCCCTCTGTCCCGCTGTCCAGGTTCTCTGTACGTTGCATTTATCAACTGATAAGTGCTCGTGAAATTTTCGGAGCAATACGGTATCACAAGGGAGCGATTTTTCTCGCACTATAAATACCTCTGTCTTTCTAAGTTTTCTAATAAAAGAGAGACGGGTAGTGCGAGAAAAATCGAGACAGCTCGCGCGCCCTCTTGTGATAGCCGTGATGGTTTGTTATTTAATATAAGTTAATTATTATATAACTTTTTGTCGAGTCATTTATTGAAAGTTAAAAAAAAAAAAATTATCTCTCGCGTGCAGTACCTCACAGAGCCACTAGAGTGTAAACAGTAATAACAATGACGATTAATTAAGTCACTATAATTTGTAAAGAACTATACCTTATGTTATCGACGCTACCTTAATTCATAGCAATACTTATACGTGAAAATAGGGTGCCAATTAGTGGAATGGGTGTCAAACATTGGGACATAAGTAGCTTGTGGCGGGCTGTTAGGGAATAGGGAGTACGTACCTGAGTGCTCCTGGGGGTGTCCTGTGGTCAGGCTGAGCCGACCGGGTGGTTGGTTGGACAGGCCCTCCGCCTCTGGCTTGCCTTTACTGGCTGTCCAGAGTGGAGTCGCAAGAGTTGTTGCTCGAGTGTAGATGTGGACAACTAAGTGGCGAGTTGGCTATATGTTTAAAGTCCAGTGCCACCTCTCTACCCCCCAGCTCTCTGACCGGTGTTGCCTTTAGGCCATTTTTAATGTCGCTATTAATAGGGGCCCATCTAGCAGTTAGCGAGTCACCGTCTGCCAGAGATAAAAAAGGCGTCCGACAATTCATCCAATAGCCCAGCCACTAGTCCATCATTTCAACCCACTAACCCGTTTTCTTTAGATTCCATCAACCATCAATAGTCCCTATACACCCCAGCGGGTGCTGTCTCTGTGTGCGTCCCATGACACGGTGTAATAGAGTGGGCATGCTCGCTGGCGGATTTCTGTGTGTATTGTTATATAAAGAGAGAGAGAGAGAGAATGACATACTTTTATTTCATACCCAAAGTTAGAAAATTGATTAGATAAATGAAGGGGAGAAGGAAGACAATAAAGTTAATATACAATCGTATAAACAGTCTGTAACGGTGACTTATTTCATCTACGGATATTGTATGAATCATTTCATATATCGATACCTAAATAGAATTCCTGCTTTGGTAATGGACATGGCTGGAGGCGTAGGGCGACATACGAATTTCAATCGTAATAGCTGGAACATTAGAAGCTAAATGAAAATGAATAGTACGACTTTTTGTGGTAAGGCAATGTGTTTACGTTAGCGCTTTAATACTACAATCTGATTTGAACCTTATTGCTAAGGAGTTAAGGTTGTTAATGGGTTGAAATTATTGATGATACCACCAACGTCTGGCCTCGTAAACCTCTTGACCCTATTGACCCTCGTGGCCCTATTGACCCTTGTGACCCTTTTGACCCTCGTGACTCCGTGACCCTATTGACCCTCTTGACCCTATTGACCCTCTTGACCCTCGTGACCCTTTTGACCCTCGTGACCCTATTGACCCTCGTGACCCTCTTGACCCTCGTGACCCTCTTGACCCTCGTGACCCTATTGACCCTCGTGACCCTATTGACCCTCTTGACCCTCTTGACCCTATTGACCCTCTTGACCCTATTGACCCTCGTGACCCTTTTGACCCTCTTGACCCTATTGACCCTCTTGACCCTATTGACCCTCGTGACCCTCTTGACCCTATTGACCCTCGTGACCCTATTGACCCTCTTGACCCTCTTGACCCTCTTGACCCTCGTGACCCTATTGACCCTCTTGACCCTATTGGCCCTCTTGACCCTCTTGACCCTCTTGACCCTCTTGACCCTCGTGACCCTATTGACCCTCGTGACCCTCGTGACCCTCGTGACCCTATTGACCCTATTGACCCTCTTGACCCTATTGACCCTCTTGACCCTATTGACCCTCGTGGCCCTATTGACCCTCGTGACCCTTTTGACCCTCGTGACTCCGTGACCCTATTGACCCTCTTGACCCTATTGACCCTATTGACCCTCTTGACCCTCGTGACCCTCTTGACCCTCGTGACCCTTTTGACCCTCGTGACCCTATTGACCCTCGTGACCCTCTTGACCCTCGTGACCCTCTTGACCCTTGTGACCCTATTGACCCTCGTGACCCTATTGACCCTCTTGACCCTCTTGACCCTATTGACCCTCGTGACCCTTTTGACCCTCATGACCCTATTGACCCTCTTGACCCTATTGACCCTCGTGACCCTATTGACCCTCGTGACCCTATTGACCCTCGTGACCCTCGTGAAGAGTATAAAAGGGAATGTCGAAGTAGTATGCGGGATTATTCATTTCTCATCGTTCGGACTGGCAGTGTCTCTGGTTGTGGGCTGTGAAATTATTGGTGTGTGTTACCTCTATTGTGTTTTGGTGAATGGCTAGTTATTGTGAGGAATCTCTCTTCATAATTATGAGTCTTTTACTTACTTAATTTTACAAGTTAATTGTATATTTAAAGGGGTATTAGGGCCTAAGCTATATTTACTTTATCGGAGGTACTCCGGGAGGTTTATATGGTTAAATCAAATATGTTTAATTTGCTAGCGGCCACTCCCTAGAATTAGACATGTTTGACAAGTGTTTTCGGAACTCAGTCAAAGCTGTATTTACCGTAACGGAGTTGGTCCGGAGGTTTATATAGTTAATCAAATATATTTAATTATGCCAGGGTACTCCCTGGGATTGAGTATGTTTGACGATTGTTTTCGAAATTTAGTTGGGGTTAATTCTTACTGTCCAATCAGCCGGAACACTGTCAAGAATCAGTTATCTGCGGAGTCAGCCCCACCTAACGGTGCCAACGGGGATGAATCCGTGTCCGTGTAGTTACCAGACTTGAGGTGTGGTCTGGCGTCTACCTCTTTACCAACATAGGAGACGAAACCCTTTAATCGGGGCCCTCACGTCTTTCAAAACAACTGACGGTGGAAACGTGGCTTGAGCATTTATGTGACGAAAAGCATAGGAGGATATCTCCGCTCGTGGAAACCGATCGGTTGCTTGAGGGGTCGTTCAGTGTTAAATATACTTATATATCAACATACCGTATGTCCAGTTAGTGCATCTTACTCGCTGTTTTCCCTTTAGCCTTCGGGCACAGCGAGGGGAGATGAATTACACAGGCTGTTAGAGGGTTGTCATCTCAGTTTCGCCGACTGAACTAATTACAGCTTCAATAGGGATACATTCTTGCTTCTGAACTAAGGTATGGTTCCAGGAGTAAGCAGAATAGGGACTGTGGGGTAGGCTTAGGAGTAAATTCACGCGTTATGGGGTATTAGGGCTTGAAACTATATCTACTGTAACCAATAATATTACAAGTGTTTGGTAGGATTAATAAAATTGAAGTTAATATTCTTATAAAATCTAATGACGACTAAAATTATTAATGAGTAACCAGTGTGATGTTTGAGTAGTACGGCAAGTGGTGTTGGGTTGCCGTGGGTTACACGTGAAACACGAGACAATTGTTAAATATCATTAAAAAGGTCATAGTATTATTCATGAAATTGTGATATCCGGATTGTTTCAGAAAGATGAAATAATTCTGGGTTTGATGACAGGCTGAGCAGTTCATCAAATCCATTTAAAATATCTTATTATCATGAGAGAGAACTCTCCATTTAAAGTATCTTATTTTCATGAGAGGGAATTCTCCATGGCATGGTTTGGGTAGAATGTCTCGCGTGTAATGAACGGTTTACCACGGCATTACTCTACGGCCGTCGGTATAAAATGGTCCAGGCCATCTTAGTTATACATATAAACGATTAATAATACTAAAAGATGTCAGTCGAGTTTGTCTCGGTGTATCTTCTCGAAACTGACCGCTAGGTTTGAGACACTGGTAGATTCATTCTCTGAGTCCTAAACTCGTAGGATAGCTAGGTAAGTAACTTGAATAGGATGTCCAGACTCCATTCCAACAAGAGAGTAGCCAGTGTGAGCAAAAGATTGCCACACGACCCGTCGATAGAACTTTGGTCCAAAATACATGTATTTAGGGCAGTCTTCTAGATAATAATAGGTTTAAATAAATAATCTTGATTTTATGAAGGCTACTCCTTGTTCAACCGGACATGTAATAGGGGATAGGTGTTTTTCTACCAAAAACAATTTTTAATTATAATCATAAAGTAACCTACAGTGTAATTATAATCATAAAGTGATTTATAATTAATTTATTATTCCTACAAGATTTAGGACTTTGTTATGCTCATAAATAGGAAAATAGCAGTTAAAAGTAGCATTTCAGTAGGTTAATTTATGT
This sequence comes from Epinotia demarniana, assembly GCA_945867215.1. Lineage (NCBI taxonomy): Eukaryota > Metazoa > Arthropoda > Insecta > Lepidoptera > Tortricidae > Epinotia > Epinotia demarniana. The sequence goes on from OX244283.1 coordinate 6,761,594, forward strand.
ACAGATAAGCTAGCTTTAATTTTATTATGAATGGAGAGTCCAAAAACCTGTCAAGCTTTCATAAAAGGATCTAGGGTTATTACGGTACACAACACTTCGGGGTTCAACCACTAGCGATCACATTTTGGCCAAATCGTCAGGTATTCTTAAATAAAAGCACGCAACAAAAGTAGGTTTAATAAGTAGGTAAATAGAGAGTAATTTACAGTAGTCTAGTACGAAGGAATAGGGTTTTACATTAAGTTAGAATTCATTGCAAAATATTTAGCGTTTCTTGAGCTTCAGCGGGAAGCTGCTTCGTTAGCTGTAGGTCTTCGTAAGTGTTTTCTAGCCAGGGGGGGTGAACTGTTACAGTTTGGTGCCGTGACCAGGATATCTTCAGTAGCCCTCACGGGCTACAGTTTGTTGCCTGAAGTTGGAGGTGAGCTTGATAGGTGTTGGACTCTTCATTATTTTCTTTCAATTATCAGCTAGGGACTCCGCTAGGGCAGGTTTAGGACTGCATCTGAAAAACAATAATTTTATTAGATTATATTTGCACATTGCATGTGGAACCAACAGCCGTCGGGGCGGAGAGGTTCTCGGGGCGGACACATGCTTGCCGGGGGGGCGCGCGGTGTGTCTGCCCCGATGTATAAGACGCGGGGCGTTGTGGCACTCCTTGGGGAAGGGCTGTGTCCGGCGATGGGTGTCTTTCGACTGATGTGATAATGATTATGATGATTATTTATATATATATCACATGATATCGGTATTTTTAGTAAATATAAATTATTAAAATTATAGATTAAGGCGGACATTAGTATAAGAAAAAATATATAAACTCATTGACTCTGGGGGGCATCAAAGAATAGATAATTTAAGATATGTCGGGGCGTATTCAGTGTCTACAAACAAAAATAATAGTTGTAAGGTAGTTTGTAAAACTAGAAATTAAGTCTTATAAATATAAAACCTAGGTCTTGTGCAGGGGTTATTTCATAATATGTCAAGGAGAAATGAGCAGATGGTTTAGCACAACGGAGAGAGGAATTGCATTTTTGCAAGAAGTAGGCATTGTAGTAGGAACGCCGGCAATATTTATGTATTTCTATTATTTGGGGGCGAGCCTTCATCGCCAGTAGAAACAAAACCTAGCTATTCATAAATTCTGAGCACCTTAATCCTTTAATGTGGCTAATATATTTTGTAGTATACCTTGAGATATCGTTGAAACTAGTGAGGCTCTGGTGATTTCATCTCTTTAGCGGCGTATAAGCACTGAACTGATATTTTCCAATGTCAGAACAACCTCAAAACGATCCTTGGGTTTTTGGAATGGTAGTCACATACGGTTATTTCTTAGTGCTCCTTGTACCTAAAACGAAAATCATTAATGTGAATAATTTTGTACTTGTAGACCATAAGAATAAGGTTATATAGTGTTAGGAGTGTATGTACTTACATTATATTGTATGTGGTAATTAGGAAAACCTTGAAATTTGTATAACCCCAGTTCCTTGCAAGAACTTTTTAGTTCCATGTACAAAGACGACAATTTAATTACGTTTGAAGATACCATGACAAAGGCAATCGGTCGGGTGCATGAGTACTTAGTCAATGTAAGTAGGAAATACTAGGGCAGCTAGGGAGTATCTTTATACGTAATAAGAACAAAAGTTTTACATACCAGAATTATTACTTCAAGGCGGCAAGTGTAGATAACTCCGTGTAGGGAATGGCGCAGGCGCATACAAATATTACAAATGCTTATGAATGCATGTACGTCAAAAGACCACGAAAGATGACTCGCAACGTCCGTTCACTGTGTTCTCGACTTATAGAATTTAGAAGGAAAATCAATGGAGATTCATAGCCAAACTGAAATTGCGGGAAGACTGACACGAGGCGCGGCAAAGAGAATAAATATAACCGTTAACCGCTAACACGCACGAGGTGTCATTGCGTTTTAAAACTCCTATAGATATTATTCTCCATAGGAAGGATCTGCGGAAATAGTATCTTATAATCATTATTTGATTTATGCAACGCAAAGATTGCTCTAGCATTATTTTATGGTTTTTAAATATAAAGGCGAGATTTTGGAATCACTTCAGTGTGACACAATGTATACGAAAATACAAAGACGAAACGCTTTATGGGGTGTACAGATTATGTGATTTTGCCCAGTTTGTCGGTACAGCGTGTCGGGGTCGTGATTGTGCAACCGCATGTGCATGCAGTATCTCTTGACGAAAGGATCAACAGCACAACGTGCGTCCAGACGATAGCAATCGGTCGGATTCTGATTAGTTGGAACTGACAGATCAAGACATGTATACACCCCATTAACTTAGCGCGAGATTCCATAGATATGGGCAATTTATTGCCATACGGAAAAGCCAGTGTAGAAGGCCTTTAAGAACAAGGAACCGCAGATATAGAGCAGTCTTATACGTCTGACAACTTGTTGCAGCCGTGTGTTGTAGTGAAACATGAGACATCAAAATATACTTCTCCTTCTAGCATAGCAAGTTGATAGGGCGGACGGATCGCTTGCAGTACGGGTTTAGTAACAGCAGCGCTAACACGAGGATCAAAGTTTCGTGTATATGCGTCCCTTTCACTCGAGTATCGTGAGAGCGATAGAGATGGGAATACTCGAGCTTCAACTTTACAAGTCCGTGGCTATAGCTCAGGACTTAAATAATAAGGGCATGTAATAAATTTTATTTTAAATAAGGTCATTGAATTAACGTGAAGGAATTACTTCATTCTTACGGTAGCGACAGCGACATCTATGGTAACATTCACAGATTGTTTCTTTTGAAGATGCTTTTATACTTACAAAGCTGCAACATACATTTATGGGTCAAGAAGGTAGCTAAGCCTCAATTAATGGGATTCATATCACCATAGCTACCCATTTCATTATGTATCAATACAACGGATAGAACAAATTTGATAGAGCAGCAGATAGATTGGTTTGAGAAAAGTGAAATGTTAGCCACGGAGGCTATTGTTCAAGTCAGGGAAGGTTGTGAGGATTAAATAATAAATAGACGTGTCATTGCGAGCATTATATGTTCTGGTTCGAACCTCAGAAAAAACAAGGCCAACAAAGACAAGAAAGTATGGAAAAATCCAGGGCCCAGTATATTTTATTATCATACAGAAGTCACGCGACGCGCGACGTGCATAGTATAGACATTGAGTTACAGGCATGAGAATTTTATTGAAAAAAAAGGAGAACTAAGCATAACCATACATTACATGGATAAAAATCAAGAATCCACATTACATACATTATCTTATATAACTATGACAGCTTGTTTGGATTATTTATTATGAAGTTAGCTGCATATGAATACCAGATTTAGCTTGGTAGCAGTGCAGACGACCATCTCATTATGAAATAGCAAGATAACATTAACACACACAGACGCGTTACAATATGATATGAAAATACGAAGATCAAAACAAGCAGAAAAGGAATTTCAGTTCAAAATGTTCCGAAAGATTGGATATTCTGATAAAAGGTATTCAACACGTTCGCAACCAAGAACTCGTCAGTAGGCACTCGTAATGTTTGTTTAGATGCCAGCTCAGCCGTTAGGAGGGCGGTAGTATAAAGTTATACGCTTAACGAGTTCTGTCCATTTCTGGTGCATTATTCCATTTTTGGTCCGGATGAGAAAGTGTTAACGAAGTAAGGAATACAAGTCACATAGAAACTACAGATCCAGCATTGCTTTCGCATTAGGGAAAATCATGCCCCGAGCACGGTTCCGCTTGAAGGACTTCATGGAAATGGATAGCAATCTCATGGACTGGTGTGGGACGAAATTTCATATGCTGTTTCTTCACGGTAGTAGAGGTGTGTCTCATCTTGTTGACGTGCTGGCGACCCTGGAAACATAAATATGAATATTACTCTTCGCATAATAGAATGAGCTCCTACAAAAATTATTCACAAGGGTGGGACGAGCATATGAAACCTTGATTCTTCCCAGTATTACTCCAAGCATTGATATTATATGGAAGAGAGTTTAGTTATAATACTACATAGGTCATCCTGAATTTAATTATATTCCCTAAATAATAAACATGCATTAAGGAGAATAACTTGGTGCGGGGGCGTGGGAGTGTCTAAATTGATTTGAGTTTAAATTACAGAGGTTGTGATAATTATTGACATTTAATAACAAAAACATATTTATTCCAAACTTTGATTCACTTAAGGAACAATGATATCTTAGTTTGGTAAATATACGAGTAGCCACGGATATACAAACTTCCTAATTGGCACGTACAGAATTTTATTAATACTATGTAATGTATGCCGAACAGATGCTGTTTCATGCATATATTATGGAGCACAGAATCATTGGAGAAACACAATAGATATAATATACGAGGAGCCACGGGTATACAAATTACTTAGTCTGCATGTACAGAATTTTATTAATACTATGTAATGTATGCCGAACAGATGCTGTTCTTTGCATAAATTATGAAGCACAGAATTATTGGAGAGAAACAATAGATTTAATTACCTTTTTATATTACACCACACTAGGAGAATAACGATGTTGAGTCTTGTTGAGGCTTAAGCAGTCAGACTTGTGTTGGGTAGCAGCATTCCCCTCACGGATTCATACTGCTGTAAAAATAACAAACCGAAGGTTATGTTAAGCGGGAACATCAATAATTAATGTATGATTATGACAGTTAAACAAGATATAACTTTTGAGAAAGGGAAGTAATGGAAATATATTTTAATAAGATGACATGCTCGTCACACTGAAATTGAGACGAAATTATACAATGGTTTAAGCAATATATATACATTCGTGGATCTACTATGTATCTACTTACTATTGGGGGCCATTGTACGGTAAATTAGACGGGAAGATGTCAGTTTCCGCTGGGACCACTAATGTTGAGACGGGCCCCTTCCTTGGCATTTTGGCTTAATATTCCCAGTCGCATTATTGAGTCATCAATTAAAAGGGCGAGTGCATTCTGCTGTTCCTGGAAACACCATGACAAGAAATTATGACACCAAAGGACATTATCGGACCGACGGACAAATGGAAATTTAGTTATTTTGAATGAAAAATTGAATCAGGATGAATATCAGAAGAGAGAGACAAGTAGTATGTGAATTACTCTAAACTTGGATATAATATATTAGTAGAAAACTAGGTTAGCTAAGATAGCGAGAAGTTTTACGATCATTCGCAAATGTATGCTAATTACCACTGAAGTGTTACTGTTTGTCGATACATTGCCGAGTATTACGGGCTGCATGGCACCTTTTAACGTTGAAATACGTAGGAAGTCGCTTTGAACAAGGACAGAAAAAGGAAAAATTAATGTTAAGGCGGAAAGAAAGAATATTCTGGGATAATACATACCTTGAGGAAAGCGTCCATGTACCTAATCCAGCCCAAATAGCGGTAGTGTTTCATATCATGTTTGTTTTCATTTAAAAGTTTTAAATATGTTGAACCCATGCATCAGAAAATCGAAATCGGACCACGACCCACGACGTGCAATTTTGACAGTTGACACTTGACAGTGACGCCACGCTATGATGTGTCAAGGCATAGAAGAAAATTGAGTGAAGACATAGATCACAGACAGTATTCGCATATATCGAGTAAATAATTTTCTTGTAGAATTACGCTTGTACGTTATTCAGGAATTAAAAATTGTATTTTCATTAGTTGCACGAAATAACAACAAATAATGACAGTGGTTTAGTGACATCATATATAAAAACATCTATTCGGCTGTAGATGGCGACACTATATATGAGAAAACTCAAAATATCGACAATCTATGCCAGGAATACACTACTCAACAATAGATGGCGCAAACGATCACTGACGGGCCATGACTTTGGATCCATGTGTCAATGGGAAAGTTACTCTATTTGACGACAGATGGCAGAGAGATGCAGTTTTATAATAAAATTCTTACGACAGATATGGATACGTGTTTATAACAACGCAAAGTTGAGAAGTAATTTTAAAATAGATAATTAATGCTCGTATTTGTTAATCAACAATCGAGTGTATACAGTTTAATATATTTGCTACAGTTAAAAAGGTATTAAGAATTTCCGAACAAAATGGACGTCAGGATCAAGTGTCATGTCATATGAAAGAGAAAAATCGTCAGTTGACTTGAATTTCACACACAGTGTTTATACAAATAATTTTCTGTAAGTGTAAGTGAATATTCAAACATTGTAAAACCTTTTTCAAATAAAGTATCATTCAGGAACGATAAATCATGTGAAGACCTATAAATACCAGTGTGAATGCGATCACAACAAGAAGTTATTAATTGGATCAAAGTGTTGTTGTACCAGAATAGTTTTCCATAGTGGTGTTTTGTAACAAATAATAGTGAATATGGTGGCTCTCAAGTTAAAAAGGTGCTTCCTGACGTGGAAAGGGTAAACGTAGTAAACATTTAAGCTTTTCAATTTTTGAAACCCATTTTGGCTTTGTGTTGTTAAAGTTTTGCAGGGCGCTGCCCATATTATCATTAAAATAGCGAAAATACAATTCAATTCAATTTCAATCATTTAAGATAACAAGGATCTCGGGTTTTTTTTTTGTATGCTTGTGGGTAATTTGACTTAAGGGGTACGAAAAATCTTAAAACTAAATATATCACAGAGGGCTCACATCAGACAGTTTGAAACGGGTTCTAAAATTCGACTCATTCTCTTAATAGCTTGGTAGCGCTGTGGGAAAACGTCGGCTTTCTAAGTCACTGAGCCGGGTTCGATTCCCGACACATTTATATTTTTGTATTTTTCTTTTGTGTTTTATCATGGGTGAAAGACAATGAAATAGGTTTACCTACAAGATAGTATATTACTTTGTTGCAAAATGCTCTATACAAATTATAAAACTTGCGTTATTGATTGACTGTCAGGCAGCGTGGCTTAAAGCCGTTTGAAGATAAATATGAGCGATCGGCGATTCGGCAGCAGATTTGGGTGGATCTAGATGATTAATATGAGACGTCTTTATACTTGGAAAACCTCATTAACAATATACTTAGCTGTGGGGCTTAATTACATTAAGGCCTACTAAGGTATATTTGAAATCACTGCATCAGAGTTGTCAGAACAAGTTTGATCTATGATTGTGTATTAATGGCAACGACTTAGGGATCTGGTAATGCTGGTTTTTTTGGAGTGGGGCAAATTGAGGTGGTTTTTATAATTTGCGAAATAGATTTTTATTGGGTAGGTTTGTTTTGTCAATTGGACTGTCGTTCGCCCGTCGCGAAATTGGACCTACGTGTGGTTGCTGGGTATCGCGGTTGTATTTGTGGGTGGATGTTGAGGTGCGCAGGTAACAAGTTACAGAATAGCCGGATTGTGAAAACTGATGGTTGAGTAGTAGTAGAAACTTTGATCAATGATGTCGATTTTGACTAAATTCTAGGTTTATTTTTCAATCAAAGATGGCGGATCTGGGTTTTTAAGAAAAAAATTTTGTATCTAATTCCATTAATTTGCTAATACTAATTTAAAATGTTGGGTTAATTTTGAATTAATTTTGAAAAATTATTATTGGTATGAATTTCAACTAATTTACGAACGTTAATTTCTAATTTTGGGTAAAAATTGGGATATAGCTTTGATTTTTGGAATGATCATCTATATTAATTGTATCTTACTCATGGATATGAATTTAAAAGTGAAACAATATACTAAATTTTGTATTTATTAGTGCAGTTAAATCTCTGGCGAGTATGATGAATTTTTATTTGTGGGGAAAATTTTATATTGCATCAATCAATGTCCAATAAGTGTTAAATCTGTATTGAAATGATTACACCTCATATGCTTTGGCTATCTGTAACAATCGAGTGCATAGGCGAATGAGGAAGGTACAAAATGATATGAAGCATGGATGCATTAATAAGGTATTGTAGGGAGAGAAAAAGGAGATGAATGAAAAGGTGGATTGATAGTGTGATTCATGTTTGGGTTTTTTTTATGTAAACATGGGTTGCTACAGTTTGACAATAGCTAGAGTGTAATCAAATAACCTAGATTTGTTGGTTTTGTTGGGAAAAAAAAAAAACAATAGGTCCCTAAATATTTATCAATAGGTTAAAATCGTGAAAACGATTCGACTCTTAGCATAGAGTAGTATTTGGGGACTTATACTACACACGCATTTCTACGCAAGGGTATACACACCTCATGTCGGTTAAAATAAGTCAAATTGAGGGTTAATCATAATTGAATCAGTGAAACTGAGCCGGAGTTTATTAAAAACTTTAATAAATTATGACGTTTTAGTTGACTGTTCTACCTGATGAGGCGAACAAGGTTACAACTGGATTTACAAATAGCCGCTTGTTTTGGTTATATTTTCTTTTTCTACATTTCTTACGCTGTTTTGACAAGTCATAATGGGAATTGGCTTATTTTATAAGACATGATACAGGTGCCAAGAAAACTAATTATTAATGATGTAGTTTGGGAGCACGATTCGAGCTTATACATTGGAGAATGAACGTCTCGGTACTTCTACCAAATAGTTTCTGTTTTACGTGGGGAGGTTTTGTTGGATTTATTCAAAGGAAGAGCAATGTTTCCTAGGATCACCGATTGGGCAATGTAATCACCGATCCGGGGTAAATCCTCCTTAATCGAATTACTAGAATTTATCAGATTCACAACCTGGTACCTCGGAGTGAGACAGAAATCCTTGAGGAAAAGCTAGTCATTAATCATTGTTATGGTTCAAGGGAGTCGTGTTAACTGACGAAGTCATTGATGATCATTTAGTACTGGTCAAAAACACATCACGAGTTTAGAAAAGGGAGGGTTGTCGCTGACAAATCTAGGACCTAGGGGTGAAGATTCTACATGCATGACCTAGGTCATGCATTGCGAAATATTCACCGGGGCGTGTTGTAATAGAGTGGGCATGCTCGCTGGCGGATTTCTGTGTGTATTGTTATATAAAGAGAGAGAGAGAGAGAATGACATACTTTTATTTCATACCCAAAGTTAGAAAATTGATTAGATAAATGAAGGGGAGAAGGAAGACAATAAAGTTAATATACAATCGTATAAACAGTCTGTAACGGTGACTTATTTCATCTACGGATATTGTATGAATCATTTCATATATCGATACCTAAATAGAATTCCTGCTTTGGTAATGGACATGGCTGGAGGCGTAGGGCGACATACGAATTTCAATCGTAATAGCTGGAACATTAGAAGCTAAATGAAAATGAATAGTACGACTTTTTGTGGTAAGGCAATGTGTTTACGTTAGCGCTTTAATACTACAATCTGATTTGAACCTTATTGCTAAGGAGTTAAGGTTGTTAATGGGTTGAAATTATTGATGATACCACCAACGTCTGGCCTCGTAAACCTCTTGACCCTATTGACCCTCGTGGCCCTATTGACCCTCGTGACCCTTTTGACCCTCGTGACTCCGTGACCCTATTGACCCTCTTGACCCTATTGACCCTCTTGACCCTCGTGACCCTTTTGACCCTCGTGACCCTATTGACCCTCGTGACCCTCTTGACCCTCGTGACCCTCTTGACCCTCGTGACCCTATTGACCCTCGTGACCCTATTGACCCTCTTGACCCTCTTGACCCTATTGACCCTCTTGACCCTATTGACCCTCGTGACCCTTTTGACCCTCTTGACCCTATTGACCCTCTTGACCCTATTGACCCTCGTGACCCTCTTGACCCTATTGACCCTCGTGACCCTATTGACCCTCTTGACCCTCTTGACCCTCGTGACCCTATTGACCCTCTTGACCCTATTGGCCCTCTTGACCCTCTTGACCCTCTTGACCCTCTTGACCCTCGTGACCCTATTGACCCTCGTGACCCTCGTGACCCTCGTGACCCTATTGACCCTCGTGACCCTATTGACCCTCTTGACCCTATTGACCCTCTTGACCCTATTGACCCTCGTGGCCCTATTGACCCTCGTGACCCTTTTGACCCTCGTGACTCCGTGACCCTATTGACCCTCTTGACCCTATTGACCCTATTGACCCTCTTGACCCTCGTGACCCTCTTGACCCTCGTGACCCTTTTGACCCTCGTGACCCTATTGACCCTCGTGACCCTCTTGACCCTCGTGACCCTCTTGACCCTTGTGACCCTATTGACCCTCGTGACCCTATTGACCCTCTTGACCCTCTTGACCCTATTGACCCTCGTGACCCTTTTGACCCTCATGACCCTATTGACCCTCTTGACCCTATTGACCCTCGTGACCCTATTGACCCTCGTGACCCTATTGACCCTCGTGACCCTCGTGAAGAGTATAAAAGGGAATGTCGAAGTAGTATGCGGGATTATTCATTTCTCATCGTTCGGACTGGCAGTGTCTCTGGTTGTGGGCTGTGAAATTATTGGTGTGTGTTACCTCTATTGTGTTTTGGTGAATGGCTAGTTATTGTGAGGAATCTCTCTTCATAATTATGAGTCTTTTACTTACTTAATTTTACAAGTTAATTGTATATTTAAAGGGGTATTAGGGCCTAAGCTATATTTACTTTATCGGAGGTACTCCGGGAGGTTTATATGGTTAAATCAAATATGTTTAATTTGCTAGCGGCCACTCCCTAGAATTAGACATGTTTGACAAGTGTTTTCGGAACTCAGTCAAAGCTGTATTTACCGTAACGGAGTTGGTCCGGAGGTTTATATAGTTAATCAAATATATTTAATTATGCCAGGGTACTCCCTGGGATTGAGTATGTTTGACGATTGTTTTCGAAATTTAGTTGGGGTTAATTCTTACTGTCCAATCAGCCGGAACACTGTCAAGAATCAGTTATCTGCGGAGTCAGCCCCACCTAACGGTGCCAACGGGGATGAATCCGTGTCCGTGTAGTTACCAGACTTGAGGTGTGGTCTGACGTCTACCTCTTTACCAACATAGGAGACGAAACCCTTTAATCGGGGCCCTCACGTCTCTCAAAACAACTGACGGTGGAAACGTGGCTTGAGCATTTATGTGACGAAAAGCATAGGAGGATATCTCCGCTCGTGGAAACCGATCGGTTGCTTGAGGGGTCGTTCAGTGTTAAATATACTTATATATCAACATACCGTATGTCCAGTTAGTGCATCTTACTCGCTGTTTTCCCTTTAGCCTTCGGGCACAGCGAGGGGAGATGAATTACACAGGCTGTTAGAGGGTTGTCATCTCAGTTTCGCCGACTGAACTAATTACAGCTTCAATAGGGATACATTCTTGCTTCTGAACTAAGGTATGGTTCCAGGAGTAAGCAGAATAGGGACTGTGGGGTAGGCTTAGGAGTAAATTCACGCGTTATGGGGTATTAGGGCTTGAAACTATATCTACTGTAACCAATAATATTACAAGTGTTTGGTAGGATTAATAAAATTGAAGTTAATATTCTTATAAAATCTAATGACGACTAAAATTATTAATGAGTAACCAGTGTGATGTTTGAGTAGTACGGCAAGTGGTGTTGGGTTGCCGTGGGTTACACGTGAAACACGAGACAATTGTTAAATATCATTAAAAAGGTCATAATATTATTCATGAAATTGTGATATCCGGATTGTTTCAGAAAGATGAAATAATTCTGGGTTTGATGACAGGCTGAGCAGTTCATCAAATCCATTTAAAATATCTTATTATCATGAGAGAGAACTCTCCATTTAAAGTATCTTATTTTCATGAGAGGGAATTCTCCATGGCATGGTTTGGGTAGAATGTCTCGCGTGTAATGAACGGTTTACCACGGCATTACTCTACGGCCGTCGGTATAAAATGGTCCAGGCCATCTTAGTTATACATATAAACGATTAATAATACTAAAAGATGTCAGTCGAGTTTGTCTCGGTGTATCTTCTCGAAACTGACCGCTAGGTTTGAGACACTGGTAGATTCATTCTCTGAGTCCTAAACTCGTAGGATAGCTAGGTAAGTAACTTGAATAGGATGTCCAGACTCCATTCCAACAAGAGAGTAGCCAGTGTGAGCAAAAGATTGCCACACGACCCGTCGATAGAACTTTGGTCCAAAATACATGTATTTAGGGCAGTCTTCTAGATAATAATAGGTTTAAATAAATAATCTTGATTTTATGAAGGCTACTCCTTGTTCAACCGGACATGTAATAGGGGATAGGTGTTTTTCTACCAAAAACAATTTTTAATTATAATCATAAAGTAACCTACAGTGTAATTATAATCATAAAGTGATTTATAATTAATTTATTATTCCTACAAGATTTAGGACTTTGTTATGCTCATAAATAGGAAAATAGCAGTTAAAAGTAGCATTTCAGTAGGTTAATTTATGTACAGATAAGCTAGCTTTAATTTTATTATGAATGGAGAGTCCAAAAACCTGTCAAGCTTTCATAAAAGGATCTAGGGTTATTACGGTACACAACACTTCGGGGTTCAACCACTAGCGATCACATTTTGGCCAAATCGTCAGGTATTCTTAAATAAAAGCACGCAACAAAAGTAGGTTTAATAAGTAGGTAAATAGAGAGTAATTTACAGTAGTCTAGTACGAAGGAATAGGGTTTTACATTAAGTTAGAATTCATTGCAAAATATTTAGCGTTTCTTGAGCTTCAGCGGGAAGCTGCTTCGTTAGCTGTAGGTCTTCGTAAGTGTTTTCTAGCCAGGGGGGGTGAACTGTTACAACGGGCAGGGGACAGCATCCGCTCGGTGTACTCCTTTCATTTCATTAAATTGTCGAAAGGGCCTCTACGTGTTGGTTGTCAGTTGGTACTTTGTAGGTACCTAGCTCCACGCACGCCTCCCAAAGGTCCGGGACATCATTGTCCCTTGAACGGGAAAGTCATAATAATAATAATATTCTTTACGTGACACCTGGCCATAATGCGAGTTTCACTGCACGCTGCGCGTACGGGAAAACTCGCATTGTGGCCACGTAAAATGTTGTACTCAACACGGGCGGTAATTTGTAAAGCCCCAAAGCGCATATTTATGGCCCTCACCTTCGGTTCGGGCCACAAACACCTGCGATCTGGGCCATTCACGAATTCACCGCCCTAGTTACGTAATGTACTATTATTGCACCACAACATGACCACAACATAAGAAAAACATGTTACAAGAGTATAGGTCATACAATACAATAGGTAACAACAGGCGGTCTTATCGCTTCGCGTATATAATATATATATGTATACGTATACAAATTGTATATTTGTAGTCGGTCCGGTTTTGTCCTAATAATAAGAAAATTCACCGGTATTGTGAAGTGGAGTACCTAATAAAAACAACTTTGTTTGTCTCTGAATAAACATTTATGTAAAACGCAACAAACAGGGTGACTGTGAACTTGTTCCAAAATCATTGTATTTTTTTTTTTGTTCTTTTCTCTAAAACATTTTATTCGCAAAAAACATAGTAAGTATACAGTTCACTTGGACCGTCCCGCCGAAACAAAACCTTGCTACGCCCGTGAAACCTTTGTTTAGTTAAAAAATCCGATTTTAAAGATAGTTGTGCCTTTAGATCGGGAATAATTGTATACATTTATACTCGGTGTAAAGATTAAGTATACCTACTTTTTTTACATATCAATAAGTAGAATAAGGATGGGCCAAGGACTTACCAGCGTTTCGTAGCAGATCGGCCATGGCATAATACGTTGTTTGCATTCTATTCGATGACATTAGTAGCTATTTATTGTCTGTCCTAGCTCACTTTTAGGAAAACGCAAATGTAAGTATGAAGTGTCTGTTCTAACTCACTTCCTCAAAGTGTTTTAGTAATGCAAAATTTATGAAACGTCTCTTTTGAACCACTGGTCTGTCCTAACTCACGTGAAGGATAACGCAAATGTAAGAAGAGTCCGTTCTAACTCACTTCCTTAAAGTGGTTTAGTAGCGCAAATGTATGTAACGTCCGTCTGAACTCACTTTAAGCAAGTGTTTTAGTAGAGCGAATAGTCTCTCGCGCCACTATCATGAGTGTGTTGTACAGACTCTGCCTACAAAGTAAGTGTGCGTGTGCGTGTGTGAATGCGTGAAGACGTCGTTAACGACCATGGCCGTTAGCGGGGGCCTTTGAAGAGGTCGATGGCGGGGGTCGTTGACGACCATGGCCGTTGGCGGGGGCCTTTGAAGAGGTCGATGGCGGGGGTCGTTGACGACCATGGCCGTTGGCGGGGGCCTTTTTTAAGAGGTCGATGGCGGGGGTCGTTGACGACCATGGCCGTTGGCGGGGGCCTTTTGGAAGAGGTCGATGGCGAGGGTCGTTGATGACCATGGCCCTTGGCGGGGGCCTTTGAAGAGGTCGATGGCGGGGCTGTTGACGCGCTAGTTGGATTGAGAGATGTTTTTCAGAAGAGACGTTTCATACATTTTGCACTACTAAAACACTTTAAGGAAGTGAGTTAGAACAAACGCTTCATACATTTGCGTTTTCCTTAAATTGACAGACAATAAATAGCTACTGACTATGGACCTCCAGAATAAGCTGCTATGTGATTTACAAAGCCTATATTTCATCAAACTGACAGTTGTCACCTGATGGAAATAACAAAAATCTAATATTTGTCCTATGTAGGTACGCCTTAAGGGTTTTTTTTAATGTCAGAGTTGTATAAGTAATTGAGATTATTGGAGCTGAATTGCATCAAAGTGTAGTAGGATTGCATTTACAGAGTGTACGAGTATTAAACATTGTTTACCTCAACGTTGATTTTTTAATATTACCTAACGGCCAATTGAATTAAAATATTCGCAGATTGCAAGATTTGTACGGTCTTCCTTTCATTTTTAGTCATTTTAGTGTTCCGTACCAAAATTGGTCCAATAGAACACTTATGCGATCACTCGGAGGCTGTCCGTCTGTCACAGCCAGTTTTCTCGAAGACCGCTTGACATAGGAAGCTGAAATTTGGTATAGATAAAGAAATGTATGGCCCAATAAAGGGGGCAGTTTGAGGGGTAATAAGGGGTTTCGCAATTTTTTTAATGATGAGGTTTTACCACCCACCCACACCCAGACAAACATATTCAGTTCCAAATACCGTTCAAACTTTCCACCCAGTATATTGATATAACGATGTATCTACCCCCGTATTGTAACTACGAACACTGAAGTTTATACTTGGTATTAATTGAGGTGGCCAAATTGCATCAAAGCAAAGAACTCTATTCAAAAAGCAACTCTACCGTCCTAGGTTGAAGATTCTAATTAAAAGTTGTCCACATTAAAATAATCTCAACTTTACTGAAAAAGATCACGGACCAAAACACGTCCGAGAAACAAGTTCAAGTTATGATCTCTGCGTTAACACATCGATAACCTTAGCTGCAAATATATAGTAAGTTGCCAGACAACTTTGACAATAAAAGATGTATTTGTTGATTAAATCTACATTACAAAGTTAACCTTAAGCTTTAACGTTAAGGTTTATTTTGAACACGCTCTGAATGACACGAGTGAGGTTATATCCCCCACCAGTTGAGGAAAATGTTCGCACCAGTGTGTTCTGAGAAGGAGTTAGTGTATAGTGTGTTTTGTGCGTTGGCAAGGTTAGTATAGAGTATAAAAATCTATTTATTAAACGGCTATATTAAAAATGTAGCTAGTGGCAATGAACTGATGTTAATGTCATTATTATTCACTGTTGCACCGGGAACCGCTAGAATAATAGTTGTGGATTAGGTCAAGATGATATTTTTACTGTTTTATTTACTTACTTATTAATGTCCAAAGCTACTCATCCAAATGTATACATTCTTAACCGTTGTACCGGGTATGGCCTTAATAGGAGCAATAAATGAAACGGTGTATTATTAAGCCAATCAGTTCAAAGCGGTTTACCAAAACAAACAAAAAAAAAATTTTGTCTATTTCTTTTACTTATTTATTTATTTACTAAAGATGAGACTTACTTACCTGCAATCTATCAGTATTATTTTACATTTTAAACACAAAAAATCATGCATAATGTAGAAAATACCTCCAAAAATTGATGGACAACAAAGACACTATTAATCACTATGACATAAGTGTCCAGTTTTCTACCAAGATATTTATTTAATTTAATGACTTACATGCTACGATATTATCGTGATATCAAGTTTTATTACTTATGGATCGCAACTTCAAATATATTTTTTTCCGAATTCAATACTTAATTTAGAGACACTGGCGACCGATACAGAATAGAATAACTGCGAATATTCTATGGAGTCATCCTTTAAATTAATTGCTCCTATTATATTCCTCACCCGTATAGGATAGACTTATGTGACGGACGTAGGCTATATCTAATGCTACGGTCCCATTTCTGTTCTTAAACAAGCATAAACAGTTCAAAAAACTTTATCTCGACTACGGAAGCAATTGAAAAAAAAAAGTTTTTTTATTGTGACACTCGGAACATAATTTCGAATCGATGTCTCATTCATCAAAATCGATTCAGTATCTTAAACGCTACAATGGAACACAAGTAAATTAAAACATAGACTGATATAATAGTCATACCTATGTCTTCTTTTCGGCTCCGCCGTAGGTAGTCGAGCAAAAAACGTTAGATATATATGCATTTTGGTTGTAGAAAAAAAACGACCGGATTGGAAGCATTTTAGGCCAGTCATCAATTTTTTGTTGCTCCTTGCCATGGTTACAATTAAATTAAATTCAGAATATAAATATCGACCAACAGGGATCGTAGATAAAGTCACGTCCCCCTGAAAACTTTTAATTAAATTCACTAGGTGCTTTAAATTGGCCTTTTCCGGCTTATCGGGATGGAAAAAAAAAACAATAAAAAGTGAACAGCTTACAAAAGTGAAGTTATTTATGTTTATAGATATATAAGATTTAAATTTTAACTCCTCTGTATACCTACCTCATTTTGTTTTACAAAGATTACAGTGAAAGTAGTTTTTTTATAAACATAAACTACTTATGATGAAAAGTAATATATATATATATATATATAATTATTATCACAATGTTAGAATGAACGAAAGGGCCCTCATCTAGATAAGATAAGATATAAATATTTTGATGTATGGCTCATTATAATATCTGCACCTGCGGCATCAAGTTTTATGTCTTTGTCCGACACCCAAAGGTTGTCGGAAGGGATTGCTCTTCATCGATAAGACCGCCTGTTTTCTACCTCTTCTCTACCTACATGTTCTTATTTTGTTGCTCTTTCTAACTGCTTTGTTTGTGTGAGGCGTGTAATAAAGAGAAAGATTTTTAGCCTAGCGCCCAGAACACACCTCAACCTGAACCAGTAGTCAACTTTTACAACACCCAAGCCAAGGGGGTGTAGGGGCATATTTCTAACCCAGACGGATTTGTGTAAATTTACGTTCGGGATTAAAATAAAGTCTTATTAAAACTTCTCGTCTACAAAACCCTAATTAAAACTAATACAGTATGTAAATGTCACGTCCGCTATCAGCAGACAAAAACAACAAGTAGGTAGCTAGTTAAATAGCATTTTAAACAGGTTGTGTCAAACCAGTTGCTGAGCGGTTTTGTTTGCTGTGTAGTCATTTGTTCACTTTGCGAATGTCCATTTAAAATTGCCCCATTAGGTGAATCATTTTATTGTCACCAGGACGGAAAAATATCGAAATTGAAAAAAATATATAATAGCACATTTTTTTTTATCTGACGGATAGTTGTAATCACAGTAGAAATTTACTCCAACAAAATATCATTCATTAAAAATACATTTAGATAAAGTCGCTCGTCTTTGTGCAAAAGCTTTTTTTATAGTATATTCTGCAATGTTCAAATTTTTTTGTTAAGTGAAGATTTAACTACTACTAAACTCCTGAAAAGTCTGAAAAAAATATATAACTATTAATATTTATTTTGGTTGATTTATATACTTGCTTTATAACAATGAAGACAAATCAAAATCACACAGAATTGAACAATAATCGCTTGATTTACTCATATTTGTATTTTATTATCTTAGGATAACGGTTTATCGAAATATAAACATGGTAATCATGTTTCCCACTAATAACTAGTAACACTAAATAAGATTTATTTATAGCTGATATCCACATTACATGAATTAAAATTTAAAAAATGACAAATTGAATTATAAACGTTACTTAATGTGTTTCCAAATATGCTAAAACAACGTGAAACTTCAAAAATAAAAACTTAGAAACTTATGAAAAATTAATTGGTCGAGGGTCACCCTGTATTATTATCACGACAGACATCATATACTCGTATTATCGTGAACGTTACAATTTGTATTTTCTAATAATCTTTCATTTGAACTGTGAGGTAGGGCACGGCGAAATGTCATCCCGCTCGAATTTGGAGCAGCCCAACTGGGAAGTACCTCCGCCTTGCAGAAGACCACAGCCATAATAACACTACTACTTGCTCTGTAGTATTGTGTTCCTGGAGGTGAGCAAGGTCGCCAGAGCTCCCGAGGATGCATTGTGTTGAGAGCGAGGAAATTCGTTCCTTTAGCTGTCAACACGGCGAATCCTCATACATATCAAGGGTCGGCAACGCCCATTTAACTCCTATGGAGTTGCACGCGTCTATAGGCTGTGGTGTCCGCTTACCATCAGGCGGGCCGGACGCTTGTTTGCCACCGTCGTCGTATAAAAAAAATACTTTGACAGCAAATATTTACCCACTATTTTAAGCTTTTTTGGATATTATACAAGCGCGCATAGCGAACGAGGTTCTCCATATCAGCTCGGGCAAAAATGCTTTAAGCCCAAGCACTATTTTCATTAGTATAGAAAAAAAAAAATTTTGGAAATAATTCATAACAGCAGCATTTTTGTGTGTAACTGATATATTATCATTGTAGTAATTACGTAGACTCAAAATCCACCAAAACCTTAGTCATAAAAAATCGATATTTTATTTTTTCCTGGAAAAAAAAGGAAACATATTAATAGATATTTAAATTTGGTTAATTTACAGGAGCTCTTCAAGATTAATAAGTAAATCACACAAAAAACATAATGGATGTGTCATTTATTTTCATATATTTTCTTCCCGATGGAAATTTTGTTAATAAAACGCTGTTATTCGTGATTTTCCTGGTGAACGTGATTTATCTGGGGTATTTCGTATGTCTGTTCGGCGGATGTCCGGAGGTCCGGCACCTAAAGAAGAATAGAAATATACATTGAAACAGCGAACCAAGTCTTACAGTACGTTGAACTGATTTTAACAATTTCATGAAATTTCACAGATGTAAATGGAGTCGCCTAACTATTTTTTTGATTAAACGAATAACGATTAAATGATTAATTTTGCTTAATACTCCTTATAAATTATCTTGCGACCATTAGGCCTTTTTGCCTACCTACTTATACCACGATAACACAGGACTACTAATAACACAAGTATGTAGGTAAACATTGTTTTCAACACAATTGCTCGTAACGTACCTCTTATTGTGTCGCTTTTAGGCTCATAATCCTGGATATTAAAAACGCGTGTTTTATAACATTACAACACTTGTGTGTTATGGTTATGTCCCGATTAAGTCACGATGGCACCTTAAAGCAAGATATATGCATGAACACGGTGCATTCTTAAATTAACCGGGTTGTACAGAATGTACAGCTTTTTTTTAATTTTCGGCAAATGGATTCTTACTCGACTAAACAAATTAAATCCTTTTTGTTAATTAATTGACTATTTCTTTTTGTATATGATATGGAAACGTTTAATTTAGTAAAACTATTCACTTTTCATAACATTTTACATGAATTAAATACAGATATTTTTTTAAAACGAAAATATAATTTTATTTTGTATTGGCTGTTTAGAGATTTCTGTGCCCACACTGCGCAAACTTCACGAAAAAATAAACTGTTGGGCGCCATTATAGGTTATTTATTTCACAAATATCTGTAAAATTTGTTTATGCGTGTTTGGTTATTATCAAAATTGTTGACTCGTGGTGACTAGAAAAGTGATAAATAGAATGGACGCCACTGGAAATTCTTGGCGATGTGCAATTGTGAGTAAAAACCTGTTGTCATCTTAGTGATTTGCTTAATGTAAAGTAAATAATTTGGCAGGCCTATAACATTTTTATCTCATGAAAATGTTTTTTTCCTCGCAAAATGTGTTGAAAAACGTCGTATGATACGCGTGAGCTTTGATAATTACATCCTCGGCTTCCTTATCACGCTCACCTGCGGTTCGCGTGAACAATTTCGCCCCTGATGTAATTATCAACCTACCGCACTTGTATCACAATGTACTATTAATAAATTTATTTATTTTTACTTATTACATACGTACAAACATGTCGACTAAACAGCCCGGACAGCATAATGTTTGTACCTGCCGCCAATTATACAATTCGGTAAATGAATAATTCATAATCATTATAATCTTAAAAAGTTAATCATAAAAACGACTCCATTATCCACTGTGTGAAATTTGCCACCGAATCTCCGAACACTAATAATCACCATATTTTACTGACGCGCTGCGCATAGGTCATTTTGGCCAAATTTTGTTGCCGAAATACAAAAAGCGGAAGTTGCGTTCTCGAAACGCGGATTGTGTTATGAATATGCGGATTGTATTTACTGTATTAAAAACAATTTATTTCAGGTAAGTAATCACACAATAAGTTCATACTTACATTAAAAATCATTGCAATAATTACATATATAGTTCAACACAAAATTAGGTACTACCTACCAAGTTAATATACTTATTTATTTCTATTGGCCGAATTAAAAAATGTCGGTGTGGTGCAGAACAGCGTGCAGCCAACGATAAGTTGTAGATACTGTAGGTACGTGTATAAATAAAGAAAAAAAACTAAGTACCTATATCTTGTTTCAGATGTACAAGCTCCTGTCAATATTAGTGTTTCTAGCCACAACTCTCGCGCAAGACGATGGGGGCGACCTAGAATCAATCATCAAACAGCTTCAGAATCAGAACAACGGACAGCCGGAGAACAAAAACAACGCACCGCAGTCGTCCACTTTAGTCCCGAGTGTAGTCAATAATAATGACGGTGAGTTGCGCTAGATGGCGCTGTGGCAAACTTTACGATTCTTGAGCTTTAACTACGAAAATCGAGTATTGATGTATGACCTGTTTCTATTTCATTTATAAATAATACAAGAGCGACAGAGGTGGAGATGAAATAAAAACTACGACATCCGATTTTCTGGTAGGTAGCACCAAGGTAGCACCACTGATTCACGCTGTGGGAATTCCTTGAAATCACGGCGGTCTCGCTGTAGCGTAGCAATTGGTGAGATTTTTTAAGGGGATGCCTTGATTTGAGTCGACCATGCCACGCCACGCCCCCTGACAGAAAAGTATATGGCAAAGAGATGCAACACTATTCGGGAATGGATTTTTTTGACAAATTTCGATAAATTACTAACTTAGTGAAGTTTTATTTATATTTCATTAATTACTTAAGTGAGAATTTAGATAAGATAAAATACTGTAGTATTGTTAGAGTAGGCAGAGTAAAAAAGCATTTTTTTTTCTATAGATAATTTCCAATGCACCGCCTTAATAATTATTTTCTTAAAATAATTGGCGCTGTTATTTATATTCATATTGTCTGAACGACGGAAAACTGATCAATTCCGACGCCAGTATAGTTCAGTTAAAGCGACGAGGCAAGAAATAGGTAGCTAAGGGATCTAGAAAATCATGTATATATGTGACTTAAAGATCATTACTTTTAGATGGTGACAAGTCGTGTCTAACGGCGGAAAACGTTGCCGGAGAATGCGTGCCGTACTACTTGTGCGGTGCGAATGACACAATCATTAATGATGGCGTCGGTATCATCGATATCAGGTCAGTTAATTTGGTTTCAAGTTCATACTGTAGGGGTTTATTTTTACGACAGCGTAAAATAATGCGTGGTCGTGTCGGTTTGTATGTCCTTGATTACGTATTCAGAGCTGGGTGTCTACTTCGAGGTCTTTTTCCCCCTGGGTGGCCCATTAAGGTCACAGCTCATTAGACCCGCCTGGCGCCCGACCCGCACCGCCTCGCCTCGAGCGTTTAGTATTCTTTTTATGCGCTCACTAGATCAACTCCGTAGTTAGTACATTTACGAGGCGAGGCGGTGCGGGTCGGGCGCCGGCGCCGGGTGGCTCTAATGAGCTGTGACCTTAAGGGCACGATATCCGAAATCGAGCTATTTTACATTCAATAATAAACAATGAAATCTTGAGTTTAATTATGGGATATTGAGATATGTTATAGTTTAATAATCGCCCTTGTTACTTTTACGGACCAAAATACGAAATTTTAAACTTCGCTCGATCATATCAAGCCAAGAAAAAAGGGAATATTCGGATCTTATTTCGAGTCATACATAAAGTGGGCGCAAAATTGACTCAAGTGAATAATGCCAAAAAATAGGCAATGATGTAAAGAAGATCTTTTTACGGACACTTTCTTTAAAAATGGCTTTAAATTTTTCTATACACAATTTATCTGGGAAAGTGACCTGCGCGTCTCGTTTTAGTAGGCAGATGGCCGCGCGGCCTCGGGCTGGACGGACGTCTGTAGCGATTTTGTCATTTTGACAACCGTGATTTTCGCAAATTTAATACCAGCCACCAGATAATAATATGATTTTAGGGAAAAAATATAAGATGTGACGTGGTTGGATAAGCACTCAAACTAGATGATATGGTATTTTTACAAACGCAATAATATAAAAGTTCAAAAAACATGCCATTAAAACGCAATTTTTCTTCTTCGAGCCCTTTCGTAATGTAAAAAGTTTCAATTAGTTTCTTTAGTATGAGGAGTATTTTTTTATTACACAGGCCACATTGTCTTTTACGCCGTATAGGCGTATGTGTGTGTATTTGTGATAGATTTATCGTGACATATTTTAGTACGTCTGACATTTGACATATATGTCATGTTGTCTTACGCAATTATTGATTTTGCAAAGCTAATATTCTAAATAAATATTATGAAGTACAAGGACCACCGTATCTTGTACCTACGAGAAATGCAGATTTTGCCATTTATGATGCTGTAATTATCATCCAGCCATTATGTTTACGCCATCCTGTGAAGTGCAGTGCTGCAATGCCAACGACTTGGATCCTAATCGAGAAAGACATAGTCACAATAATTAGATCAACTCGTAATCCTCTACAATTGGACGTTCCACTGGTCTCCCGCTAATACTTCTGCTGCTGCAAAAACTATCGATGACATAGTATAGCAGGCCCCGTCAGGATGCTATTGAACAAATTGTGAACAACGCGACCACTATTGTGTACCAATTTTCAAAATACTAATCTAGCTACAGCACACTTCAACCTCTGGATGTTTTTTAAACTGAAAGTGAATTGAAGACCCCAACAATCACTTAAAACTGTATACATCTGTTTAATATTTTGTTACCTATGATAACATTGATAACTCATAAACCAAAAAATAAAGCTATTTTATTCTCGAATTTAAATGTGCCATTATAAGGTGTAATTTACTTGAAGGCAGTTACGTAGGTACCTATGTACTGTGTATACTTTTCGTATAAGTATAATATTATAAGGTAAGTAATTGTTTCATTTTATTTACTCTGAGGCTAAGGAATTCTCTAAATTCTAGAACATTATAACATATGCTGGTTATATACTGGTTATATACTGTGGATGGACTATTTTATGTGTGTCGAAAGCACGGCGTGGTACAAAATTCTATGCCTATCTCGCTCTATCTTATAACTTCGTATCACTGTTTGAATTTACACAGCTTTAAGGGATTGCAGACTTGTATTTGATTTTTAATTCAACTTGATACGTGTACGCATTCCTGACGAAAAGGATATTCGCAGATTGACAGAGAGACAACAAATATATACTATACGGGTACCATAGTCAACAAAGAATCCTAGTGTTACCATGTTCGTCTGTCCATCTGCGGCTCCGTGCCCCGTATTATATCCGTTTATTAGTGCATCGAGCTCTCACACGTTATATTATTGGATGAGCGAGTGCACCAACACGATTTCAATACCTACAGATCCAAAACGTCAAATTAATTGCGGATTGAAGCTCCGGTATAATATCCGATACGATGTCATACCTATATACAGGATGTTTGTTTATTTTAATCCATTATTTATTATACTTTTTCCTTACGCGACTGAGGTAAAACCAAAGGAAGGGTTTTAATTATGAAGTCAAATAGTTTTTGATCATTTTTCGCGCTATCGATCGGCGCCGTTGCCAGATCAAAGGACACTCTCACAAAGACGGTGGCTGAAACGTCGCCATATTGGCAGTCAGTATACGAGTATAGTACGGTTCGGCATTGAGGGCGGTAAAGATGTGTTCGCATGTTGAAAGTTGAAAAAACATATCTTTACATTCGAAAGCTATTTAAGGTAAGAACTGTTTTCTTATCAAATTGTATTGATAACTTAATATAGTTATAGTGTGTGTAAATATTCAAGTAAAATGAATCATCCGTTTAAGAAATCATCACTTAAGGCGCCGTAGGTTCAGCGAAGTTAAACGAACAGAGTTTTTGAAACAATATAATGCGTCTGTTTATAATAATATGGTTTTAAAAAAATACGAATAGTAATCTTGAGGCTTTTCTGCAGGCAAATCAGTGTTTAGAAACATGATTAAGCAATTTTCGCTCGATAGAAAAAAATCACGAACATAGGTCTAAAAGGGTCTAAAATATTTGTTACAAATTATGCACAAACGCTAAAAATAATAAAATGGCTTCTAAAAATCGGCAATATCATGTTTGAGAGAAATCAGTGTTTACTTTTTTATTTATTTAAACAGAAAAATAAATAAATTAAAAAAACATGATTTCCGCGCTTCCGAGCACGCACTTCCATCTCGCTCACGCTTATGCTCAGTGAGAGGGAGAGAAGACCATGAACCTACGGCGCCTTAACTGTCATAAAAAGTGACAACCTGACGCGCGTACAATGCATTACGCGATCGACCTGCAGAAGTGTGGGTATGTTTGGAACAAAAATACACATATTGCATGTTTATAACGTTAGTGAAAACTTAAGTATTAGTCTTTAACAATGTAAATAAAAGTTTTAATGTTGTTTTGTAGTGTTACAAACGTATTTGGTTGCATTTGAGAGCACAACTTGCTTTTTTTTCAGAATCTGCATGAAGTGACGTAATATTCATACATTTAAATGAAATAAGTGCAAAGATATGGACGAAATCAGTATCTTTTATTAAAATAGCCCAACCTTGGAAGTAGGGTTGCAACGATATGTCTATTACGATACCGATACGAAAGACGAATGCATCGTAATAGCGAATACGATAACGAATGCGATAACGAATGCATTACGATTTTTTAATTTACGTCTAATAAAACAAGACAATTGAGTAAAATCAACATTTATTTAAATTTTAGACAGTTTACCACCTAAATGTCATAATTAAAATCAATTTCTTAGAAATTCTTATTAAGAAAACATATAATTTTTAAATTATCAGATTTAAGTCTATTTCATATATCCGTATGGAGTAAACCAGTGGAAAACAATCTTTCTGAATCTACAGTAGCAGCTGGTTTGATGGACAAATACTTATGGCCAAATTTTCAAGTTAGGAAATACAGTATTTTTTCTCACTTTACAGTAATTATTGAATTTGAAAATGAACTAGTTTTATGAATCGTTATTAATCGTAATACTTTTTACGATACCGATGATCGTCAAAAATAACGATAACCCGCGGTTTACGATTATCGGCATCGGTATCGTTGCATCCCTACTTGGAAGCTAAGAAATACCAAAATATTTAAAAATAGAGGTATATATTTGTTCGGATATCACAATTCCATTTCTCATCGCCGATCTTACACACATCCTGTAGGTATATTTTATGACACTTCTTTAGATTCCGTAATAAATTAGAATTTTCTAATGAAGGTAGCATATGCGGGGTGGGGTGATATATGGGGTCAGTTTTATATAATGGTGGTGGTTTTATTTATGGTGGTGATAATGATGATGATGTGGTGTAGCAATTAATTTTGTAGGACCGTGGATAGTCGGGTTGTAAAAGACAGCGCACACTTGTGCAAGTTAAATTCTAAAGTCATTAACATTTTTATTTGGGGAATGTGATTTATTGAAATCAGTTGCATTTTTCTTGGATTCTCTTGAAATTAAGTTATACGATAGGAAGATCCGTATTTTCGGTAGAAGTTGGCAAAATCATAGGAAAATTTCATCAATGTTCTCCTGCTTATATTCATGCGATTTTGCACCTTAGAGTAAAACACATAGAGTTACTATAACGTTGTCAATCTAACGTAGGTACTATTGCCTTTTTAATTGTATATCACCTACCGAAATGTATCTAAGGAACATACTTGGAATCTTGCTTGGAATAAAATACGAAATGTCAACAGGTCTCTGTCATTTTCCAGTAAGATGTTTTGACAATTTCAGTTTCTCTAAGGAGGTTGGTGACTGGTTTAAATTCTTAATGTCACCAAAAAAATAATCAATCCTAGGTCAGTGACCTGTCTCATTAAAGTGAGATAGTGTGCGTGAAATGTAATGGTGTGCGTCACTGGGGAGAATTACGATAACGTTGCGCCGACTAGCGGATATATTGTGTCGCGTATGTAGCTTTACTCGAATAAGAAAGCCTTAAGGCTTACATGGAGGCTATCCCAACAGATTTGTGACTCCGCTAGAGGCCAAACAAGCCAAGGCCAAACCAGCAATATAAAGTTGGGCCATTTGCGACTGCATCGCGACAGCATCGCGACTGCTTCACTACAAAAAGTCGCCGTGGGCGAAGGCCCGAAGTAATAGGTCGACTGCTTCTAACCACAGAATAAATAATAGTGCCTACAGGTACCACCTACCTTTAATTATTATGTGGCCTACAAGCAGCCCGTGTGGATACGTGTCGGAAGCACGGCGGCCATACTTGATTTTCTTGGCAGTCCTGCCGATTTCGGTCATCAGCGTCTCCTTTTCCGAGTAAGGTTCTCCCCACACCTATCGACGCGGAATCGGCTTTCGCCGAGTGGCATTCCTCGTGTTTTGTTCGTTATCTCGTCGATGGACGTCGCTTCGCGTCGGCCGAGCCGATCGACGTCTTTCTCGCTCATATTGCGTGGACATAAAGAATTTTTTGATCGGCTAACGCCGATTCCGCGTCGATTAACCCCTTAGGTACTTAAAAATAATAGAATGGGTGGAATCTTGTATACTACGAATGAAGACATGAGACGTTGGCCCAGAGGGGCGACGGCGCCTCGCCCCCTTAGAATTAAATAGTTTATAAGTGCAACGTTCGAAATTTAGTAATATAACCACATCTTATTTTATCGTCTGTGACTCAACACCTACAGCTTACACAGATCTTTTTTAGACACAAGTTAGCTGACACAATCCTGCGGGAACCCAAAGATGTAACACACTAATAGGCAATAAATGTATTCTCATTCTCATTCCGCGTCGATAGGTGTGGGGAGACCGATGGCTAACATAATAAAGGCCACTGGTTTAGAGGATCAGATGCCAAACGCTTTAGTAAAACTAGTGCCTTCGTCAACTCTTGGGATGCCGCCAAAGCGGACCCCGGGCTCCTTCCTTTTGGGTACAATCGGGAAATCGCAGGATGATGGCTATAATACTTTTTCTTGCAGAGTGAAGGATGGCGAGTGTAAGTCATACTTGGATACTTGCTGCCTGCCCCCCGACCGCAAGGCACCTGACGACCCCATCACACCCGCGCCCCCCGCTAAGGTAAAGTCATTTTTAGGGTTTCGTAACCAAAGGGTAAAAACGGGACCCTATTACTACTCGTAAGACTTCGCTGTCCGTCTGTCTGTCACCAGGCTGTTGTATCTCAAGAACCACGATGGCTAGACAGTTGAAATTATCACAGAAGATGTATTTCTGTTGCCGCTATAACAACAAATACTAAAAACAAAATAAAATAAATATTTAAGGGGGCCTCCCATACAACAAACGTGTTTTTTGCCATTTTTATAGAATTAGATAGCACGGAACCTCCGTGCGCGAGTCCGACTCGCACTTGGCTGGCATTTAAAATGTAACTAGCTTCTGCCTGCGACTCTTTCCGCGTGGAACTCGTTCATATAGTCGCTCTATACAAATGTTTACCCCCCATTTCACCTCCTTAGGGGATGATTTATGGGATAAAAACTAAAACATCTCATGTCCTTTCCCGGGACTGAAACTGTCTCTACGCAAATGAAGTGTGGCTCTGCTCGGGTGACAATGGAGAAACTACGAAGAAAACGAATTTTCCCAGATATACTATGAGACCCAGCTAGATAAATTTTTCGCCCCCTTAAGCCCTAACATTCCCAATTCCATGGTTTAAATGATTACAAATCCATACTACTTAATATTATAAATGCGAAAGACGACCACCGTAGCCTAGTGGGTAGTGACCCTGCCTACGAAGCCGGAGGTCCCGGGTTCGAATCCCGGTAAGGGCATTTATTTGTATGATGATCACGAATATTTGTTCCTGAGTCATGGATGTGTTCTATGTATTTAAGTAGGTATTTATTTATCTATATAAGTATGTTTATCGTCGTCTAGTACCCATAGTACAAGCTTTGCTTAGTTTGGTATTAGGTCGATTTGTGTAAGATTGTCCCCAAATATTTATTTAATTTCACGCTTACGGCCTGGCCACGACATTGCGCGAATTGCGGCGCGGCAAGCGTTTTATCTTTTCACTGCGCGGTCGACACGCGCAACACACTGTGGTTAGTTGGGATCACGCGCAATGGATTAAAAAAACCGCTGCCGCTGCCGCCGCCGCTCGAAGTCGTGGCCGCCGTATTAAACCGCTGAACCGAAGATAGTTTGTATGGAGCTGCGATATAAACGAGTTCCACGCGGACGGGACTGAGTCGCGGGCAGAAACTAGTGTATCTATATATGTAAATAATAGAATGCTCGTGCCTAGAATCCCTAGGATAATCGCGGAAACCGACGATAATATTACCCACATCGCCAAAATATGGTTTCTCCCAATATTATAAGAGTCATAATCATCTGACCATAACGACCATGAACTTTTGCGTCATTAATCATTATCATACACCAACTTATCATTGCAGTCCAAAACGGCATAGCTCGATCAATCTTCGAACAATCGCTACGTGCTTGCATTACTAGTTAGTTTAGCTGACTGCATAATTAAATTTGCGCGGTTTTATAAAATGGACGTCATTAAGTCATTATTCTCTGCAATTAAGTTGCTGCCGGTCAATGTCAATGACGTGTGATGCATAGTGGAAGTGTGGATTTCCTGTTTTTGCTAAGTTTTATTTGGGTTTCACTTTTTTTGCGAATATTACAAACGTTGTTTTAAATAATAGTACTATTCTCTTGGGACGGCGGCGCCATATTTAACGTTGATCGACTTGATTGGTCAGTAATCGTAAGTTGGTGCATCCCGCCCTTAGAATCATGAACCTACTCCTACTACTGCTACATGATACTTTGGACAAGCTATGGTAATAATAATACCACGTGCGAGCGAGCTGGTAGCATACAAATGTCGATAAGTGTGATAGAAAGCGAAATATCATTCGTCGTCCTTCTCATAGTTCCACTTTTGTTATTTGCCACAACTGATTTAGTATGAAGTTGTGGCACATAAACCATTATCCGTCCAAATTGAGTAGGTTGTTTATGGCAAGTATCAGCCATTTTAAGACCATTCGAATATCTCCGTATCTGTCGCTCGAACGAGCAAGTGCGACAGAGACGGAGATACACAAACGAATTTCGTTTTCATTCCCCGGTAGCCCCTCAGATTCTCTTGACTTAAGAGTAATGTGTAACATTTTTAACCGACTTCAAACAAAAGGAGGAGGTTCTCAATTCGGTTGTTTTTTTTTTGTTTTTTTTCTATGTTGCCTCTGAAGGGCTACCGGGAAGTGAAAACGAAGTTCGTTCGAGTATCTCCCTCTCTGTCGCACCTGCTAGTTCGAGCGACAGAGATGGAGACACCCGAACGAAGTTCGTTTTCACTTCGCGATAGCCCCTCCGTCATTGATGAGCCGATTCGAATTTTTTTTGTTCGTATGTATATGCTTCCTTATTATGCTGTATGTAGGTGGGTCCTTTTTTTAAAATTCAGTTAGATGATGGGATCCATGAGGAATTGAGGGAACTCCTCAATTTTATTAGGCACGCGTGTAGTAATTTTGGTATTTTCTATTATAACTCGTGTATTTACAGCCGGAAATCATAAATTTGGTGGCGAGGAATTGATGATGAAGACCTGAATATGACTTCTCGAAATGTACTTAAAAGTGCGTCACAGGTTCTGATAAGATTCCGTTGAAATAGGAACTAATGAAGTGTCATTGGTGATGATCTTGGGGAATCGACGGAAGTCCTCCAATATTATCGGCCCACATACAGCGATTCGATCGTTTTCTGTAGTACGTAATCAACGCATTTGCTATCGGAAATATCGGTCAGTTGTAAAAAAATGTGGAAATATTCTCAGGGGAGTACTAAATTGAAGTCGGTTAAAACTTTGTTTTTAAAGTAAATTATAAGCCATAGTCTCGCGTAGCCACTTTTGCTGCTGACTGAACCTGGAAAACGTTACGACGATGATATGATGAGCATAGATTGCTGTACTCTTCTCACCTTATCTCCTTCTTTTTCAGACCCGCGATGGCTGCGGCTGGCGCAACCCAGACGGCCTCGGTTTCCGGATCACCGGTGCCGCTGACGGGGAAGCCAACTTTGGAGAGTTCCCCTGGATGGTAGCTATTCTGAAGTACGTATATTTGAAAGTAATTTAGTTTATCACTCTTTAGTACCACCCAGGGGACATGCGCAGGGTTGTGGTAGGTAGCTCCTGCGGACGCGAGTGACAGTTGTCCCCCCTTTGTCAAGTGAGTGCGCAACTCGACTGTTAGAAGTTCTTAAGCCGCCCGAAGGCCTCTAACTCGGCTTAACGACTCATAGACAGCAGCCGGGATCAACTGCTTAGCATGCTGGAAGTAATTAGGGTACCCAATTCGGGTAACCCGGACATTACTCCATTTCATATACTATTTAGTACTTATATTAATTTAGTAAGTAAAATACCGCGTGCACATACTCGTATCGTTAACGTCAACAAGGTTGCCGGCCCGGCCGAGTAGGAGTTGTAAAACGACGTCATATTTCTTAATGTTATGTTCATTAGTCCAAAAGTTTCACAGTAGGTACAGCTCATCACATCAGCCGATAGACGTCCACTGCTGGACATAGGCCTCCCCCAAAGAGTGACACAATGACCGGAGGAGGACGCTAGAGGGTAGGGTAATGATTGCACACGGACGCTACATGAGCTTGAGACGGCTGTGAGTGTGTTGTGTTCTCCTGTTGTGTTAGGCTGAATTTATGAACCCGTGTATCTCCCTCTCTGTTGCACTTGCTAGTTCGAGCGGTAGGGACGGGGATACTCGAACGAAGTTCGTTTTCACTTCGCGGTAGCCCCTCTGATGTTCTGTCCCTTTTCATTTACTATGACGCTCGAGACTAAGTAGTAACGTAACGATCTGCTAGCGTTTTCTCCCTGTAGCAGGCACCATTAAGACGGTTGTAGTTTCGCAATTTTTAGACATATTTGAATGGGATTTTCGTCACTTCGCAGATTTTTGAAGTGAAAACTTCTTTAGCGGCGCTGTGCACTTTTGTGATGGGGAAAAAATGTTAAACTCGCAACAGGTCACGTGACCGTAAGATGTCACGTGACCGTAAGA
Organism: Epinotia demarniana; assembly: GCA_945867215.1. Lineage (NCBI taxonomy): Eukaryota > Metazoa > Arthropoda > Insecta > Lepidoptera > Tortricidae > Epinotia > Epinotia demarniana. The sequence continues at coordinate 6,793,392 of OX244283.1, forward strand.
TGTCACGTGACCGTAAGATTCGACAGACTGAAAATTCGTAAGACGGACTCGTGACCTGATCGAAAAACTGTTACAATGTCATTGACTTTTCACTTCTGCCGGCACTCCCGGAGTGCAACCCGGTCTTTCTTTTTCCCTGCTTTCTTTTGAAGCAATAAAACATTTTGAGTCGCCCCCTTTTCGCCAGCCCGTATCTAATTCCATCATCACACAGGATTGAACCCGTGAACGAGAACGAGCCAAACGGGCAGAAGCTCAATGTCTACGTCGGTGGAGGCTCCCTCATCCACCCCAGCGTGGTCCTCACGGCAGCGCACTACGTGTCGAGCGACAGCCAGTTGCGCGTGCGCGCCGGGGAATGGGACACTCAGACCAAGAACGAGCTCTACCCGTATCAAGACCGGGACGTCAAGGAGATCGTCACGCACAAGGACTTCAACAAAGGTGGACTATGATTTTCTGAAATAAATCCTTGTGATGAAATAAATCCTGTTTGGGATTGACAATACGAAAAGTCCCGGTTTCCCGGGGGTTTGGTAATTATCCCTGGTTACGTAAGGCGATGCCGGGGTTCTATCAAAGATCCTATTTTTTTACACGCGGCCACTACGTGACCAGCTCGCCATTTTAATGAGACTTCCTGATATTTGATTATTTATTTCAACTTTATTGCACAAAACCAAAATAATGTAGGCGTCTTCTGATGCCTTGGCGCTAAGCAGGAACCGTCTACGCTTGTTGGTAAGGGTGCTTACAGGACATTGTTGCGTAAAAAAGCACATGCAAGCGATAGGACTCTGTGACACAAGGCAGTGCAGACTCTGTACAAATGACGGACTTAATGCCAAATGGCATGGACATTGTCAAGCTTTCCAACTAATAGATTAGGTACCTGATATTTTTTATTTCAAATTTTTATCTATTTCAATATCTTTGACGTTTATAGTAAAGGAAAACATCGTGAGAAACCCTGCGTACATTTGCAAAGAAATTTAAAGATGTATGTGGCGTGTTGTCTCCTCTTCTTTTTTTCCATTTTCATTAATTCCATTGCAAGTAACATTTTCTCATCTTATCACCTTTATGCCGATGATCTTCAAATTTACTCTCAAGGGACTGTTGCTGATTTACCTCAGGTTATTAATACCATAAATAAGGACTTGAACAGTATTTCGATTTGGAGTGAACGTTTTGGGCTGAAGGTTAACCCTGCTAAGACGCAGGCCATACTCGTGGGCAGTCCGAAGCTCATTCCTAGGGTAGATTTTCCTAACTTGCCGGCTGTAATTTTTAATGGAGTCCAGATTCCGTTTTCACACCAGGTCAGGAACCTTGGTGTTATAATTGATCGCTCGTTATCTTGGGTACCTCAGGTGAGCGAGGTCAGCAGGAGGATGTTTGCTTCGATAGGTTCCCTTCGACGACTTCGTAACTTTTTGCCATTCGCCACTAAAATTGCGCTAGCTCAATCTCTCCTTCTCCCCATTCTAGACTATGCTGATATTTGCTATCTAGACCTTACTGAGGACCAGCTGAATAAGCTTGAGCGCCTCCAAAATCTTTCTATTAGGTTCATATTTGGCTTGCGCAAATATGACCACGTATCCTCCTTTCGTTCTCAGCTCAAGTGGCTTCCAATTCGTCTCCGTCGGAATTCTCACATTTTATCTTTGCTTTACAGTATACTTTTTGTTCCCTCAACTCCTCCGTATCTCAAAGAGCGTTTTAACCACCTCACTTCCATCAGATCTTCACATAATCATCTTCTCGCTCCACCGCCTTCATCCACCAAGTTCTATAACAACTTATTCACCTTCCAGGCTGTTCGGCTGTGGAATGCTTTGCCGTTGCATATAAGATGTGCAAAATCTCTTCAAATTTTCAAAAATCTGTTGAAACAATATTACTTGTCGCTGCCTTAAGTTGCCTTGTTGTCCTGTAATATATTTATATAATTGTGTTATAGTTTGTATGTATGTATCTATGTATTTATACAATACTTATTTATGATTTTATGTTTTCTGAAATTGTCATATAATGAGATGTATGCGATAGTAAGTTTTTTTGATTTATCCCTGCACTACCGGTTTACAACTCTTCTTGAAAATTTCCTGCTACCCAAAGGTTGTCTGGAAGAGATCGCTCTAAAGCGATAAGACCGCCTGTTGTTACCTCTATTTAAATTTATGTACTCTTGTAACATGTTTTTCTTATGTTGTGGTGCAATAAAGAATATATTCCGAATATAATCCGATACAGCATCGATACAAGGTAGAAGGGACACCGATTGAGCGTGTCACGGAGGTGCGCGATTTGGGCGTGCATTTCACAGCTGACCTTTCGTTCAGAGATCACATTGTTAAGACTTGTAAAAAAGCATACAGAAACTTAGGGTTTGTCTTGCGTCAGGCACATGGATTTTCCAACATAAGCGCTATCCGTGCAATGTATGAAGCTCTCGTAAAAAGCCACTTGGAGGTCAACTCTAGTGTCTGGAGCCCGCACGAAGCTAAGTACCAATTTATGTTGGAAAGGATACAAAATAAATTTGTAAGGTTTTTATATTTGAAATGTTATGGTGTGTACCCATTTTACCCATTAATGTACCCTACGTTATTCGTGTTGGGCATGGTAGGGTACAATCAGTTAGAGGTTAGGAGGGAGTTGACTCTGGTGTCCTACATGTTCAAACTTTTACGCGGTAAGGTTAGTAACTCTGGGGTACTGGCTACAGTGGGCCTGAATGCGCCCGTGCGGTACGTGTGGCGCCGGCGCCGGCCGCCGCTGCTGGCCGTGCCGCGCGCGCGCACCGGTCTGCTGCGCGCGGCGCCCTGGACAAGGGCTCTGCACACGCTCAATCAAGTTGCAACAAGGGTTGATGTATTCCACTGCTCTCTGAATGAATTCATTAAAGTTACTTTGTATGTGTTATGTTATTTCAAAACTTAGAATGATGTAGTATGTACCCTATTTATTGTATCAATAATTTGCTACGCTATCGCATTGGGAGACTGTAATGATAGAAGTATTGTTATTATAAATAAATAATAAATATTATTATTATTATTATGTGAAGTCCCCAACTCGCCTTGGGGCAGCGTGGAGCAGTCCTCAACAACACCCCTCATACTCTCATCCACGAGCGGAGGCCCGCAACATTGCTATGTTTAAAAGCTGATTGAGGTGATATCTTCATTCCAGGCAACCTGTTTTACGACATCGGCCTGCTCTTCCTGGCGTCGCCCGTGGACCCCGCGCCTAACGTGGGCGTGGCCTGCCTGCCTAATCCCGGTGTGCGCGCTGCTGCCGGCGTGCGGTGTATGGCCAGCGGCTGGGGCAAGGACCATTTCGGAAAGGAGGGCCGGTACCAGGTCATTCTTAAACGGGTAAGCAGCTGATGTGTAGGGCAAGGAGTGCAAATAATGACAAGATTCTACTCTCTACTTTTCAGTTCGGAGCATACCATTATTTACATCTCATTGCTATTTGTGCCTTGACTGCTATAATCCTACCTGTGCCCTGTTTCACACATCTACAGGGGGGCTAGTTCGCTAAGTTTTATGTTGGACACAAAGCATTCGTCCCATTCTGGCAAATATGCGAGTTCAAGAGGGACAAATGCTTTAAGTCGGACATAAAACCTAGCGTGCTAGTGGCAGGTTGAATAAAACTACTAGTCTCAATTGGCAACTGCACGGCTATCAAAAGACGGCGCGCGAGCTCTCTAGATTTTTCTCGCACTATCCGTCTCTCTCTCGTTAGAACACTTAGAAAAAGAGGTATAGTGCGAGGGAAATCGGGAGAATGTCGTGGCAGTCTCATGATGGACGTGCTGGATCTGTATCGCTTGATCGCACGACAGGCCATTTGAGCAGTGTTGACTTTTTCGTCATCATCTTATCAGCCGAGAGAAGTCCACTGCTGGACATAGGCCTCCCCAAAGAGTGTCACAATCACAGGTCCTGCGCCTGCGCCACCCGCATCCAGCGGACTCCCGCGGCCCTGGAGCTATACGCCTTGCAGTGTTGACTTGTTAAATTGTAACTTGTAGCTTAGTGAAACGGGTCATTGATGTTATTTTAAAAGTATATAAATGACTGCCCCTTCCCTGGGTCAGATCACTTGTTTTAAACTTACCTGAACGCTCACCCACAAAAATAACTTAACGGTACGTTTCGTAGTTAACTAAGCGTAGGCCGAGGTCTAGTTTCGTCAGACATGACGGGTCGAGTTGGGTTACTCTTAGAACCACTCAGTTCAGTCATTACGATCGAGATGCGGTCAAGATAATCTAAGCCGGGATAATCTAATCGTATTTGTGCATCGCCACTGGGTTGTCTTTATATCTCTTTTTTTTTCATTTGAAAATTTGTTACTTATACTTACTTCAAAACGCTATAGATATCAGTGGCGGAGCGGCCGTACAAGCTGATTCCCACGGGTTTACCTAAAATATCTTGCTATACAAAACGTGTTTTTTTAACCGTCTTAGAGCCGAAGCCCACTTAAAGTATCCAAAACGTAAAAATAATTCGTGAAAAATAATACTTATGTTTTTAGTAACAAAAGGTAATTAAGTTTGAAAAATCCTGTATGACGCGCGGTGTGAAATTCATTCACCTGGTTAGAGTTCGTACCTATCTACAAAAGATGGTGGCTAGCGGTCACTGCTGTCACTCGGCTGGATGTTAATAATTAATATTATTACAAAAAAACCATATTAATACATTTAACAAAAATAACTTTTTTTTCATTCTTTGTAAGATACATTAACTGGGCTTCGACTCTGAGACGGTTTAAAAAACACCATATATAACCAAACTCGTGCATCATCAAAAACAGCCCAAGTTTTTGCTCCGCAGCTGGCAAGGTCGCCATGTAGTTGTACGGAAGATGTGAGTAATGAATCAAACAAGCGGATGCTGGAATCATAATGAGCTATACTGCTATACATAAACATACTATACTATACAATACTAGATACAATTGATAACCCGGGGAAATTTCAATCTTTACTAAAAAAGTACTACCTAGAATGTGAAACCCAATTTACAATGTAAACTACGTTGTTGTTTGTTACATTATCACTGTTTACAACATAGCTAATAGGTATAAGTACATAACATTAATTAATACTCGTGTAATGTTAATCTATTGTTAGTGCGGATCGATCCGTGCGATCTCGCCAGCTATTATATAAACCTACCAAGGTTTCCAATAGTGGCTAAGGAAAGAAGATCTTGTAAAATTAAACATATTGATTTAATAAATTAAAAAAAAAAAACATTTTATATTAAGTACATAGATTACATAGCGCGTTCAGGTCTCACCACAATATACGAGTAACGAATTTAATACGACATATACTTTTTGCAGTATTTAGAAGCGGATACATAAGTCAGGTATTCTGATCCTGTTCATGCAACAACTGTTTTTGTGTTACCAGGTGGAGTTACCAGTGGTGGACCGCGCGCGCTGCCAACAGGAATTGCGCAAGACCCGGCTGGGCAAATACTTCGAGCTTCACAGCTCCTTCATGTGCGCCGGTGGAGAGCCCGGCGTCGACACTTGCAAGGGCGATGGCGGGTCGCCACTAGTCTGCCCATCTGAGGTACCTACATCATTTAACAAAATCCCGGGATTTGTCTTTGAAATCCCGGGATTCTAATGACAAATCCCGGGATTTGAATGACAAATCCCGTGATCTTGGAATTTACATCAACATTCCCTGTACTTGGAATAAGCACAAATCCCGATCTTCTAGTGTCTTATTAGAGACAGTCCCGCGCCCGGGATTTATGGTGTAGTACGCGTATAGCAAGTGGTAGGTATGTGTGCGTACAGAGCAAAATAACTTGACTTAAAAACCGTAGAATACGTTTGACAGGTGTCAGATAAACGTCCCAGAATCTCACCTGGCACCTCTAATTACACATCATCAGCCTATATACGTCCCACTGCTGGGCACAGACCTCCTCTCATGTATGAGAGGGAACGGGCAGTAGTCCCCACGCTGGCCCAGTGCGGATTGGGGACTTCACATACACCTTTGAATTTCTTCGCAGATGTATGCAGGTTTCCTCACGATGTTTTTCCTCTAATTACAAATCTACTGAATTACGGCTCTTACCAATGGCGTGTATGTGGAGTCCCCAACCCGCACTGGGCTAGCGTGGGGACTACTGCCGGTTCCATCTCATGCATGAGAGGCGGCATGTGCCTAGCAGTGGGACGTATATAGGCTGATTTATTATGGCATAATTTTTTAATGTCCTATTTTCTTTCGCATAAGAACTTGTCCTAGTAGCTTTAAGCCAATTTGTTTGTTACGCATAATATCGATTTTACATATTATTGTTATGGATAATACCTATTGTATCGAACATTTTATTTTTGTCAGTAGGTAAGTTTATTAAGCAGAAACGTCTGCTGACGAAATTCCATACCTCGATCATAGTGGAAAATTGAAAAATTATTCGCCACGCAATTATTTGCTCAATTGGCAGAGCGATAGCCGGATTCCAGAGGTTGTGGGTTCAAATCCCGCTCGTGGCGAATAATTTTACAATTTTCCACTGTGATCGAAAATATTTTTGTGTTAGAAAGGGTATCCTTCCCGCGACATGACTCGGTCATCAGGTCAGGATCTGGTGACGGGGTCCTGAAGAGGGAACTCTACTTATAAGCAAACTCGAAGCTTTAGGTACTGATTTCAAGTCGGTTAAAACTTTGTTTTTAAAGTAAATTATTATCGACTGTTCCAGTACGAGAAAGACCGGTACACCCAGCACGGCATCGTGGCGTGGGGCATCGGGTGCGGCGACAAGTCGCCCGGCATTTACGTCGACGTCGGCCATCTTAGATCATGGGTCGACGACAAAGTGCGAGGGCACGGGTACGACGAAAAAGTCTACAGTTACATCGATTAAAACTAGGCGGTAAAGAGCATTTCTCGAAAAAGTACTAAAACAATATATAGGGAGGAATCGTATGACTGTAAAACTTTTAAAAGCTAAATCTGTGGGGCATTAAGTACTGGGAATTTGGCGACCGACCACGGCATAAAAACAATTGTTCCATAGAGAGATTCCTGAACTGTGCAGAACAAAATGTGTAAAAGGTATCGCGGTAGGTCAAAAAAAGTTATACAGTACATATAACTTACAGATTTAGGCCCTTATCCATAAAAAATCATCAAAACTAATTTAGTTAAAATGGCGTTAAGTTTTGTTGGTCCCTATCGTAAGAAAGGGACCAAACATTATTTTTGCAGAGGTTTGTACAGTAAGGGTGTTCCCCTCTACAGTGATAGTATTCGATCCTGTATGTTACATTGTCAGTCAAGAAATCTAACTATAAATATGTCTACAGTTTTACTTTACGAGAATAGATTCAACTTTTACATTCCAAGTTGTCTGCACCTCTTATTCCGAATTACCAACTCTGCACTGCGGCGGACTCCCTACCATTTTTTTTTCAACAAAAGGGATAATAAATAAATACCCGGAAATTCGCGTGTACTTACTCCGGCAGGACTGCCAAGCAAGATCACAGAATATCTAGTATAAATGTACCTTGATGTGTTTGGCCGCCGTGCTACCGACACGAATGGGCCCGATTAGCGTCTCCTATAGGCCCGTGATCGCGGAAAGCCTGATAATGTCAAGTGTTTAGTTTCCACTGTCAGACACATTCTAATTAACAGTCTTGTTGAGAAATTTTGTAACAGAAATACATACTACATATGTACGATTAAGGCCATATTTAGGTAGCGCATTGTTGCGATACCGATAGTCACTAACCTTATCTTTTTTACTACGTTGATCAATCACAGAATTATATCACTACAGGTAGTAAATCTTATTTGAAAGCAACAGTCATGTACAGCTTTCAATGAAGGCAATTAACCCAATATGACCTTAATCGTATCATACCCTTTTTTTGTTACACCGTGTACACATCTCTAATGAATCTCTCTCTAAAAACACAAGTCATTTTGACATAGGTACTTTGTAAAAGAAATACAGAAAGAAATACGTCTATGCCGCCATAGCAACAAGAAAAGAACACAAAATTATAAAATACTCAAAATATGCACCATATTTAGTGAACAGGGGTTTTGACGTTAGTTAATGTAAGGATAATGATAATAAATACTTTCTCAAATCGAATGACTTTTATTAATATCTGTAAGGTAGTTAACTTAATACCGTAGCACTAGATTCATTTATTTTATAGCACTCCGTTAATTTCAACACCTTAGGGTATGAAAAAAAAGTGTCCTGTTTTACTTTGGGCGGCACTCCATCTAAATCGGTTCAGAAGTTTATACGCGAAAAGGTAACAGACAACGTGCCCACTTTTGCGTCTAATAAAAAATATGCTAGCTCAGTGTGCTCAATTTTACACGCAAAGTGCTTTAAGAATTTATTATTATATATGAAATTTCATATTATTATATTATATGAGCTGTAGACCTCGCGTGTCTTTTTTCAAAGTTTCTTTTTAAATTGCCAAAACTGAGACAAATAGAAAAGTCCATATAATTATCGGACCTTCTCACAAAATTTCACGAGAATCGGTAGAGAAATGCGACCTGTCTCTATAGATATACATACGGACAGACATACGAAAGCATTTTTGCCCAAGCTAAAAAGGAGAACATGGTTCACTCCAGTCGCCCGTTCAACTATGTCCATATATAGAAGACCGGCTTCTCGCTGAGGGTATTCCAGCTGCGTTCGCGCCACTATCTGCACTTCAGCTCGTTTGTGGTGCGCGTGCCGCGGCCGCAGGAGACAGTCGCATGTGCTGACTTCTGGCCGAAGGGTGTAGTGTTTCGACGGTTCCGGGGCAATCTGCCAAATCCTACACCGGAGACGACGATGCAACGGGGCCACGCCGTTTCGTCGCCTAAATAGTATTATTTGTTGTTTTGGTTTCGTGACGCATTGGTTATTACTGTAATGTCACGTAAATGTATTTGTCTATAAATAAATAAACAAATAAATAAATATGAGGAACATCATAAACAAACACAATCACAAAATGTTCCATTATTTATTTATAAGCAATTAGATAAGGATAACACAATTAACATTAATTAGTTAATTACTATGTTTACATATTTTAAGATAATTAAATGTGATAAACACACTTAAAGACATATCTCATAAACATTTGAATTCTTGAAACTGATTACAAGTTTTATGACCACCAAAATTGTGTACAGTCACCAGCAATAAGATCTGCCCCAACATAGCACGCATAAATATCTGACACGACTCTATGTCTAATGCCATAAGGACGTGTCAGATATTTTTGCCGGCTTTGTTTCGGCAGATATTGATGCCGGTGACTGTACATGTATGTAAGAAGTTAACATTTTCTTTGGTTTAACTAATGAACAAAGATATTTGTTAATTACAATACTTGGATAATGATTTACTTATTTACTTTACTTTACAGTCTTAACAAATGAGCGTTTCCGAATGCATCATTTCACCAGAGTACAATATCTAAAGAATGTATTTATCTAACAATTTATCACAACAAAGGGCAGCTATAAGATAGAAAGAGACAGCAGACATATAATAACGAGAACTAATATAATAAAGAGAAAGTGTCTGTGAGATTGGCTTTGTAAGTTGGTTTGTTTACATGGTTGGATAGTTCCACAGATTACCCCTTTATACAAACCATAACATACAATCTCACAGAAATTTAATGTTAGTATACATCACTTACAGTCCATGAGTCCATAATCACTTAAAACAATGTTCAGGGCTGTACTTGCTCATTAGCATTACATGTTCTTATACGAAAATTAATGGTTTCCCCCAAGCCTGCAGGCATAAAGTAAGTCAACAAGTGGTCTACCATTACAATAGCAATATAGTGTAACATGGTAAACTTTCTTGGCTGTAAATTTACAATTGAATATATTTGATACATGTAAATATTTTGTTGAAAGACATCTTTAGATGTACATTTTCAGCGAGTAATTCAAGGTTCATTTACCTGATTTTAGCTTGTCAATAGCATCACAATATTTCAAAGAGTAGAGAGCCTTTATGTCAGCAAGTTTGTTCACAAGTGCAACTGTTCCCGCTGAGAGTTCTAACTCACCATCAGTGTTCACCTCCAAAATCCCGGCTTTGGTCAATATCTCCAACTTTTTTCCATCTTCTATGCCATTCTTAATACCAGAATCTACATATTTAGCTGAACGCTCTACCATCTGCTCAACAGTCTCATTACCCACTTCCATCTCCAACCAGTCACTAATCAAAGTGGAAACTACTTCGTTCTTTTTAACATGGAATTTCACGGCTATTTCCATGTTCAAAATCGATGTTATTCCTTTAAGCTCCTCAGTAAATTTCTCAGCCGGAACTAAGCCAGGAAACACGGTATGTTGCATAACCAATGGCAGCTCCTTTTTGAAGAATGATGAATACTTCAAAATTCCGTCGGACTGCTTATTCAAGATCATTTCAGCCGTATTTATGGGAAATGCCAGTGCTATCCTGGATAGGGACAGCTGGTTGGGCTTCAATGTACGTTGTTCAGAAGCATCAGTCTCTATGCCATATAGCCTACATTTCATACGAATTATTTGCGACATTTTTAACACCCCCAACGCTTTTTTTAGGTTATTACCGAATTCCAGGAACAAACTGATAAACATGATCAAATCATCTTGAGGCTGGCACTTGGCATAACAGTTCTTCCACGCAATTTCGGAATCTGCTAGAGGTTTATCCTTCGGAGTGACAGGGTGGGCTTTTACCCTCTCGAAATATTGGTCTCTAAGAGTTTTAGCATCAAATCCTGTAGGTCCCATACGAATAGTACCTGGCTCTTTGAAGTCTCCGGTGTATCCGAGGGACTTTACAAATTCTTTCATATACTCCATGATATCGTTGGATATTTTCACTTAGTTTTACAGTAGCACCATAAAGTAAATATAAGGAGAGTAACCCATCCCATACTGCGGTCGAATAGTTATGAAGAACTTCAAGAGATGTCGCTTGGAGCACCACTGACGGATATTAATATTTTACGTTATACGAAATGTCAAATATTATCAGTAACAAATATTCATTTTCACTTATCGAACTTTTTCAAATAAAAACAACCAGAAACAGGCCGTAAAAGATCGTAAATCGATTCAAAATAATTTATAACATCCTTTATTTATGCGCCATCTAGTGTACGGCATGACCTCTACTACAGCCTAGCTTGTAAGTGAACAAAGTATCCATGCGCAGGATTCTAGTACGATAATTGTCCATAGATGGCGCTGTTTTGAACCTTATCTATTTACTAAAAACGTATGGTTGTTACGTAAATATGTATATAACGTAGACAGTTTGTAAATAAGATACGGTAGCCTAGTCTAGTGGTTCAGGCATGCGACTGTCATGTGGCGGTCGTGGGTCTGAATCCCGGCTCGTACCCAATGAGTTTTTCAGAACTCATTATGCGTACTATTACCCGTTTACCGTTATCTTTTCGGTGAATGAAAACATCGCGAGGAATCCGGTCTAATCCCAATAAGGTCTAGTTTTTGCTCTGCGCGTCTATCATGGGCCAGCCGCGACATACTCTCGATTTTTCTCGCACTATTAATACCTCTTGTTATTAGTGTTCTAATAAGAAAGAGACAGATAGTGCGAGACAAATCGAGAGAACTCGCGCGCCGTCGCGTGATAGCCGTGCTGGGTTGGAAGGTCAGATAGCATTCGCAGTACCTATGCCAAGTCTTGAGATTAGGTGTCAAAGCGCACACCCGGGAATATCGCTAGGAGGATTGTGATGAGTTCGTAAATAAGATAACAATTAGAATAGGTAACCTAGTCCCTAAAACATCACACTATAGTAGGTCAAAAATATATTCATAAATTTATTCGGTACCTATACGTAAAACTGTTTTCATTTTACAACTTGTTTCAATATTCTTTCTATACATAGGTATCTAATACAAATACCATCAAATCTCTACAATATGTACCTACTACCATTCACATTCGAGAAGTATGTATCAATTTATGATTCAAAGTGCCAAAAGTACCAAAATTTATCGTGCTTAACGACGCGAGCGTCGTTGCCAGCCATCCTATATAGGTGGATCGCGGGCAGCGCCGTGGTTCGATCTGGCAACGTCGCTATTGTATACTAATTTCCAATTTATTTCATTTATATTTTTAACATTTCTTTTCATAACGTTCCATTTCGACTTCTTATAAATTACAACAAATTAATCACTGCGTGTAGTTAACACTAGAAATATTTTACATTAATTTAAAATAAACATAAATAAAACTCCATTTTCCTAAATAAATATTTAATAAGGGCGCATAATTATTTATTTCTTCATCACTTAGCACTCGTCTTTGAAACTGGTAAAGAAAACTGTGTACAACGAAACGACTCAGTGCAGACGAAAAAACGAAATGAGGGAATGTTGCTACAAAATTATTCCTTTAAATTGTAGGTAAACAGCATAAACTTTGTCCATTTGTAAACATATGAAAAAAAAAATTGTATGAGTGTATAGTCTCAATTTTAAATACAAATAAAGATAACGTGTGCTATGATAGTTTTTTTTATAAAAGCGTAGTTAAAATCACGTGTTAATTACATAGGAAAAGTTAAAACGTCAGAAGTATATGGAAATATAGAGACTTAACTGGCAACACTGACAACTGAACTGACATCTTCGAATTTAATTTTTCAACTCAACTTGTTGAACGTTTCATTGCTAGTGTTTTAGGTCATTGTTTTGATATTCTTTTAAAATGTGACCCCCGCTTATTTGAATGGACCTACGATTTGATTTAGAAACGGATTTGTTACCCAGTGATACGACCAATTGAATGTGTACCGGACTGATTTGATATTATTGCATTACCCAAAATGGCACATCGGTCGGTGCCAATTCAGAAACTGTCCCAATACGAAGAAGTCACACGAAAATCGCCTACGGATCTGGATTAGCAATTCAGGTAAGCTCTATTTTACTTACAATAAACAAAATTATAAAACTAAGCACTTACTGTATAATTGGTGATGTCGTACATACGTCAGTCAACATGACTTTTTATCAATGTACCAAATCATTGTTTTGTACTTCAGTTTTTTTATCGCGTTACTTACGTTATAAGTATATTTCTCGCTCCAAAGTGGTTAAGAGTCCTAGTAAGCTCGATTCTCCATACGAAAGTAGTTATGCTCTCATTTGAAAACTACGTGTTGGATTGTAACGAAATTTTGCATGTACAATGACATGAGGTATATCCAGGCCTGTAATTAGTTTATATAGCTTCAGATACCATAGTAATAAAAATACCTACAGCAAATTTAAGTTGTTCATCATGTTTCGTTTGTTTTATAAACTGGAGCCATATAAACTAATTACAGACATAGATATACCTCATGCCATTGTATATGCAAAGTTTCGTCACAATCAATCCGTTTGTATGGGAAGGTGAACTTCAGCTGTGCTTACTGTTGACTCTTGTCCTTATTAATCCTTCATTTCATGTTTGCACTGTACCTAATGTACACTCCTACATCCAAAGTTGGATTATTGAGATATAATTTCAGTCCCTCCTCTCCCGGGCTAATTTTTATTGTTCGCAAGTCCATACTAAACACTGGTCCGATCGGGGTCGACGGGAGAGGAAGGGTTTGTTCAGCTTGTTGCATCTTTTTAGAAGTCATTTGTATAATTTTAAGTATGGCAGGCCGGCCAAGGCAAGCCAGCATTGGTGGGATGTATAGCTTGTTGATTAAGATGATCAACTAGTTAGGAATTTGCTTGTTGGCATTTTGTTTTGAATAGATTGAATTTACTTAATCGCAGTGTGATTGCCAATTTATGAAAAAAAGTGACCGAGTAATGAATGACGGCTGAAAGTAAACTTGGTTTAGCTTGACATTTCACTACTTTTTGGGCCGGAAGGCTCAGAGGGTTTTTTTTATATGAAATTTACTTGATGGAAATTTAAAAATATCTATTTAGTTTTATGACGATTGCTTAAGCCTAGTTGGTAATGACCCTACCTATGAAGCAAGAGGTATATTTTATTTTATTTATTATTTATTTTTAATTTCAGGCAACATCAATCTCACATTGTTGAGACCTGATCAATTATAGTACCGCTATCTTTATAGAGTGCATTATGAATCCTGCTATATGAGTCATAATGACAATCAGAGAGGGTTGCGAGGGACAGCTATTCCTAGACACTATCCCTGTGAAGATGAATCAATTGATGTTATTAGCTCCGTGTCTGTAGAGCACCCAATGCAAGGTATGTCTTGTTTTTTTTTGTTTTTATAGTATTTGCTTAAAAACTTGATGACACATTATCTGAAAAGGGACTCCTTGAGGCAGACATGGGAAATGTACCAAAAAATTGATAATCATTGAATACAGGATGGCGTTAGTATCCGTTCATGTCGCAACTAATGTTTGGCAACCTGATTAATTCCACAACTTTGGGCTAGATAGCGACCTATCACTGCAATATCACATTTTGTGTATCTTTTATACCCACATTTATGCTAAAAGTGGCACTGGACGCAAGTTTAATTTGCTCTGCCTACCCCTTTTACCGATAAAGGCGTGTATGTATGTATGCTGGGATACACTGGCTTAAATGGTATCATGGACTCTGTTGTGTGCACATGGCTGTATATATTATAATATTGTTAAGTTAAATATTTATTTTTTTAAATTTCAGAGACTGGTACTGAAATGATATTTATTGACGTGCGACCTACTGGACAAAGTAAGAAAACCTACCAATGATCCTGAGGAGTGGCAAACTTCAGCACTACATCCCGCATCGCCGCAGCCAACGTCCTTACATCCAACTGAGGCTCCTCAAATAAAAAGACATCTGGAAGAAAGGTCCTCTTGCATGGACGTGGCGGCGGCGTCTAGCAACGCATCCTCTGAAGGATCTCCAAGTCTAGAGCGATGCTCTGTAACCTACTTTTCGGGATAGTTAGCCAAAAAAACCAACTATAAATTCAAGTGCATAAAATGCTTGCAAGTGATGACTGTAAATGACGATCTAGATGACAAAAAAGACTATTCATTTTGGAAACAATCTATGTAAATGCTGAAAATACAAAACTAAAATGCCCAAGTGACACTTTGACAGTTAGATATTGTAAAAAAAATATTTTGAATAATTTAATTCGTAATCTACAGACAGATTATTTAAACACATTCAAAATGTATTTGTACAAAGCACATAGATTGTAGTTTTGGAAAAATTATTGTTACCAAAAAATATATTTTTGTAAATCTCACACAAAATCAGCAAAAAATTAGGCTACTGCAAAATAAATTAAATCATTTACATATAATACGTTTTATTGAACCCCTTCCTTTTACCATAAATAAAACTTTATGCCTAACTTTTCTAGGAAATTGCATTATTCACATGCAGTAAACAAAATGCGACCAGAGGTGCTACCGCGAAACGAAAACGAACTTCGTACGTGTATCTCCCTCTCTGTTGCACTTGCTAGTTCGAGCGGCAGAGAGGGAGATACTCGAACGAAGTTCGTTTTCAGTTCGGGGTAGCCCCTCGGAGGCTTTTTTACTACTGCTTGTGCGGGGTATACACTTTTTTTTTATAACTGAAGCTTTCAACCTCGATAGTTTTTAATTTTTGTACCTTCCTATTGTTCCTTAGGTTTGTTCTATACTCGTCATCTTAGCGTTATTCCCGGTAATAACAATCTTGAAAAATCCAGGGAGAATCAAAAGCGTGCTTCCGATCCTTTACTGAATAATACTGATGTGTTTTATCATAAATAAAAGGTTTTATGGAACAAGGGAGCGAAGCGAACGAAGTTCTACGCTTCAGCTTGGGCCAAAAATCATTCGTATGTCCGGTGTCTGTCCTGCTGTCCGTTCTCCTCTACACGTCGAATTCTTAACGGATTCTCGTGAAATTTTGTGAGCAGGTTCGTTAAGTATTTTTTTAGTCGAATCACTTTAGAAATATAAAACGACAGGCTCGCGAGTTCGACAGCACTGAGCACATAGAGCCACTAGGTATTGCATTTAATCTCATGGCAACAAAATTACTAATCAGAGTAGCTTTGAGATTGATAATATGATAATACAAATGCACATCATCAAACCGGATGAGTTTTGTTGATAGTGGGGATCCACATAACTCACCCCCTGGAGCCCTGGCACTGACAAGCTTGCCCCCAAGAACACGCCACATACCTAAGTAGCAAGTAGTGGAACTTTGGCTGCGGTCTTTTGTAAGGTTGCTTATATAGGTACTTTATTTATGGTACATGATGGTAGGTACGGTGGAGGTTCTCAGAAAAGGTACGAAAATTGAGAATTGACTGCTCGCGTGTGATCTAACAAAACAGAAAAATATATTATTATTTTACTTCGTTTAAATCTATCTTGCAAAGTGACATCTATTGACTGCGTAAACAGATTCTTTACAACATCACCGGTTGTAGGTACAGATGTCGTTAGTGTATTCGATAATCTGTAAACGGCATATTGATATTAAGCGACATCTAGTGCTCACAGCAAATGTACATACCAGTTCACCAACGCCCCCTGGTGCTCATAGCAAATAAGGCGGTTTTATTTTAATGTATGGCGTAGACATATCTTCTTATACTTTATTTATGGTAGCACTGAATCTTAAAAGATTATAACAATCTTTGCTGGATATTTGGTGATATTCTTTTCGGTTGTGTCAACCTCTGTGGTGTCAACCAAATTGCAAATCAAGACAGAGTTACAATGACACTGACTCATTGAATGCCGTCACGCAACACACGGTCTCACTCTTACAAATGACTATCACCTATCACATAAATGCTTCGCGTTTGTTGGCCGCTTGTTTGCACCACTGCCACTGTGCATTCTTATTTATGCCACTGTGTACTCCAAAGAGTATAATAAGTATGGTGTACGGTGTACTCGGCAGGAGGTTACCTGTGACTCGGCAGTAGGTGGGATGACGTGGCTCAACGTGGCTCTGCAAGACATAAATAAGAATAAGAATGTGAAAGAGTGGAAATTACCTACAAAGCTATGACAGTGTTGCCAACAGCCAACGAAAACCCGAAAACCGCCCTAGCGCGGCGAGGGGGGGCACACTTAAAAAGGCCTACATTTTCACAGTTTGCAGTGCCTCTTCGCGGCCGGATGAAGAACTAGAAATTAAAAAAAAAAGACTAGCTGTCAACCGCCAAGGCGCCAACGGTCCCCATTGTCAAATCGTGCTCCAGACGTGTTATTTTTATTTCTGCATCCTGCTATTTAATGTACAATTGAATAGCGTATTATTCAGTGAATAGCAAACGTGACGGCTACAGTTAATGAAGAATTTTCCTGGAAATGCGAATAACCAAGTCTTGGGCATCATCCAGCGGTTCGTGGTCGCGGCCGCCATTGTGCTTTGTACTGCTCCAGCTATAACCCAGTTACTCCAGTCATTATACGGTCCGCTAGTATGGCGAAATGGAAATAATTTATAATAGCTTTTTTTTTCTGCTTAACCGATAAATTATAATTGTAGTAATAAAGACGAGACTAAATCCGGCATATTATTACTCATTTAGATATTTTAATAAATTATTGAAAATTTGTAAATTCCTGTAAATTCGGTAAAAAAAATAACAAATCTTTTTTTCTTTGTTTTGATAAATTCATATTTCCTTTATAACTTTGATGATAAATCAGGCAAAAAATGTTTCCGAATATTACATTTCTATTCAGTTAGTCTCCAACATTTTTTCATTTACCATATCACTGTGTCTAAAAATAGTAATTGGCTGTAGGTTCCTACATTCCTTATTGAATGTAGTGGACACAAATATTAGAAAGCAATCCCACACTAAACAACAACGGAGGGTGGATTTTAGGGGTTAAATGTTGTTTAACAATTTAAAAAAATGCAAATTGGTCAGTTAGTTATGGGATTTTCATTATAAGCACTCTTTCATTGAATAATGTACGAATCGCCTTATAAAATACGTTGCAAGTAATGTTATTACAAACATCTGTTAAAGTAGCTTTAAAAATGCCGCGCGCGAGCCGCAGAGCTAACGTGATTGGCCGGTTGCCTGCAGCGGGGCACACCGCTGCGGCGCTGCCACGAAAACCGAATCTCGAAGTTCTTTCACTCTCGGATATCTCCGTCTCTAACGCACTTATGTTTTATGGTACTCGAACGAAAGAGGTAGAGATATACGAACTTCGTGATTCGATTTTCGTTGTAGCGCTGCTGACCGCCCGGTCGCCGCGTAGGTACTATAGGTACAACATAAGTAATAGGTACCGCGTACCGCCCGAGTCGTAGCGATTCGCGACATGATCTAACGCGTCTAAGATCTATTAGTTGTTGATATCAGTTAAATTTTAATATACTCGTTGTGAAACAAATTATGAAATAGTTATTTACGATACAAGTGCCGAATATAGGAAATTCGCAACGAGTGGCGATAAATTAAAACACGACCGAAGGGAGTGTTTTAAATCGACATGAGTTGCGAATTACCTATTCGCACGTGTATCGTACATCGTTTTACTGTACATATGCCTCTTTAAAGTTTCGACATATGCATGAAAAGTGCTCTTTTCCGCACTAGTGCGGGAAAGTAGCACCATACGTACAGTAAATATTATCTTTATTTATTTATCAATGAGTGACACTGACAAGTGTGGGATGAAGATACCTATGCAATTTAACTTTCACGGGCGTGTAGATTGTATTGTAATAGAGCAAAATTCGTTAAAATAGTACCTAAACTAGAGGGATTTATACCCTTACTTATTAATAGATTTTTATTAAGCCCAATATTACATGTCAGATAATGTACAGGGTGAAAAAATCTATGGGCCCTGAAGGGAAACCCTTAAGACAGCTCATTGTCTCGCTCTCATTTTCATGAAATAATCACTATTTAAATTTAATTTACCTAGCCTTAGCCCTAATTATATGATGAATGAGGTAACCTAATTGCAATCACTCAAATTTATTGACCGAATATCTTTTGTTCAAAGAATTTTCGTATTTTTATAAGTTCTCTGAATATACAATTCATTACTTTTTAGGGTTCCGTAGCCAAATGGAAAAAAACGGAACCCTTATGGATTCGTCGTGTCTCTCTGTCTGTCCGTCTGTCCGTCCGTCCCTATGTCACAGGCATTTTACTCAAAAAGTATTAGATGTATTTGAATAACATTTTGAGGATAAGTGTATATTGTTAGCCGCTACATAGTTTTGTAATTAAATTACTCTAAAAAATCGTATACATAGGGCTTATTAAATTCTTTCAGTGAAAATTGATTTGAACAAGATCGGTTCAAAGGTTTTCGAGATATTTAAAAAAAACTGCCTTCCGTAAAGAAAAGGACGCAAGTGCTTTAAGATTTCAGTAACGATACGAC
The DNA here is from genome assembly GCA_945867215.1 of Epinotia demarniana. Taxonomy (NCBI): domain Eukaryota; kingdom Metazoa; phylum Arthropoda; class Insecta; order Lepidoptera; family Tortricidae; genus Epinotia; species Epinotia demarniana. The sequence continues at coordinate 6,812,854 of OX244283.1, forward strand.
CTTTTTAATAGGCACGAAATCCTTCATTGTGCGTGGTCCGACACGCACTTGGCGGCTTTTTTCATTTACCATTTGATGTTATTCAAATGTTTCAGTTGTCCGAGTTTTACCGCTACGATCGTTAGAGCTTCGGGTTGTTACAACATTTGTTTCCCAGGCAATTTTTTACTTATCCAGCATTACTTTCCGCATTTCATTCGTTTAGTCAAATGATCATTTTGAGTGAAATTCAAAGTAGTCTTACGGAGACAAGCAGGTCGGTGCAGGTACGACGACGAGCGAAGCGAGGAAGAGTGTTAGGTGAACTGCGACCCTACAGCGCGTGAGCCGAGAGAGCGAGCCTAGCGAGCGTATCACGGCAGCGGCCGGCGAAGCGCCAGAACCAAAGTTTAATTACATACAGTTGGGCAACGAATGTACTTGCGCAGAGCAACTGTGGGGGCTGTCGCGCTGTCGCCGCCACAAACGCACACAGTTTGTGTTGTATAACTTTCAAGGCAGGTGCGTGGCGCGTAGCTATATATGTTTGAGTTGAGTGAGCGGTGGCGGCGAATGATGTTACGAGTATTAGGTACAATGGCGCGCACTGTTCCGTGTACGGATGTACCTCAACAACAACATTAAATAACGATTTAAGATCTCATAGATAGACCGTGATGACAGGTAAGTTTGTATACCTAATTTCGTTAATTACGTAGGTACCTAACTGCAACCTATGTTGGAAATAATAATTTTAGTCTGATACCTACGTCGGTTCGATGAATTAATGAAATTGCGATGGCACAGCGTTGAATTTTTGTGGAAACCGTATTTAACCGTATATAGTTGTGGATCGCGCTCCGGGTACGGCCTTTTTTTTATATAGGTATAACGTGGTTATATTCTCTTTGGGTATAGCTACAGCCTATAGAGTTATTAATATTATAGCGAGTTATGTATCTGTTCACATTTTTTTTATTCATCAGTGGCTATGGAATGTTCATATGAAAGAGCATCTTAAGCGCGAACTTGGAACTTTAGTGTGGTTTGTTCATATGGGCCTAAGTTCTAACCCTTGTTGCTGTCGTTATTTTAATAGGACGTCAACTTTATACATAAATACATACATTTACGCCTTTATTCCCAAAAGGGGGTAGGCAGAGCACATGAAACGTATGTTCCAGTGCCACTTTTAGCATAAATGTGGGTATAAAATATCATATTGCAGTGATAGGTTGCTAGACCATCGCCCACAACACACTTCAAGCCTGGTCCCTTAGTCGACTTTTACGACACCCTTGGGAAGAAAGGTGGTGGTGAAATTCTAACCCGACTCAACGCGGGATGTCGGGGGGTCAACTATATACAACTCTCACAAACAATTGAGGTACTTATGATCCTTATGTTTATACTTCGTAACGTTTCAAGTACCTACCTATTACAACGTCGCGTGAGCTGTAGGTAGGCATTAACTTTTTTGTTATTTTTTATTCGGACAGGCTGGGACCGTAGGCCATACTGCCTCGTCTTCAGTAAATATAATTTCATTTAGTCAAATCCAGTAATTACATCTATTAAATCTACCGCGCGATATTTAAGTAGTTATTTAATAATGAAACACAGTTTAATTATACTCAGCCTGAATGTAAATCTTTATAAGAAAATCTCACGTAAACATCTGGCTGTGCAATGCATGTTAATAAATCATTCCATAATAACAACGATTATTTTATGTATTTGCCATTTTGTGACAACCCTGGCACATCCGCACGGGACAGCGTAAGTACTTACACGAGAGGCGGCGTCACCCGACATCAAAGGCGTTTCACTACTGTAGGGAATATATCGTAATACTGTGACAAAATGTCGTAATTATTTAGTTCCGTATTAAGGATAACATCTATCCAATAAACATTTAGCCTTTAAAACAAAATTAAGTCAAAGGTGAAAAGCTTACGTGAACTGGACGTATCGTTATCCTTTATATTGATCCTATTGGTTAGTAAAAAAAAATGTGTAGTCAATATGTACCTATTTTTACTGCTTAAGTTTGTTCGATTCTCGGTAAAAGTATGTTTATTTACTGGTTACCTGACACTAAACTTTTTTGACAATTACTATTCGACAAACTTCGTTTGCCTTTTTTTTTCGTTTGGCCGACAGTGACACTACACAATCTACAGTGGTCCGGTGGTCCTGAGTGTAAACTGAGCTAATCTAAATCAGTGGCGCAGAGTTTTTAGACAGGGGGTAGGCAGAAAATTTTAAAGGTAGGTATTATTTATTATCTTACCTAAAATTTCCTTCTTCCTTTAATCACCGAACGAAAGAAACATTCAACATGACTACATTCTATATTCTGCTTATATTGGAATCCATAACGTTTCTTGTCCTATTTTCGTAATCCATCCATACCGCTGTCTGCCATAACGATAATTTATCTTAACGTTTTTGAGAGCCAAGGACCCTATTTATGATTCGCCTAATACATTTTGGACGAAATTTGATTGTTCCCTAATATTATCTGTTATAATAATAATATTTTTTTTATTATTATTATATGGATGTAAGTGTTTGTAAAAAAATGGTTCTGGCGCTTTGTCGGCCGCTGCCGAAGCACGGCCGACAAAGCGCCAGTCAAAGCGCCACGCGAATTCGCGTCCGCGGCATTAGGTTAACCCATTTCAAGGACGCGAAATCGCATCCTCGGCATTACGATTACACATACATGGGACGTGAATTCGCGTCTTCGGCATCCGAGATAAGAATTATGAAAATTACAAATGCCCCCAATCCAAAAACCAGCAACAGTATAATATTATCCTTCATAAATAAAGTAACATTTTGGTATCAGCATTCAAGTACAGTTGTTTTCTAGCAAAAAAAAACAAATATTACGATTACACATACATGGGACGCGAATTCGCGTCGTCGGCATTGAATGGGTTAATGCTTAACTTGGCTCTACAAAACATTCTTTTTATTGTGGAAGAGTTTCGAAACTTGGGCTATTTAGGTATACGAGTTTACGGGTGCATTGTAATTACCCACCCTTACCCATCTCTAGCCGTGCCTCTTTCTTTTGCTCGATTTGGCGGGGGCACTACCATACCCCCAGATAGACTGTCTAGTGGCCTGACACATGAAGCAAATTTTTAATTTTAGAATGTATTCATTGTGATTGTAACTAAATAAACAATATCACAGATTTGAGTAGGGTAGGCATTGTTTTTCTGCCTTGATGTAGTGCAAGCCACTGATGTTAAGGATTTACGGTGGTTTTCTTTCAGGGCCCATAGATTTTTCCACCCTGTATAGTTTGATGTGAGCTTAGTAGTATTTTAGCGGAGTTTTCTTTCTTACCCATACCAAAAATAAAGTACCTAAGTAACTACTTTCGTTACTACAATCATTTGTAGATAGATCTCGTACTACAAACTACTTATTCTGCTAAACGGACACTAAACTACTTTAAGTAGGAAATCATCTGTTAAATTTATCGTCAGTGTTTTATAATGATGACATTTTATCATCATTATAAAACATTGAGATATCAAACATAGAAATTTACTTAATTCTTGACATGTTTTTGCTAAAATTATTATTATTATTATTATATATAGAGCCCATTATGTCCCACTGCTGAGCAAAGGTCTCCCCCCTTTTTTTCCAACCATCGCGGTCTTGAGCAATGTCTGGCCAGTCTTTTAAAATGGAGTCCAAGTTGTCACGCCATCGCCGACGAGGTCTACCGCGTCTCCGTTTTGAGTTTTGCGGCTTCCTTTTGCTAAAATATGTTTATTTAATTAATCGCTTCCCGCTCACGCCATTATTACACCGTGAATAGTCGCATTTTCCTACTAGCACATCGTCGAAGACGATATACATATTACAAATAATCTGCGTAGGTAACGTAGGTACTTATCTATCTAATTCGCGCCTTGGGGCACAGAAAGCGCGACCTTGAATGCGAACTGGGCGAAGCACTCGTTGCGTGCCGCCGCTGCGAACGAATGTGATCGTTAACACACGGGGAAAGAGTTCAACTTCAATTGTAGAATTAAACAGGACTATTCAAATGTGTATTATTCTTTACATAAACCTTTTTTCTGTAGGATTCATGTACTACTTTAATAATCTATATAGTTAAATTAAATTGAGACACAATTTGGTTCTATAAATATTTTTACCGATGGTTAATTGGAGTAAATGTATTTATATGCAATTCTAAATAAAAATCAATACGATTTTTAGGAAAATAGGTTCATCAATTACTTTTATGAGAATCAAATCAAAGTACTACTTATTACAATTTTTTTCTACCAACTTATGGCACCTGTCACCCAAGCCATGCATTTCGTTAATTTATTGGTTTTACGTGTAAAAAAAATGTCGGATTTCATTGTTTACAGGTTAAAGACAATAATATTGGTATGTTGACGATTATAAACAACTATTATTATTTTTATTAAAAAAAATCGGCGTTTATTTGTCAGTATTTTTTTATACCTACTTCCGGATCGAAAGTTTTTAAGATTCGTAAATATAGTATCTTAAAATATGTATTTAATGACGGAGAAAAAAACCACACGCTATTATAAATTAATGTTTGGCGAAACCGTAAAATGACTGGAGTAAGTGAATCGTGAAGCCCTTCCACCGTACATCATGTTAATAACACTGTGTATTGTTTTTCTTATTCTGTACTTGTCTTTGGCAAAGGCTCTAGAGGCTGCCATTTCTCTAATAAATAAATAATAAATGTAATATAAAAAATAGTACATCATTGCGTTCAGTTCTTAAAATAGTCATACGTAATCTATACACACATATCACAGGTATGCATACGTATATCTGATTATATAAATTTATGTAATATCTGATAAATATTACATATACACACTCACAGGTATACTTCTATATATATTGCTATAGCTATGCGAGTAAACTGCGTTAGTTCATTTCCTTGACACTGGCAGCAGCACCTTTCATACATGCTAGTTAAAAGGCAGAGTTGCCACTCTTCTCCTTAATATAAAATTTTACCTTCCAATAAAATTATTATTATATTTCCTGAAGATGTCCGGGATCCCTTCTTGAGAGGGCGTCACTGCCCACGACCGGAAGTAGCCGTTTGCGTCAAATAAGTCGCTCCACTCCATCGCTGTGACGTCACATTCGCCCCTGCTACCTGCGAACCCCAGAACCACCGCCCGCGCTCGCCGCCATGTTGGCTTTCTCATTGTTGCGGAGGAAATGCCGTTGGTAGCCCCCAGGAAGCCATTACTGGGATCCCGGACATCTTCAGGAAATATAATAATAATTTTATTGGAAGGTAAAATTTTATATTATATGTTCCGTTCGATGTCCGGGATCCCTTCTTGAGATCTGTTTGTTATCTCCTGGTGGCGAGTAAGCGGGCGCACACGCGCCAGTGGAAATTGGAATTTCCCTAAAGAAGGAAACTAGATGGCTTTAGTGGAGTTAGAGTTAAGTATTAACGTTACATTTCTAACGGGCACTAATAATTATAGGTTAAATAGATTCGATATAAGCGTCTAAAAGAAGATTCAAGTTGCCAAATAAAAGCGTAGGCAAAAAGGTGCTAGAATGTCGTTAATTTTTCTTTTCAGTCATGTAAGTTATTGAAGTAAATTGTTGAGTTTAGGTCTTTAATTACCTAAAGTTAACACATTCTAACCTAATCAATGTTTTGGAAGGGAGCGGTCTTCCAGGAACATTGTTTTGAAGGTATTCTTGAACGAGGCGTTCGAAGATATCCTAGTGATCAACAGTAGCTCACACAATAATGGTCATTGCAGATTTATGAACAAGAATAATAATTACTACTGAATGCAGTACGCGAACATATTTGACAGAAATAAGTGCGTATGGGAGGAGGTACCTGGCTGTTAATTATGTACCTGGAGTGACACAGTGGCAATTGGATCCATGCAGGCTGCAGGCGTATATATAGCGATAATAGGCGAGCGCCAGCGTGACGCCCGGAGGAGTATATACCGCTCCGACTGGCGGACGTTTCACCTAGAAACTCCCGCACATTGAGAACCTTCATCGGCTACGACTTGCCTCTTCAGGTCTTGCCAGTAGAAGAGACTGCGCCACTTGGAAGTCATTATGTTAAACAGACCCAACATGGTGCCGAGGTGATCTGGAGCGCGAGGCACAAGTTTGGAAGGCGGCTTAGGTCATGTCCTAACTCCAAAAGCTGTTGAGCACGTCGTGACAGTAGGCGCTCGAGACTTGCGAGTCGATCGAGATGTATCGCCACAAAAGTGGGTGCCGTCCGAGGTGAACTTTAAAGTCGATGGCCGGGATACCGTATCCACCGTATATACCGATAATCAGCGGACGAAGATTTCTTCCCCGTTGGCTTCTGGGCGTTACCGACCATGGAGGTAATATGGGACCAGTGTTTCCCGTAGACGGTTCTTTCCGGCCAGCAGTTTGCAGCAGGAATAGGCGTACATGCTGCTACCTCCGTCCATTTGTAGCACAACATTCGTTACAATAAAGTTAAGACTTTCTCACTTACGGTTAAATGCGGGTTCGTTATGCCGGTCTACTATGGTAGAGTCTCTTATACAGCAGACAGGAGACGAGAGAGAGTGCATAGTGCTCTTCGTAGTCTCGCAGGTGTAGTCAGAGAGACCACCCACGGCGCAAAGTTTGCAAAGTTGAGACGATGACATCCAGTATGAGACTGTTCAAGGCGACACAGGCATATAAAATCGCGCCGTAGAGTTTACCTTTTCCCTCGGCACCAGGAACTCGACCTCCATGACAAGTGGTAAGGGCTTACGTATACAACGTTTTTATTACATAAAATTATATAACGGGAGGCGTTTATACAGATTATGAGTCCTATCAAGAAGTTCGACTTTATGGGCTTATGGGCCTTAATTTTTTGCAATGTCTACGGCAAATACCTGAACGTCTACGAATGATTTCTTTGTTTCATTAGAGATCACTTCAATTGGTTTGCAATAAGGATGTCGTCCTTATAGACAATTAACAGAAAGCCCTGGGATTCCAACAAGAAATGTAAATAGTGTTAATTTCCTTTGAAAGTGCCACGAATAATTAATAACTACAAGTTTTAGGCTAGTTAGTAGAAGTACTTTAGCTTTGAAAAGCTTATTTGAAGAGGATTTTCTGTGTCGAGATTGTATCGGCATCGGCAGAGGACACGGATATGGTAGTGTAAAAGCTTGTGCATTTGAGAAGTCGATAGACAGCACTGTATAAAAGGGGTTTTTGAACAATAGGAAACGTAATCTAAGATGATATTCGAAGTTTCCAAGTATATGCAACTCTTTCGGTAAGACAGATCGCTTAGAATTCACGGAAGTCATTTTCAATAGTGGCTTTTACCCGATTCAAGAGTTCGCCTTAAGAGCGGAATCTCGGGCTCGCTTAGGAGCAGCAAGTTGTTTTGTCCCAATTTTGTTTATTAGACCTCTGCGAAAGGTTTGTCTTTATAGAGCAGAACCTGAGTGGGAGAGCGAAAGCGAGCTAAGTGACGATGTGAAATCTGTTTGCCCACCTTGCCGATGCCCTCATTCTCCGCAGGCACGAGGGCAGTTTGACGGGGTTGAGAAATATATATTCATAGGTCGGAGACCCATCCGATATCCCCTACCACTTACTTTTTAACGACCGTGATCGTTTCGCGTGACCCGACTGCAAGGTACGTTGTGCCGTGACGTGACGAACGTACAAAACGAACCGTGTAATTTGATTGATCGTCAAATAGGTCAGGGAGCGCAGGGGGTCTCAGCATGCGGCGTACTGGACCAATCGGGTATTATTGAGGACTTCGGGCTTCATTCTAAACGTTAGGTTGCACCGCGGCACTCTGCGACTGCTGGGTAGCTCGCTCGCGCCAGAACGTCGGGTAAGCGTAGCTGCTCGTCGATTATTACCTCTGTGAAGCCCGGAGACGTAAGTAATTATACCATACCGCTGTAGCGTGGCCGTCTTCCACTCCGGATGGCAGGCGTTACCATCATGGCGAACAGCACTGACATGGCGGGCAGCGCCTGAGTAGCGGACAGCGCGGACATAGCGCACAGTACCGCTGTGACAGATAGCACCAGTGTGGTGGACAGCGCCAGCGAGATGCACAGCGCCAATGTGGCGGACAGTGCCAGCGTGGTGGACAGCGCCAGCGTGGCGGACAGCGCCAGCGTGGCGGGCAGCGCCAGCGTGGCGGACAGCGCCAGTGTGGCGGACAGCGTCAGCGTGGCGGGCAGCGCCAGCGTGGCGGACAGCGCCAGCGTGGCGGACAGCGCCAGCGTGGCGGACAGCGCCAGCGTGGCGTACAGTGCCAGAGTGGCGGATAGTACCAGCGTGGGCGAATAGCACCGCCATGGCAGACAGCGCAGGGATGGTGGACAGCGCCAGCGTGGCGAATACCGCCAGCATGGCGGAAAGCGCCAGCCTGGCGGCCGGCGCCAGCATGGCGGCCAGCACCTGCTTGGCGGATACCGCCAGCATGGCGTGCAGCTCCAGCATAGCGGACAGCGTCAACATGGCGAACAGCACCAGCGTGGCAGATAGTACCAGGGTGGGCGGATAGCACCGCCATGGCGGACAGCGCCAGCATGGCAGACAGCGCCGGCATGGTAGTCATCGCCAGCGAGGTAGACAACGCCAGCATGTGGGGCAACGTCGCCGTGGTTGCTAGCGCCAGCGAGGCCGACGACGTCAGCATGGCGGGCAACGCCACCGTGGCGGAGAGTGTCAACCTGGCGATCAACGCCGGCGTGGCTGACAGCGCCTGCTCTAGTGGACCGCACCAGCGAGGTGGGCAGTCCCAGCATGGCGGGCGACGCCACCGAGGCGCCCAGCACCACCGAGGCAGACAGTCTCGGCATGGCGGGCGACGCCTCCGAGGCGGCCAGCACCAACGAGGTGACCCGCACCACCGAGGTGGACAGTCCCAGCGTGGCGGGCAACGCACCGAGGCGGCCAGCACCAACGAGGTGACCCGCACCAGCGAGGCGGACAGTCCCAGCGTGGCGGGCAACGCACCGAGGCGGCCAGCACCAACGAGGTGACCCGCACCAGCGAGGCGGACAGTCCCAGCATGGCGGGCGATGCCACCAAGGCGGCCAGCACCAACGAGGCGACCAGCCACAGCGAGGCGGAAAGTCCCTGCATGGCGGGCAACACCACCGAGGCGGCCGGCACCAACGAGGCGACCATCAGCACCAACGAGGCGGACAGGTCCGGGTTGGTGTGTAGTAAAGGGTACGCAAGACTTAGAATGTCATAGGCTAGTTATTTAAACGGTTCTGGGACTTTCGGTATCGAGAACCGACTCGGATGGCGGATAGGTTAGAAGACGGGCTCAGGGACAGCGCTCCCGCCGCCGTCTTCGTGGCTCTTGTTTTTGTAAAACGGCGGAGAAACTTTAAATTAAACTTAAAAGTTCTCAAGTAAGAGATGCTTATTATGAAGTATTCTTTATGTAAAAATTATGGTCATAATAACACCACCCACATCATTTTTTTTTTTCCCAAAAGTCCCGCGCCTCCCTTACCGCGGACCCTTTGGTACACCTGGACCCAGCTCCACCGTGGCGGACAGAGCCAGCGGCGGGCAGCGCCATCGCGATCGGCGTCGCCGTCGTGGCGGACGGCCTATGGTAGGAGGTGGCTCCACAGTGGAGGACGGCACCAGCCAAGGGGTGGCGCCATTGAGGCGGACGACACCAGATACGGGGGTGGCGCCATTGAGGCGGACGACACCAGATATGGGGGTGGCGCCATTGAGGCGGACGACACCAGATACGGGGGTGGCGCCATTGAGGCGGACGGCACCAGGGTAAGAAGTGATCGTTGTCAGCAGCGGCATCGTACCGGACTGCCGGGTAGCACCATTACATCATAACGATTGCTCCACCGCAGCGGCCGGCGCCGACGCGGCGGCACGCGGGGCACTTAGGATATTGTTATGTAACTGACTCACCGAACGGTTCGAAAGATATTCAAACCTCCATTCCGGGACCGACAATGTGGCTCGAGTCCCGCGCGAGCCCACGCAGGCTCGACTCGCGGCCGCGGGGCGCCGGGACTGCCTGCACGGACGCGGGTTGTCTCCCCGCGCGCGCGGCGCCCGTCGGCTGCAGAAAGATGATCGCGAAGCGCGTTCCTCCTCCTCCGACGCGGAGCGACTCTCGTTGTTCATAATGCGATCCAAAACACTCGCGAACAACGAAGTAAAAAATAAAAAAATTACAAAAGAGGGTAGTCCGATAATAAAAGTTATCACTCGCGATTCCCTTTTCTTAGTTATTCAGGACTCCCTCGAGGTTAAAGTTATCTGGATATAAAAAATCGAAGCTTAAAATTCCTCGTTGCACAATTTATAAAATAGCTACGGAACGTCCGATCTCTACGGCAGACGACGCAACAAATTAGAAAGCCAACATGGCGACATCCAAAGAGCGAAATCGGCGGAAGGCCGAGAAAGGTCACAGAAAATCTATAATAAGGAGACGCTACACGAGCGACACAGGCACGACTGCCAAGCAAGGTCGCAGAAAGTCTAGTATGGAGTGACCTTGATGTGTACGCCAATTTCGTTGTCTGGCGGCTGCTTATGCCACTCATGGGGTATAACACGGAATACTTAGGGATATACAGATTAAATTGGGATTTTAACCCAATTTGTCAGTACAAAATGTCGAATAATTAGGTGTAGCGTACAGATGTTACAATCCGACCACATGTGCATGCAATTTCTCTGTGCAACTTGTTTGACAGTTGGATCAAAGCGCAACATGCATCCATGATGCATCACGATAGAAAGACTCAAAATACCATACTATTCGTCTCATTCTAACTTAAGTCAGCTGACCATAATAAGAAGTGACAGACACAACTATATGAAACAGGTACCTACACATCCGGACAGATATACGAAAGGATTTTTGCCCAAGCTAAAAAGAACATCCTTCACTCCATTCGGCCGTTCAACTAGGGCAGATGCCCCAGTTCTGGCCACTTTAAGGCTGATTTTCTATTCAGACGTCCGTAGTTTTGTGTCAATATTTATTTTTAATAATTTATTGACTAATACATTTACGTGACATAACAGTAATAACCCATTGGTTATTCACTCAACCACAATTCGTCACGAAACCAAACAAATAATACTATTTAGGCGACGAAAATCAAAAAAATTGTACATGATTAATAATAATTGTACACATAAAATATATGGGTAATTAATAAAAATAAAATGAGAAAGTTTTAACTTTCTAATCGCTTCTTTTTTTCGACGCTTTAGCGTAGATATTCATTTGTGGGTAAGTTACATTTTGAACATTGTAACTAATCTCTGCCATGATATATAATTTTTCTTTGGCTACTTAGTTAGAATCTTAATCAATGAGTAAGATCTTCTAGTAGGTATTTTGAACTAACTTAGGTAGAAAACTCCCAATACTTTTCAATTTCTAGTCTCTGCTTGAATAACATTCAATTTTGTAAGATTTTTGGGACAGATACCTAAGTGGCCAGAACTAGGTTAGTATGTGTGCCGGTTATGGCCATGTACATGGCCACAAAAGGAGAAATCCCAAAATTAAGTCGCCAGTAGTTTTGGCCACTAGGCATAACGCAATTTCTCATAAGCATGTCAAGAAAATAACATTAAATATCCTTAAACAATACTTTTGACATTGTATGTTAAACAATAAACTCAAAGATATATAGAAGGATTCCAAAAATGATGACTGATTGCTCACCTTCCAACCTTACTGTTTTAATTAACAATTTACCTAATACACGTGGTGCGACAAAACATTGCTCCTGTCGACTGAATGACAAGTACCTAACACATGAAAGATGGCAGTGTCATCTGTTTTGCTATGATTTACTCTTGTATCTTGTATAAACCATAGCTTTCTGTTCCTTAGTAAACTCAATAAAGTTGAAAATGGCCAAAACCAGCCCAGTGGCCAGAACCGGGGCATCTGCCCTATGTCCATATGAGGAACATCATAAACAAACACAATCACAGAATGTTCCATTATTTATTTAAAAGCAATTAGTTAAAGATAACACAACTAACATTAGTTAATTACTATGTTTGCATATTTTAAGATACATAATTAAATGTGAGAAACAAACTTAGACATATCTCATAAACATATTAAATCTTAAAACTGATTACAAGTTTTATGACCACCAAATTTCGGAGTAATCATTTTCTAGCTATATACATGTATGTAAGAAGTTAGTATACATCGCTTACAGTCCATGAGTCCATAACCACTTAAAGCAATGTTCAGGTCTGTACTTGCTCATGCCATACATGTTCTTATACCAAAATTACCGGTTTCAACACTAAGTTTTATGTCGGACGTAAAGCATTTGTCCCTCTTGAACTCGCATATTTGCCAGAATGGGACGAAGACTTTATGTCCGACATAAAACTTAGTGTGCTGGGGGTCTGAAGGACATACTATAAGTCAATAAGTGGTCTACTTCTACAAGCAATATACTTACTTAGTTGTAACATGGTAAACTTTCTTGGCTGTAAGAATTGAAAATATTTGATACATGTAAATACGTAGTTGAAAGACATCTTTAGATGTACATTTTCATCGAGTAATTCAAGGTTCATTCACCCGAATTTAACTTGTCAATAGCATCACAATATTTCAAAGAGTAGAGAGCCTTTATGTCAGCAAGTTTGTTTACAAGTGCAACTGTTCCCGCTGAGAGTTCTAACTGACCATCAGTGTTCACCTCCAAAATCCCTGCTTTGGTCAATATCTTCAACTTTATTCCATCTTCTATGCCATTCTTGATAGCAGAATCTACATATTTAGCTGAAGATTCTACCAACTTCTCAACAGTCTCATGTAACTTATGTTCCATTTCCATCTCCCTCCAGGCCATATTGACGTTGAATAGTGATCGTTTTTTAAAATGGAATATCACGGATATCTCCATGTTCAAAATGGATGTTATTCCTTTAAGCTCCTCAGTGAATTTCTCAACTGGAACTAAACCAGGAAACACAGTATGTTGCATAACCAATGGAAGCTCCTGTTGGAAGAACGATGAATGCTGCAAAACTCCGTTGTGCTTCTTTTTCAGCTGTATGTATGGGAAATGCCATTGCTATCCTGAATAGGGATAGCTCATAATGTTTAGTTTTATCAGTCTTTATTCGATATAGCATACATTTGATAAAAAATCTGTGCGAGAATTTGTTTAGGTTATTGCCGTATTTCAGGTACACAGAGATGAACATCAACAAATCCTCTATAGGCTCGCACCTGTAATAATATGTCCTAATTCCGTACGTTCGAATGTTCACAGTGAACTGTTGGGCGATTGTTCTCTGGACATATAGGTATCTTGCAGTTGCAGCATCAAATCCCGTAGGTCCCATACGAATTCGAGTACCTGGCTCTTTGAAGTCTCTGTTGAGTCCGATCGCAAGGGAACGGTTAAGAGACTTAATCATTTTCCTTAATTCCATGTCCTCGATTTTCTGCATTTTGTACATTTTGAGTTACAGCACTGAATCTTCAACGATTATAACAATAGCTAGATGCAGGATATTTGATGATATTTGTTTTCGTAATTTCAAATTGCAAATCAAGAAGTAGTGGTTATATTCTCTTTGAGAGTTACAATTTACAATGACACTGAGTACTGACTGAGACTGACAGATTACATTGAATGCAGTAAGTACCTCATTATATTACTTTATTATTTATGCCGATATCTTACTCTTACAAGTAACTATCGCATAATGCTTCCTGTTCATTGGCCGTTTGTTTGTAATGCACGCGTACTCGGCATTAGGTGGGATGACGTGGCTCTACAAGAGTGGAAATTACCTACAAAGCTGTGACAGTGTCGCCAGCAGCAAACGAAAACTGCCCTAGCGCGGCGCACAGCATGAGGTGCGGTGGGAAGATATAGAGTCTGGCAAACGAAAGCGTGACCTGGGAAAACGCGGCAAATTCAAAAAAAATAAATATGGTATTACAAATTTTTCGTTTTTCACGGATTCCTTGAATATTTTCAAGATTATCTGTAAACATAAGAAACGTAAGATCATTCTCGTCAATATTATTATAACAAATAATCAGCTGACAAGGATTAAGATTACAAAGTCATACTAACCTAAAAAATCCGACATCGCATCTAAACATTGTTGTTTCTCTTGGAAAACAACTTCTTTCTCCTCTTGTTTTTGCTTGAACTAACTGATCATAATATGTAGCAGCTTTCGCACATTAATTTTTATTGTTTTACCCATGTTACGGAAATTATTAATGCAAAATAATTGTGTAAACAAAATAATTTGACGTGCCTTTGACAGATTAAAATATTGCCACTTTTAAAAAAGTCCAGGTCACGCTTTCGTTTGCCAGACTCTAATCGAGTTAAAAGCATATAAGTGATTTCGGTCCTTCTAGATAGCTGTAGGATGCATGGCATCATGGGTTATGGGTTATTGAAGCAACTTAGGGTGAGTTGCACCAAACCGTCTGTAATCGTAAGCGGTGTTCATTAAAATCTGAATGTATGGAACGTTTGACAAGTTTCTATGGACTGACAGCTGTCAGCGCCATATTTAACGTTGATCGGTCTGTAATCGTAAGTCGGTGCAATCCGCCCTTAGCAAAATAATTAGAATATTGTGATATAATATTGTCATAAAAATATATGTATATATCCGTATTTATATATGGCGACATCAAAAGAGCGAAATCGGCGGAAGGGCGAGAAAGGTCACAGAAAATCTATAATAAGGAGACGCTACACGTGCGAAACAGGCAGGACTGCCAAGCAAGGTCACAGAAAGTCTAGCATGTAGTGACCTTGATGTGTACGCCAATTTCGTTATCTGGCGGCTGCTTATCCCACTATGCCACTCATGGGTTATACCACGGAATACTTAGGGACATACAGATTATGTGATGGGCAATCCACATTACGTGTTTTGTCAGCCCCAATTCATCAGAATCTGATTAATTGCTATAGTGTGGATGCATGTTCTGGACCATCCACATTAAGTGATTTTACCCCAATTTCTCAGTACAACATGTCGAAGTCAGAATTGGCTGTAGCGTACAGACGTAACAACTGCAACTACAATTTCATTCAGTGTGACCAGTTAACAGAAGGAAAGCGAAAATTGGCGCATTCAAACGGTCCTGCGAAGCGGACTGCAAGATTGTTACTAACCGATGAGATAGGGCAAGACAGCACGTCTAACACACAGCCGCGACATACTCTCGATTTCTCTCGCATGTCCTAATAAGAGAGAGAGAAATTGAGAGAGCTCGCGCGCCGTCGCGTAATAGCCGTGCAGCATACAAAAATCGAGAGTATGTCACGTCCACCTCATGATCAACGTGCTGTCTCGCCCTATCTCATCGGTTAGTAACAATTTTGCAGTCCGCTTCGCAGGACCGTTTGAATGCGGCAATTTTCGCTTTCTTACTGTTAACTGGCCACACTGAATGAAATTGTAGTTGCAAAACACCCGTTTTAAAAAAAATACAAAATTACTGTGTAAAATATTAATACAATGTTCTTTAGCATATATTTTTTAATTATCGTTTAAATTTATTTGTATGAAATTTTGTGAAAAAAAAAACTTGGCAGATCATGCAAATTCCATGGTCCAAATTGTGATTTTCATGCAATTAGTCCGTAGTCCGTACAACTCGTTTGACGGTTGGAACATGCATCCACACTATAGCAATTAGTCAGATTCTGATGAATTGGGGCTGACAAATCACTTAATGTGGATGGCCCATTCCAACCGTCAAACGAGTTGCACGGACTAATTGCATGAAAATCACAATTTGGACCATGGAATTTGCATGATCTGCCAAGTTTTTTTTTCTCACAAATTTCATTCAAATAAATTGATACGAAAATTAAAAAATATATACTACAGAATATTGTATTAATATTTTACACTGTAATTTTGTATTTTTTTTAAACGGTGTTTTGCAACTACAATTTCATTCAGTGTGGCCAGTTAACAGTAAGAAAGCGAAAATTGCCGCATTCAAACGGTCCTGCGAAGCGGACTGCAAGAAAATTGGTAGTCGTTATGTGTTTGTGTTGTCCGTCTGTTCACAGGTCTAGAGCAGCTGTCGTACAACTTGATTCTGGCAAATTTGAGCCGACTTAGTTGGCCAGAACGCCATTAATAAAAAGAAGAAGAAGAAATTGTAGGTGCAGGTACGCTACTGAGGGGCTACCGGGAAATTAAAACGAACTTCGTTTGTGCATCTCCGTCTCTGTCGCACTTGCTAGTTCGAGCGACAGAGATGGAGATATTCGAACGAAGTTCGTTTTCACTTCGCGGTAGCCCCTCTGAGGTACGGTACACCCAATTATGACTTCAACATGTTGAACTGACAAATTGGGGTAAAATCACATAATGTGGATTCCTCTCCCCATCAGAGACTTGTCAAGTTGTCATTGTCATTGAGTTGTCACTTCACTTCACTCTCGTAACGATGCCGATGGTTGTTTTGTAAATTTCACTCTTTATTTGGCATTTTAATATCGATGGAGCCATAAGATTGATTGATTAGTATTTTAAAGTAATTGGAGAATATCAAGATTATCCCTCAATTCATTATGTGCTCGTGGTAGTTGTTGACCATCTTAACATGGCCGAGGGCGGTGTAACTTTCCTGGTTAGTTATTTTATCTGCTAGTCTACGGACTGTATTTAGTCACATAATATATGCTCACAACTCGAGTAAAAGATAACAAAGACGCAAAAGACGTGTACCCAACTTCATGAGTGGTTTTCGGCAAACGGCCTCGTACTGTGTAAAAATCCAATGTGATGTTGTTCACAGCCGGAAACACAACACACATTCCATTAGCACTGGGTTCCATACCCCGCTGTGACTCTTGCAAGTTCCTCCGATTTACTATTCACGCTAGGAAAACTTGTGTGAAAGATTATGCAGTGCTGTATTTGCACTGCGCAAATTAAAACCAATTGTCTCCTGTGTTGCACTACTTCAGATCTATGATGCATACTTCTTTTCACTAATGTCGTACGGTATTATTTTGTTCGGGAACTCAATGAACTGTTTAATATTAGTATGGAATAATAATAAGTAAAAAGTATTCTAAAACCGATTGAGATTGGTAAAGCCACCAAGGAAGTGGTCTATTTTTAACCCCTGACGAAAAAAGAAGGGCGTTATAAGTTCTGTGTATCTGTCTGTGTTATCATAGCTCCCAACCGGATGGACCGATTCAAATGTGGTTTTTTTTGTGTCATAGATAATTTTATCCCGAGTGTTCTTAGCTATGCTTCATCCAAATCTGTTCAGCCGTTTTTGAGATATTGGACTTTGAAATGAAAATGTTGGGGGTTATTATTTTAATAAGCTGAACATATGAATACATATTATAGCCTTTATTCACTGAATTTTTACAATTTAATATAATTTTATTTGTTTATTTATGCTATTAGGTTGTCAGTTTTCACTTACCATGTGTCTGGACCATTCCCACTTTCTCTAACAAATATGCCAATGGCCAGTTCATCAGCTACGGTTTACCATTGAATTGCTGACAAACATTTAATCGAATATTATTTCAAAGACAACGTTTCAAGTATTTTTATTTCATCGACATGTCATTGCGTCGAGGACTCGATACTAGGTAATTTGAACCGAGGTCTTTTAATTGGTAGTTGACTTATTTCAATAAAATTCATGTCATGGCTTTTCATTTCGGGTTTTTTTAAATTCAATTTTTTTACATGTAATAATATTTTATTCTGAATAAAATTATTTCGGATATATATCTAAATCCCTAACCTTTTTTAACCAATTTTAGCCGTACAGCGAGTCGACGCCACCCCGCTGCGCGGGGTGTCTATTTCTGGTCTGAGGTGCACAAGTGAAACCTAACCTAACCAACCTAAAACATAGTTCGCTTATGACAAGCCATTTTTGTCCCTGATATTTTTTTGTAATTAACGTATTACACCAATGGTTCTTAGTTTTATTATACATACATATTATGCATATATGTATGTCACACAATTAACTACATAATTTGAATAATGTATAAATGTGCAGTAGGATAAATAAAATTGTATTAAAGTAATACGTCGAAGAATTGAATTGCAATGTTTTGTAGTTGTGCCAATTAAGATAATTTGAAACAAATCAGCGATCAAGTAATATTCGTTGAATAGTATTTCTACGTAGTAAGATAAATTTAAATAAACAGTAGTTGAAATAAAATAACGCCAAACAATATTACTAGTACTAAAGTTTCGATGAATCGTTGTCGATGAAATAATATTCGATGAAAAGGTTGTCGACAAAACAAGAGTACACCATCAGCTGCATTGTTTCCTCTTGAACCACTGTGCCCATTGATCCAGTTCAGTTGGGACCATCATGTGACATGTTTTTTCATTTTTATTCAGTGTTTGTGTTTGTGTGTGTCACAAATAAATGTATTTCTATTTCTTACAATGTAAGTATGACTACCTGTGTAGCCTAGTTGGTAGTGACCCTGCCTACGAAGGAGGTCCTGGGCTCAGTAAGGGAATTTAATTGTGTGATGAGCAGGAGTATGTGTTCCTGAGACATTCATGTTTTATGATGTTGTCTATGTATTTAAGTATTTATTTATCTATATCGTCATCTAGTGCCCGTAGTACAAGCTTTGCTTACTTTGGGACTAGGCCGATTTGTGTAAGATTGTGTCCCCAAATATTTATTGGTAGACTAGCTAGTCTTTCAATTCAGTCACTTTAAATATAGAACTCCTTGGCCGACTCCACATACAAGAACTGTTTGTTTCAACAGCTGGAGGTTCCTGCAGTGAGGGTGAAAGATGAGCCTATAGGGCAGAGTGAGGCAGCTGCTCCAGGTGGCGTGTACACACATCATCAGGCGAAGGAAGAGCAAGGGGTTGAAGCTGGTCACATAAGTGGGGAGAAAGAGGAGCCCACATTGTCGAGCGAGACCTCTGAGCCTGAGGCGAGGCTACCAGAGAATGAAGCAAGCATACCTGGTCCCACAGTAAAGGTGGAGCCCGGGGTGAGCGAGGCGGCCGCGTGGGCCGGCCTGTACCCTGGCCACACGGTGAAGGGGGAGCTTGTGGTGGGCCCTGTGGAGCTGCGTCGGCCCAAAGTGACGTTGGTGCATCCAGGTTGGTCGATTGTCTTTACTTTGTGATTGCTTTAAAGATTCTCTGAACACTAGATAATTGGTGAACCATATCGTCTTTATAAGATCCGTGGTTACTTTACTACCAATTTGTGAATTGTAATTAATTGCATATTAGTATTCACATAAAGGTGCGTACGATTTTCAGCACGCACGGCTTGCCTATTTTGCTCAAATTCGTACGCGCTCAGCTCACGCGCTGTGCGCGAGCGGCGCGCGGCGAGCCGCCTAGAGGCGGGTCTTTGGACCGTGCTCGAAGGCGCCTCAGTGTGCGCGCCTCGCGTAATCTGTATGTGTATCTGAGCGCGCCGCGTACGGAGCGACAAGATCTAACTCATATATTTTTTAATGAAGATGAAATGCATGTCTGTATGGATCTGTTTAACTGCTTAATTATCACTAAAATCACATTTTCAGTAAGACGTGTCGAACATTAGTATTACTCCAAGAGAAAGAAGGCAAAAAAATATGCCTAGTGATGAAAATCCCATTCAGATATCTCAAACAGTTACGAAGCTACAACCAATAATATTAATATTATTAATTATTTTATTATAATATTGCTTGTTAGAGAGAGAAAACGCACGCAGTTATAGTCTGGACGTTTAGGTATTTAAAAGAATGTAAACAAACAAAACCACGTGACTTGGTCATTCAACCAATAAGATAATACCATAGATACAAAAGGTTGCTATTCACAGCAATCTTATTGGCTTCTTAAACGTCCAGACTATAGTGACGGCACAATTTGCGAGTCATGGTTAATGACAAACGTTTCATATAAAGTTGCATTGTGAGGAAAAGGGACAGAACATAACCCTTCATAAAATTTTGGACACGTGATTATTTAAGCGATTGCGTTGCTTTTTCTCCATTTGACTACATTTTAATTTTTTTTTAGAGGAAATACGACATTATTGATAGTTTTATTTAGTGTCTACAACTCTATTGGATCTCTTTGTCATATCGTATCATAATATCTGTTTAGGATTTTATTATTCATAATATTATATACAAACTTGCAGATAAATCACTCGCATAATAAATTTGAGTGATTTATCTGCTATATGTAAAGTCGTAAAGTATATGTAGTACATCACTATATTTTAGGACAGCATTAATGGAACTTACGAAAACTCCTGGTCTTAATTGTAAGTAATATTTTATAACTCTTATTTGTAAACGACTGCTTTTTCCGTAATTAAATAAATAAATAAAAATATCCTCTATTTGTATTGCAGGACCAACTCAACAGGAAGGTATCGGGGAGAAACCACACAAATGTGCCCACTGTAGTTACTCTAGTACCTTTAAATACCACTTCCAACGACACAGAAAGACGCATGCAGAGGCCAAACAATACAAATGTGAACAATGTAATTTCGCCAGTACCTGTAAGAAATACTTTCAACGACACATAAAGAGGCACACATTGGATAAACCTCACAAATGTGCCCACTGTAGTTACACTAGTACCTCTAAGGACCTCTTCCAACGACACACAAAGACGCATGCACAGGACAAACAATACAAATGTGAGCAATGTAGTTATGCCAGCATCTATAAAGCTCATGTAGAACTTCACATGATGCGAGTACACACTGGCGAAAGACCTCACAATTGTGACTATTGCAGTTATGCTAGCGCCCAAAAGTGTGACCTGTTGGAGCACCAAAGAGTGCACACTGGAGAGAAACCATTCAGTTGCGACAAATGCAGCTATGCGACCGCCCGCAAGCGCAACCTCACCGTCCACGCCAGAACGCACACTGGGGAGAAACCGTACAAATGTAGCTACTGCAGTTACGCCAGCGTTCGCAAACGGGACTTGTTGTCCCACGAGAGAACGCACACGAGCAAACCGTTTAAATGTGGGTACTGCCGCTTCGCTAGCGCCGCGAAAAGTCAATTACTTATTCATGAGAGGATACACAGTGGTGTGACAATGTATAAGTGCGACAACTGTGACTTTGCTAGTACCGTAAAAAGTAACTTGGAAAGCCACGTTAAAAAACACGAATTTGGCCAAAGGTAGAACTCAAGAAGTAAGCGATGAGCTTTATAAATTACTCCACTGTGTACTCTTGTGACCGTCAAAGTGTTTTTATAGCCCACGGAAAAGGAAACACAAGCAATATAAACTGCAAATGCAGCTACTGTAGTTACGCCAGCACAGCCAACATTAACAGTAAATCCAAAATGTTATCTGTTTATCTTATAACAAAAGTAAAATGTTGTTTATCTTATTAAGTAAAGTAAGTAAGTAAGTAAAATTTTATTCAATATAAATTCATGCCGAACAATTGAATGTCATATTTTTACATATACACTTTAATACAAGAGGTACTTAACTTAAGTAATGGCATTAACATTTGTCCATATATCCTTATCCGGTAAATATTCGTCCAATCTATAATAAGCTCTATTTTGCAAAGTTTGCCTTACAAAGGACTTAAATTTATTCTCGGACATGTCTAAAACATGATCTGGTAACTTGTTGTAGTAGCGTGTACAGAGCCCCACAAATGACTTTTGAACTCTACTTAACCTAGTACTTACTGCTAGCAATTTAAATTTATTCCTAGTATTCAACTTATGAATGCCACATCCTTTACGAAATAATTTTTGATTCTTCCTAACATACATAATATTTTCATAAATATACTGACTAGGCACAGTCATAATTCCGATAGTTTTAAACAATTCTCTTAGGGAGTCACGGCTTTTCAACCCATATATCGCTCGGATTGCACGTTTTTGTAAAACAAAAATAGTGTCAACATCAGTAGCTCTACCCCATAACAAAATACCATAGCACATGACGCTATGAAAATAACTAAAGTAAACCAATCTCGCAGTAGCTATGTCAGTGAGTAGTCTTATCTTTTTCACGGCGTACACAGCCGAACTTAATTTTTTCGACAGAGCAGTGATATGAAAACCCCAATGCAGTTTGGAGTCCACTATTATCCCTAAAAAAGCTGTACTTTCGACCATATTTAAAGTTTCATCGTTAATGTTTACTCCCTGTATACGATGTTTAACATTGAGTAGCTTAAAGTGAATACATTTTGTCTTTTTTGCATTAAGAACAAGGTTGTTGGCAGTGAACCATTCATGAGTTAATCGAAGAGCGTTGTTTATATTAGCTACTGTCGGAGATGACCTGTTAATTTTAAAAATAAGCGAGGTGTCGTCTGCAAACAGAACAACTTTAGATACGTGTTGCATCATAAATGGTAGGTCATTTATATAGGTCAAAAAAAGAAGAGGACCCAGTATAGGCCCTTGGGGAACACCAATTTTAACAGCGGACCCTGCT
This sequence comes from Epinotia demarniana, assembly GCA_945867215.1. Classification (NCBI taxonomy): domain Eukaryota; kingdom Metazoa; phylum Arthropoda; class Insecta; order Lepidoptera; family Tortricidae; genus Epinotia; species Epinotia demarniana. Next base: position 6,835,392 of record OX244283.1, read on the forward strand.
GACCGAGTTCCATTCACCAGCACTTGTTGAACTCTACCCGACAAATACGATTGTATTAAAGCCAGTGCTTTTCCTTTAATACCGTAGTGGTCAAGTTTAGTAAGCAAAGTCATATGGTCTACGCAATCGAATGCCTTAGACAAGTCACAGAAAATAGCGATCGCGTCTTTTTTTTCTTCCCAAGCCTCGAAAACATTCTTAATCAAACTAATTCCCGCGTCAGTTGTAGATCTCCCTCTAGTAAAGCCATATTGCTGAGGATGAAATAATTTGTTAAGATTAAAGTGCTCAAGAAGTTGAGCCATCACAATTTTCTCGAAAACCTTGCTTAGCACTGGCAATACAGACTTATATTGATAAACAGTTAATGCAAAAACGCATTTTCGAATAAAAGCGTTTGTTCTTTTGGCTACCTTACCCTACACTATCTATGTCTCCAAGCGGCAAAATTTATATACTTGAATCAAATAGGTATCCTCAGGTGAATAAGGTCCGTGGGCCACCGTGGCACAGACCTTATTCACCAGATGGTATGAGTGGCTGGTGAAATTTAATAGGAGAGACTCGATGAGTATGAAAACTCATAAACTTAGTTGTGGAGAGATTTGCCTTTAGGTTATTTTTATCCAGCCAGTCAATTACTATATTTATGGTTAAGTTAACATAGCTTTACAGTTCATCTCTGTCCTTAGCTTTGATAACGATTGTCGTATCATCCGCAAATAAAATACATTCATGTGGTATGATATCTGCACGTCTATCATGATTCATGAGACGGCCGCGACATACTCTCGATTTTTCTCGCACTATCCGTCTCTGTCTTATTAGAACACTTGGAACAAGAGTTATAATTATAAATAATAGAAAGTAAAAATAAAAGCCTTTTATTTCTTGCTTATTCATAATAATCATAATACAATTTCAATATCAATGTGCATGCAAAAAATTTCATTAAATTTAATTTATTTTACCAATTTTAGTGCATTTAAAAAAGCAATTAAAATAATGTGGTTAAACCTTGATTATTTAAGTAAATACATATAAGTAATATAATATAATTAATTGTATTCTTATTTTAAGAAATAATATTATTAAAAATACAAATAGAAGTCATATCACAATGATAATATAGTTAAATAATCATTAGATTTAGAATAAATTTTATATTGGATAAAATTGTAATATATATTGATTTAGTTAATTAGTTAAAGTCAGGGTTTGTTTTTTGTTAGCAAGTACCTCCTCCTCAACATATATACGAGTGACCTACCCCAGTCTTCTAATGTCTCCGTAGCCACCTTTGCTGATGATGCAGCTTTTCTTGCCTGTCACCCAGACCCAAATGTGGCTAGCAGAGTACTGCAAGACCAGCTTGATGACACCAGCGCATGGTTAACCAAGTGGCGCATAAAAGCAAGTGCCCCAAAATCCCACCATATCACATTCACACTAAGACGAGAAACGTGCCCACCAGTCAAGCTGGGCGCTGACATACTTCCACAATCGACTTGTGTCAAATATCTGGGATTCCACTTGGACCGAAGAATGACATGGAAGAACCACATAAAGAACAAGAGAGACGAAATGAATCATCGTTTCAGAAATCTCCTCTGGCTCCTCGGCAGACAGTCGGCCTTATCTCTAAACAATAAGCTGAAAGTGTATTGCTCAATAATAAAACCAATATGGACATATGGCATCCAACTGTGGTCATCAGCTAGCAAATCCAACATACTGTGTCTGCAGAGAGCCCAGAATAACATCCTACGAGTTTTGTCATCAGCGCCCTGGTACGCTCGCAACTCAGAAATCCATGAGTACCTGGAAATCCCAACCATACTCGAAGAGGCAAAACGCTACACAGCTAACTACAAGGAGCGACTAGTAACTCATCCAAACCCTCTATCACAGATGCTTCTTAAGCCAAACCCAATGAAGAGACTCAAGAGAGCCAATGTGCTGCCTGACTAGGGGAAGCTAGGGCAATGGCCCTACCTTGCCAATCGCCAACCTCTTCCAACTCATCTGCGCATAGTTGTTGTGACTGATCGCAGATTAACAGAATTATAAAAAAAAAGTACCTCCTCAATGAAAGGAAAGGCCTCCTCCAGAGATGACCTCTATTCTAACAAGTCGATTTTTCTCACACTCTGCTTCTAACAAGAGGTAATAGTACGAGAAAAATCGAGAGTATGTCGCGGTCGTCTCATGATAGAGGTGCTGGGAGATCGTTAATAGGCCGTAGACAAGGTTACAATCGACAAGCGCTAACGCAAATAGAAAATAATAAAATGTATGGGAATGACAGATGCCGACGAAACACTTTTCGTTAACATCTGTCATTCCCATGCATTTTATTAGTTTTCTATTGGCGTTAGCGCTTGTCGATTGCAACCTTGTCTAGGCCCCCAGGAATAGAAGGGTAACACTACCTTGCGGAAACCCATATCGATGAAATTTCAAATGGTTTAAAACACTTAAGGTGCTTATCAGCTTGAAGTTGGGTTACGAGTATTTCCGCATATTGAACACGGTCTAAGAGACCATAACTATTAATCCATTTTTCGGCAACTCCGCGAATCGCATATTTATTTAACTTATTTATTATAGCCTTTTATTATTATCATGATGTACAGAATCAAAAGCTTTAGTCATGTCAAAAAAAATAACCACGACCATTTCACCCGTATCGACGCAATTTCAGCTGTCAACACGGCGAATCCTGAAACATATCAAGGGTCTGCAACGCCAATGTTACTCCTTTGGAGTTGCATGCGTCTATAGGCTGCGGTGTCCGCTTACCATCAGGCGGGCCGTACGCTTGTTTGACACCGTCGTTGTATTTAAAAAAAATACAAAGTTTCAATACAGCTAACGACGTTGACATGTTTTTTCGGAAACCATTGTGCTCGTGTTTTGTCACATTTTGCTGACCAAAAATTCGTTCAATCGGGCACACATACATTTTCGAAATGATGGGTGTAAGGTTATTGGACGATAATTGCTTCCTAAATTCCTAAAAATAAATTTTATGCTAGCCGATGGGAATCTGCTATAAAAGTATGTTATAGTATGGGCGCTCCGACACTATTATAGGAGTCGCTACACGGGCCGATATCGGCAGGACTGCATTCCGGCTGACGCGTGATTCGGCCCGTTTGGATCGTGTCGTGGTGGGTACACACTGAGCAAACGAACTACCAACGAACGCGAAGCATTTATTTGACAGCTATTTGTTAGAGTGAGATACATAGCCGTTCGTTGGCTTGGTGTGTACCCACCATCGGAAGCACGGCAGCCAACCAAATAAAGGTCACTCCGTACTAGATTTTTTGTGACCTTGCTTTGTTGTACTCCGGCCGAGATCGGCTCGTGTAGCAACTCTTTAAGTGATTTCAGCTCGTCTGGATAGTTGCCGAATGCACGGCATCCTTGAACGTTGATGTTCTTGAAGCAACTTTGCAATACAATTTAGGGTATGCGTATAAAAATAGACTTGTATAATCCGTGCCTACAGGGTATAACATATTGTTGAGTGATAGTCACAGCTGATAGACAATTAATACTCATTTTCTATTTCTAATTAAATAATAAATCATAATAATTAATGTAAAACCTTGACATTCCCGTAACTTGATATCTACCTATACAAACGACCTTATCCGATGAATAGAATCTCAATAAAAACAGTTATTACCCGAGTGTTGGGTTGTTATTATCTACCCCGAACTCCGTACATTTCAATATGACGACGCCAAAAGAGCGATGTCGGCGGATGGCCGACAAAGTTCAAGGTCACAGAAAATCTATAATATTTACTGCCGAGTGACTTCGGTTTGGCCGGACGCCACGCTTCCGCCATTTCTCCAAACGATCCGAAACCACGCGGCAGACTGCATGCAGTACGCCCATTTCATTCGTCTGGCGGCTGCTTATGGTACCGCTCATGCCGTCCGACGCGGCGCGACTGGGCGTCGGCTAGAACAAAAGTTTTATAATCTGTTGCATTAAAAAAAAATGAGTTGTGCTGTCTGTCAGAGACTTATCATGTGCTTAATACTGATGACTTAATATCTAGATTTGTTCATATGAATTGGAAATAACTGAAGACATATTTATTGGACTAGAGACTTCTGATTTGAAACTACTGAAGACGTTATTACTGGATTCGATCAAATGAAATTATACTTACTGAAGACTAGGCAGTATGGCCCATGGTCTTAGCCTGTCCGAATGGACGAATTTAAAAAAAAAAAAAAAAATTATCATGTGCTTGTCAATGTCATTGTGTGTCATTGAGATTGTGTTGTGTTGTCACTCTTGTGACGATGGATGTTTTAAAAATTTCAGTCTTTATTTGGAGTTTTAAAATAATTAGAGAATATCAAGTGTCAAGTGCTCGTGGAAGTTGTTGAACATCTTAACATGACCGAGGGTGGCCTAATTTTACTGGTTAGTTAATTTATCTGCTAGTAGTATCGTTTTTAGTCATGTAGGTCAGGGTGAAAGGTTCTTCGTATTTTGCCCATTAACTATAGTGGTTTACTAGCTTTATATATGCTTGCTCTCTTCGTAATAAGTATTTGAGGTGCCCTCAAGATCTGTAAACAATTTTTCATCTATTTGCTCGGTGGCCATAGCAATATACGTTAAACTACATAAACCAGTTGTTTGGGCTCATTGTAACGAGTCATTGTTGAATGTGAAGTCAGCAATAGAAGGTTGTACAAAAAATTTTTTTTTCATAAAAACTTTTATTTATAACACATTTTTACATGACAAAATGTATATCCCAAGTCTGCTTCATCTAATCTCTTTTAGTTTAAAGTGATAGACTAGCTCCTTGGCCAACTCTACATACGAGAACTGTTTGCTTCAACAGTGATGTCGCTGGAGCATCCTGCAGGGAGGGTGAAGGATGAGCCTATAGGAGAGAGTGAGGCAGGTGCTTCAGATGGCGCGTACACACATCATCAGGTGAAGGAAGAGCAAGAGGGTGAAGCTGGTCATATAAAGGGGGTGAAAAAGGAGCCCACATTGTCGAGCGCGACTTCTGAGCCTGAGGGGAGGCTACCAGAGAATGAAGCAAGCATACCTGGTCCCATAGTGAAGGTGGAGCCCGGGGTGAGCGCGGCGGCCGCGCGCGCCGACCTGTACCCGGGCCACACGGTGAAAGGGGAGCTCGTGGTGGGCCCCGTGGAGCTGCATCGTCCCAAAGTGACCTTGGTGCATCCAGGTTGGTTGATTGTCTTTACTTTGTGATTGCTTTATAGATTCTCTGAACACTAGATAATTGGTAAACCATGTTGTCTTTATAAGTTCCATTGTAAAAAGTACCTAACGTGGGTTATTATCACCAGTTACTACACAATTTTGTAAAGTTATCCACATAAAGGTGCGTACGACTTTCAGCAGTCTCTGGTAGAGGTACGCACAGCTCGCCTATTTTGCTCAAATTCCTACTCGCTCAGCTCACACGCTGTGCAAGCCACCCAGAGTCGGTCTTCGAACCGTGCTCGAAGGTGCCTCAGTGTGCGTGCCTCGCGTAATCTGTATGTGTATCTGGGGACCGATTTTTCACTTTCGAGCGCTCGAATTCAAAGCGAATGGTAGAAAATATTCCCGCACGGAAAATTTGTCACTATTATTTTCGCACGAACCCAATAATACCTATTTTTGAAATCATCACTCGAAAGGTTGATGTTGATGTTGTGAAGGGACGCCTGGCCAGAAGCAGGCGGGGAGTCGATCGGTCGTTGCGTTCATTCAGCCCCATTCCCTAAGTAGTGGTGGTGGTAGCCCTACGCTTAAAAAAACCGCAAATCGATGTACAGTTTAGCCATTTGGTATGTATTTTTTTTCCATACAAAAAGAAAAATGTTTTAGCACTCCCCCCCTAAGGGATTTTTTTTTAGGAACTGCGGGTCAAAAAAATTGTTTTTCACACCTTTCATTCGGAAAAGTAAGTTTTGCTCCACGACGAGAGGGACCAAAACGCTACTTTTCTGTTCAAGCTACTTTTTTAATTTATACATTGGCATTGGAACATTTGTACGCAATGTGCCAATTGAACACAGATGTTAATAAAATAATCGATTGTAATTTCATCGTAGTTGATTCAAAACGAACATATTTCAAGTTTTAACTATAACAATGTTGTATAAAAATTTATAAATATTTCGTAATATTTAAAAATTAATAATTAAAATTAAGATAATTTTGATATATTTTAACAATAGCTTTTTTTAAATTTCCTCATAGTTGGTGTGAAAAATAGTATGTGTCACTCGGTATCAAAATTATTTTCGTCTCGGGCGTAAACACTTGTATCCCTCACTACGCTCAGGATCCTACGTTAGAATCCCTCACTACGCTCAGGATTCTATTGTAGGATCCCTCGCTACGTTCAGGATTCAATACACCGCCCTCGCCGTAAATATACTATTTTGCTCCCTTGTGACACAAATAACTATTGCCCTCTAGTATGCGTGTGCCAACCGGCTAAACTGTACATCGATTTGCGGTTTTCTTATGAAATTGGGCTTGTGGGGCTTCCACTAAGTTGGTAGTGACCACTCACTCACCTCACTACGCTCAGGATTCTATTGTAGGATCCCTCGCTACGTTCAGGATTCAATACACCGCCCTCGCCGTAAATATACTATTTTGCTCCCTTGTGACACAAATAACTATTGCCCTCTAGTATGCGTGTGCCAACCGGCTAAACTGTACATCGATTTGCGGTTTTCTTATGAAATTGGGCTTGTGGGGCTTCCACTAAGTTGGTAGTGACCCTGCCTACGAAATAAGGTGTGAGGAGTACAGCAAGATGACTCCATTCATTAATGTAACGGATACGGACGTTTCACGCACGAGTGCATTTGCTTTATCTAATGAATAACTATCCTATTTCCGATCCTATTTCCTAGCATCTCAGAACCTGATACTATGTCTCACATTACCAAATCCAATTAACAAGTAACCTCATTTCAGTAACCTTCATTGTTAGAGTATATACGTGGGTTTATATAGGATAAACCCATGTATTTCCTAATAAAGCAATCATTCTATATTCGAGACTCGTATTATTTACTCATCTACAAACAATATCTCAGAAGCAAGACCTCCTGGGTTCGAATCCCACGAATATTTGTTCCTGAGTCATGGATGTTTTCTATGTATTTAAGTTTTTATTTATCTATATAAGCATGTATGTTTATCATCGTCTAGTACCCATAGTACAAGCTTTGCATAGTTTGGGACTGGGTCGATTTGTGTCAGATTGTGTCCTCAAAATGTATTTATTTATAAATAGGTACAAATTGAAGTGTCGAATTTTTCTACCGATAGAATTGAATACGAGTGGTCAACTACACTCGTTTTTCAATTTTCTACCGCTCGTATTTCAAAAATAGCATTTCATCGTTTTTTACCGTTTTCTAGTGAAAGAGTCGAGTCCTCGAAAGTCAAAAATCGGTCTCCTGAGCGCGGCGGACGGAGTGACAAGATCTAACTTATATTTTATTTTAATGAAGATGAAATACTTGACTATGACTTGTTTAACTGCTCAATTATCACGCTAAAATCCGCTTTTCAGTAATACGTGTCGAACATTAGTATTAGGTACTCCAAAATAATGAAGAGTTTGAGATATCTCAAATAATTACGAATTTCAACTGTTTTAATATTGCTTGTTAGAGAGTCAAAACTCTCGCAGTTAGTGACGTCACAATCTGATAGTGTCATAGTAAATGAAAATCGTTTCATATGAAGTTTTGCGGAAAAGGGACAGAACATATAAAACTTTGGACTTTATTTAACCTCTTGCGTTACTTTTTTCTTCATTTGACTACATTATTAATCGTTTTTCGAATAATACGACATTATTGATTATTTTACGTATTTAGTGTCTACATCCATATCGAGTATATATAGTGTCTCTTTGTCATATCATATCATAATATCTCTATGATTTCATAATTCATAATATTAATTATATTATATACAAACTTCCAGATAAATCACTAGGATTAATTATAAAGTATATGTACAGTCAAGTGCAAAAATATATATCGATAACATCCTTTCATAAATAAGGCCTAAATCCGGTGACATAAGAGTTATGTTATGACATATTTACGAGTAAGTAGTATGTACCCATATTTTTACACTTGACTGTATTATAGACCAGGGGCCGTAGACAAGGTTACAATCGACAAGCGCTGACGCCAATAGAAAATAATAAAATGTATGGGGATGACAGATGCCGACGAAACACTTTTCGTTCGATTGTAACCTTGTCTACGGCCCCTGGGATGTTGCAGACATTCGCATTCGTCTGCTCTTGGTCACAGCAGACGAATTTTTTATTCGTTCGCTATATTGTAATTGTTGATGATTGCGTGATATCATAAGATGGATGTTGTTTATTTACGATATTTTGTCTTACCACAAAATCCGCATCCGCGGATGCGTGCCCCCCAAATATCCGCATCTGCGGATGTCAAAACAATCGCATCCGCGGCTTCCCTGGTACATACAGAATTAATGTAGCAAACGAAAACTCCAGGTCTTAATTGTAAGTAATATTTCATAACTCTTGTTTGTAAATGACTATTTCTTTCTTAATTAAATAAATAAATAAAAACATCCTCTATTTGGATTGCAGGACCTACTCAACAGGAAGGTGTCGGGGAAAAACGACACAAATGTGCCCACTGTAGTTACTCTAGTGCCTCTAAATACCACGTCCAACGACACACAAAGACGCACACAGCGGATAAACCACACAAATGTGCCTACTGTAGTTACTCAAGTACCTCTAAATACCACTTCCAAAGACACACAACGACGCATGCAGAGGCCAAAAAATACAAATGTGAACAATGTAGTTACGCCAGTACCCGTGAGGACTATTTACAACGTCACATAAAGAGGCACACAGCAGATAAACCTTACAAATGTGCCCTCTGTAGTTACTCTAGTGCGTTTAAACACAACTTAAAACAACACACAAAGACGCATGTACAGAACAAAGAATTCAAATGTGATCAATGTAGTTATGCCAGCATCAATAAAGCTCATTTAGAACTTCACGTGATGCGAGTACACACTGGCGAAAGACCTTACAAATGTGACTATTGCAGTTACGCTAGCGCCCAAAGGTGTGACCTGATGATGCACCAAAGAGTGCACACTGGAGAGAAACCATTCAGTTGCGACATATGCAGCTACGCGACCGCCCGCAAGCGCGACCTCACCGTCCACGCTAGAACGCACACTGGGGAGAAACCGCACAAATGTAGCTACTGCAGTTACGCCAGCGTTCGCAAACGGGACTTGTTGGTCCACGAGAGAACGCACACGAGCACGAAGCCTTTTAAATGTGGGTACTGCAGCTTCGCTAGCGAGGCGAAAAGTCAATTGCTGATTCATGAGAAGAAACACAGTGGTGAAACAATGTATAAGTGCGACAACTGCGACTTTGCTAGCACCGTAAAAAGTAACTTGGAAAGCCACTTCAAAAAACACGAATCTGGCCAGTGTAATGTTACGGATAAAAGTGAAGTAAGCGATGAGCTTTACAAATGTCTCCACTGTAGTTACTCTTGTGACCGGCAAAGTGATTTGCTAGCCCACGAGAAAGTACACAAGAGCAAAAAAAAACACAAATGCAGCTACTGCAGTTATGCCAGCGCAATAAAAATTAACGTTATAGCCCACGAGAGAACACACACAGGAGAGAAACCATTCAAGTGTGTTCAATGTAATTACGCGAGCGCGTATAAAAGTCATTTGTTCATCCACGAAAGGATGCATAAAGGAGACTACGACAAGCCGTACAAATGTAGCCGCTGCAACTTCGCTAGCATCCACAGTCGTGACTTGGTAGCCCACGAAAGTTTACATGCCAGTGACAAACCATTCAAGTGTGCCCACTGCGACTACGCGTGCATGAACAAAGGTAACTTACAATTCCACGAAAAGACGCATATAGAAGACAAGCTCTTTAAATGTGGTCAGTGCAATTACTCCAGTGCGTATGAGGGACATTTGCTGCGCCATAAAAGGTTGCGTAAAACTTGTCGCAAGCATAAAATCGAGTCGGATTGCCTGGAATGAGACTACGTTTGTCCTTACCGCTAGGTAACTCGATTAAGCACTTTAGGTATACATATCTGAATGAATAACCGATGACACAGATGTACCGAAAATGAATACCGGTGGTCGGGGTGAACGTAACGGAATGTTTCTGTAACGGTTCCAAAGTTCTATGTAAAGAACAAATTGTTTATATTTAATAAATAATAATATAATAAGGGAAGTTTACAGAACATACTAACTTCGACACAGTGCCTTGGAGATAAATGAAATTGATTGTATACAGTCGGTTCCTAGCTATATTTCACTTCATAGACAGATTGCTAATAAACTAACCTAGTTTATTGCCCATTAATGGGCAAATATATTTTTTACTTTGTTTAAGAATGAATGTTAAGTATAATTAGGTCATTGAATATGTTGTTTTAATATACTTGAAGGGTTTTGTATGTTTCTTTTGTATTTTAGAGTTATTTGTATATTCACTAGTTATTTAATACTTACATTTGTTGACATTATCTTGATATTATATTTTTTGTTTTTGACGAGCATGATATAAATCATATAATGATTGCATCTTATAATTGCAAACCTACTGTAAGTTTTTACCATGATATTTAAATCAAATAAATAAATTAATATATTTTTAATATTATTAATATATAATATATTATGGAAATGTCATTTATTTAATATTACCTACTTTATTTCCTCTGTTTTTGTTTGATTGATGTATTATTTTATAAGGATTGATTGACATTTTCGTATATTATTTATATTTTACAATAAACTGTACTTTGACTATCCTGATTAGGTGATACTAAATAATTTTATTGGTGGTCATTGAGTTTTTAGTTTTAAATATCGTAATTTTGAGACGATTGTGATGTAAATTCTTATAATTTGGACTAAGCCAACGTTGTACTGTAATTTATGTCATGAAATAAAATAATCGAATCTATTGTAATTATTTTGATTTTATCCCCGAAGTGCCTACTTCACGTAGCTAAAGGCTTTTAAAGACGTAATGATTTATCATCGTGAATTTATCACAAGCTTCCTAATTGGTATTAAGGTGATTATTACTACCTACTATTAAGGGGACGCCCCCTTGACAGAGACAGGCTTATGGCTTACGCGCACACGAAAAAGAGATGCAACACTCTTCGGGAATGGCTTTTTTGACATATTTAGATAAATACCTAACTTAGTGAAAGTTTATTTAAACTTCATTAAATTAATAAGGCCTGCAACACACTGGCGCGGCCTGCGGTGGCGGACAATAGAAAATTTGACAGCGGCGGACAAGTTTACTATTAGGCCGCGCAAGTCTGTGAGAGGCCATAAATGAATATAGTACCTATTAACTTGATTGTCGTAAAATAATGTATTGTTTGAGTAGGCTAAGTAAAAAAAGTTAAATAAAGACCCAACTTTGGTTTATTTTCTATCGAGGAAATTTTAGGCAATCGTGTATCGATTAAATCAGATAAACAATCATATCGTCAAGAATCATATATCTGTAAACGAGACGTTATTGTTTCTTAATCTAGTCTAGTAATTTCCAATGCGGGGTGCATCTTAAGGAGACGCTACACGACTCGATATCGGCAGGACTGCGGCTACAGCGGCCAGCCAAGGTCACTCCGTACTAGATTTTATGTCACTTTGCTTGGCAAGCACGTTGTGGTGCAAGACGGACGCCCACAGAAGCGATCAGGGAGATGGCTGCCATAAGCCTGGCACCTGTCTATGCGCCGAGTACCTAAATACTACGATGTTGGAAAATATCGTAAGATTGCAAATAAAAGACCTTGAAACCCCGAGCGACGCCTACATGGCGCACGGCGAATTCAACCCTCTCAGGGTTAATTACAGAATAGGCGAAAAATTGTATGACCCTAATAAAAAACTCCGCGTCCCATTAGAATAAGATAGTTTGTAAGCACACAAAATCAAGAAAACCCGTAATAACAGCGCGCGAGCCGAGCGTGACGCGGTTTTCCTAGGTAGTTGAATATAAAATTATTGGCGCTAGGTTTCCCTGGGTGTTCGGGGTCAGGTGATTAACGCGGACAACGTGAAATTTATTACGAATTAGCGGCCCGCCCCGGCTTCGCACGGGTACTATATTATACATACAAACCTTCCTCTTGAATCACTATTAAAAAAACCGCATCAAAATCCGTTGCGTAGTTTTAAAAATCTAAGCATACATAGAGACAGACAGCGGGCAGCGACTTTGTTTTATACTATATGTAGTGATGTTCTGCCGTTACGACACGATATAAAATCGTCCCGATACATAGTTGGACCTTTCTTCGGCGGTCGGATAGCACCATAGTGTCGCCTATCCACCAGCCAGTCACTATTTGACGTTACAGCCTTCGGGCAACGGCTAGACCCATGTCAAAAAAAAAAAGTGGGAACCTGAGGCTCTAGTAAAGTTTTACCGAAACAAAACTTTACGATTGCGTTTGCGTTTCACCCTCAATTTCCATGGGATTTGACAGCTAAACGCGAACGCGGTCGTAACGTTTTGTTTCGGTGATACCTATAAACTCTCAGGACTTAGGGGTAAATGAAACACAAAAGCTAGTATTCGCTCTTTAATCAGGTTTACAGAGTGAATATCGGCAGGTCGAGCAGCGAGGCGTGCCCGCTGACGCGGCAGTAGTACTCGGCGGCCGCGATGTAGGTGAGCGTGAGCGCGCCCACGCCGGCCGCCAGCGCGGGCGCGCGCGGCGCCAGCACGCCGCCCGCCAGCAGCAGCCCCGCGTACGTCGTGTATCTGGGGAGGACGCGACACTTAACCCTTAAGGCGCCGCAGGTTCATGGTCTTCTCTCCCTCTCATTGAGCATAAGCGTGAGCGAGATGGAAGTGCGTGCTCGGAAGCGCGGATATTATGTTTTTTAATTTTAATTTTCTGGCCGTTCAAATAAATAAAAATGTAATCACTGATTTCTCTCAAACATGATATTGCCGATTTTTAGAAGCCATTTTATTTGTGCATAATTTGTTACGAATGTTTTCAGTGTATTTTAGACCACTATTCGTGATTTTTTTCTATCGAGATAAATTGCTTAATCATGTTTCGACTCACTGATCTCCCTGCAGAAAAGCCTCAAGATTAACAATCGTATTTTTTGACACCATATTGTTATAAACAGACGCATTATATTGTTTCAAAAACTCTGTTCGCTTAATGTCGCTGAACCTACGGCGCCTTAAATCCAGTGTTGCCAAATGTCTACAAAGCACTAACCTACCCGAACCTAACTAGTGTTTGTTCTAATTATTGCTTCATTTTAAATTGTATAATTGACATTTTGAAAGTGCTTAATTGTAAGCATACCTACTTGAAAGAAATAAATTACTTAACTAGACTTTGATTAGACAGCTCACAGATTTAAAAAAAAGACCTACGTTCTTAAACGCACCATTATAACATTTTTTTCTACCAATTATAAATAAGTTTCTGTCAAAAATTTCATTTTTGGTACAAGCTTTTATTGCCGACTGTACTTTTCTGTATACCATCATCAACTACTCATTGAGACGATAACGAGCAAAACTCAACGGGGTTACGTCGGTTATGTACTGAATTCTCATGGCCACCTTCTGTCTCCATCATCAGATCAGCTCGATGGTACCATAATATTGAATTGTCATCCAAACTATACTTTTACCCAAAATTTGTCAAAGTGGGTCAAATTTAACTCGCAAGATTTGTCCCATACTAACATGTCAAGTTAAATAAAAGCTTGTAAAAATCATGCATTTAAGGGTTAAGGCCTCCACACATCGAATCATATATTTAGCAGCAACCAAGGTAGCCAAATATTTCGGTACGCGTCTTTATTACTGTAAACTGTAAGAATAAGGGTGTGTTGCGATATATTTGGCTACTCTGGCTGCTGACGAAATTAAACTTCTGTAATGGATATTATAGACCCAAATTCAGCCCATCTGCGCCAGGAACTTGACGAGGTTAGACGAAATGGGAATAATATTTATTGGATACGATGGGTAGAGATAACAAAGTGAAATTAGTAGAGATGGAAATTTAACCAGATGAAAAAAAAAGTATTAACAGTAGCCTCATGAAAATATAATGACTAAGTAATGAGATTATTTGAGACTTACGAGACGAAACTATGGATTAGTAGAGGTGGGAAAATAATGAGATCATGTGACATACGAGAGGGATTCGCCTAAATATACAGGGTGCACCAAAAATGAGATGTGAACCGATAAGAAAAAACTCCAGCTAACTCTCCATACAAATGTAAGAAAAAAACGCGTATTTTTTTTTCCTTTTAGGTTTTTCTTTACACGATACCTGATATGCGATAGTCATCTCAGCTACGAATTCCGACCTAGTACGCATTTCAGATTGGAGTAGTAGTTATGGTCTCAATGTTAACCCAGCAAAGACCCAGGCTATCATCATTGGTAGTGCTAAGATGATTTCTGAAGTTGACTATGCTAATCTCCCACCGATTTTGTTTGATGACGTTTCGATCCCGTACTCTCTGCAAGTTAAGAACCTTGGCGTTATCTTGGACCGCACTCTTTCGTGGGTGCCACAGATGAATGAGGTTAGCAGGAAGATGTTTGCAGCTGTGGGTTCTTTGAGAAGGCTTCGTAATTTCCTTCCCATTGCTACCAAAGTTGCGCTTGCTCAATCGCTTCTCCTCCCTATTTTGGATTATGCTGACGTGTCCTATATTGATCTCTCTGAGGAGCAACTTAACAAGCTTGAGCGTATTCAAAACTTATGTATCAGGTTCATATTTGGGTTACGTAAATATGACCACGTATCCAGTTTCCGTTCGCAACTCAAGTGGCTTCCTATCCGATACAGACGTAACTCTCACATTCTCGCCCACCTTTATGGAATTCTTTTTAACCCTGCAACCCCCCGCTACCTAAAGGAACGCTTTAAATTTCTTTCTTCTGCAAGGTGTGCTCAGATGTTGCTTCTGAGGGTTCCTCAATCAAACTCTAAATTTTACAACAATTCTTTTACTTTTCGAGCTGTTCGATTGTGGAATTCTTTGCCTATTGAGATTAAACGTGCTAAGTCTCTTCCCATTTTTAAAACTCGACTTAAGGATTACTATTTATCTCTTCCGTAACTAGTCATTCCTACTTGGTGTGTGCTGTTTGTTTTCGGCTGTAAGTGATACTGTTTCTATGACATTTAGTTATTGTATGTGTATGTAGGTTTATATATATATGTACTTATGTAAGTGTATAGTCTTTCTTATAGTTAAGTTGTTCATATTTTCTGTTTTCACCTACTCAAATCTTATCTTTTCTTGCATCGTCTCCACCACCCAAAGGTTGTCTGGAAGAGATCGCTTTTTAGCGATAAGACCGCCTGTTGTCTACCATTGTTTATGTTTAACTTACCTCTTTTTTATTTTTTTTTACTATGTCTGGTGAGCAATAAAGAATATTTGTATTGTATTGTATTGTATATGCCTTTTGGTACACTCTGTATTATTCAGAGCAATGACGCGTAGTCGCAGTGTCCACGAGGCAACCGGATGGCTCGCGGTATTTGAGCTCCCGAAGTGTTGTGGAACCGCCCTGTGCAACCCGAACCGAGACAATTTGGACTGGGGCGGAAATTGGAGGAAAATTAATTTATGATATTATGATTCATATTAGAACCTCCTCTTGCAATCATGGTTTTATCCCACACATAGCCCGAAATCCCTCGTTCATAAAACTTAAAAAACCTCAGTTAGTAAAAATTTTTATTCAATTTTAGCAAAAGTGTTTTAGTCAGAATTCTTTTATGGTACCCAATAAACCAACGAAGTCCCACCACCAGAAATAAACAAGTAATTTACCGAAACTTCATCCATTATCATAGAGTTTCACATCTTCTTTTATTCTGGAAGGAACGGAAACAATGCAAATGAAATAGAAATACCGGCCAGGTGCGAGTCGGACTCGCGCATGAAGGGTTCCGTACTATTATCTATGAAAACGGCAAAAAAACGCATTTGTTGTATGTGAGCCTCCTTCAATATTTATTTTATTCTGTGTTTTAGCATTTGTTGTTATAGCGGCAACAGACATACATTGTTTGTGAAAATTTCAATTGTCTAACTATCACGGCTCATGAGATACAGCCTGGTGACAGACGGACGGACAGCGGAGCCTTCAACACCCTCCGACTACAATACAATAATGCTTGAGGGTCATCAGCGAGGGGATGGACTGCCCCATTCTGAGACACTGGGTACGGACGCGTGCGCACGCACCGGGTATTCCGGGGGAAGATACTCAAATTAAATCATTAACCTAACCTAACAGAGCTTAAGTGTTATGTACTTCATTAAATAACTAATATTATATGGATTTACCG